>OZ005744.1:41529231-42129231 GCA_963930735.1 Dioctria linearis
TTGTTAATAAATTATCTGAGTTCTTATATTTCTTATTTTCTTACAGAGATCAGCCCTGAAGCAATGCTGGCTCTACTTATATATGTCTTATGGTGCATAACACCTGGAGAATCTCTATCCTATCCAGTGTTTGGAACTAAAAGGTATCACAGAGCATCAGGATCAAGTTTTATACCTTCGTCATCATCCTCATCATCTTATCCTTCGACTCCGTACGTCATGCCTCAATACTACGATCAAGAACTACAGCCGTTTATTTCACCCAACTATGACCACAATGGATATGTAAGCGGAAATGGTTATTACTACTATCCAAGGCATGCGTATCATTCATACGGCTTGCCAACATATCGAGGCGAATATAAGCCCACTCCATATTATTACGCTCCTGGTCCTAGCTATAGTTACTATGATGACAGGGATATAGCTCCGAATCCCTTAGATGACTTACATGAAGAGATCCTACAAGAAGATGAACGCGAAAGGCAACGTGAAATGATTCCGGTTGGACAAGAAAGTTGGTATGATAATTCAAGACATCAGGACGATCTTACAAATAACTTCCTAAGGAACTTGATTACTTATAATCGGGAGCTTGATGCCCAACGGTTACAACAGCAACAACAAGAAAAGCAAGAGCAAGAAAAACAAAAGCAACAACAACTACAGAAACAAAAACAACATCAGCAGCAGGTTCTACAGCAAGAGCATCAGGTATATAGAGAGCCACCAGAGGAATACGATGATTATTCGGAGATTAATTCGGACTATGAGTATGATCAGCAGGATGAAAGTTTATACGATCTCAAGAAAAACGAAAATCAACAACATCAGCACAAGGCATATAATGAAATGGAAGACGAAGACGAAGACGAGAGACAATTGAAATCTCTAGCACGGGCCAACGAAGACCAGAGCAATAAAAATCACGTCGAAGGTAATATCCAAGAGAATAACTACAACAACTGGCAACACTCTCCATCAGCCTATGCTCAGTATGATACAGATCCAGAATACGACGATGCGTGGACTACTTGGGATCGCAAACGAAGCCGGCCTTCAAAGGTTTCTTCTAAGAGAGATGAGTCAATTAAAGATTTTAACGATCGAAAAACCTTTCCATTTGTAAAATATGTGGGAAAAACGGAATCAACTAAAACACCAATCATTTCGGCATCGGCTCAGCCTTTTGAGTTATCTGCAACAACGTTAAGGTCTAAAAATGCAGAGAATTCCGGACAAAAGGAATATTGTTTTCTTCCGAGGCCCTCTACACCTGTTCAACATATGTTCGCGCAGCCTGTTTTAGATATTATCGGTAGTGCATTAAAGACTGATATCGTGCAGGGAGATGAAGAAAAGCAGTCTAATGATGATAATAAGGCATCTAATGTTTACGATACTATCAAGGAATTGATAACAATGCACGAACACTTGGGAAAGGTGAGTTTCAATCTTTATCTTTCCGTTTTATGTCATAACTCACGAGTTCGAGCAAAAAGTATTGATACCATTAAGAAATATATAAATGTGCATTTCTGCTGACATAAATAATCATATGTTAAATTCATATTCTAAAAGGGGCACTATTTTGTTCCTGTTCTGCTGTGCAGCAACTAGATAATCTCAAACAGTTTTATTTTCCATTTTTCAGTTCGTTTATAAATGAATTTGTAAAACTTTTTGTTTTATTTCACTTGGCTTTTCATTTTAAATGGTATGGAAATATACTATCGGGACTGAGAATTTTTTAATTGATCCGGTACTCCAAGCAAGAATTGTTGGTACTAAAAGCACCACACCCCAACATATTATGGAAATTATTAACTTTTTTGTATCATATCACCATTGAAAATAGGTTACATACATAAATCCCTGGAATAAATTCTATTGGTAAAACGTGTTTCAAGTTAGGTTATAGTCTAGGTTTGTGTCGTGTTCCTGAGTAAGTTCCCTAAATTGTTGTGGCTGTAACTTCCGTATTTCGCTTCTTAGAAATTCGTTGGCATTATCAGCTTGACACCAGCTCTATCTGCTATTATATTTGTTGTTCTGGCTGTGTTTATTAGATGCCAGCTAGCAACTATAGCCGTGTTCTTTTGAGTACCTTAAAGATAGAGATTACTCTATAGGATTTTTTACCGGGTTAAACTTATATTTGTTCAAGAAGGAACTCTTTTTGGATTCTCCGGTATATAGCAAAAGCTAAAAAATGTTTTTAATTTGTTATTTCATCACACAGCTCATTACATTTTGGGTGACAAGTTTCAAATCTTGGTTTGACTCATCAACAGGTCCCAAATAGCGAAATTGAATGACTTTTCTTTGTTCTATTTTTTTCATTTTTTTTTTCAAGTCACTCAATTTCGCTATTTGGGACTTGTTGATGAGTCAAACCAAGACTTGAAACTTGTCACCCAAAATGTAATGAGTTGTGTGATGAAATAACAAATTAAAAACATTTTTTAGCTTTTGCTATATACCGCAGAATCCAAAAAAAGTTCCTTCTTGAAGAAATATTGAGTACCTTGTTCTATAACTCCCATATACAGAAGAGAACAAATTGTTCAGTCGATTGAACCGAACTATTTGTACTGTGCCCTTCATTTAAATCTTTCTATGAAAATGTATAAGGCGTTATTTTGTGTATTTTTGTTCTGCTTTGTTCTGCGGACACAAAAGAACACAGCTTATATTAGTCGTAGTGCATCTCATAAATTTATACTCAGATTCATAGGTAAGTATAATAAGAAACAGCTCACTGAACCTCCGCGGACCCCAGTTTAGGAAACGTTGCCCTAGGTAATGAAATCATAGGGTATACTAAGTTTGTGATCAAGTTTGTAATGCATAGAAACAATGCTGGTAGCGCAAAATGGACAAAATGAATTAATTGGTTTAACAGTTATTTTGATTTTCGTATGTTCATTTATGCGTCCATCGATAACTCGACAATACTCGACGACGCGTTTACAAAGTGGAATTTTCTTTGAGATGTACGCACACATTGATTTCTGTGAAAGATGGGGCTGATGTGTGCTGATGCATGATATTAATCGCTAATTTTTTTATTTTATGAGAACATTTATCCGACGTTGCAAAATTTAAGAAAAATGTAAGTTTACATGGAAAATGGAATATGGCTACAGGTATACGCATTCAGATTGTGAACGAATATTTTCAGATAAATTTCTTGATTAGTTCATGAATTAGAATTTAGTATGCTTGATCTAACTCGAGGATACAATGAATTAGAAATGGCATTTATTTTTTAATCTAATTCCTTACGTTTACAATTCCAGGCATTTAATATCTATCATTCTTTGAACTCACTTGATTTGGTTTGCTTTAGAAGTTTTCAAGACGGAACGAAAGTTACGAAACATATGTATGCAACATGTCTAATTACATGTATATCGTGGGTCGAAAGTTAAAGTTTGAAAAACGCTGGAAAACAGGTTTTCAGGCCCACTATAAAATTATTCATTTAAAAGGGTTATACTCAGATATATCTACCATCCTGGCAAACTATGTCAAAAATAATTAAATTGTGTAAACCAGGAAATGTAAAACCCATAATATAATTCCAATACAATATCCCTCATTTTAAAACAAACCGCGGAAATGCCCGCTCAGAACAATCTAAGGCATCACATTCTCTAATTTCTTTGAAGCCTCTTACATGTTTTGTTTTTGGAGAAAGTCCAAAAGGAATATTAACTGCAATCTTTTGTTTTCTAATGACATTTTTTTGATAACAAACATCCTGTTGAAACAATATTAATGATCTCATCCCCCTAAGTGTTGTTGTTAAAGCTCATTCTCGGAAAGCAAGCTTTATCTAATATTACAGATTTACAATGATAATTTCCGGGATGATCTTCTTCAATTTGTTGTATTTGTGAAATTTATCTGGGACTCTGTACTACAGAATTGTAAGAATTAAAGCCATCGAGATTTTGTATTCGGCCTCACAGTGATCAAGAAGCACTCAACTCTTCGTCAAGATTTGTAGCAAGCGTTTTACCATATTTTCTCATCTGATATTCCATCCTGTTAAAACAGTGATATTAAATTCATCAAATATGAAGATATTTACATATGCTAACAGCTTCTTGCTTAATGAGCCAAACCTAGGTTACATCATTTTTGTAATGATTAAAGACGAAAAATTTATTTGAGTATAATTCCAGTAGAATTATATCTAAACATCCATATTAATCATATACAATGATATTCTTAGTAATAATCTTAATATTTTGATTTAAAAAAAACATGTTTTTTTCTTTCATTTCCAGAACTATGAAAATTCTAAATTTCAAAAGCGATTCGTATCAAGTGAGGAGAGTTTGGTGCATGAATTGAATAGCTTAAAACGACAATCGCAGTAAAACACATTAGTAAAAGCACACAAAGAACCCCTAAAGTAGTTAGATAAAAATTATCACTCGCAAACAAAAGCAAACTTTGACTTTTAAAATGATTTCAACCATATTATATGTATAAACAACTGAACTAATGCGACTCATTACTATCACTAATAACAATATGTATAAAATAAAAGGGAAAATCATTATTACACACTTTTCTTTGAGATACTGAATACTGAGTAAGTAGTAATTATAAAAAAAAGAACGCGTATTCATTTTAACTCATAGAATAGTGTACAAAACATAAATGAAAGAATATTAATAATAATAAAGATAAAACTATTACTATGTATTTATAATAATGGAGACTGATTAATTTTTTTAAAATGGAAACATATTTAAAGATGTAAAAATTTAATGACTTTTTTCTAACAGAAATTTTTCTCTGTATATATTTATGTATGTACATTATTATTATTTACACAAATCACGAAACGAAATGCATATGATTATTGTAAATATGTTTAGTATATTTTTATTTTTAGTTAATTATATACTTCTCCACTAAGCGAGTAGTAATTTAGATCTTTATAAGAAAAAGAAAATTAGTTTCGTTTTCTGTACAATTTTAAAATAATATAATTTTAGGCTAAACAGAAAGCTCACAGTTACGTAAAGAGATAAATATATATTATGTTGTAGAAAAATATATGCGCATATACATATAATATTGTTAAACGGTTTTTGTTTTATTTTCTCTTTCTTTATATAATCACTTTTAATCGCGTCAATTAATAGCAAATGAGCTTTTTAATACTTACGTAAAATATTTTGTTTAATGTTGTTTCATTGTGTCAATATTTCCTTTTTTGTTTATTTATATGTACAGAGATTATGTGTTTCATAGTTCTAATTACTAAAGTGCCAAACTTGCTTAAAAGTCTACATTTATATGTGTTCTTGTTCTTTGCTTTTCTTTATAAATTTAAAAAGTGTGATCAACATGGCATAGTGACTGAAAATTATGAAAAAGTAATGATAAAAGAAAGAGCTTTCTAACGTATCAGCCTAATTATAAAACGTGATCTCTGTGATTGTTTAACAGCGGTCTAACAGTGTAAAACAAAATGCAGACATAAAGTGATAAACTGAAATGTATTATATTGATCCAAACCTATGACATTACAACAACAAAATATTAATTGTAACTTTTAAATAAAATAAAAACAGGAAGAAAAGTATTGAAATTAAAGCTTTATAATATTATATAAAACAAATGCTAAATTATATACTATAAATAAAATATGAAATTTATTATAAAACAAGCTCTAAATTATTACGAAATATTTTTGAAAGGAAATTTAAACATATATTATATAGATATATTAAACCTGTACGAATATATATATATATATATGTATTATAAAGAATAAAAGACTTTTTATTTTAAAAAAAATTTAACTTTGTTAATAAAATATTAACTATTAAGAAAAAGAAAGGAATAGACCCTTCAACGGCAGCTAGAAAATTGATGTTGCAAACGTTATAGTCAAAATGTAAAATTATGTAAAATACAACACAAATATTTAGCTATTAGATATCGAGATGGGAAAAAATTATAAAATACCGAATAATTAATCAAAGATTCGCATCCTTTCTCTATACATATTATGTAAAAGTATGATTTCAAACCATTGTAAATATGTATCAAAAACTCTAATTAATACTTCAGTGTATATATATAACAAAACATAGTTATTTCCGTAAATAGTAGAATGATATAATTATCGTTGCATCACCATCAGTAATATTACTACAACAACAAATTTTTCAAGTTTTGTCAACTACATAATATAATTTCATTTTAGATTTTATAGAATTGTTTTAAGAGCGAAAATACAAAAGGATTTTTTAATAAAAGACATATTTTTAAACAACACCACATTTTCTATTTACCCAATTTTTGTTACTCTTATCTTTGTTTTGTTTCAATCTTTCCTTTCCATGACTCTACTGAAGTTGAAAGAAATATTTCTCGATATTAATATCATAATATCTCAAGGATTTACTTCTCATTTAATTTGACAAATTGGTGATCACAAATTAAATTTTCCTTTTTCCGATTCAATTAGTTTCTTTATGATTTGACTCATACTTAGTATATAATTTAAATTTTTTAAAAATTGTTCTTACTACAATATCTGTTAACTCAGAATATTTTAATATTTTTATATACATACTTAGTATCAAGTGAAATGTTTTTATTATACATATATATATTTTTTTTAGTTTCAAGACAACTTATAAGCATTCACATAATATCCAATAGAATTTAATGGTGTGATCAATTGTTAAAGTACAATATACTTATGAAAGATAAATACAAAACTGATCCGTTAAAAGTGTGCTCTTTTTTATTATTATATTTTATATGCGACTAAAAAAAAAGAAAGAAATCAATTTCGGTACAAATTTCAGAATATTTTACTAACAATAAAAAATCATAAGGATAAAATCTCATTAGTAATATGTGTCGCGGAATAGATTTAAAAAATATTACCCAGTTCTTCGACAGTAAAATCCGATTAAAAAACGAGGAAATAATCCATACATACTTGTCTAATAATTTCCTTGCCATAAATGGAAGATGTTTTGCTCCATAACTAGATGCTCTTCCGGCTAAATTTGGCAAGCAAATTATGTTTCATGTATACATACATACAAGCATTGAAGCCTAAATCAAGATGTTGGAATTGTCATAATGAAAACTAGCAAAGAAAAAATTTATTTTTGGAAGTAAGTAACTGTTTATCTATTTCTTTCCGATTCCAGTAGTTTTAGGTCAACGAAAGTGCATGTAATCCACTGTCACGTAACTGTGGTCATTATCAAGTGGAGATTTGTTCTTTGTACAGTTACCTAGAGACAAAACAAAGAAAGAGAAAAAAAGTAAGTATTTCCTTACCGTTTTTATTTCATATTAAAGTATTTACTTCCGGAAGTACTTAATATACATTGTGAGGTTCTAACCATTCAGGGGAGAACTTTAATTTTTTAATTGGATTCGTTAGCAACACTTGGTCGCCAATATCAAAAAGTAGAGGCCGAGCCGATTTGTTATATTGGGTTTTGATGTACTCCTTACTTTGTAGTCACTTATTACGCACAATAGAATATGTTCGTTGTACAGAATTTCTAAGTTTAAAGTAATAGCTCAGATAAGAAATACCCAGATTGGGATTTTAGCCAGCAAAAATGTTTTGCGTACATTGCTACTGCCATCTATTGTGGAGCGCATTACTTGTATAAATGTGCCCCTGATTTAAATTTTCAGCCACGCTTTCAAAACAAGACGGTTTCATCAAAGACTCTATAATACAAAGATGTTTCATATTTAGCTATTTGGGACCTGTTGATGAGTCACACCAAGACTTGAAACTTGCCACCAAAAATATAATGGGTTGTGTGACCTGTCTTTGCTTGTGCAAGTAACGTGCCAAGTCTGAATGAGCCTTCAAACTTATTTGATTATACTTATATTAAAAGACAATATATTGCTTTTCCCGTATCAAACTTTGAGAGCATAAACCACTGATTTATAACAATGGACTGAGCGTTTTGCCATTTTCCTATAGCAAAGAATTACACAAGATTTATAGTTTCCTCTTTCGCCTCATGGCAGAGTTGGAGCTACCAACACAAAATATTGCTTACTGAACGTTTTCTTATGCCATTTGATGTTTTTATGTTGGCTACAATCACCGCAGAAAGATAGTGTTTACGATGCTCCGTTTCTCTTACCCATACGCAGGATTCAGGTACGAATAACTTTTGAAAATTAAAGTCGGAATGAGTTTAATTCCTTATAAGTGATTAAAATATCACTTGGGCACAAGAAAATACTTTTTTTTTAAATTTAATTCTATTTACAGGCGTAATATTTCATCTGATTGGTTGAGTTTTACATGTTTTTTATGTAGTGAACGTTTTAAAGGATGCTCTAACGGTGATATGCAGAAACACAATATTTCTGTCACATGAAATAGCAAATAGCTCAGTTCATTGTTATAAGTCAGTGGCATAAACACTTACGATCAAAGAACTCTGAGCTAAGTACTTCTGTCCTGATATGAGCTTTTGCATTTATTGTTGTTTCTTTGATTGAACTCAAAGAATCTGGAAGCGCATAAGTACCAAAATAGTAAATTGAAAATTAAAAGTGTTGTCTCTTCACCCCAAAGTACTTTTACAAATCGGTAGAGCATAAAAAGCTCCTTTAAATTATAAAACGCTTAATAATAATAAAAATACTACATTGTGCATACAAAAAAAAAAGGTTTGATTCGAAATATTTGTGGATGGATGCTATATATGTATACATATCTGTATACATCCACCCCAGTAGTATAGCTATGTCGGTTCTAGACCACTTTTGATCGAAATTTTTCTAAGTCCAGAAATGACATTTGGACTTAGAAAAATTTCGATAAAAATTGGTTTAGAACCGACATAGCTTTTTGGGGGTGGTATTTCTGAAAAAAAATTTATACTCCGACCTTACAAACACACACACACACACACACACACACACACACACACACACACACACCTACACATTTATTTTTTGTTAATACCCACACACAATAATTATAGCTGATCTTTACTAACGCACAACTCGAACTTCTTAACATTCATTAAAACACAGTAAGCAATAATTGTTAAAGTTGATTATTTTATTTTACCTCACCAGAGATAATTTCTAAAAAAATATTTTTTGGCATAATGACGTTTTATCGCTGATAAGAATTGCGCCGGCAGCATAATGTATTCGTATGAGAATAGTTCTATGACCGCAATACGAGGTTGATAAGAAAACTGACCCCAGACTTTTCGAATAATAAATTTAGCGTAAAACTGGCCTTGAAATTCATAATGGTGATAACACGTATGAAACTGGCTCGATGACCAGAATACGAAACTGATAAGAATAACGTACAACTGCTCGATTTAAACTAATTAGACATCAATCATAAATTACCAAATTTTTATAAATGCAATGAAATCTAATCAATTGTGGTTAACAAATTTAGAGCGTAAAATTCCCATCATCTATTTTAGTAAGCGACCCGCAACCACAACTTTTGAATAAAAATTTCATGAGAAATTCAAGTCAATTCGTTTTCAAACCACTATATCCTGTTATGCCAAAAATTAGAAGCCGCAACTTTTGATAAAAATTTCATGAGAAATAGAAATTAAGCAATTTAACTGTAATTAAATTTCTCATATATGAACAAAGATTCTATACATAAAATAAAGCCGCAAAACGCTTTGTTTTCTTTTTTTTCGTTAGAATAAATTTACAGGAAAATGGTAACCGCACCAAAAATAAATGATGGAAATTAGTATAAATACAGTTGTAAAAATGATACAATTATCAGTTATTTATTTCTTAAGCTTTTGAAATACCTAAGGAAAATTTGAAAATTAATAGAAGGTAGGTAGATACAAATTAATAACTGCCACTTGAGAAAACTGACTGATCTTTAAGTATCAGCGTAATACACCCCCTTTCATGTACAATTTTACTTTTCTAGCTCAGGAATTTCAATGGCCCCAAAATCTAATAGCCAAATCTACTTTCGTTCAATAAATTCGGAAAGAAGTGCTACATCTAATACTTTGGAAGATGATATAAGAAGAGGGATAAATCGTATTGCTTCTTTGCGGGAATATCTTGATATATTACATTTATTTTGCGATGATGATGAAGAAATTCCTGAGTCTGATTATGATGAAGATGAGGATATGAACATACACTTGGACCATGCAGTGATTGATACAGATTCCGATAATGAAGATGACGATAACTTTGAAATAAAAATATCATTCCACTACATAATTTCAAATACTGAACCCTACTGCATCTATTGTGCAATCAATAGAAATGTTATAATTGATGATGAAGTATTAGTAAATAGGTCGTTTTTTAATTTTGATGATTTGGATGATTTTTTGGTTGAACATTTTGTAGTATGTACTAATAGCAATAATGCACTAGATATAAATATTATATGAAAATTACTTCTCGTAGGTCTTTTATCTTCTTTTATTCATTCGTTTCTCTCTACTTTTTTCTTCTAGATGTATGTGTGTATATACATATAGCCTTTTATTCAACTATTTTCATACCTTTTTTTCTTGGAGGGGTATATAAGGAGTACAGCTTTTCGCTTTCGTTGATCAGTTTACTCACGTTGATTGAATCAGGCATTTTAGTTATTTCTAAAGATGGCTTCTTATACAAAAATGTCAAATGAAATAGTAAATAATTTAAAAGAAGTTATACCTTTACTTCAAGCAAATAATATTTATGAGTTAAAGAAGTGGATAAAATATTGTAAAAGTAATATTGGTTTAATGTATCAAGCTCTAAAACGAGCTAAGACAATAGGTGAAAAGAAAAACTTAGAAACGAATATAGGCCATATGAAAAAGTTTTTATGTGATATTACATCACTAGTTCATGTTGGTGGTGGTGGTGGTGGTAGAGTAAAACTTGATAGAAGAAATGAGTCTATAGTGTGGAAAGATATAAATTCAGCATTCAAAAATCGCATTCAAACAGGTGTTTTTATTAATAAAACGTTTAAAGATCCTAAACTGTTTTTGAAACGAGTTGGAACACTGTTAGTGACGCGATTGAAAAAAATATTGGGAAAGTTTAATACAATTAAAGTGAACACTTCTTTTTGCTGTGAATTTAAAAAATTAACTACTGATGGTACAGAAGTTCGAGAATATAAGTATCTAACAACAGGAAATAATACAATTGATGGTGGAAGTAATTTAAAAGAACTTGTTAAGAACATACAAGGTGTATTGTTAACTAATTTAGATGAGTTTCAAGAGCGTGATAGCGGATGGGCTTTAAGTCAAATTATTAACTTGGCGGTGAACATCAACAAATATGTACCGCTTACAGGCTCATCATATATAGATTTACCTCCACAAATAAAACGGAAAAAAGCTTGTGTTAATGTAAAAAATTCAGATAACGCATGTTTTGCTTGGAGTGTTGTAAGTGCTATACATTCAACTACTTTACATGCAGATCGTCCAAGCTCATATCCATATTACGCTAATATACTTAATTTAGATGGCATCACTTTCCCGATACAAATGAAAGACATCTCCAGGTTTGAAAAAAAAAATAACATTAGTGTTAATATATATATAATGAAAAAAAAGAGAGGTGATTTTACTGTTGTACCAACAAGATTAACCAACCAAAAATTACTGCAACATATCAACTTGTTAATGCTTCAGGATAAATACGTAGATAATACTGATGACTTTGATAGCAATGATAGTGATGATGATGACGATGATGCTGAAGTTAATTATCATTTTTGTTGGATAAAGAATTTATCACGATTAGTATCATCACAGTTACCACGGCAAGGACATAAAAAGTGGATATGCGACCGATGCCTTCATTATTTCCATACTGAAGTTAAGCTAAAGCACCACACCATGGACTGCGAGCAAATTAACTCATGTAAAATAATCTTACCGACAGAAGATGCGAAGTGGCTGTCATTTAAGAATTTTAATTATAAACAACGATGTCCATATATAGTATATGCTGATACCGAGAGTTTGTTACATCCTATTAATGTTGCAGCTGGAAGTAGTACTAGGCGTTATCAAAAGCATGAGATACATAGCATTGGACTTTATTTTATGTGTTCTTATGATCCAACTCTCAATTTCTATCATTCATATCGAGGATCAGATTGTGGAAAATGGTTTGCCTGTGAACTCAGAAATTTAGCTGAGGATATTGAGGCAACATTTCTTTGCGAAATTTCTATAGAAGAAATCACAGAGGAACTTGCCAGTAAATTAAGAAGTCAGACCGTTTGTCATATATGTGAATCCGAATTTTTAAATTCAGATGTACGTGTAATAGATCACAGCCATATGACCGGGAAGGTGCGGGGGATGGCTCATCAAAATTGCAACATAAATTTTCAAGATAGTCGTGTAATTCCAGTGGTCTTTCACAATTTGAGTGGATACGATGCTCATTTTATTATTAAAGATATTGCTATAGCTTTTGATGGTAAAGTTAATTTACTACCACTAAATAAAGAAAAATACATTGCTTTCACAAAAAAAGTAGAAGGTTTTCAAGCTACATATAAATTTATAGACTCCTTTCGATTTTTACCAACATCTCTTGAAAAATTAGCTTCTTACTGTGATGACTTCAGATTAATAAAGAGAGAATTTCCTATTAATCATCACCTTCTTTCAAGAAAGGGGGTATTTCCTTACGATTACGTAGACAGCTGGGTAAAATTAAATGAGGTTCATCTTCCATCAAAAGAAAATTTCTACAATAAACTTAACGATAGCCATATCAGTGATGATGATTATGCACATGCGCAAAATATATGGCGAGTATTCAATATTCAAACAGTGGGTGAATACTCTGATCTATATTTAAAAACTGATATTCTTTTATTAGCTGAAATATTTGAAAATTTTCGTAATAGTTGTCTTCAAAGCCATCGACTAGATCCAGCTCATTACTTTACAACTCCAGGTCTAAGTTGGGACGCTATGCTGATGCACACCAAAGTGAAATTAGAGCTCATTACAGATATTGACATGCTATTATTTATTGAAAGAAGTATTAGAGGGGGTGTAACCCAATGTAGTGGGCGATATAGCAAAGCAAATAATAGATATATGGCAGATTATAAGCCGCAGGATAAAATAAAATATTTGATGTACTTTGATGTGAATAATTTATATGGATGGGCAATGTCACAGTTTTTACCTACAGGAAATTTTAAGTGGATTGAAAGTGCTGATATTGAAAATACTTCCGACGATTCAGATGTTGGATACTTGTTGGAGGTTGACTTAGAGTATCCACATGAAATACATGATCATCATAAAGACTTACCATTTGCTCCAACGCAAATGAAACCTCCTGAATCGATGAATTCAAAACTATTGCTAACCGAATATAATAAAGATCGATACGTTATTCATTACCGCAGTCTCAAGCAATGCTTAAAAAATGGTTTGATATTAAAAAAAATACATCGAATTTTGCAGTTCAATCAGTCACCATGGTTAAAAGAGTACATTGATTTAAACACAGCTTTTAGAACAATAGCAACGAATGAGTTTGAAAAAAATTTTTTTAAGCTTATGAATAATGCTGTATTTGGCAAGACGATGGAAAATGTTCGGAACCGTGTGAATATCAAACTTCTCACTAAGTGGCATGGTCGATATGGAGTTAAAGCAATGATAGCTAAACCTAATTTTCACAGTAGAACTATATTCGATGAGAATTTAATTGCAGTTGAATTAAATAAAACCCAAGTGCTTATGAGTAAACCTATTTATATAGGCCAAGCTGTACTGGATATATCCAAAACATGTTTATATGAATTTCATTATGGATATATGAAGCGTGCTTATGGAAATTTATCTAGATGTATCTATACAGATACAGATTCATTAATCTATGAACTGGATGATATAGATCCATATGAAATAATGAAAAGAGATATACATATGTTTGATACAAGTGATTATTCTGTAAACAACATTTATGATCTACCACGTCGCAATAAGAAAGTTCCAGGCTTGATGAAGGATGAATTGAATGGACGTGTCATGACTGAGTTTATTGGTTTGAGAGCCAAGATGTATAGTTTACGAGTTGATGGTAAAGATTATTTAAATAAAGCTAAAGGAGTTAAAAGTTATGTTTCTAAAAAATCAATTTGCTTTATAGATTATAAAAAATGTTTAGATCAATTTACTGAAATATATAGACAACAAAATTGTATACGATCTGTCAATCATAATGTTTTTAGTATAACTCAAAATAAAATTGCCTTAAGCCCTTTTGATGATAAACGTTTTATTATAAATGGCTCCACATATACTTTACCTTGGGGTCATTACAGTTTATTGAACACTTGAAATTTTAGCAAAATAAAAGGCTTCATATTATAAGAATTTTTGTTTTTTATTATTCCCATAAGATTAATTACTAGTCTTATAAATCATTTATTTATTTATACAGCAAATTTATAATATTTCATTTTTATTGACCCATGAATTGTGTTTTGCAGAGAACCCTAACCATTTTACAAAAAATTTATTCCGTTTTTTCTTCAATACTTTTTCAACAAGGTAATTATGTGGATATTTAGTCTTTAGTAGTTCTTTTTCATAAAATCCTCCTTTGATTGGGTGTCTCTCATAATCCTCTAGCAGATATGTAACCGGATTCGTATTTTGTATGTTTTTAATTTTAAAGATCTCAGTCGTCCAGTTCGGTGTGTACCCCTTTTCAAATATATGTTTATGCTTGCTGATGCGAACATAGTCATCAACCTTATATTTTGCTGCCCCCGCTATTTTTATGTGATTGTATACTGTTTGTAGTAGAATATTTTTATTAATGTGATTAACATCGGAGGGGCGCATTTTAATGGTCCTATGCTTTTTATTATTGTATTCATGAACAAGATTATGTACAAAATCAATCCAACGATAGGAACCATTCTTACTGAATTCTTTCCACATCATACCTTTTAATGTTCTATTAAATCTTTCAACTATTGAGGCTTTCATTATACTAAAAGTCGAATAGTGTTTGATTCCATATTTTACCATTAGTGTCTGGAATATTTTATTATAAAACTCTTTACCATCATCTGTCTGCAAATGTTTAGGAATCCGACCGCTTTTTAGAACTTTTTCCATTGTAGCCGTTACCTCTTTTCCAGTTTTATTTTTAATGGGCTTTACCCAAGCATATTTTGAAAATGTATCAATAACTGTTAGCAAATAGTAGTATCCATTATTTTCGCGAACATAAGCACCCATTTCAACCAAATCTGCTTGCCAGAGATCATCCAAATCTTTCATAATGACACGACGCCGGGGAAAATTTCGACGAACTGCTTTATGCAGCTCACTCACAAGGGCCTCTTTACTCATTGTTAGCTTTGACTATAAGAGATTCTACATTTATTAACCCTCGTAAGTTCTTTTCAATGTCTTCGCACTTTGTATCAATATAAACTTTTAACTTTTCAAATGACTTATTTATGTGTGATTGTGTCAATGTTTCCAGTTTTTCTCTAGTTATTTTAATAATATTATGTACATTCGCAAGCTTTTCCTCTAATTCACTCTTAGCTGTTTTTGTTTCTAAACTACTATGGGATTTGCATAAATCTAAATATTTATCTATTGTCTCATCTATATATAGCATGTTTACAGCATCACTATCTTCTTCTGGATTTTTGAGATTCTTAATATTCTTGAATTGCATATCATAGTTGTTATCTGAAGTTAACAGAAAACCCACTCCTGCAGGTCCGCTTAGGCCTCTTTCGCCTGGTGGTCCAGAGGGACCCCGTTCTCCTCGAGGTCCCGGGGGGCCACGTCCAATATTACCATCTCTTAGCGATCGTCCGAACTTGTCAACACTCATTTCATGAATAAATATATAAAAGCGGAAGAAGGCTTTTTATAAAATTAAATCAGACTCTCTTAACTCCTCAATAATGGAAACAATTTCATTGTTATGACTATTATTTCCAGCTACTTGAGAGCCAATTAAAAGTCGTAATCTGTCCACCAATTCATTTGGATCGTCCCAGTAAACATAGTCAATAGTGTCTCTTGGAAGCTTCATGAGCCCCTTACCTTCATGACTGCTAAATTTCTTAATAATTCTCATATATTTAGGACCTTTACTACCTCTTATTTGCCCATCTGCACTATAATCACGTCTATGGGCATTAGAATTTTCCAAGATTTCTCGATAATTAGCCAAGTCTTTTTCATCATATAAACTCTTTGATGGTTCTTTCATAAAAAGAAGTTCGCATAAACCCATTGTTATGTAATATTGCTTCCCATTAATAATAAAATGTTGTGAATCAATATCAATGCTAGATTTCCCAATTTTCCACCCTCCATTATCCATATAAACACCATAAGTGTTGTCAATTTTAGGACTTTTGGTTTGGTAAAATTCTAAATATTTATTAACTAACCCAGTTGATAAGTTGAGGGTGGAATCCGATTTATTAGCTAAGGTTCTTGAATGAGTAGGTGTTCCATACTCGTCTAGTGATGACATTAAAGAAGAGTCTCTATACTTTAGCGGTGTGCTTGTTGGTTCCATTTTCATATACATTTGTTTTGGGTTTAACTCGAAGCCATCATAATCATCATCATCTTCATCATTTATTTCATTTTCCTTTTTTGGTTCTGGTTTGATATCAGCATGAAGCCTCTGTTTTGCTTTTGTATCACTTACAAGCTCTTTAAGTGGTCTTGTTATGGGCTTAAATGTTTCTTCAAGTTGAGATTCAACATCGATTCGCCCCGTTTTTATAGTTCGATACTTTTTCTTGATAGCATTCCTAGTTTTAATAATATCCTTGATTAACTCCTTCTTATTCGTAATGATTTCCATCTTTTTACCCATTTGTAATGATAATTATTTTTAAAACGATCTGTTAACGGCTTTATTAACTGGTCTGTTAACAGCTTTAACTGCTGTCGTAACCGCTTTAACTGATCTGTTAACAGCTTTAACTGATCTGTTGACTGCTTTAACGGGTCTGTTATATTTATACAGAAATATATGTATCGAATCCCTGACGATAACGTCCCTTGCTTAAGGGGCTGTCTTTATCTACTACCAGAAACCCATATTTATCCCCCCAACACTTAGCACACATATCTCGGAAAGTATCAAAATTCATATCCGTATTAACATGATCATCATAAGCGTGCCTAAGATTTGTATCATCTTGCTTAAATAAAATGAGAAAGTTGGCATTATCTCGTACCAAGTGTTTTGGTATATGAGTATAAGTCTGGCAAAGATAGAAACTATCAATGTTATTATGTCGACCCATACAAAAATAAGAGCGTATGTTGTCTTGTTTCCCACATGCTACATCATCAAAAATAAAAACTGAATTTTGTTTTGCCTCATCAAATGGTATAACATCATCATTATTAGAAAATGTATAATAGCCTAATCCTTGTATGGGTGACAAAAGTTTTCTTAAGTATAAATACTTTGATTGGTAGAGTGATTTTGAATATACATAAACGTTTTCATAACTCAAACCATTAGGATGTTCCAGCAAACTAATCATAACATTTGTTTTTCCACAATTGGAGGGACCAACTATTAGAGCACGTATACTATTGGGTAATAATGAACTATGTCTTCCAGTTTCTTTAACATTGCTCTGAAAATCATTATTTCTTATTGGCAGCGATAGATTTTGCTTAATGAACTTCATTTTGAATACTAACTACAACCTATAAATGCTTACTGAATTTAAATACTTTTTTAGTTTGTATCTGAGTGTTGAAGGCTAAAGACATTTTACTTATGCTTGAGCATAATAAGAAAGGAGCGGGGGTAATTAACACACTCATTAATAGGTTGCCGTTTGAATTACACTTACCAGGCTACCAATATTGCGGACCTGGTACGAAACTAGCAAAAAGATTAGCTCGGGGTGATCCTGGTATTAATCCTTTAGATAGCGCATGTAAAGAACACGATATTGCCTACTCTAAATTTAAAAGTACACCAGATCGCAACATAGCAGATCGGATTTTGGCTGAAAAGGCTTGGAGTCGAGTTAAATCTACTGACGCAAACCTAGGTGAGCGTGCAAACGCATTGCTAGTTACCAATATCATGAATGCTAAGGCTAAATTCGGGGTGGGTATGGCGAAAATGAGCACACGAAAGAAAAATAAAAAAGTTAAGAAAAACATTACCCTGAGAGCGGTTATCTCAAAGGTGCGAAAATCTATTCAAAGGCAAAAACCTGATTCTTTGCAAAGAGCCATTGCGTTGGCACGAAAGGAAGTAGGAGATACAATTAAATATAGGAAGAAATATGTGAAAGTTCCACGAGTCATACCTATACCAAAAACTGGCGGTATTTTACCATTCCTCGTTCCTTTATTTGCAGGTCTTTCTGCTTTAGGATCGCTAGGAGGAGGTGCATCAGCTATTGTAAACGCTGTTAATTCTGTTAAAGATGCAAAAGAGCAGCTCAAAGAGAGTAAGAGGCATAATGAAGAAATGGAATCCAAGCTAGTAGGAAAAGGCCTTTACTTAAAACCTCATAAAAAAGGATTGGGGTTGTACTTAAACCCAGAACCAAAAAACTATTGAAAACGCTGCCTAAAAGACCGCTAACTGAGGTAGACTTACTTAAATATGCAAAGGATCTACCACATTTTCGAGGAGTTTTCATGCGTGATAAGCTTCCAAAGAAACTTAACAAGAAGGAATGCGGTATTATCAACTTGGATATATCATCCGGTCCAGGAACTCATTGGGTAGCGTACTATAAAAATGATGAAGATATTCAGTACTTTGATAGCTTTGGAAATCTACAACCACCATTAGAAATTATAAAATATTTAACTAGTAATGTAAGGTATAATTATTCCCCATATCAAACATATAACTCTGTAATATGTGGTCATTTATGTTTGAAATTTTTGTATGATTGTTACGAAAAATAAAAGAATATGTATGTATTTTTATTTATTTATTTAAAATATTTCCTTTATACAATAGGAACAACAAGGCCCCTTAATTCTATTATATAACTTCAATAGTTTGGATATTCGCAAAAATTCTCTTTTAACATGCCGGCAATTACAAGTATCTGGACCCGATGTTGAAGTATTGTAAGCCCAACTGCAGGATTCATAATGCTCCCCATATTTTGAAGTCAAAATGTTCATTTCTTTATATTCATGCAAAAAGCGGTAGGATTTTTCTATTTCCTCCTTATGTTCTTCTAGTAACAACTTGTCATACTCTTGCAAGAATCTGCTAATATCGAAATGTTTAAGAAATATTTGCACTTCATCATTTAATCTTTCCATATTTTTTTTTTCTTCCTTGTACTACTGAATTCCCCAGTGGTTCAAACTGAAATGATTCTCATACCCTAACAAATCTATATAAATGAGGAGGAAATCAGATAATTGCATCATTTTAAATTACACCACAATGTCATTAACACTTACATTAAGCGGAAATTCATCTATATTAACAACCGAGTATTTCCCACCCATAGATTTGTCGGGGGATTATGTATGTGGGTTAATTGATTTCCAAACTTACAATTCAATACCAAATATTGAGAATAACAAAAATAATCTACTTCACATTGGGGGTGCGGTTATAGAAATACCTACAGGATCATATGAGATAGATGACATAGCTGAATATCTGGAGAATCAATTAAGTAAATTAAGTGAAGAGGGTTACCATATAAAATTGCGTGCGAACAATAACACTTTGAAAAGTGAAATCAAATCTAGTGGGCCCATTTACTTTAACAAAGAGGGTACAGTTGGATCACTTTTAGGGTTTAGTAAGCGACAACTGGAACCTAATAAATTGCATGTATCAGATTTACCAGTTAATATAATTAAAGTTAATACAATAAGAGTGGAATGTAATATAATAAGTGGATCATTCATGAACGATACCCGAGTACATACAATACACGAATTCTCCCCAAAGGTGGGGCCTGGTTATAAGATAGTTGAGGTACCAAAGAACGTCATTTATTTACCGCTAACCACTCGAAGAATTACTTCCATTAGCTTAAAGCTCATTGATCAGGACGGTGATTTAATAAATTTTAGGGGAGAGACAATAACAGCTCGGTTACATCTAAAACCGCAACATGATAATATATAATAAGGATAAATTACGTACATTAGCTACCCTCAACAACAGTTCTCCTGCAACTCTCACCGAAATTAGACCACAAAGAGAAAAAAAGGTCAAACTTACCACACAAAATAAGAATTACTTGAGATCTTTAGGATTTATCATAAAAGACGAGCAATGAGTGAAGTTTTGAGTATCAAGGATGCTGTAAGCTATGATAATAGTGTCGCAAAAATTGAATATCATAGTTACTCACCCTTTACGAACTCTTTCAAAAACAATGATGAAATACGTATAGCTATTCAACATCAAGACATCTATGTACTTCCAAGTGAAAGTTTTATTTACATTGAAGGGAAATTGGAATGTACTCCTAGGGCGGCTGACAAAACTCCCGATGTAAAGTTAACTAATAATGCGATGGCATTTTTATTTGAGGAGATCCGATATGAAATAAATGGAGTACAAATTGATCGAAATAAAAATGTTGGTCTTACTTCAACGATGAAGAATAAGCTTTCATTAAACGAAAGTGAAAGTAAAATGCTTCTAAATTCAGGATGGTCTCTCACCAATATAACTCTTAACACAGAAAGAAACTTTAATTTTTGCATACCACTAAAATATCTTCTTGGATTTGCTGAGGATTATAAGAAAATAGTTATTAATGCCAAACATGAACTAGTTTTGGTTCGTTCCAGAACGGACCTAAATGCAATTTATGCCAAAGATTGTGATGGCTCAGTAAATATACTTAAATTACAATGGCATCTGCCACATGTTACTGTAGCTGATATGGAAAAGTTGTCTCTATTGAAAATTACCGAAAGTAATCGGTCGATTGAAATGGTATTTCGAAGTTGGGATTTGTATGAATATCCATCACCACCGCAGTCCACGCGACATACATGGGCTGTTAAAACAGTTAATCAACTAGAAAAACCAAGATATGTGATTTTTGCTATACAAACTGACCGTAAAGATTCGAGTGAAAAAGATGCGTCCAAATTTGATCACTGCAACCTAACAGACCTAAAAGTTTATCTAAATTCTGAAAAATATCCATACAATGATTTGAATATAAAATATAACATAGATCAATACGCTATATTATATGAGATGTATTGTAAATTCCAACAGTCATATTACAACCGCCGATCTGAACCATTACTCACTAAAGAGCAGTTCAAAAATTTGGCTCCTTTAGTTGTTATTGATTGCTCACGCCAAAATGAATATCTCAAAACTGGTCCTGTAGATGTCAGCATAGAGTTTCAAACATCTGTAAATATACCGAAAAATACTGCTGCATACTGTCTACTTATACATGATAGAATAGTTCAGTACAATCCTCTAACTAGTGAAGTTCATAAACTGTAAAAATGAATTGCATCATTGATATTCAAGGGTTCAAAGGACCTAGAAATACGTTCATCTTAAAGGAAATTGCCATTATAACTCAGAATAATCAACTACAGCACTTTATTTTGAAACCAATATACAACTTTGAAAATCTACCTCCGGAACTACAAAATCAAGCAAGATGGCTAAATCAATATCACCATGGATTTGTTTGGAATGGAGGATTTACTTCACAAGATAGTGTCACTACCCTTTTTAAAGATATTCTCCAAGACAAAATCATATATGTGAAAGGAAATGAAAAAATCAAGTGGATTACCGATATATTAAAGTTGGAAAATAATGTACCAATTTACAATTTAGATGAAAAGGGGTGTCCTATATCAGAAGAATTACGAAAAACTTATGTTGATGTACCACGATGCGTAATACATAGTGGTGTATGTGCATTACAAAATGTTTGTCTGTATAAGAAATTTATGGATAATTTTTAATAAAATACATTTTTTAAAAAAAATCAATTGTTTTATTCACACAATTTTATAATATATAAACTATTCACTTTAGCTGGAACTCTACAGTTTATGAAATGACCATGTTGTAAGTCTGCTTCATTTTCCTCAAATCAACAGATGTGATGTCAGATTTATATGTAGAGTCATTCTCTCTGAAGTATTCAATTTCACCATTACTCAAAATCCGTTCTCCTTCAAGTTCATGATATTCATAACAGGATATTTTTAGAGTTCTATGCTCATAGTTGCTATCATATGTACATCGAACTCTCATTGATTTGTCCTCCTCAAAGTTTAATTTAAAATGCCTGTAAAACACACGATCACTCTCTATAATTCCACCTATATCTTTTTCTTTGCTTATTAAGTTTTGCCTAAATCCCTCAATTGCCTCCTCAACACTCACTACACTATTTTCTGGTATTAATTCCACATCAGTTTCCTTAGGTGATTCAGTTCCATTTTCTGAAGAGATAACAGAAGAATCATCATTTAAGGGTATATTAGTTGTTGTTGTTGTTGTTGTTGTAGGTAATGCATCATAAGTAGCATTACTTAGTGTAAGTAACCGAAATGATAAAGAAATTTGAATGGAATCATTATTTGGCAACTGTATATTAAAATCGATATTATCACTTGATTTATGCCCTAAGTTTAAATTGATTGGGAGTGCTAAGCAATTTGCATATAAAGAGCATACTAATGCAAATGCAGTAAAAATTTTGAATGACATAATATCTCTTTATTTGTTTAGCTGTTGATTGCTCAAAACGTTGACAAAGACTATGCATTATTACGGTAATTTAATTGATTATATATAATTCCACCCTTATCACTCAATTTTCATATCAGAATTTGTTTGGGTATTACTGCTTTCACACTCTTTTACATCTTTTATTTTTTCTGATTTGTATGCTTCTTGTTGCTTTATTGGTTTTCGATACCACTCCTCCTCACCTGCAAACGGGCAGTTATGTAGGAAGAAATTAGTACTTGGACGTCTGATCGTCCCATCTTGTAGCCAGCCTATTACAGTTATTTCTCCTCCCTTGACTTCAATCTTAACATGTTCAAATGGATTGATGCGCATCTCCCCAAAATTTGAGGGAATTGGTTGACCTCTACTCAAAGTTAATACCTTGCATCTTTTACCATTTTCAGCAGTCATATATACTTTCATTAAGTCACATCTTACAACCGAATGCACAATCTTCATATACATCCAACCATTCAGACAGGTACAAAAATGCGTTTCATCCCATATAGAATCAACCCAAAACATTTTTTTTTTTTTTTTTTTTTTATGCCCTCCCGTTGAAACTATGTTAACCTTTCTATTGTCAGATTACCAATGATCAGGTGTTAAAAATGAAAATGTATTTATTCATTTTCTTTCACCCTTTTCAGGACTCAAGAACGTACTAATAATGATCCCATATACATTGATACCAATAACTCTAAAATTGCACCACCTTACTTTTTCCACCCTTTGACTGTATAAAATTAAATGAAACTAAATAAATGTTATTCAAATATATAAATATTTATTTGTTTATTTTAAATAGTTGTACATATTTGGTATTTTATGAGGATAATTAATTTCATTTTCTTCTACATCATCATCATCATCATTGTCATCATCATCATCACCATCATCATTGTCACTAATAATGAATTTTAAATTATAAGTTTTATTGGGATGAAATTCATTAATAATTTTATAGGTTTGCTTGTTATTGATGTCATTGATAACATCTTCCGAGAGGTTATTGAATCGGGCTGGTAAATATAGGTAGTTATCATCCAATTCCAGCAATAGCTTTTCACCAAAACTAGTACTTTTCCTAGTAACGTTGAGAATTTTATATGTTTTGTTTACATCCATTTTTGTAACAGAGAGTGTCGGCTTGAAGTTAAATCCATTTAAAATAGCTAGATATTTAGTATCAGGTTTTGACGTTCGAGTTACGGAATTATCATCTCTCATCCCCCGGGTTCTTTTAATATGCAACTTTTTTGAATTATCACAATCCATTTTATCCTGAGTGATGTATCAGATAGTACTTTATTATACAAAATTCAAAGCCTTACTAACGTCCAAACAATTATTATCGAAAGGTTTTATAGAGCAAATATAAAAAGAAAAAAATGGTGGGGGCTTTTCCCACACCCAAAAATTTGCCTCATATATGAAACCACAACATCCTGAACATGTGTTATGTATTAAAAATTAAAAATAAGATCGTCCCAGTAAACATAGTCAATAGTGTCTCTTGGAAGCTTCATGAGCCCCTTACCTTCATGACTGCTAAATTTCTTTTATAGCTATGTCGGTTCTAAACCAATTTTTATCGAAATTTTTCTAAGTCCAAATGTCGTATAAAATTTTTTTTCAGAAATACCACCCCCAAAAAGCTATGTCGGTTCTAAACCAATTTTTATCGAAATTTTTCTAAGTCCAAATGTCATTTCTGGACTTAGAAAAATTTCGATCAAAAGTGGTCTAGAACCGACATAGCTATACTACTCACCCCATACGACATCGATCCATTTGGACATATTCGATCTGATCATTTCCGATTTAGATGAAACTTTGGGAGTTAGTATGGAAAGCGAAAATAGCACACCCATAGTTTTTTGTTTCCAACTACAACACCCTGAGTGAAATTTTAAGGGAGGGGAGGGGGGGGGGGGAGGAAATTCGTGATTTTGCGATGAGAGAATCATATTTTTCTAATTCATATGCTAAATAGAAATTAAAATTCTCTTTATACCTTAGATAATAACATAGGGTATACTAAGTTTGTCATTTTTATAAAGCACCAAAATATTTCTGATAGAGCAAAATGGAATGGACACCCACCCACGTATATCATTAAAAGTTATTTTGTTTTTCATGTTCGTCTGTCCGTCCGTCCTTACGATAACTCGAGAACGCTCACTTAGAGAGTTGAAAGTTTGCACATTTTCTTTAAAAGAAAAGTATATTTAATTTCGAAAATGTGAAAAATCGGGTAGCTCCTTCGTAGGGTTGCCATACAAAACTTTGTTGTTTTACTATATATTTGGATACTGCCTGAGAGCCCGTGAACGTAGAGTGTAGAGATTAAGAGCAATGGTCCATTTGTCTAACACGTGATGCAATCCAATGTAAAGTTGTACAGAGAAGTTAGCAGCATCTGGTCGACAATGGGCAGTTAAAAGTCAGTCTAATAAATATACTTGTGACGAGCAGACGTGTGTTTTTATTGCAATGAAACCTCAGGTCGCGCAGCCGGTAGTATTTAATAATAATT
Organism: Dioctria linearis; assembly: GCA_963930735.1. NCBI lineage: Eukaryota > Metazoa > Arthropoda > Insecta > Diptera > Asilidae > Dioctria > Dioctria linearis. The sequence continues at coordinate 41,554,571 of OZ005744.1, forward strand.
ACAATCTGTCTACAAATACAATATGTGAGACACTACTGAAGTTTTGTACACGGCCATCACATAAAAATAGTAAATACAATTTCATACGTGGACTAAATCGGGCATCTCTTTTTGGACAAAAATACAACTTTATTTGGATAAGAGTTGACAACGAGTTAGCACAGAGAAAATAAATTTGGGCTTGCGAACTTTGCCAACTGAAATGTAAAATGGCAGTAATTAAAATATACAATTATGGAGTAAGTTAAAAAATTTTAAATTGAACAGTCATATCCTGGGATTGCATGAATTGTTAAACAAAAATTTCAAGTTTCACTAAAATTTTACTTCAGGAATACAATTGGAATTTCAGGTCTCATTTGTAATTGGTCTAAATTGGGAAATTTTATCATGTAGTTGTAAGGTTAAAATGATTTCCATACCACCGCCATGCACATTTAATTATTATTATACATTAATGTTGAAAAGATTTTATGAAAATTTATAATTCTTACAATAACAAAGGGCAGTTCATTTTTCTATACCTAAGATAAAATCTATACGGTGGTGTACTGAAATTGTTATTTCGTTTGTAACGCATAGAAAAAATTCTACTAGATCAAAATGGATTGAACACTCACGCATAATATTAAAAGTTATTTTGATATTTACATGTCCGTCTATCCGTCAGTGCGCACGATAACTCGAGTGCGCGCGAAGTTAAGTAGTTGACATTTTGCACACGGGCTTTAAAAAAAAAGTAAATTCAAGTTCGAAAAGGAGACAAACCGGGCAACTCCTTCGTGAAATTGCCATACAAAAATTTTGTTCTTGACTGTATTTTTGGACACAGTCTGAGAGCACGTTAACGTACAAAATTGTGTACATGGCGTTTTCATAAAAATAGTAAATATAATTTTAAGAATTGGCTTAATCGGGCAACCCCTCCTTAGCATTGCCATAAAAAATTTAAGTTTTTTACGTATCGTGTGAAAATGATCAGTCCTAGGTGTTTTTATTGTACCTACTCACAAATTCTTAAGAATATGAAATCCTATTAAATTGGTTATACGCCTCTTTACTTTCCGATGAACCGTTTTAAGATTAGATGCAAAAAACCACTTTATATATCAAATTTGCATAGAGGGATGAAGAATTGGTCGTAAGCCAATTCTAGTTTTTCTTTGTTTTTATAGTACTCATTGTTTTACGCACAATTATAGCAATTGTTACATCTCAATTTAATTACAAACTGTGAGATGCATTTATGCATTACATAATTTGTATAGAATAGAACACTCCTCAATTATTAAATTAGATGATTGTTATAATGTTTTTGGAGAACTAGCGCGATTTAGAGAAAGTGGTGGTAATTATGCGCTGATAATCTTACATCTATTTTCATTGTGCGACAGAATTCGAAAATGAAATGAATAAAAAAAAAACAAAAAACAAAAACGTATGGGTGCAATAATTATTTTTGAGTATTAATTATCATTAATAATTATTTAATCGGAGTTTTACTACTTTCACTCGAGAATAAAACTCACATTTGAACTTTTCTCTTCTTCAAATCATCATTAATCATCGCACGTGAATTTTGATTTTGCACGCGAAATTAAAACTTCCATCTACTTTTTATAGTTTGAAATCGGAAGTAGTCATTATCGCTGTGACTTATTTTTTCGATCAAAAATATCAAATTTGTGACACTAACTTTGAAAAACCAAATAATGAACTATACTATTTTATGAAAACTCCACGTAAAAATTTCAACTCTTTATATTGATACGATCTCAGCCAGAGTCAAAATATGTAGTGGCAAACGAAATTTTTGCATGGTAACCCAACGAAAGACTTTTCAGATTGGTGCCAGTTTCGAACTCAAATTTAAAACTTTCTTTGAAAAAGCCATGTGCAAAACTTCAGTTCTGTAAATAAATGCGTTGTCGAGCTGTCGAGAGGACAGATGGACAGATACACGAACAAATAAGCGGACATGCACAAATCAAAATATATTTAAATATTTTGCTTCGGTGCCCAATCCATTTTGCTATACCCTCATTACTTCTCAGCGTTACAATCGGAATGACGAACTCAGTATACCTGTTTAGATTTCTTCTAAAGTATAAAAATTCAAACCTGCTACAAAACGTGAGATGTGAAATATACAAACAAACAAGAAGAAGAAAAGAAATGAATATTCGGATTTGATGCAGCCTACCTCCAAGATAATCCTACAAAAGCCAAAACACTCGACTTCTACTTTGCAAGCCATGACACAGATTCTCTCACTACCCCATCAGAGTCGCAGCGACGTCCTAACATTCTAAAATATTTGCAATGGTTTTATGTAAAACTGACAAAAGTTTGATTTGAATAACTCCTCCCCTCTAATCTACTATTCATACAGAAAAATGGTGTTCTGATAATTTTAATGCTTGGCTTTCTTATCTTCCGAACCCAAAAGAAATTGTTATACCTTTCATAACAAAATTATTTAAAACAAGTAAAAAAGCTAGAAGAGGTCTAAGAGAAATCCTTATGACACACGTGTGAAATTTGCTATGATAACTCACCTGTACCAGTTTGATTTTTGAAGTGGTTTTTCTCATATATTTCTAGAACTGGTCGTCGCACAGAGAAAATGATTATAACCAATCTTATAGCATTTCGTATTCTTAAGAAGTTTTTAGTGCAATATAAATGTCTAGGAATGATCGCTTTCACAGTACACGTAAAAAACCTATATTTTTATATGGCAACACCAAGAAGAGGTTGCCCAATTTAGTCCGTTTCTCTTATTTTTTGCTATTACTATGAAAACAACATGTACCCAATTTCACTCTCTATGTCGTTGCGTTCTCAGGCAGTGTCCAAATATATAGTGGAAAAGAAATTTTGGTATGGCAACCCCACGAAGGAGTTGCCCGATTTGCCTCATTTTCGAACTTAATTATACTTTTTTTTTAGCTCTCTAAGTATACGCGTTCCCGAGCTATCGTGCGCGCACACAGACAGACGGACGGACAGACGGACATTCAAAAATCAAAATAACTTTTAATTTTATGCGTGGGTGTACAATCCATTTTGCTCTACCATCATTTTTTCTGTGCGTCACAAACGGAATGACAAAGTTAGTATACCCTATATATTTCCAGTAGGGTATAAAACGCTAGAATTGGTCTAAGAAAAATTCATGTGTTACCATAGATGAAATTTCGCATAGTCACCCATTTCAGCAATTTTGATTTTGACCGTGCTTTCTCGCATATATTTCTATAACGGCTCGTGGGACAGAAAAAATGAGTATAACCATTTTTATAGGATTTCATATTCTGAAGAAGTTTTTAGTACAATAAAAATGACGAGGACTCATCGTTTTCACAGTATCCGTAAAATATATGGCAACACCAAGAAAGGGTTACCCGATTTATTCCATTTTTAAAATTTTATTTGCTATTACTATAAAAACACCATGTACCAAATTTCAGCTCATACGAACTATTAATAGAATTAAATGCATTGGATGGTAAACTTAGTATATTTCTTGTAATTAAGAAATTCAATAATCATAAGCTTCTTCATACTTGCAAATCTATAATCCATTTGGGTAGAAATGGTGTCAATTATCTCCAAAAATAAATTTTGTATTGTGCATTTAGTTCATCTGCATTTTGTATGCGCCGTCGTTCATACTTCGAATATGTGACACTGTTTCATGAATATTTTCATTGCAGTAACAAATATACATTATTTTGCTCTGCAGGTTGTTAAATAAAATATCAGTGAAAGCAAATATTTTTGCAAAAGTATTGAGAAGAAACTGATTATCAAATTTATTTAAGAATTGTAGAAACCCTCCGGAAGATAAAATGGTTTCTTTGTCCCATTTTTCTGGTTCGGATATTATTTTCTCAAATAATTGGATAATGCCTTCTCTGTACTGGCAAACAGTGTTCAAAATTCTGGAATTTGACGACCAACGTGTTGGAGCAAATTGTGGAAACTTTATTCTAACATGTTCATAGAATCTCCTTTTTAGAGTGTGCAAAAAATAATGCAATGCTAGACATAGTGCCAAAGAAAAATTTACAAGGTACAATAAACTCTACAGACTTCAATATAACAAAATTTAAGCGATGAGCAGAGCAATGAATAAAGCGTACATTTGGGTAAACTTCCCTTAGCTTAGTTGTGTGCCATTCAAATCTTCTGCCATTACCGCAGCCCCGTCATAACGCTGCGCTACTAATTTGTGCTCGAAATTAAAACAATTTGAAAAAGGCAAATCAAGAACATTGTTTGAAATTGCATTAGCAGATCTATCCTTCCTAAAATCAGTGAAAAATAAAAATCTTTCCTTTTCATACCCAAGCTCATCCACTAATCGAATAATAATGGACATTTGCGACTGGCTAAACACATCGGATGTCTCATCTAATAAAATTGCCACATACGAGGAGCTCTTCCTGATGAGAAAATAGTTATATTTATTTCAGATTTTTAAGAAAAACAGAACTTCTATATTTTATCGGGCGAAAACCTTTTTGCCCGAAAAATTTTGTCGATAAAACATAAAAGTTCCGTTGTCTTCAAAATCTGATATAAATATACTATTTTATTAGTAAAATTTCCCATGAACAAAACTCAAAACAAAACCCTTGTTTTAAAGTGGAATAAATTAAATAAATTTTCGGTTTACATTATTTCGGCTGTCGTTTTTGATGTGAAAGTGCCTTAAACCTTCCTTATCGGGTTTAAGTCTTCAACTATTGACGTTTTTTCTTCAGGTATGCGCATTGAAAAAGGCGTTTTTAAAAAGCTAGTAATAACACAGTCTGAATCCATAATAACATTTACTGAGCGAATTAATACAAATAATCTAAATTATGTATATTAAAATCTCACAGAACACCACTATTACCACAAATCCACACGAAATACATGCAAATGAAATAAACATTCGCACAAACTTTTGAATATCTATAAATTACCCGCAAATTAATCACAAAAATTTCTCCTCAATACGTAATCTATGTAAATACTTCTCATGGTTACCTACAAGGAACAAGCCGCTCGACAATAGTTGCTCAGGGCTTTTCTACTTTTATCTTTAATACTTTCCACTTAATTTATTGAATGTTGAAACACGGTGTTGCCGTAAGCTTAGAAATTTAAGTATAAAAACTTATACATAATTTTACGAATTATAGATAAATGTATCAAAACTTGTTATTGGAAACATTTTCATAACTTCTCTGTTTTCTATTGTGTCATTTGCAAATAATATTTTAACAAGCTGTCTGTACATCAAATATACTCGTTGCAGTTGTTTTTTTATTGAAAAAAACCAATTATAGCAGGTTAACTTATGAACGCTTAAAGTTATAAAAAGTAGGCAGTAAACCAATTCCAATTCATTATACACATAGTTCATAGCCCATAGATTTCAGCTGTTCTCATTTACTACTGAGACATCTACATTTATTAAAATGCGCACATTTGGAGAACGTATCTGTAGAGATACTGTAGATATCTCTAGATACCTAATATGATGTCTGTCGAGTGATCGGTCACGCTTTGTAGTCGCTCCGTGAAAATCCGCATTATTCATAGTAAAATCCTATAATTTTCTATTTAATCTGCGTTTTAATTGTGTGAAAATCTATTCCGGTTATCGTGTAGCTTCAATTTTGCGAGTATTTAGCTTGTGGTGATTCATATTGCAATTTTTCTGTGTACCAGTCAGTTAGTTATCATAAATTTGCTGTCTCTACTGGTATTCATAAATATTTTCATAATAAGTTCCAAAGAGAAATTTATTATGTCGATGACCCGAAGTGTATCTAAGAGCTCCAAAAAAGAGGAAAAAACCGCTCCAGACAGTGCCAGTATTAATATTGAACAGCTTGCTGCTGAAATTGAGCTTAGAATTTCAAATCGTATTGACGGATTATTGAAGGGCCTGGAGGAAAGAATTTTAATTAAAATTCTTGGCACAATGAATGCACTGCAGCCTCGTATTGAAAGCATCGAAACTCAACTATTGGCCATGCAGGAACAGTGTACCGTACTCGCTGTACAGTCTGATGACCTAATTCGTCAAGCGCGCCTCTCTGATGCTATAGTTACTGGGATTCCTAGTGTTGTGGGTAAAAATACAAATGATATCATCAAACATATCGCTGTAGCGGTAGGTCATAGCCTGACGCTATTTGTTAATACCTTCCGTTGTAGTTAATCGCAAACTCAAGTGACAAGGCGTAGTGCGGGGGCCCCAATTTTGGTGAGATTTTCCTGTCCATCAGAACGTCGTGCATTTATCTCTTGACTTGGAAATCTTAAGCTCTGTGTCATTGAGGGGTTTTCCTCTCAGAGTCCAATTTTTGTTAACGAGAGTCTATCTCCTACAAACAACATCATATTGTGGGAAGCCTTACGTATGCGCAGAGTCAATAACCTTGCTTCTGGTTTTACTATGGATGGTTATATTTTTGTGAAGAGTACAACTGAAGATCGACTTTCGAAAATTATCTCCACTAGCGAGCTGCTCGAGTTCATTACTCATACCGGGAGTATTGGAGCTGCTATAGAACAATGAACTTTAGACATGATCAAAATTAATTACATTACATTTCTTTTACGTAATTTTGCTAATTTTAATAACAGCTGTTTTTCTCTCAATTTTAAATTCAATTTCTTGTAGTTTCTCTTTGATGTCATATTTGGTTTCTGTAGATTTTACTATTTTGGCTTTGATCAATTTGATACCACCATTTATCTTAATTTAGCCATACTAGATATCTCGCCTGAATTTTTTGGTGGAGCTTTGTATGCAAGTGTCTTCTGATAATAGATCGAGCGGTCTGAACACGATACCGATATTATTCAACATCTTTTGTAAGCGTGCCAATGGTTTAAATGTTTGCTTAATAAATGCCAGAAGCCTACGCAACAAAATTGACGAGCTCCACCAAAGTTATGCTGGCTCTAATATTCGTGTTATCCTCGTAGCGAAAAGCTGCCTCCGGGTATACCTTCTATCTTGGTGTATATTCCGGGCTACAGCCTTTATAGGAATGACCGTCTAAACCGTGTCGGTGGAGGAGTTGCTATTTACTTGAAGCAGATCCTTAAATGCTATAGGGTAGAATTTTCGATGTCTAACAGCATTGATTTTTTGTGTTTTTAGGTTGATACAGGGGCGGACAAATGTCTGCTGGCTGTTGCGTACTCTCCCCCAATAGTACGGTTGCCAATAGCAGTTCTGACGAATTCGCCACCTGTATCTCTCTCCTTACCCATCGTTATGAAAATGTTATAATTGCTGGTGACTTCAATGTTAATATTTTAAATCAATCCAATAATGCGTACAATTTTTTATTTTTAATGCAATCGTTACACTTAAATACTTTTAATTTCTCCCCCACCTACTTTAATTGCAATAACCCATCACTTCTAGATCTTCTTCTAAATACCAACACTAATAGAATTCTTTTTCATAACCAGATTAGTCCACCCAGCATACTTGACCATAACATTCTCTTGTGTTGCGATATTCCCCTTAAAATTTCGTCTTGCACAAGCTTCTCCTTCCGTGACTTAAAAAACATTAACTTGGATAACTTATTCCGTGAATGCGCATCTTTACCCTGAACGGATATCTATAATTATACTTCAGTTGATTGCAAGGTGGATAAATTTTATTGTCTAGTAATTTATCTATTCAATATATATGTGCCTCTTCGCACTAAGCTCGTAGCCTCTACCACCTGTCCTTGTTTTACCCCCCAAATCAATCTTCTCATAGCCGAACCGGAATACTTGCACCAGAATTATAAACGATTATGCAGCAACTGCGCTCGAAACTTACTTAAGACTGCGCGCAATCGCGTCAAAACTGCTATTCGAAATGCCAAACGTCTATATTTCAAATCCAAATTTTATCCGTATTTACCCCTAAATAACTTTGGCGCAATTCTCGAAATGCTGGCACTTATCGGGATAATGAGCCCCATTGCAATCTCAATCCCAATGAACTAAATATTCACTTTCCCTCTCCTCCCCAGAGAATGGCGTGCTCAATAGCTCCGTTAGTGATTTTAACCCACGTATCTTTCATTTCAACTCTCCCTCTTTCCAGCACCAAGAAACCTGTTTTTCATTTCGAGGTATTGATCACGTTGATCACGATGCGGCAGTGTCCTCCACTTCGTCCAACGCTGTTGGTCCTGACGGTTTACATCCCCTTTTCCTCAAAATGTTATTACCTAATATTTCACCATACAAACTTCATATTTTAAACTCCTGTCTGACTTACTCCTCGTTCCTTAAAGCTTAGAAAATAGCCATCATCATACCAGTAGCCAAGAAACCTTCCCCTGAATCAGTTGTTGATTTCCGGACAATTAGCATTCTCTGTTACTTAGCTAAAGTATTTGAAAAAATTTTGTCGTCTCAGATTTCAGAATTTGTCCAAGCCAACAACCTCTTAACACAATTTCAATCTGGCTTCCGACCAGGACACAGTTGTGAAACTGCTATACTAAAAGTCTGTAGTGATCTTCGCCTGATTCTCGACTCCAAGAACTTTGGCATACTTGTCCTTTCTCAAAAGCTTTTGATAGCGTCAGCCACTCTAAGCTATTAGATAAGCTTTACAGTAATTTTAAGTTCTCTTCATCTGCGGTCTCCTTAATCGATAGTCTCCTCACTGATAGGTTTCAAAAGGTACAAATGGGAGACTCTTCAACATCCCTACTTCCCCCTTTTCTGTGGGTGTACCCCAAGGATCTGTGTTAAGGAAGGTGATGTTTTCTTTGTTTATTAATGACTTGCCAAAGGTGATTCAAGATGTTCAGCTTTTTCTCTATACTGATGATGTACAAGTATACCTAAGTAGCCCTATTGGTCTTATAGAAGATTGTGCTGCTCGTATTAATGATGATCTTTCCCGTATATACACTTGGTCGATCCACAACGGGCTTTCATTAAACCCTAGTAAATCGCACTGTCTTTCTATTTACAACGCTTTGTATGATATACGTGATATCCCACACATTCTTCTTGACATCTCCCCGCTGCGTTTTGTGAACACTGTCACCAATCTTGGGGTCATGCTAAATGGACAGTTAAGTTGTTGTAATCACGGCAAACTGATGCTCTCTAAGATCTATGGGGATTACGTAGACTGTGGCCATCCGCAGGGTTACTGTTAACAAATATCCGCTTGCAAGTCGTAAAGGCTCTTCTATTACCCCATTTACCTATGGAAGTTTGATATATCCCAAACTTGATAGCATATGCGCGCGGAAAGTTGAAGTTGCCTTTAACGATTGCATTAGATTTGTGTTTGGCATCAAACTTTGGCAGCATATAACTCCGTACAGATTCTTGTTGGTTGGCTGCTCGATCAACTCTTACCTAAAGCGCAAAGCTTTAATATTTCTCTACATTCTAATTCACTCTGGTGAACCTGGATATCTGTATGACCAGATATATATCCTGCAATCTTGACGACATTCCAATCTACTATTTCCTCGTTTCCATTCTTCGACTGGTGAGGCCTCTTATCTTGTCCGGGTCGCTCGAATGTGGAACTCCTTCCTGTTCGTGTGCAAAGGACCGCTCTACCTCTATCTTCTGGCGTCTAATTTGTGACTTAACTCTTTGATAATTTAATAATATACTCTTGTTGTTCTCCTTGGTCGTGTCAGGTTGTACTAATGCATAAATGAAACGAAGTGAATTTAATCAAGTAGATCGAATGAATGAAGTCAGGGAAATTCCAGAAAATGTAATTAAATAAATAATTATTTTTGTTCTCTTTCTCTAATTTTTGCTTTTCTGTTATTTCTTCATCTCTTATTTTTCTTTTCTTGTTTTCAAATTGTTAACTTACTGTTTTTAATATTGTTACAGTAAATGTTACAGTACTTCTGATTTCGGATGTTCTACTAGCTTCTACTGGACTCGTCTTCCTTCACTTGAATCTTCGCCTGGCCGAGCGGACACCAGGGCGATGAGGTTAGGTCTGATCGTTCACGGGCGGTGCACGAGGGGATAGATAAATGAATTTTTTTTTACCTGGAATATTTCCTCTTGTTTCTTGCCACCCAACGTGGGACTTTAGAAGTGGAGCCCGTTGGAGTGAGGCTCGCGTCTCTAATCGATCCTTCTCGGGTTACAGCAGGTTGTCCAAAAACAAAAGAAGTAACACCTTCTTCACGAGATCTGCTTATTTGTCTGTTTTTAGCTGGATTACTTGTTCAGGTAAAAAAAATAACACAGATTCTGCCTGGTTTAATTCATGGTTTTATTTTTCTTCTTATTTCCTTTTATTTTCACTTGATTAGATTAATTTAAACAAACTTTCATTTTATCCTTACAAAATTCTCAGTTCCTTAATTTCAAAAAATCCAGATCTTTCTACAATGGCTACTACTTCGGTCTGTCTCGGACTTTCTATCTCTCCCGCCTAAATTCATTTTTCCGAACCCTGCTTCTACGTTTATTCCTACTCTCAACTAACCTTATCTAGCGACATCTCTTAACAATTTCTCCTTTAATACATTACGGCTATAAAAGTTATTGTAATTTTAAATTAACTTTACTTTAAGATTTAATTTTACAAGATTTAAATTAATTTTGACATGATTTGGCTGAGAACTATTTGAACTGACTTTAGCATTACATTTTAACACATTTTAACTAGTTTTGACATGATTCGACTAAGCGCTAGTTGACCTTTCTTATCGGTTCTTAATTCTCCATATTTGCCAACTGGATTTGTTTGAGAATTCAATGGGTGGCGGTTCGTTTATTGATTTTGTTGGTCTATACTTGCCGATTTGATTTAGTTTTAAAGATTTAATAAGTGCCAATTTATTTACTAATTCTTACTTCGTTTGTCTATAAATGCAAATTTGGTGTAATTTTATGATTTAGTACGTGTCAATGCATTTACTGATTCTTATTTCATTTATCTATATTTGCAAATTTGGTGTAATTTTAAGATTTAATACGTGTAAATTCATTTACTGATTTTTATTTCATTTGTCTATAAATGCAAATTTGGTGTAATTTTATGATATAGTACGTTTCAATGCATTTACTGATTTTTATTTCCTTTATCTATATCTGCAAATCAATTTCCAAGGTCCGATGAACATGAACTTACTATTTGGTTTTAACTTTTCCCTACTTCCATTCTATTCTATTCTATAATTCAATCGCATTTCGAAGTTTTTGGGCAGCATTGTACTAATGAACTTGGGTTGACGTTGGGTTGAGCCCTCACTTGAGTTTGAGGTTCCTACGCTTCCCGCTGTCTAACTCTGACCAATCAGCTGATCGAAATGTCAAGTCTGATTCAGTGTTTTGCGAAATAAACACATGAAAGTATTTCCAGGATGAGAAATTCAACTCCTCCGTCGCATATAATTAGTCTAAGTGATCAAACTTATTGTTTTGAATTATCAGGAAATGATTGGTCACAAAATTTAGTATGCATTGCTGTTACAAAGAAACTCATTTTTGGAATAACTAAATTTCCGGAAGAATCAGAATCGGATTCATTTGAATGGCATCAACTTAAAGAAATTTATCATGAAAGTCGCTGCCAAGCAAATAAGTTTTGCCCCAGAGACTTCTCTAGCTGTTTTCCCGAAAGTTGTCATCTAATGTACTGCTGGTGCTGATTTTATTTTACGAATATTTCGCAGTGATTTAGAGAATAGTGATACTGTTCAGCAACTCAGAGGACATTCAAGCTATGTAAATGATGTTGCCTGGGAACCGGAAGGTGAGTTTTTTTTTGGCATCCGATAGTGATTCTGTTACACTACCCCCCCCCCCCCCCCCCCTCACAAGCTTGTAGATCCGTCCAAGCTAACTCATCTTTCGTTGGAGTTGGTAGGATTGACACTAGTACATACCACGGATTACCGAAATAATGAAGAGAGGATAGGAAAGTTAAAACGTGCACTGAAAGATAACCCAGAAGGGGTTAGAGCTATAGACGGTCAAGCAAAATTCATCTACTCATTTAAGGTGGAGATGGGTTCTACTAGGATCGCGTCCTTTTAAATTTTGTTCAGCTACCGCGTATTATGGAAGTAATGACGAAAGGATATGAAGGATAAAACGTGCACTGAAAGATAACCCAGAAGGAGTTAGAGCTATAGACGGTCAAGCAAAATTCATCTACACATTTAAGGTAGAGATGGGTTCTACTAGGATCGTGTCCTTTTAAATTTTGTTCAGCTACCACGTATTATGGAAGTAATGAAGGGATGCCACTAAGGCTTTGTCGGCCTTGAACTGTGCATGGCGAGTCAGAAGCACATCCACGGCGTCACGCCGGTCCTTGGTCAGAGCTCGATATCGGTTTCGGTATCGAAAACCAAAGGTGCACTCGCAGCCCAGCAACCCAAAAAATCTGGTCTACCAGTACACCTCCGACCCTCAACCCCAAGACCAGTCGGAGAAGCCTCTGCAACCAGTAACCTAACCAACTGATTGCAGGACCTCTTCCGCACTGGGCATCTCCCTCTGACCACAGACCGACATTCGTTCGAGGGTGTGTCTCAAAGTCCCCAGCAGAGGTTAATATTTCGAAGAAAGTCTTTAATGTGGGATTCCTACGGCAGCGCGGCCTACGTAGGGTACCATGTGGGAGGGGTTTTGACTCATCCTCAAGCAAGGGGGTGTGAAAGAGTGGAATAATTTACAAGAGATATACCGGCCGCTGGGTTGGGTAGGTCCTAAGCGGCACATTGGTATCCTGTAGTTACCAGTTACGTTGGCTGGATGCCTTCTTAGGGCTACCAGGAAGTATTAGTGGTTATGTGGGGAGGTCGTTTCTTACGCGGTATGGGGCTAGTCTATCGACGTGAACAGTTCGCATCTTTCCGCAATGACGCTTTTTTATCCTGAACACCACTTCGGATACAGCGTCGGTGATCTTGTACGGGCCATCCCAGTCGCACTGTAGCTTTGGGCACCGCCCAATTATGCGTCTTGTGAAGTATAACCACACAAGTTGACCTACTTGAAAGCTGGGTTTCTTCGTCCGCAAGTCATAGTACGTCTTCATACACGGCACGATTACTCTCATGAATCGCATTCAGTGTCGTGGTCAGATTGTCAAGGTATTCGCTAATCGGCATAACTTCAGTGGGTGGGCTTCCCAAGACCATCTCCAGTGGTAAAAGATGTTCTCGATCAAATAGGAGTTTAGCTGTTGTCTGTTTAGTGCTATCTTGCACACTTGCGCGATATGATAGTAGTAGATACGGGGACGTATTGGTCCCAGTCTCTCTGGTGTGAATTTAGAAATTTCGCCAGATAGTCCAGTATTGTTCGATTAAATCTCTCGACTAAACCGTCTGACTGTGGGTGTAAAGCTGTGGTACGCGTTTCCTCGACTCCGAACTTTTGCATTACTTCCGGAAAGACGGCACTTTCAAAATTTCTACCTTGATCTGAATGGAGCTATAGTGGAGCTCCATGTCGGCTGAATACGGCTGAGATGATCTGATACAGTTTCGCCTGTCTGGTCTAGTAGGAATTGCTTCGGGCCACTTAGTGAAGTAGCGGTTTCCTTTATTGGTCTTTGGAAGTGGTCCTAATATGTCTACAGCAACTTTTTCGAAAGGTGCACCAACGTTGCATACCTGTAGAGGAGCTCGCCGTCTTGGCCGCGGCCCTTTCCGTGCTTGACACTGTAGACACCCAGCACACAAGTCCTTTACATCAGTACTACTACCCACCCAATAATATTTCTGGCGAAGCTTTCCTAAAGTTTCAAGTCAATGCCGAAGTGTCCACCACCTAGAGAATCGTGTACCTGATTGAGGACAATTTTTCGAAGAGACCTTGGAACAAAGATTTGTTTGAGAATTTCTGTTCCTTGATTGATGACTCGAACGGCGATGTTATTTTCAAATTTCAGAACAGACCACATTGACCAATACGCTTTAACTTCAGGGCTAAGGTCTTTAATGCTATCATTATCCGGGCGTTGACCAGTAGCCAGCCACTTCCGAATACATCGTAAGGTGAGGTCGTCCTCCTGTATTTGACCTATTTCTTCTTGGGTGGTGACTAGGCGAATTACGATGGTGTCTTTCTCTTCGAGCCATTGACAATAGTGACAATCAGTTGTGGAACAAGGACGGCGCGACATTGCATCTGCGTTGCTATGACTTTTACCCGGTCGATGTATGACATCAAAATCATAAGTCGGCATGCGCTCTATCCATCTTGCTACTTATCCTTCAGGACACCGAAAGTTCATCAACCATCTCAAAGATGCATGGTATGTTCCAATTGTAAACTTTTCCCTAGTAAGTAGGGCTGAAAATGTGCGCAAGCCTTCACTATTGAAACCAATTCTTTCCGGGGACACAGTAGTTTCGCTCAGGCCGTGAATGTTTTGCTGTGATATTCCACCACGTGTTCCATCCCATCTTTAACTCGTGAGAGAATAGCTCCTTAAGTGTGTTGGCTGGCGTCGGTGTCCATGATAAAAGCAAATTTTCGTCTGGCTGCGTAAGTATAGGCGCAGTGGTTAAGCGGTCCTTCAATTCTTCGAACGCTTCATGAGAAGGATCTGCCCAGAGGAACTTTCCACCTTTCTCCGTAAGCTCCGTTAATGGTTTCGCGATAGCTGCGAAGTTTTTAACAAACCGCCGGTAATAAGCACACAGCCCGAGAAATGACTGTATATCTCTTCATGTTTCTGGTCGAGGCCAATTTTCGACAGCATTAGTTTTGTCGGGATCTGTCGACAATCCAGAGTCGCTGATATTGTGTCCGAGGAACTTCACTTCTCTTTGACACAACTGACACTTTTTCTGTGAAACTTTTAGATTTGCTACTCTTAATCGGGCTAAGACAAGGCGGAGATTTTCTACCTTTTGTTCAAACGTGGGGCCATGTACGATAACATCGTCCAAATATACTAGGCACGCCTGAGGTTGAATTCCTTGGAGGACGATTTCCATGAGCCTCTGAAAAGTTGCAGGGGCATTGGTTAGCCCAAATGGCATAACTAAAAACTCCCAAAATCCACTGCCTGTAGTGAACGCGGTCTTTTCGCGGTCTTCTTCTTCCACTTCTACTTGCCAGTAGCCCGACTGTAGATCTAATATCGAAAACCAAGTCCAACCGGCGAGTGCATCAAGAGTCAGATCGATACGTCGCAGTGGATATTAATCCTTTTTGGTGACCTCGTTTAGCCGCTTGTAGTCGACGCAAAATCTAGTCGAGCCATCCCTTTTCTTCACCAGCACGACTGGAGAAGTCCAAGGGCTACTGGATGGATTGATAACGCCTTGGGTTTTCATCTCGAGTACTAGATTTTCCGCTTCCTGACGTTTGGCTAGTGGAAGCCGCCTTGGAGGCTGTTTAATCGGTTTATTGCTGCCTACGTCGATCCGATGCCGCATTATTCTGGTTCGACCGAGATCGTTTTTTGTTCGCGCAAAGACATCTTGATGTTCCATGAGCAGGTTTTCCAGTATTATCTTCTGTTGGTTATCAAGGTGCACAGTTGTGGATTCCAGCAAGAGGTATAATTCAGGTGGTAAACTATTGAAGTTAGATGTGATCTCCGCGGACGAGCTGACAATGTCTGCAGCCACTTCAACATCAGCTAGAGAGGTGTTAGCTTTGAGTTCGACTGGGATAACTGTTAAGTTTAACACACGAATTATCAGATCTCCGTTGTTGGACTGGCAGACTGCTGGTACCATCCAAAGAGAAGATGGACCATTCTTTGGAGTTATCAAAACAGTTTTTTGTTCAGCCACCAACGGGTTATAAAGTGTTACGAAGCAGGATGACTCAGATGGTATTGTACAGTCCTGTATTGCTCTAACAAAAATGTCCGTGCTCTCTTCTTCGAAGATCGGCACCAGTCCGTGAGCTATCTTAATTGTGTGCGTTGCTAAGGTGATTGAACATCGATTGCCTGCAAGAAAGTCCATCCCGATGATGCAGTCATCGAAGACATCAGCTACGTAGAAGGTGTGTGTTGTGGTAAAATTTTTTATAGCTACTGGCAGATCGATCACGCCGTCCACTAAGCTGGTCCCTCCAGTGACATTTCGAATCCGTGTTAAAGATGGGTTGAGGCTAGAAGGGTACTGCAAACGGTTCAGTATTCTTCTGTGGAGAATAGAATGCATCGCTCCTGTATCCACGATCATGAGGCAGACAATTCCTTCAATTTTTCCTTGGATTTAGATGGTTCTACAAATTGTACCTTGGCTTACTGTTATAGCCCGTGGGGCTGGTAGCCTCGAAACAAGGGACTCCGTCGGGCTTTGTTTATTTACGTCGTTCAGCACTATTTGGGTAGAGGTAATGTTCGGGGTGTTGGTTAAGGGGTCGTGGTGTAGTGTACTAGTGACTGGTGTGCATGTGGTTAGTGTGTTAGTGAGTGGTGGATGCTTCGTTAGAGGCTTAATGGGAACTGGACGGTGGTTTAGTGGGTTAGTGAGAAAGGAGGAGTGAGTTAGTGTGTTAGTGGGAAAGTAGGAGTTGGTTAATATGTTAGTAGTAAACGAGGGATGAGTTAGTGTGTTAGTGGGAAGGTAGGAATTGGCTATGGTGGTTGTGGGAAGTGAGGTGTGGGTGGTTTGAGTGTGTGTAGTGTCGGTGTGATGTGTGTTAAGGTGAGCGGTTATTGTGTTAGGTGTAAGGTTGGTGAGCGGCTTAGGCTTAGGTACATGTGTAAGATTGGAGATTGGTGTAGGATAGGTTACGATATGACCGAGGACGTGCTGGCGCGCGGGACGTGGAGCTTTGGTGAAATATGCTGGTCTTTGCTCCCTGAGATCAGCTGACTGGTGTTTAAATTTCCGCTGAGACGAGATGAAGTAATATCTGGGCACGTTTCTCTGTTTCCGGAGAGCAGCTGTATCGGGGTTTGTTTCGAATTCGACTGCTCTGCGCTTCGTGATACTAGTACAATTTCCGGTGGTCCTACTAGATTCTCTACCGGCTCAATTTGTACCAGACGGATATTAAACGCTCGATTATTAGAACTCCCTGCGATCAGGTCGAATTCTACACGATTTCCAGGAATTAAATCGGCTTCTGGGTTCACAATCGACTTCTGAAAATTTGTGAAATGGAAAAAAAACATCCCCTTGAGTCTCATCACACGCAATGAACCCGAACCTTCTTCGAACGTCACATCGGCGGATAGTCCTCGTCGCATTTTGAGCTATGATATAGATAGCAGCGGATATAGGAGCTGTTTGGTTTATTTCAGCTATCTGCGGCTACTCCACTACTCGCAGGCGTTTCCCGGCGCCATCCGCTCGGAATTGCTTCCCATTCGTTCCCTTCTAAAGTTGTAAGCTGATGTCTAGGGAATTTATTAAGTCCAGCTTACACTACCGCAAGTGGAGAAGGATGTAATGCCAAAAAAAAAATATATATAAAAAAATCTTCCTTTCTCGTTATTATGTGTAATTTTGACTTTATTTATAAATTCTTAAAAAAAATTGGTTTCTCGCATCGACAATCTGTGGGATTCTTTCCCTTTAAAAGTTAAATATTAAATATTAGTACAATGTTTTATTTATTTCATGCTAAATTTTCAGTTTTAGGGTTAGTATTAATTTGATTAATTACCGTTCGGATTATTTTAATTTCTTTTTATTTTAAATTATTTCCTTTATTATACTCCTGGTCCTGGTGTCCCCGTGCTCCAGTTTTATTTACGCCATCCTGCTGCGAATTTTTCTGTTTCTTAAATAGCTTCGCTAGTTTTAACCTCCTTTCAAGATCCTATTAATTATTTTCTCCTTTCGTTTTAAAAATATTACAACTCGTGATTATTTCTCCATTTTTCGACTTCAGATTTTTCTTTCTTTCTTCTCCTGCCGCCGATCTTAACCAGACTCTCCTTGTCTTCCACTGCCCGCCTCTTCTTCCTCTTTTTCCCCTTATTTTTGGGGTCGTTCAGATAGGCAGCTGATAATAAGGTGCTTGGAAATGGAAACAACTTCAATTGTATGAGGCGATCGAATATTTGGGGAATATGTATTTGCTCTGTGCATGATCATTAGTTTATTTATTTATTTTTTATCAAGTGCTCGTTAATTCATTAAAAATTGTCATTATTATTTGCCACGTATTTAGCATGGTTTAATTAGTTATTTAGGTAGGTAATTTCATTACGATTAAATTAAAATGTTAAGATCTATGATTATAAATTTCCTTAGGCTAAGTAAGACTCCAATCTTTTATTTATATTTAGAAAAAAGAACGTAAATTCATATGGATTTTTCCCTAAGGTATTAGGTGCGCCTGACAGCAACATTACATTCTTCCCCTTCCTGGGTAAAAAAAAAAGGAAACAAAGTGCAGCGTTTTTTTTTTATTTATACGTAAATGCAAGTGTATCTACCTATAAATATCACCCCTACGAGGTGCTTCCCGTATTTTTTCACACGCTACTATAGATATAATAATAATCTAAGCGGATACAACCTACTACGTCCTCAGGATACTAGGTATGGCTGAGGCAATAAGGCAGTAGCAAGTTATAATTAAATTCGACTTAATTTTCAAGTGAGCAAAGTGCAGCTGGATCTTGATCATCGTTATATTAATATTTGTTTGCATAATGTTTTTATATTGTTCCTACCTTAAACTATTTTAATTTGTTGATTTGTAAAATTTTGTTTTTTTTTTTATTTATTAATTAGCAACTACAAAGTTTAGATTACAGAGATAGTGAGCTATAGTATAAGCTAGATCTACTCTCTTTTATTGACATGAGGAGCAGTTAAACTGAACTCATCGTGTCACTGAGATTCACAGAAATTGGGCAAAAAATAGAGTATGGATGATCAATTTGCATAACTGGATACTAAGAGTAACAACGTCTTTATTGTGTCTGCTATTGTTTTAAGTACTATGAATATGTTGGCGGGGTAATTATGTAGCTTCTATTGCATATGACCTGCTAATCTAATTTCCCAAAAAAATTTAAACTAATTCTCATAATTTCTAAAACTTCATTCTTATCTATACATGTTTTAAATCCTTTATGTGCCACCACCCAAGATTATTCCCTTGTTCATTCGTTAAGCGGTATACGAGGTCTGATTTCTTTTCTACTACTATGCATTTAATGAACTTAGGTGCTAACTTAGAAGAAAAATTGTTCGCCGCTTCAGATAAAACATAATTCCGTTTATAAACCGTGTCACCTATATTAAATTTATGCGATATTTTATTACGGTTGAAGTATTTCTTATTAGTCTCGTATGCTTTGAATATTCTCTTATAAATATCATCATATAGCAGTTCTAATTTTGATAGGAAGTTAGTTCGGTAGGTTAGAGCCGATCCTTCTACGGGATCATATAGTTCATAGTCGGATGCTGAGAACATAAATTCCCTTCCGAAGTTGAGGAAAAATGGAGAATATCCTGTAATGCTGTTGACAGCAGTGCGTAGGGCAACAGTTATTGGACCAATTTCACGATCCCATAACTTGTGGTTATCATAAACGAATGCTCTAAGAGCGCTACCAATAACCTTATTCCATCGCTCGGAAAAGTTATTACGTGGATGGTACCTGCAATTCAGCCAAAACTTCTTTATGCCATAGTCTTGTAGTAATTTCCTAAACTCCCTCGAACCAAGGCGACCATTGTCTGAGATCACGATTTCAGGAACTCCATATTCAAGGAAAATTCTATTTTCGACAATTTCTGAGACCTTTTTTGCTGTCGCCATACGGATAGGGAATAAGCATGGCATCTTTGTGAACCAATCACAATCGACAAGGAGAAAGGTATTTCCCTTTGTTGACCTAGGTAAGGGTCCTATCAAATCGAGCGCAATCATTTGCCAGGGGCGTGTGGCTTCTTTGAATTTGCCCATTGGACCGAATGGTGATTTCGTAGTTGGCTTTGACTGGAGACACGTTTCACATTTTCGCACGTATTCCGCAACATCATTAGAGATTCCAGGCCAACAATACCGATCTGCTACGCGTTGTTGAGTTTTTCTAACACCTAGATGGGCCGCGAAAGGGGAATCGTGACATCCTTCCATTACTTTAAACCGTTTGGATTCTGAAACTACTAATCTCCAATTTTCTTCTTGAATTCGTCTCAAGTCATATCTGGGCTTCATAAGTAATTTACCCTTTTGAATTTTCCAGTTCGACATATCTGAGGGATTGGCTGTAACCTTATCAATCATGTGGTGATACCACTTATCTTCGTCATTAGGAACGCATTCTATTAGATTTATTTCCGGAATCCTCGAAAGCGCGTCAGGGACTACATTATTTTTTCCCTTTACGTACTTCAATTCAAACTCAAAATGTTGCAATCGGAGAATCCAGCGTGCTAATCGGCCGGAAATGTTTTGTTGCCGGAAGAGCCAAGTCAGCGGGGAATGGTCTGTCAAAATATAAAACTTGTATCCTTCAAGAAAACCTCTAAGTTTTTCGATTGTAAATATTATGCTGAGGCATTCCTTTTCCGTGACCGAATAATTTATTTCGGCTCCCCGAAGCTTACGGCTGACATATGCTATAGGGTGGTCGTCGTTGCTTTAATCGTCCTTTTGGAAAAGCACCCCTCCTATAGCTTGATTGGATGCGTCACATTGTATAAAAAAAGGTTTAGCGAAGTTAGGCGAAATAAGGACAGGTGTTTTAACTAACGCGGATTTTAGTCCAACAAAGGCTTCCTCTGCTTCTTCCGTCCATTTAAGCGGTTGACGTTTCTTCCCGCTCTTCGTTAAATCATGCAGTGGACAGACTATTTGGGCGAAATTACGTATAAATCTCATATACCAGGACACCAACCAAATAAAGCGTTTTAACTCTGTATAGTTCTTCGGCCGGGGGAAGTCGAGCATTACTTGTATTTTCTCAGGATCAGTCCTTAATCCATTCGAGTCCACAATATAGCCCAAGTATTTTAAGTTGGTACGAAAAAACTGACATTTTTGTCTGTTAATAGTTAGGTTAGCTTCATATAACCGGTTCGCTACACATGATAAGATCTCGATATGTTCTTCGAAGGATTCCGTGGCTATAATTAGGTCATCTAAATAGGTGAAAATGCTCTGCTCAGTTGGGCCAAATAATCTGTCCATTAACCTTTGTTGGGTAGCTGGACTATTTGTGAGTCCGAATGGCATGACAACAAATTGCCACAGGCCGTGTCCGGGCACAGAGAAGGCAGTTTTCTCCTTAGCGGACTGGGTCAGAGGTATCTGCCAAAATGCATCCTTCAAGTCAATTGAGGAAAGATACCTAGCTTTATTTAGTCGACTTAAGATTTCTGTGATCCTGGGTAGAGGATAAGCACATTTTTTTGTGACTGCGTTTAGTTTCCTGCTGTCAATACAAAGACGATCCTTCCCATTCGCTTTCTTTACCAGCACTGCTGGTGAGCACCAGGGGCTGATCGAAGGCTCTATCACTCCTAATTCTTTCATTCTATCCAATTCTCTACCTAGTCGAGCTTCAACCGCCGGCGAGACTTCATAACCTCGTTGAACGATTGGTTGTGCATCGCCTGTATCGATATCGTGGACAATAAGATTAGTTCTTCCTAGATCCGCTCTGTCCAACCTATTAAAATTACTTAGGCACCTTTCGATCTTATGAAGTTGTTCTGACGTTGGGGAACGAATACCGATATTATCATTGGGTGGCTTCTCATTAACAGAAAAATTGTAACAGACCCATTCTATACCGGACTTACGCTCCAAGGTTAAATCGAACGCATTCCATAAATCGATTCCGAAGATAAATTTATGCGATAAGGCAGGGACTGCTAGCATTTTGATTATCTTTAACCTTTTTTGAAACTCAATGGGGACATTAAAATAACCTATTACTTCATGATGAGAACTATCTACGGTTCTTATAGAGGATACTAACCTCTTCTGCAAGGAAAATCCCATTGCTTCTAAGAATTCTATTCCAGGTTTACCAACTATAGATCCGTTCGCGCCCGAGTCTAAGAGACCCTTGACTTCAAAACATAAAATTCGGACATTGAGGTACGGACGGGAGTCACGGCTATGGCTTAAGAGCGTGGGTTCGATGGACCTGATGGATTTAGAGCGGTACTGGTCCATTTGGGTACAGCTCCTGTTCGGTTTTCCGATTGACAATATATTGATTCATCATCTTCATAGATTTTCTGATCCCTTATAGTGTCGACAGCACTATCATTTCGAGCAAATTTAAGGTAATGGGAGCTACAAGGCTGTTTATTGCCCCTTATTTGAGGCGAATCAACATAGCTAACATTTATAGTCTTATTGTTATTAGTTGCAGATTCATTCGGAAATCTGTAATGGTTGGGACCCCTTTTATCATTCCCATTTTGAAAAGTAACCCTCTTATTGTTATTCCCACTTCTGTAATTTTGATTCATATTCGTTGTATGACGAGTGAGATAGGATTTGTCGTTTGTTGAATATGAGTTAGACGGCTTAGGAGCATTAGCTGACTCGAAACGATTACTTCTCTCTTGGTTTTCTCTAAAGCGCATCGGTCTGAGAAAGTCTTCCTCATGAGCCCTCATATTAGTGTTTCCACTTGTTCGCGGTAGTAAATTTGAATGGGGTGACCATTGCCTAGCAAAATCACCCTTATTTCCAAAATTATTCGCATTCGTATTGGCCTGAGCTTCGCTAATTTCTATTTTTCTACAGCTCTCTTCAAGACTGTCAACTGAATCGAGGTCCATTAGCGCCAGAGCTCTGATAAACTTAGGCCGCAAATTAGACCTTATTATTTTTATCCTATCCTTTTCTGGGGGAATTCGTGGCGAGCGCAAGAACTGATCCTCCATGAAGGATATATATTGTACAATCGTCTCAGAATCCTTCTGTTTACGGTTTCTTAAGAACTCTAGCAAATGATCAGTTTGCAACAGTGGCTCGAACTCGTTTAGGAAGCGTTTCACGAAGTCTGTGTAGCCTAAAAAAGTGTCACGCTTTCTACGAAACCATCTTAAAGCCGATCCATCTAGTAGATCCGAAATTGAATGTAGAAGGTCGAGGTCACTAACATACCTAGATCGTGCATAGTCTGCAACACGTTGCAAGAAGCAAGACGCTGAACTATCGTCATCACCAGTAAACTTCAAACCCCATTTGTATAGGTTCGGTGGTGATTTCGAAAATAGAAAAGGGTCGCCCCCGGAATTTCTAACTTTACTTAAGCGCTGATCAATGGTAGAATTCATATCACGTTCAGATTTATTATTGACTTTAAGAAGGTCTTCTGTGAATTTATCTGATTCTCGAGTATCAGATGTTTTCACCTTGGGTTCACCTTTTGAAGGAATGACGGGTTGATTAGAAGGGTTGTTCTCAAGCCCCTCGTTATCTCCTTCTAGGTCTAAATTCTCAACACTGGTGACGAAGGAGGCCTGACCTGACTCATTTACGAAATTAGATTTCCACTTCTTATACTGAGCGATTTCGAGTTTGCGAACTAACACTTCCGCTCTCTTAAGTAGGGTTTCCTTTAAAGAAATCTTATCGTCATCTTCGGTTAAGATTCTCTTCAGTCGGTTTAAAAGAAATCCTAGCCTCACAGAGACAACTTCACTGTAAAAATTGTCACAGACACAATCTTCAACGAATTCTGTTAATAGTTCTTCACAGCACTGTAGATCTTCATCCGGCGACAAATAGGACTTTATTATTAGGGTTGAAGGGTCCGCGTTAGCTTCCTTTTTAAGCTGTTTGGTCCACCAAGCGCATCTCCCTTCAATCGTATAATTTTCAGGAGAGACATTTCGACAGCGCATCTCATATTTTATGTCACCATCAGCACAAAAACTAGCTATTTGCTCGAAAGACATATTTGGCTGTATTAATGTTCAGTGTTAAGAGGGTCAATTCCGAATAACTATTGAACCAATCCGCAGAAACTATATATATGAATGAAAACACTATTAAGGCCTTTATTATATAGAATTATTTTGGAGAAGATAGAAAAGGGTTGTAGGAATGCTCTTGAAAAGTTTAAAGGTTGATTGATTCACCTACTATGTGATCAATATATAGAAAAAAAAGCAATTATTCCAGTTCTCAATAACAATATTTTGCAGGGCGTTACTAAAATCGGCACACAAAAAAAAAAAAACAACAACGAAATGTCATACTTCATTCAATAGGTTAAAATTTCATAGTATAAAGTTCATTTATCATTTCGGTATTGCGGTAATAATAAATAATGGATTTAAGCAAAACTTAGAAAATAACACAGCATCACCATATCACGCATGAACGAGCAACACAATCTATCTGTTGGCACTTTTGAAAGCTTCTTATATGTACATGTGTATTTTGCAAGGAAATGGAGAATAAATTTGGTATTATCGGTTCATATGTTTATACATGCACTAACTATATACTCATTATTTTGAAGAAAATTAAATATTTATGTTTCTGAAGGATTTGGCACTCTTATGCTAAAACTGGTAGAATTAAGAGGCACTCACCACTAGTTTTTCCTATTTGACAATTTATGCGCATGTAAAAATTAACGCTGCTAGTATTCAACCATTTCATCTGAATCAAGAATGACTATCCCTTCGTGACACTAACTGAAAGTAAATAGACTAAGTAGACACGGTATTATAATATGAAATGATTGCTCACCACGGAATCGAACAACACCATGCACCATGAGGTGATATATGAATGATTTATCTAACTAATGTAGGATACTACGAAAATTTCCTGTGCGTTTTTGTAACGTAATGCCAATTCGCATGTTGGATTATAATCCAATTTAACTATGCTCACTTGAAAATTAATGTGTCATAGACGGCACTTTCTTTTACATATTACGTATACGGAATTACGAGTCGCCTCTATCGGCTCACTGTTCACTAAGCATTGAAATCCCACTATGAATATTTTGCTGTGATGATCGTTCAAGCCAAATGCGTAGGTACACGCGCAGTCACATATATATATTGTACAATTCCCCAAATTGCAAATTTCTGTTTCATGCACTACTTTTATCGATTTTATTACGACCTTTGTTATGAATCTGTGATTCTTTATTTTAGAATATGATAATGAAAATTGGGGCTACACTTCGAGTCAAGAATTTATTCTCTCCACTTTTGAAATTAATTTGAAAGAAAAAAAAATGTTTTGTATATTTTATAGAATGTATCTGTTGTTGATAATGAATTAATTAATTAGAGTCTGGATCCCAGCTGAGCCCCCAAAATGTAAGCTGATGTCTAGGGAATTTATTAAGTCCAGCTTACACTACCGCAAGTGGAGAAGGATGTAATGCCAAAAAAAAATATATATATAAAAAAAATCTTCCTTTCTCGTTATTATGTGTAATTTTGACTTTATTTATAAATTCTTAAAAAAAATTGGTTTCTCGCATCGACAATCTGTGGGATTCTTTCCCTTTAAAAGTTACCTAATACGGCCGTCCTGCTACCAGAGATTTCATTAGCTAAATATTAGTACAATGTTTTATTTATTTCATGCTAAATTTTCAGTTTTAGGGTTAGTATTAATTTGATTAATTACCGTTCGGATTATTTTAATTTCTTTTTATTTTAAATTATTTCCTTTATTATACTCCTGGTCCTGGTGTCCCCGTGCTCCAGTTTTATTTACGCCATCCTGCTGCGAATTTTTCTGTTTCTTAAATAGCTTCGCTAGTTTTAACCTCCTTTCAAGATCCTATTAATTATTTTCTCCTTTCGTTTTAAAAATATTACAACTCGTGATTATTTCTCCATTTTTCGACTTCAGATTTTTCTTTCTTTCTTCTCCTGCCGCCGATCTTAACCAGACTCTCCTTGTCTTCCACTGCCCGCCTCTTCTTCCTCTTTTTCCCCTTATTTTTGGGGTCGTTCAGATAGGCAGCTGATAATAAGGTGCTTGGAAATGGAAACAACTTCAGTTGTATGAGGCGATCGAATATTTGGGGAATATGTATTTGCTCTGTGCATGATCATTAGTTTATTTATTTATTTTTTATCAAGTGCTCGTTAATTCATTAAAAATTGTCATTATTATTTGCCACGTATTTAGCATGGTTTAATTAGTTATTTAGGTAGGTACCTGATGTTTCGTCTCGCAGCCCGAGTCGCTCAATGATTAGCCTCAATTCGAAAAGCTGTTTTGACAGCGTCTTGTAGAGTAGGTGGATTGAAGTCTCGCACTCTCTCTTGAACGTTTAGGTTAAAAATTCCATCAAGGAAATGCTCCAATGCTACTTGATCTCTTGCATCCTCTGGACAATATGCAAACTTGAGCCTAGTCAGTCGTAGAAGATCTGTAGCGTACTCCGAAAAACTCTCTCCATTCTTCTGAGCTCTGGTGCTCAACTGGACGTGACTCACGTACTGTTTATACTCCGCGCCAAATTGTGTTGCAAGTGCGTTCCTTGCTTTAGAGTATGACCTCCTAGCCTCTTGACCTAACGTTTCGTAAAAGCCCAAATCCATGCCGCGTAGAGAGGCAGCTAAATAAAGAGCTTTCGTTCCGTCGTCCCAACCGTTTGCTTCCGCGATCGCTTCGAAGTGTACTTCGTAGTGATTCCAAGGAGCTTTTCCATCGTACTCCGTGGGTGAAAGCATTGGTTTCCTTATGTGCTTGTCGTTTGCTATGTGCTGTGGCCGATGAGAGTTCGCCGAAGAGGACTCACTGGACCGTTGTACCCCTACAGGGTTGAAACAAATATCTGCAGGCCCATTTGTTTCCACTGGATGTTGTTCGTTGTGATCGGGTCTCTCTCTCGGAAATTTCGAGGAAGACAGCGTGGACTGACTATTAAGGGGGGAGTGCCAACGGCTTTGTCGGCGGACTTTAAATTTGGATCACCCTGCCCTTTCAGGGCTTTTACCTCATTACTGACCTCCGCCATCGTATTCGATTGCGCATTGAATTGATCGCTCAGTTCTTCGAGCTTCCGCAGGATCTTGTCGGGCTGTTCGTCTGCCATCCTGCTCGATTGCTTCTGAGCTCTCGTACTAAAGTTTTGTCGACGTCCGTTGTTAATAAAATTTCAAACTAGAAATAATTGAAATATTTCTAACCCGTTCGTTAAGAAGTCAATCAAGATCTTTAAAGGGATTCTATTCCACTGTGTACAGAAAGAAATAATGCTGGAGACCTCTTTCATACGGCTTCAGACAAAATACCGAGGAACACTTGTCATCGACCCGAAAATATTAGAGAAATCTAATATTTATCTTAGGTTC
Organism: Dioctria linearis; assembly: GCA_963930735.1. Taxonomy (NCBI): domain Eukaryota; kingdom Metazoa; phylum Arthropoda; class Insecta; order Diptera; family Asilidae; genus Dioctria; species Dioctria linearis. The sequence goes on from OZ005744.1 coordinate 41,581,816, forward strand.
CACGAACCGCACACTAGCAAATATACGACTCTCGAAAGTACTTTGCGTTATATTAACCATTGACTAACATGTATAAAATTATAGGAGCTGTCTTATGCTTTGGAAGCCGTCAGCAAGCAGATTTGAAATTGCAGAAGGTATCTGTTGTTATATAAATCGTTGACCGGCTGATATAATAAGAGGAATTATTTTCTGCTTGGTAAACCTTCTACAATCAAATATAGAAAGTTTCCCAAAATTATGTGGGGCTTCAGAAGTAGTTAACGCCACATATAAGAAAATTTATTCATAACTCAATGCTTTCTAACTCTTCGACAACCGCTCCCAGAATTATTTTGCATTCAATACCTTGTCGGCGGTGAAACAGAGAAAGTGTTGAAGTTATTTTTATTTTATTTTTCTCCGTAGCAAATAATAGCTAGCAAATATCAAGTTGCGTTTGAAAATTTTTCAGTTTGTACTTTGTCGCTACTAAACATAAAAAAAAATGTATCGCTTACTTTGCGTTGCAGCAATCGCTCGCTACCGATTATCAACAATTTCTTCTCGAATTTCAATTTCTACTTAATTAATTCGACGAATTTATGGACATTTGGAACGTTCCGATTCCGTCCAATAAAGAATATCGACGTCAAAATAAGATTTAGTATTCACCTCGTGTATTTTCAATCGTTGGCGATCACGTATTAAATTCCTTCGAGAATATTTTGTGTCTCGTAAGTCGTGAACGAGTAAAGGAAATCTATCGAAGGCAAGAGAGACCCGAAAATTATTTCTTGCACTTCCAGATTTAGGACGATTTTAAATTTATTTTGCTAGTTCTCAATCGTTCTTTACACAATGTAAAAACTTTCCCGAAATTATTGAGTATTTCTGAAGTCGACGACATCAAGTATATAAAAAAAAAATGAGCAGATCTGAGACGAGTTTACATTTATTTTGTTTATTTTTAGTCGTGCTCTACAAAATACAAAATTTTCAGAAATTATTTACTATTTCCGAAGTCAACGACACCAAATATAGAAAAGTTTAGCAAATTGAAAACGATTTTGAGTTTATGTTCGGTTATGCCTTACAAAATGTAAAGATTTTTCAGAAATTATTTGGTATTTCTGAAGTCGTCGACACCAAAAATGGAAAAATTTCGCAGATCTCAAACGATTTTAAATTTATTTTGTTTACGTTCAGTTATCCACTACAAAATATAAAAACTTTTCAGAGATTATTTGTGTGTTGGATGTCGTCGACCCCAAAAATAGAAAAATCTTCCAAATCGGAGACGATTTTAAGTCTTTTTTAACTATTTTCAGCTGTTCACTTCAAATGAAAAGCTTTTTCAGAAATTATATAGTTTTTGGAAATCGTCGACACCAAATATAGACTAGTTAAAATCTAAAACTGCTCTACGCTTTAAGTCGTTTACGGTTAAGTACGACAATCTTAAAAGTATTCTGTACTTCGTAACTCGCTGACACCCTAATGTAAAGCAATGTTTGTTATTTTGTACTCTATTTATCGTTCGCCTTGAAATATAGAAAGTTTCTATACTTATCCTGAGTTCAGGAATGGTCGACGCAAAATACCAGAGATCTGTTACCTACTTGTGGATTTAGGAGCCGTAAGTAGCAAGTATCAGAGATAGAGCAAACAAGCAAATACCGCAAATATAAGCAAATATAATTAATGTAGCAAATATAAACAACTATAATAAATATAGGCAAATATCGTAAACGTCGCAAACATAGACAAGTACAGTAAATAAGGCAAATATAGTAATTGTAGCAAATATAGACAAATATAGTAAATATAGGCCAACGTAGTAAATCTAGTAATTATAATCAAATATAGACAACTACATTAAATATAGCAAGTATTTTGAATAAAATAGTAAATGTAGTAAATATGTCAAATATAGGCAACTACTATAAATATAGCAAGTACTTTGAATAAAATAGTAAATGTAGTAAATGTAGTAAATATGTCAAATATAGGCAAATATAGCCACTATGGTAAATTCACCGCTATAGAAATCGTAAGAAATTTTCTTTGTCACGTACCTCTTTTACCAATTTTATTCACTATTTTGTTCCTTGTCCCTTGTTAGTTATCCGATATTGAGACTATATTCAATTTTTCTGTGGTCTTTTATTAATCTTTGACACCCTCTTTTGGAGAGTCTTTTACTTATTCTGTGCCCGATAAAACGAGGCAATTCAAAATTATGTCGCGCTTCACAACTTTCAGTTGGCAAATTGGAGAAGTTTACAAACGTTGGCAAATCTGGAATATTTACAATACACTTTGATCTACGACCATTTCAAACAAAAAAAAGAAAAAAAATTTATGTAATGTTGCGCTAAGCTAACGCTACTAATTACTAACTATTGCCGCAAACTGTAGTTAAAATGGCGGTCCCAATGACGTCACCTTTGGTGCACAATCGTGCGATAGAATAGCACTCAGTGGTAGATGGTTAGTGTTTTTGCAGCAAGAAATAGATCTGGAACTTTCCAGAATGCCAACGACTTCCTCGAGGAGTAAGTGGGGTCCCTTTTACGGGATTGGTGCGTACCCCACACTTGACACCAAATGTTACAGTAAATGTTACAGTACTTCTGATTTCGGATGTTCTACTACGCTCTACTGGACTCGTTTTCCTTCACGGGGATCGTTCACGGGTGGTGCACGAGGGGATAGGTAAATGCAATTTTTTTTTTTACCTCGAATATTTCCCCTTGTTTCTTGCCACCCAACGTGGGACTTTAGAAGTGGAGCCCGTTGGAGTGAGGCTCGCGTCTCTAATCTATCCTTCTCTGGATGCAGCAGGTTGTCCAAAAACAAAAGAAGTAACACCTTCTTCAAGAGATCTGCTTATTTGTCCGTTTTTAGCTGGATTACTTGTTCAGGTAAAAAAAATAACACAGATTCTGCCTGGTTTAATTTTTGGTTTTATTTTTCTTCTTATTTCCTTTTATTTTCACTTGATTAGATTAATTTAAACAAACTTTCATTTTATCCTTACAAAATTCTCAGTTCCTTAATTTCAAAAAATCCAGATCTTTCTACAATGGCTACTACTTCGGTCTGTCTCGGACTTTCTATCTCTCCCGCCTAAATTCATTTTTCCGAACCCTGCTTCTACGTTTATTCCTACTCTCAACTAACCTCTCCATGCAATTAGTTTTGCCCCAGAGACTTTTCTAGCTGTTCTCCCGAAAGTTGTCATCTTATGTGCTGCTGGTGCTGATTTCATTTTACGAATATTTCACAATGATTTAGAGAATAGTGATACTGTTCAGCAACTCAGAGGACATTCAAGCTATGTAAATGATGTTGCCTGAGAAAAGGAAGGTGAGTTTTTTTTGGCATCCGATAGTGATTCTGTTACAATATCTTTCGCTTAAATAACTTAGTTTTAGTTCATATAGTTTTTCTCCCTCTCTTATAATTTACTGGGTTAAGATCTCAGATCTTTTGTACTTTCCCGTAATAAATAAATTGAAATTGAAAAATTGAAATTATTCCAATAATATTATTATGTTTTCATGGATAAGTATGTGATTAACCACCGTCCAACACCGCCAGCCGTTTCCACAAAATTAAAAATGTATTTATAGCTGTCTTCGCACGTGTGTTTATTTTAATATGTATATGGCGGTTTTAAGTCGTTATTAAAAAAAAAGTGCCACGAAAGTTTTATTGATAAAAAATGCAGAATAAGGCTGAAATACCTATACATAATTTGTCCTCTTAATTGATTATTTGAGATCCTTCTATTATTTCTATAGTGAAATTAGTTAGTGGCAATGGTAATTCTCTCAAAGAGAAGGCAAATTTATAATGCATCATAACGAAGTGTAAAAAAGTGGTAGTAGCAAATTAAAGTAAATTAACATGTGGAATACAATTATAGTAATTTTCCTTCAATTTATATTTCATATGGGAATGGAATATATTATAAAAATCAAATCTCATATCATTGGGAAAACTTCCAGTGTGAAGTTCATATCACTTAACCCCGTGTTTCTTAATAACACTGAAAAAGGCAATTACATATATGAATCTATTCCCTTTAGTCAATTAATATGAAAGAAGTGAAGATGATATATTTATTTATATCGATAGATTTGAGTAATATAAAATGTTTATCCGCAATGGATTAGGTGGGAAGGTTAGATGATTACCAATTTGTCTTTTGTTTGAGAAAGTACCATTGTTATTTCAATCTAGAAATAATGCTAGTACCTATTTCACATAATCCATTCAACTGTGAAAATCCATTATTGTTTTTCATTTTTGTAATAATAAAACTTTCAGGCAGATTGTTTTAATACCGACCTGATTTCCCCTAAATGAGATTTAAGCTGACAAATTAAATTTACCTTTCTGTTAAGAAAGTTAATTGTAGTTATTTGAATTTACAAACAAATTGAAACTTCATTTTTGGCTTATAGGGATTCGTAAGCAATGCAAAGGAATGAGGGCTGGAGAGAAGTTAGTCATATTTAAGATTCTCGCAAATTTGTATTCTTCTTAGTGTTCAAATAGATTTGTGCACACCCGTCATAAGCCATGCAAAGGCATACGGTCTGGGGAATTTACAAGTTATACAGAATGAATATTTCTGCTCCTTGCATTCTCGCAAGTTTATATTCTTCTCAGTGTTCAGACTGATTTGTGCTCAACCGTCATACGCAATGCAAAGGCAAAGTATATATAACACAAGGTATTCCCATTAAAATGTTTACACATTACAGCAGATAGCCTGTGACGTAAATCTGTGACTACTTTATATACATTTTATATGAAAGACAGAGAGGGGAGAGTATTGTCAAAGTTACCTAATGACAAGTTAGGAAGCTGGCGAGATTTCCGAGTGTTTTACATTTAAAATGCACACGGCAAAAAAGGAAGAAAGAAAGAAAAAAAATCGAAAAAAATCAAACTCTCTTTAAAACTTTTATGAATAAAAATAAAAAATTTTAAAGCGCAAGTGGCATGCAACGAAACAGAATGGCAAATGTTTCATTTCCGGAAATAAATGAGATGGGGCGCAGTTTTCTCGTTTCACTCTCATAAAATGCTCCCGCACTTTTGTTTTGAGGAAATATTGATAATGTTTGCACACATGTTGTTGCTGTAAAAGGAAACATGTTGTTGCTGTAATCCTTTTGAACACCACGTGGTTCTGTTTACATTCGTTTTGCTATGAAGAGATGAAGTGGGAGAACTCATGCTGGATTCTCTGATATTTTCGGGAAAATGAGAATTTTATTTGAGAGGAATCTTAATCTCCTTTCAGCATCTGGCCAAAAGCGAAACTTATCTCTTTCTTAAAAATGGGAAGTAGTGTGACTTAGTGTGCATTATTATGAATAGGTTGAAAGGATTTTGAGGGATTTAATAAAATTTGGCGTTCGGGTAATCCTACGTTCTCTCGATTTTTGTTTTTAACTCCATGTCTCAGTTGCACTACAATAGTATAGTATAGCATAGCCAAGTTCTTTTCCCCCACTAATGCAAAAGACGAAAGTGTATGAATTTACTTGTTTCATTCTAAAAAACACGGATGATTTGAAGAATTATGTTCGTATGGATGACCGGTGCTTTCAAATTTGACTGAAGTTGGCTAAAATTTACATTAAATACGAGTTAAAAAGCTAGAATTTGTCTAAGACCAATTACAAGTAATACCCTAATGGCTGCCCGTGTGTAATTTCGTATGGGCGGTCACCCATCCGTGCAAGTTTAATTTTTGAAGTGGTCCTTCGGATATATTTCTAGAACGGTTCATCGGACAGTAAAAATTATTATAACCAATTTCATAGAATTTCGTATTTTGAAGAAGTTTTCAGTACAACAAAAACGTCTAGGACTGACCGTGTTCACAGTATACGTAAAAACCCTAAATTTTTATATGGCATCACCAAGAACAGGTTGCCCATTTTAACTATATACGTTGGCGCGTTATTTGGAAGTGTCCAAATATAAAGTGGAAAACGCAATTTTTGTATGGCTACTCTACGAAGGATATTCCCTATTTGTTCCAATTTCGTAATAAATTTACTTTTTTCTAAGCCCGTGTACACCCTTACAGCTCTCTAAGTACATGCTTTCTGCAGTTCTCGAGTGCACAGATGGACAGACGAACTTGCAAAAATTAAAATAGCTTTTAATGTTATGAGTGGGTGTTCAATCCATTTTATTCTAGTAGTATTATCTCTACGCGTTACAAACGGAATGACAAACTTAGAATACCCTATGATTAAAGCAGGATATAAAAAGAATATCAGATTAAGACATGCTATAAGCGCAGACATATATATATATTGTTAGAATTCTAGCCTCTGGCCGAGCGGATAGGAGATCTAGCTTTGTAACCTTTTTGGACGAGAAGAAGATTACGGCAGGCGACATGTGCAAATTCTTCACTGTCAGTCAATCAGTCTGCAATCGAGATCGAGCTCAATCTCAGTAATAATCGAATTCTTAAATTGCGGAATAATATTGGGCTCCTTACACTGTTCAGAACAAAAGCCTCCTTCGCGGTACTAGTGTTGTGACTCGAAATTCCTGAGAGGCGCTATATTCTTGTGGCTTATTTGGCATTTACGAAAGTCGCACTGCACGGTCTGGCTGTTGGTGTTTGCGTAGTTACTTTAGATTTAGAAAAGTGTTACCTGTGTGTCCGGTGTTTTTGATACCTGTCGGGTTACTTTTGTGTTGTGCTGGTGGTATAGCAGGCGGAGTATTATGTTGTAATTGTTGGTTATGTTGTGTGAATTATGTCGGATGCCTGGTATTGTGTGGTTATGTGTAGTTTTGCACCCATCCTTGCCTTGAGAGTATTTAGGGATTCAGTTAACAATAACTTTTGAAAATCAAAGTCGGAATGACTTTAATTCCTTAACGATTAAAATATCACTTGGGCTCAAGAAAATATTTTTTTTTATTTAATTCGATTTACAGGTGTAAAATTTCATCTGATTGTTTGAGTTTTAAATGTTTTTTATGTAAGGAACGTTTTAAAGGGTGCTCTAACGATGATATCCATAAACACAATATTTGTGCCACATGAAATAGCAAATTGGTCAGTCCATTGTTATAAGTCAGTGCAAGCTGGAGCAATATCTAAAAAAATTTGCAGAGGAACTTCATCGTTTTTATAAGAGACACCTTGAATCAGCAAATCATCAAGTCGGTTTATATATTATACTCATCTGATTGTCAAGTTCGAATGAGAGCAGTTAATGCAGATGATACTTCAGCAAAATATTCGCACCTATCCTCCAGTTTTCTAAAGATATTTGGCTGTAACTCCCGACAAAGACCATTAATATTAATGGTCAAGTTTTGCTCTAACACTGTCAAATGCTGCACATAGGCAACTGCATCATTAGACTGTGATGATGTAATTGATTGAGTCCGTTCTTTTGCATTGCGGGTTTGGACAGATGGGAGACTTTCCGATTCTGATTTTCTTTTTTTTTCTCACTGTATTTTTGATTAGCGGATTGCTTTGCCTCACCAGATGGCATAACCGTACGTGAGTTAAAAACTTATTTATATAGATGAATAGACGTCCATACCTTTTGAAATGTCTGTTTCTTTTAAGCGGTCGAGGCCAAGGATTTCATCTAGTGCTCTGATCTGTCACAACAAAGCAACAGTGTTGCACGGTCTATATTTACCTTAAAGCCACTAAGACTTCAAATTTTTTTCGGAAAGTTTTGTCAGCGATTTTCTTAAGAAAAAAAAAGACATCGTCATTGAATGTCTGATGTAGAACAAATCCATCCTCCTCAATTGTTTTAACAATTTTGCCTTTCAATTTAAAGATGCACAATGAATATCTTATTGTAGTTTTTTCAAACCATTCTTTACTGCTGGATAAATTCTATCTGTTTCATCAGACGCCAAAGTCTTCCCTTTTTAAATTGTTAAAAATATTCACTGCTTTTTGTTTATAAGACAACTGTCCGTCCATCTGTTCATGTCTGTCCAGCCTCAAGATAACTCGAGCAAGCGTTCATTTAGGAGCTGAAATTTTGCACATAGAAAAATTTCGTTTTTAACTATATATTTGAACACTGCCTCAAAACGCGTCGACGTAGAGAGCTGAAATTTAGTACACTGTGTTTTCATAATGAATATCAGAACCAGCTTAACACAAGCTCGCTGCATGGACACGTTTAATAAATAAACGGTCAACAATACATGCGTTTCATCACTTAGCCGGTGTTAGTATTAGAATGTTACACTAAACATAGACCAATCACCAGATGAAATGTCATGCAATGCGACATAGAACAAAAAGATAAAAAACTAAATTAAATATAACAAAAGATTAAATATTATATAGACTTCTTTAAGACACGCTTAGAGTCGTCAACAACAAAATACTCAGCCAAATGTTTAACAATAATGCACATGCGATTAATAGATTCATACATGCCAAATTTAGACCTTGAGGAGTTGACATGCAACAGAGGTAGCCTTTTCAAATTGTGCCTATTATCACGGAAAGAGATTTTGTTAAGTAACAACGGGGAATCAACATTCGCGTTTAAGAGTTGATGAACAAAATTTTCATTGGAAACCATGCAACATTTCTCAAGCGAGTGCATGTTCAAAAGCTGCAAGCGATCCTCATAGGGTGGAAGAATCAATGAGTTATTCCAGAGTAGCAAAGCGCACGAAGTTTCGCTGAAGAGACTCGATACGGACGATGTGTGTACCGTAAAAAGGAGACCAGACCTGGCCAGCGTATTCAAGACGTGGTCTCACAAAGCAAGTATATAAACGTAATGTTATGGAGGGATTCGAGAACTCTCGGGACCAACGTTTTATAAAGCCCAGCATAGAACTACTCTTAGATACCACTTAGCTTATGTGGGAGTTAAAATTCAATCTATGGTCACATTTGACACCCAAATCGCAGACAGAACTAACGCGGCGAATCGTGGAAGCCGAGAACCCATAGACATAAGAGATAGGATTCAGATTCCTGTGGATATTGAGTACCAAATTATTGCTTTTGCACCAATCGTAAAATTTGTGGAGGTCACACTGTATCAGGTGACAATCATTAAAATATTTAATCTGAGCGAAAAGTTTAATGTCATCAGCATAAATTATGACTTTGCAGTGCTTCACTACTGAGACAATGTCGTCAATAGATAGAATAAATAGCAACGGGTCCAAATGACTCCCTTGAGGCACGCCAGATGAAGCTTTCAAGACTCTAGAGATGGAATGGCGGAAATAGATTTGGTATGTTCTGTTATCTAGATATGACTCCGTTCATTTTAGGAAAGTTGTGGGAAACCCATGCTTTTGCATTTTAAAGAGTATCACGGAGTTAGATAGCTTGTCGAAAGCTTTACTAAAGTCTGTATAAATACAATCTGTCTGGTAGCGTTTTACAAACCCGTGAATGGTATCAGAGACAAATTCCAATAAGTTAGTGGATGTAGATCTGCCCGAAATAAACCCATGTTGGTTTGAGCAAATTCTTGCAGGAATTTGATAACGGAGAGTAGATGATAGATTCGAATAACTTGGGCATGCAAGATAATTTTGCAATAGGCCTAGGTTTTTGACTGGCTTTTGTGTAGACAGGTATGATAAAAGAATTTTTCAAAAGCTGAGAAAAACAACCACTATAGAGCGATTTTTGGAAAATAATTCTCAGCGGGGTTGCCAGGGAGGGGAAAAATGACTTAAAAAAGGCTGGAGGTATCCCATCAGGACCCGTTGTAAAATCATTAGGAAGCCCATTAATATAATCAGTTATATCTTCTTCTGAAATTGGAGGGATAGTGAATGGAACGTTATGAGAGTCGTTCATATGACTGAACTTGCTACTTTGAAGTTGAAAATTTTACGAGACAAGGGCATTGTCAAAAAAAGAAGCAAACATATCGCAAATCTTAGACGAATCATCACTAGCAGAATCCTTGTACCTCATGGTATTGGGGTAGTTGTCCGTTTTTTCTTCATGTTAATAAATTTACTCGACATAGAGTGAAGAGGGAAGTTCTTTGTACTCATTATATGATGTGAGGAAGTTCTTGTGACTAATAGTGTCCTTGTCCCTCATATAACTTTTCCACAATGTATTCTTTTTATTTTTAGGACGTTTCACTTCTTTATTGAACCATGGTGGAGACGTTTTAAAGAGCCGCTGACGTTCGAGGGGAACGTGAGAAGAAAACAAATCGAAAAGAATTATGCAAAATCTAGAAACGTCTGCGTCAGCATTATTGCTAGCCAGTAATGTATTAAAAGTAAATAGATCTAAGTCTACTTGAAAGTTCCAAAAAGTTAGCCTTTCTAAAAATGTAAAAGTATTCTGTGGGGTGATATTTGTCAAGAGTACACATTATATCTGGGTTAGGTTCAACTAATAAGTGTCAGTCGAAAATACCAGGTCTAACTGCTTACCCGTGTCATTCTTAACATTACTGATTTGGCTGAGACCAAGAGCTGAAATAGTGTCCTGGAAATGTGATTCTCTTATTGTCAAGTTATTAAGTGGGAGATAGTCATCGTTATCATCGTTTAATACCCATTGTATATTGGGTAAGTTAAAATCACCAATAAGTAGTAATTCGTCAAGAGGCTCCATGTTACCATGGATAAAATTAGAAGTTGAAATGAGCAGGTCGTATAAATTTTGACTTTTGTCATAACAATATTTATAGAATCTGGAGGAATATAGCAACAAAGTATGTATAAGTCTTGTCTTAAGAGAGACAGCTTAATAACTATAAATTCGGTGTCAAGAGAGTTGGAAAAACTAAGAACCACAATTTGGGCGCAATTGAAATAGTTTTTAAATGCAAGGAGTACGCCACCGCCGCGAGTTTCAGAGTCAATATTTCTATCTTTTCTAAAAATTTGGTAAGAATTGTCTAAGATTTCGGCATCGCGAAAGCCATGATGCAACCAAGTTTCAGTGAAAACAACTATTTCAAAACAAGTTGCAACAGAGGATTTGAAGATATGTACAGTTTTTGTCCGAAATCCCCTTACATTTTGATAGTAAAGGGAAAGCGACTTCAGTTTTTTGGAATAACATTGCTTGTTTTGGATATATTTCTAGGGTGGCACTCAAAAGGCACAAATAATTTAGTAAAAGCTCCGGAGGGCCAAAACAAGGGATCCAATAGTCGGTCCCGCACATTCGCTGAAACAGTTAGGACAAAGGATAATAAAAAGATCATTAACAATGGACTAAATCCGGCAAGCTCTTCTTGGTGTTGCGATATAACAATCTAATTTTTTTACGTCTACTATAAAAACGATCAGTCCTAGATGTTTTCATTGTACTAAAAAGTTCTTCAGAATTTCTAAAAATGTATGCGAAAAACAACTTCAAAAATTAAACTGGCACGAATGAGTGACCAAATCAAATTACATACAGGCATTCATCTAGGTAACAATTGGTCTTAGACCAATTATAGGTATTTTACTTGTTTTATTGTAAATTCGTTTATTCCACATGACTTAGCAATTGGCTCCACGGTCCGGTGAACGGCACTGACAAGGAAATCTAGCCTGGATGTGCTAGCAAAAACCTAGACGACCGCCTGCCTCGGAATAGGTGGGTGTTTGCGCACCATGTCCACGACGACACTGGAGATCATGCTTTATTATTGTCGCTAGATCTCCACTGCAGGATTATATCGTTTTTAGGCTCAGTGCGGGAAGTTGGTGGACGGAAAGGGGTTTTAGGCATTCCAATATAGTCCAGAAGATAGCCTGGAGTGATTGCAGGTTACCAACTGACTATCAAACACCTTTGTCGTTCCTTCTTTCTTTCTTTTGTATTATTTCAGTAAACTGTTTTCGCTTTTCAATATATTTATTAATAAATTATCTGAGTTCTTATTATTTTCTTAAAGAAATCAGCCCTGAAGCAATGCTGGCTCTACTTATATATGTCTTATGGTGGATAACACCTGGAGAATCTCTATCCTATCCAGTGTTTGGAACTAAAAGGTATCACAGAGCATCAGGATCAAGTTTTATACCTTCGTCATCATCCTCATCATCTTATCCTTCGACTCCGTACGTCATGCCTCAATACTACGATCAAGAACTACAGCCGTTTATTTCACCCAACTATGACCACAAGGGATATGTAAGCGGAAATGGTTATTACTACTATCCAAGGCATGCGTATCATTCATACGGCTTGCCAACATATCGAGGCGAATATAAGCCCACTCCATATTATTACGCTCCTGGTCCTAGCTATAGTTACTATGACGACAAGGATATAGCTCCGAATCCCTTAGATGACTTACATGAAGAGATCCTACAAGAAGATGAACGCGAAAGGCAACGTGAAATGATTCCGGTTGGACAAGAAAGTTGGTATGATAATTCAAGACATCAGGATGATCTTACAAATAACTTCCTAAGTAACTTGATTGCCTATAATCGGGAGCTTGATGCCCAACGGTTACAACAGCAACAACAAGAAAAGCAAGAGCAAGAAAAACAAAAGCAACAACAGCTACAGAAACAAAAACAACATCAGCAGTAGGTTATACAGCAAGAGCATCACGTATATAGAGCACGGGCCAACGAAGACCAGAGCAATAAAAATCACGTCGAAGGTAATATCCAAGAGAATAACTACAACAACTGGCAACACTCTCCATCAGCCTATGCTCAGTATGATACAGATCCAGAATACGACGATGCGTGGACTACTTGGGATCGCAAACGAAGCCGGCCTTCAAAGGTTTCTTCTAAGAGAGATGAGTCAATTAAAGATTTTAACGATCGAAAAACCTTTCCATTTGTAAAATATGTGGGAAAAACGGAATCAACTAAAACACCAATCATTTCGGCATCGGCTCAGCCTTTTGAGCTATCTGCAACAACGTTAAGGTCTAAAAATGCAGAGAATTCCGGACAAAAGGAAATTGTTCTTCCGAGGCCCTCTACACCTGTTCAACATATGTTCGCGCAGCCTGTTTTAGATATTATCGGTAGTGCATTAAAGACTGATATCGTGCAGGGAGATGAAGAAAAGCAGTCTAATGATGATAATAAGGCATCTAATGTTTACGATACTACCAAGGAATTGATAACAATGCACGAACACTTGGGAAAGGTGAGTTTCAATCTTTATCTTTCCGTTTTATGTCATAACTCACGAGTTCGAGCAAAAAGTATTGATACCATTAAGAAATATATAAATGTGCATTTCTGCTGACATAAATAATCATATGTTAAATTCATATTCTAAAAGGGGCACTATTTTGTTCCTGTTCTGCTGTGCAGCAACTAGATAATCTCAAACAGTTTTATTTTCCATTTTTCAGTTCGTTTATAAATGAATTTGTAAAACTTTTTGTTTTATTTCACTTGGCTTTTCATTTTAAATGGTATGGAAATATACTATCGGGACTGAGAATTTTTTAATTGATCCGGTACTCCAAGCAAGAATTGTTGGTACTAAAAGCACCACACCCCAACATATTATGGAAATTATTAACTTTTTTGTATCATATCACCATTGAAAATAGGTTACATACATAAATCCTTGGAATAAATTCTATTGGTAAAACGTGTTTCAAGTTAGGTTATAGTCTAGGTTTGTGTCGTGTTCCTGAGTAAGTTCCCTAAATTGTTGTGGCTGTAACTTCTATATTTCGCTTCTTAGAAATTCGTTGGCATTATCAGCTTGACACCAGCTCTATCTGCTATTATATTTGTTGTTCTGGCTGTGTTTATTAGATGCCAGCTAGCAACTATAGCCGTGTTCTTTTGAGTACCTTAAAGATAGAGATTACTCTATAGGATTTTTTACCGGGTTAAACTTATATTTGTTCAAGAAGGAACTCTTTTTGGATTCTCCGGTATATAGCAAAAGCTAAAAAATGTTTTTAATTTGTTATTTCATCACACAGCTCATTACATTTTGGGTGACAAGTTTCAAATCTTGGTTTGACTCATCAACAGGTCCCAAATAGCGAAATTGAATGACTTTTCTTTGTTCTATTTTTTTCATTTTTTTTTTCAAGTCACTCAATTTCGCTATTTGGGACTTGTTGATGAGTCAAACCAAGACTTGAAACTTGTCACCCAAAATGTAATGAGTTGTGTGATGAAATAACAAATTAAAAACATTTTTTAGCTTTTGCTATATACCGCAGAATCCAAAAAAAGTTCCTTCTTGAAGAAATATTGAGTACCTTGTTCTATAACTCCCATATACAGAAGAGAACAAATTGTTCAGTCGATTGAACCGAACTATTTGTACTGTGCCCTTCATTTAAATCTTTCTATGAAAATGTATAAGGCGTTATTTTGTGTATTTTTGTTCTGCTTTGTTCTGCGGACACAAAAGAACACAGCTTATATTAGTCGTAGTGCATCTCATAAATTTATACTCAGATTCATAGGTAAGTATAATAAGAAACAGCTCACTGAACCTCCGCGGACCCCAGTTTAGGAAACGTTGCCCTAGGTAATGAAATCATAGGGTATACTAAGTTTGTGATCAAGTTTGTAATGCATAGAAACAATGCTGGTAGCGCAAAATGGACAAAATGAATTAATTGGTTTAACAGTTATTTTGATTTTCGTATGTTCATTTATGCGTCCATCGATAACTCGACAATACTCGACGACGCGTTTACAAAGTGGAATTTTCTTTGAGATGTACGCACACATTGATTTCTGTGAAAGATGGGGCTGATGTGTGCTGATGCATGATATTAATCGCTAATTTTTTTATTTTATGAGAACATTTATCCGACGTTGCAAAATTTAAGAAAAATGTAAGTTTACATGGAAAATGGAATATGGCTACAGGTATACGCATTCAGATTGTGAACGAATATTTTCAGATAAATTTCTTGATTAGTTCATGAATTAGAATTTAGTATGCTTGATCTAACTCGAGGATACAATGAATTAGAAATGGCATTTATTTTTTAATCTAATTCCTTACGTTTACAATTCCAGGCGTTTAATATCTCTCATTCTTTGAACTCACTTGATTTGGTTTGCTTTAGAAGTTTTCAAGACGGAACGAAAGTTACGAAACATATGTATGCAACATGTCTAATTACATGTATATCGTGGGTCGAAAGTTAAAGTTTGAAAAACGCTGGAAAACAGGTTTTCAGGCCCACTATAAAATTATTCATTTAAAAGGGTTATACTCAGATATATCTACCATCCTGGCAAACTATGTCAAAAATAATTAAATTGTGTAAACCAGGAAATGTAAAACCCATAAAATAATTCCAATACAATATCCCTCATTTTAAAACAAACCGCGGAAATGCCCGCTCAGAACAATCTAAGGCATCACATTCTCTAATTTCTTTGAAGCCTCTTACATGTTTTGTTTTTGGAGAAAGTCCAAAAGGAATATTAACTGCAATCTTTTGTTTTCTAATGACATTTTTTTGATAACAAACATCCTGTTGAAACAATATTAATGATCTCATCCCCCTAAGTGTTGTTGTTAAAGCTCATTCTCGGAAAGCAAGCTTTATCTAATATTACAGATTTACAATGATAATTTCCGGGATGACCTTCTTCAATTTGTTGTATTTGTGAAATTCATCTTGGACTCTGTACTACAGAATTGTAAGAATCATACTCTGTTTCATTGCACTTCATTTAGGAAATTACACCCAAGGGAGAGAATAAATTTCGTTCAACGAAATAAGTTATGTGAAAACTGCCTAGCAGCAGGGCATAACCTCAACGGCTGCCCAAGCCAAAAAACATGCCTCCAATGACAAAAGCGGCATAATTCTCTCCTACATTTAAATCAGCCATATGAGACTAACACAACGCAGAATCAGAGGCAAGCTGAAGTGAAGCATACCGAGCCTAATGGCGGTAATGAACCCGCCATAAATACATTCTTTTCGACAAACGTCAGTCAAGCATAACTGTCAACTCCGTTAGTCAACATCGAAAGTCCAAATGGACAAATCTACACATTGAGAACTCTGATAGATTCAGGATCTCAAGTATCCTATAATACCGAAGCTGATAGCAAACGTTTGAAATTACAAACGAAGCCAACCCACGTTGAAGTCACGGGGTTAGGAAAAATACAAACGGCCCACGTCAACAAACACACGATGTTTAAGTTGAAATCATTGCACACAAAATTCGAGATCAGTGTAAACGCACTAATACTCAAAAGGATTACGGATTTCGTTCCTGCTGACACGATCAATATAACAAACTTGCCCTACCTACAACAACTGAACTCGCCGATCTAAGGATCCACACACCCGGCCAAATTGACGTATTATTAGGAGCCGATATCTACGCCGAAATCATCGAGAGCGGAGTCATAAAAGGACGCCCCGGAGACCCCACTGTTTAATGTACACACTTAGGGTGGATCTTAATGGGAAAACTAAAAGGCAAAGGTAAAAGCAGTAAAGTAGAGTCACTTACAGTGCAAATTCACCCAGACTGTCGGCTGGAACAACAACTAAACGATTCTGGGAAATAGAGGAGGTCCCAACAAATATTGCACACCCCGGTAACGAATTATGTGAAATATTATATGCAGAATCCCATATAAAAAGTGCATACAAGAATACGTAAAGCTGGGACATATGGTGGAAATAAAACCAAATACAGCGGAACAACTGAAACGGAACGAGTTAGTCATTATTACCTGCCACACCACGCTGTGATCAAGGACAGTTCTACTACTAAGCTGAGAGTGGTGTTCAATGCATCTGCCAAATCATCAAATGGGAGGTCATTGAATGAACAGATGTTAGCAGGGCCAACAATTCAACCGACCTTATGGCCTACCATTCTAAAATGGCGTTTATACAAAATCGCATTTACAGCTGACATTGAAAAAATGTATAGAATGGTCCAAATGCACCCAGATCACACAGATTTCCAGTGAATCGTATGGAGAGATTCTCGAAGTGAGCCCATCAAAGATAACAAGCTAACAACTGTCACATTTGGCACCACGTCAGCTCCATTCCTAGCAATCCGCACACTCCATCAACTACCAAAAGGCAAACAGGACAAAGCCTAAGACAGGAGCTCATAACGTCAAAACTGGCTTGACACTACAAAACGAGCTCATTAGTGTTCTCTCTAAAGCAGGATTCAATCTCCGTAAATGGACTGCCAACCATCCAGAATTGATCAAAAACATTCCTCTGGGCGACAGAGAGATTAATTCCATCCTAGATCTGTCAGAAAAGGACACTATCAAAATTCTTGGCCTTCAATGGCACCCAGCAAGTGACCCTCAAAAAAAGAAACGCATTTTACTAAGCGAACAATTCTATCTGAAACTGCATCACTATTCTATCCATTAGGATGGTTCGAACCAATCATTATTATCGCAAAAATATTTATCCAGACATTGTGGCTATCCAAATGCTCATGGGACGAAATACTACCAGATACCACCACTGCTAAATGGGCGGAATTTAGAGAGAATCTAAACGATTTCAATAAAATCAGAATACCAAGATGGATAAAGTACTCACTGACGTCGACTAACCCAGAACTTCTTGGATTTTGTGACGTATCTGAAAAGGCTTTTGCGAGTGTTGTGTACCTAAGAATTATCAATGAATATGGTGCAATTTTCACACATTTGTTTACGTCAAAAGTCAGAGTTGCTCCCACAAAAACGATTTCACTCCCAAGACTCCAGTTGTTTGGAGCTGTCCTTCTAGCAAGAGTAATAAAGCAGATTAAAATCGACCTAAATTTGACAGATAGTCCCACATTTGCTTGGTCACACTCAGAAGTCACCTTGTCATGGATCCAAAGGCAGCCTTCCAGCTGGAAAACATTTGTCGCCCACAAAGTAGCTGAAATCCAGGAAGTTATCCATCCACGATCATGGCGATACGTACCCTCAAAGTCGAATCCAGCAGATTGCGCTACAAGGAGGATCGATCCAAGGGTAGTTATCCAATCCAAGCTATGGTGGAATGGACCATCGTGGTTGCAAGAACCGACGGAAAAGTGGCCAGAGCAACCCAGTTTTAACAAGTGCTATGAGCTTGAAACTCGTCCAATCAAGACATTGACTTGTACTAACGAAGAAGTCAGCTGGCTCACAAAATACTCTTCGTTTCCCAAACTAGTGAGAATCATAGCATTTTGCAAAAAATTCTACACAAATTGTAGAACAACATCTGGTCAAAGAAAAACGCAGTATCTCACATTTGTTGAGTACACGAAGCTGAAAATACGATTCTATCAATTGTACAGCAGCTTGCGTTTCCAAACGAGTCCAATGCCTCAATAACAACAAACCAGTCTCCAAGGCCAGCCGCCTGCTCTCACTTAATCCATTTATGTGCAAGAATAAACTTATTCGAGGCGGATGCAGACTTGAAAGGTCTCTTTTAAGCTATAACCAAAGACACCCCATTATTCTACCAAATAACCATTATGTGACTCATGTCATCATTGATCACACACATCGTTACACTCTACAGGGAGGCACTCAACTTACTCTCAATACATTACGGAATAAATACTGGCTGCTAAACGCCAGAAATACCGTTCGCCAGAGAATAAGGTAATGCATTCCATGTTTAAAAGCGAAGCCAGTGCTATCTACCCAAATTATGGGAAATCTTCCGGCAGCTCGAATTACTCCAACGCTAGCCTTCGAACATACTGGAGTCGATTACGCCGGCCCTATTGAAATGAAAACGTCAAGATTGAGAAATGCCAAATGCTACCAAGGCCATCCATATTGAGGTCGTGTCCGATTTGACGACAGCGGCATTCATCGCAACATTGCAGCGATTCATAAGTCGCCGAGGCTTGTGTTCCCACATATATTCTGATTGCGGCACTAACTTTGTCGGCGCCAGTAAGGAATTACGTAGCCAGTTCAAAAATAATTTAAAGGAGTTTACACATGACAGTTCCAGTATCGCAGACTGACCGGCATTACATGGCATTTTAATCCACCCTCAGCGCCACATTTTGGCGGATTTGGGAGGCTGGAGTCAAGACAATCAAAACACATATGAAACGCATTTTGCAAAATGCCATATTGACATTTGAAGAACTGTCAACTGTAACCTGTCAGATTGAAGCATGTGAAAACTCCCGACCGCTCTCTCCATTATCTAATGACCCAACCGATTTCAATGTATTAACTCCCGGCCACTTTTTGGTCAATATCTGACCAATTTACAATCCCGCAAAATATGGCAGACTCCTGAAGATAACTTACAAATCAACGATTTGGTTTTAATTCAAGTCCATCACTGTCCAACCACAAACTGGCCGATGGGTCGAATAATTCAAATTCACCCAGGACATGATAGAAGGGTTAGAGTAGCAACCATAAAAATGCCGAATAATCAAGTAATTCGACCAATTACTAAATTATATAAGCTTCCCATATAAGCCAAAGCTTTCAAGAAATCGACACAACAAGATTCTACAATTTTCTCACCCAAATATATAATAAATTATATCAAATACAACAACCCACACACAGCAGCACCAACTAGCAGTAGTTTACTGCCCACGTGCCCAGACGCACCAGCACAAAAACTTCACGACAAAATATTAATCAATGGATACTAAGATTAACTTGCGCATAATAAACCGATTTATTATAATAATATTTTATCAGAATTCATAGCACAAATTTATCCCCGAATACGCCAGCAAAGAGCAAGCGGTTCCCATGTGAACGAAAATAAAAGCACTACAACAGCAGAAGAAAAAAAAATGAGCCAACTTCACCTTAATCCGAAAAAACATCATTCGACAAAAGTACGTGCAAAAAATCGTACGCCATTAAGGATTCACACTTATTTTTCAGTTTTTCTTAGTTTTTTCGTTTCTTATTATTTATTATTAGTTGGTTTTTTGGTTCTTTATTTATTTTTGTTTTGAGTTTTTATCGAAAATGGATTCATTACCATCTCTGCAGGATTGTCTTCTAATCGACGACCTACCCGATTTAGAAGGAATTCCAATTAAGAACAAATTAAGGCAAACAAGGATGCCAAGGCCACCGACAAAATACATACCCCCATTTGAGGCAGTGCCAGCCACAAAAGGAATTCGAGAGATGGCCAAGGACCCAGGCACTCGTATTAAAATTTACCCCGAAAGGCCTCCAACTGGGACAAGGAAAAATAGTATCATCGAATGTCCGATTCAAGCTCCGACTCTTCCAAAACGAGCTAACCATGGAGAAGGCACCAGCCAAGCTCCACCAAGTTCTAAACGGACAAAAAGGGACATAAGACCAGCTATAGCTGCAATGATACCACCAGTAGCTCCAGTGGTACCAGCAGTAGTTCCAGCTCGGGCTCCAGTAATGCCAGCTGAAGTTCCATTAGTACCAGCTATGGCTCCAGAACCACAAAACGCAAGGTATCCACCACCACGACCTCCCGCAAATTTTATTGTCCATCCTCGCTTATGGGAGCAAATCCGTCACCAACCAATACCTTGGTGGAGAGTGAGAAAACAATTTAAATTTTACAAAAAAAAAAAAAACAACACCATAGTATAACACAAATGCTTTATTGGTCAGATACATTTTATTTATTTTTTTTTGAGGCGGGAGGATGTTTCGTCGCGGAACACAAATTAAAATAAAATAAAACTCACGATGCAAATATCCCAGGATGATGATCCTCCCACAGTGCCTCAGCAGCTAAAAAATAAACAAAACAAAGGCATCTATAAAAAAAAATAAACAAATAGAAGCCTCAGATCATTCACGATCTGAGACTTCAATTAAAACGAAAACTTACGTGAAAACAAATTACATATTGATTCCCTTGATGCAAGGCATTATCCCACGATGTCTCAAGGAAACCAAAAATCTGAAAAAGAAACATATTATTAATAAATATAAATAAATATTTAAAACATCACAAACTTACCTCCAACTAACAGCTGCTATGACTCTTGACATAACCAAAATGGCTGCTCATAGCATAGAGAAAAATATTCCGATTAGACTATGATGACGTCACTGGGTGTCTAAATATATAAAAATCCCACAAACGACGCGAGCGTCATAACAACGCCACCGGCAGACACAATTTTTATTGTGTTTCTGCCTATACATAGCGAGCTACTGGAAGTAGCAAATCACTCGCATTTTGAGCAGTCGCCAAGACAGATCGGCAGTGTTAAACCGAAATTATGTCTTGTTTAACAAAATCTAATGCCCGCTAAACACCATCGTCGTTTTACTCCGCGTTCGTCGAACAGCGTTGTATGAACGACATTCAGACAAAGCTCTTCGACGAACGACGTACGCCGTTGTAGCCTACACATTATCGTCGTTTAGTTCGCGTTGAAGGTGAACGTTGAATAAATTCTAACAGAAATTCTTGTGAAAAATTTCTTAGATCAGCAATTTCGGGTTTTTATTTTCAATTTACGTTACTCAACTGCTACTCCACTGTTTAACGACGAACGACGACGCACTTCTTGCATCCACACTATTGTCGTACAGCGTACAGCGAACGGCGTACGGAGAGAAATCAAACCCGATTTGATTTTTCGCAGTGGCGAAGAACGCGGCAGCGTTATCATCCACACTGCTATTTTCTATCGTGGTCCGTTGAACAGCGTTGTCTGAACTTCGTTCATACAACGCTGTTCGACGAACGCGGAGTAAAACGACGATGGTGTGTAGCGGGCGTAAGGGAGAGACTTGAATCCGATATACTAATCTGAATTTAATTATTTTATTTTTTCAGCTTTATTAGCAGGCAGAACATTTGAAGCCTAGCGTTTTTTATGAGCAGATCAAGTGAAGCTCATATTACTACCCATTTTTAATAGAATTAAAACTAATCGACAATTCTATATTTCAGGGTAAAAAGTCAAGCATCCAAGCTTTGGATCAATGCAAACACCAATCCTTCTTTTAATATTGTTTGAATTATTATTTCATTTATTTTTTGAATTTTCTTTTTATTATTTCATGTATTTTTGAACTTTTGGTTGAATTATTGTTTCATTTATTTTTGAGTTTTCGTTGGTTGAATTATTATTTTTATTTTTTGATTTTTCTTTGGTTGAATTATTATTGTATCATTTGGATTGTATTATTATTGGATTGAGTAGCACTAAGGTTTAGGTTAAGAGAATAGTTGTGAAAAATAAATTGAATTATTGACATACCAAAAACAACAGTTTTTTCAGGCTTATCTTTCCAACCGGCACCTCCCCGAATTTTATGATTAAACCCATATTGGGATTTAACAGTGTTATTTGTTTACCTTTAAATCTTAATGTTTATACTTTTAGCATCCAGTAAGAATGTTTTCTTTCAGTTGACTCGGTAACTAGATAAGAACGTGTTGATTTCATGTTCATAATTTCATCTTGTGGTGAGCATATGAAGGTAGCAGAGTTTTTTATAAATCAAGCAGGTATGCTGTTATGAGATTGGAATGACTCCTGTATCTCAAAAATAGTTCACATGAAGCTGATTTAGTATTGAGGCAGGTACATTGTTTACTTACCATTAAGTTGAGAGTGGGTTAAATTAAAAGCTTTGATAGAAAACGCTCTGTTATGATATTAATGTAGTATGATATGTTGTCTGTGGTGAGTAGTTGAAGTTGTATGGGAGCTATGAATAAGCAGTAAAATCCTAATCTCGCTTGATATTAATCACCTCTAAAGTATCGCCCGAATGGTGGAGTATGAAGGAAGAAATAATTGATAATTATCCAAGTCCATAGTGAAGGTCGTAGGAGGGGATTTCGAGTAGGTACTGTAAGTTATGTATTAAGTTAAAAGTTTTGATGGATGGTATTTGGTATTTATCTCCTCGAAATGGTGTTATACGAGTATCAGGAAGGTCGGAAAAAGTTGATAGTGCTTCAAGTTCAATAGTGAAGACCTCGATGTTGAGAGTGGGTATTTGGAATGATATAATTCTAGTAGGATATGGAAGTATTATTTATTCATCTTTAAATCTTACCATGAAAGTAGGTTGGGAGTTGATTCAATTAAAAGTTTTAATGAAAGAATGTTGAGTTATTATATTAATATAGTATAATATGTTGCCTTAGATGAGTACTTGAGAGCTGTGAGTAATCTGTGGAATATGCTGTAGATGAGAAGTGAAAGTTGAAAATGTAAGATTCCCAATTTCTTTACTGAAAAACAACAACAACTGTAAGTAATATACACCAAATCAATTTTTCACACAATATTTATCCACATCAAATTCATTATTTATTTTTATGGCTTAAGTTACAAACTTTTTTCTCTGTATTTCACATCCAAAAAGCGATCCAGAGCAAATGTCTCCTATGATCCTTTTCTGTGTTAGGTTATGAGAGTTCGGGAGCAAAATCCCATGTTATTTCCTATCATCTATCTTGCTCTAACACATTAGGAAGCTTAAGTGAACATCTCACTCGGGACTTGCTCATATTCCGGTTGTGGATATGTATGTATGTAACACTGATATGAATTAATGTGATGTTGTGTAGTGTAAAAGAAAAACTTTCAATGGTCATATGGGGATTGAATCGATGTAAGTTATGTACTAGATTGGTGGTATATGTCCTTATTTGATTGAAGCAAAATAGTTTCACGACTACCTTACCAAGATTTAAATATAGTTAAAATTTATAAAAATGTTGAATCGATGTCAAGAACATGTTAATACTTGTTTTGAGCACGAGCAGTGGAAATCGTGATCATTGCAGCATGTTATGATGTTCAATATCTAAAATTAGACCACATGAAGGTTATTGTGGTGGTAAAAAAAAAACATGAAAGCATTAGGTTGAGATTGGGTTCAATTTAAGGCTTTGGTGAAAGAAGGCGGTAGTAGATATTAATGTAAAATGATGTGCTAGGTATCAGCATGACGTCACCTTGGTTTTTCTGTTTTCAAGTGCTGCACCTAAATAAGTTTTCTTAGCAGGAAGTTGTAGATATCAGCATTAATCGAATTTCACAACATAACATCACCACGAAAAGATTCTAGAAGATGTCAGTGGGGGTTCTTGGTTACAAAGCTTTTACAGGATTCGAGTGCAAACGCCATTTCTTGAGTAAAGTTCCCTAGCGACATTAGCCGGTACTACCAGCATGCCTTGCTTTTGCTGTTTTCTTTTATTAGCGGAGAAGTTGTAGATATCAGCATGCGCCTAGGCTTTTACAGGATTCGAGTGCAAGCACCATTTCTTGAGTAAGGTTCCCCAGTGGCATTAGTCGGTACTACCAACTGCCTTAGTTTTGCTGTTTGCTTTCATTAGCGAGGAAGTTGTAGATACCACGTGCGACGTCATCTTGGCTTTTGCTGTTTACAGGTGCTGAACCTAAATAAGTTTTATTAGCGGGGAAGTTGATAGATATCAACATCATTCGAATTTCACAACATGACATCAGCTTGGTTTGATGTTTTCTTAGCATTATTATTATTATTATTGGGTTTAGGGGGTGTGTGTGTATTGATCTTTCGACTGCAAACTCCATTTCTTGAGTAAGGTTCCCTAGCGTCATTAGCCGGTACTACATATGTTGTTCATCTCGGGCTTGGGGATACAAGAACACTTTGGGGATATGAGATCACTTTCAGCACTCTTTAGCAAAGGGAAATAGCATAGGATTTCGATTTTGTTTTTGGAGCTCGCTTATCTTTCATCTCGAGTCTTGGGGATACCAGATCACTTTTAGCACTCTCCGGCATAGGCAAGTAGCATAAGTTTCCGATTTTGTTTCTGGAGCTCGTTTATTTTTATCTTGAGTCTTTGGGATAGGAGATCACTTTGGGGATACGCATGATATAGATCAAAAGTGATACCTATGGATTTCATAAGGAAAGTAGGTTCACTTGATCTGCAAACAACAAAATTTGCACCCGATGTGAGCAATAATCATTCTTGCTTCAAGTGTCACTCTTAAGCGACGTGTGCCGGAGAAAATATATTAAGTATTGTATAAAATATGCATTGTAAATAAAAATTGTATTACTGTTATAATGCCATTTATTGAAATAATTTGTTTTAATTACATTTTAGCTTAAATCGAAAGTTTTTTTTCTTTAGTTCAGGTAAACCAAGATTTCAAAGATACAGACTGATCCTTATAATGAATATTCCTTATGCCTTTAGACCAAGATGGCTTTAGAAAATTTCTTGTGCACCATTTTCATAAATAACACCTCTGCGTCTTTACTTTTTGCGATCTTTGTTGGAATATCCTGATTTTTCGAGCTGTTGGTAGGGGACACTCGACCCCTTTTTGGATGAAAAACTTTCTTCTTTATTTCTATAGGCTTTAGAAGGTTTGTAGTATCCTTAGAACTCATGTGGAAATTATTACGTAATAAGCTTGCCAACAGCGGTCTGTTTGGGTAAAGAGCAAAACATCAAATGAAAAACATTTTATATTATATCATTATATTATTATTATATATTATTATATTATTTATATGCATTTGAAACGTTTTCTTGGAGGCGGCAATTTGGTCTTGACCTCTGACGTCAATTTTACCTTTGAAACCGAAAGTGTCTGCTCTTGGGTAACCTTTTGAAACCAACAGTGTCGAATCCTGGCGGCTACAATTTGACCATGATTCAGCTTCGACAAGAATGTGGTAATTTTATCTTCGTAATATTGGTGTGATGGGCCTAATTTTTCTTACTATTAATGAAAGTGTAACATACAGTTAATAAACAAGTCTTGTCAATAAATCAGTTGGATGATGAGTATTGCAAGTTGTATGGAGGATTATAATTAACTGTGAGTAAACAGTAAAGAAGAAGATTTCTGGTAACTGTATGTTACATACATAATCTTACAGGTGGAAGAAAACTGTATAAGAATCTGGTAACTGCAAGAATTTTATAAAAATTTGGTAACATTATATTCTATCCAAAATCTACCTGGTAGGAGGCAATTTTATAAGAATCTGGTATGTTCTGTACAAAATCTAAAAAGGGAAAAGAAAATTGCATGAGAATTTGGTTAGTGATTAGTGTCTTCCCGAATGTTGGACTGTTAAGATGGGTATTGAGAGTTTTTAAGAGAACATAATAACATCTTACTCGATGAACATAAGAAACAAATCCAAGAATGCTATAACTTTTTAAGATTATATAAAAATATTGAAAAAGTTGACTGAAAATTTGGTGAGCACTATATAAGCTGTCCTTGGTCAAGTGATGATTCAACGGATGGACCAGATACATGTGAATATTGGGGTGTTGTGTCGTGACCCAATATTCAATTGGTGCAATTGTGACATCACGATTCAAGCTAGCAGCAAATGCACAAGTAATTAAACGATTTGCAATAACTAAGCATTTTACTTCGCACAGTGAAATGCTTGGCGATTGCGAATTGTTTACTTGTAAACTGGCGCATCCACTGCTGTGTGTAACTGGGCATTGAGTCATGGTTAAGTAATTCACTTCGCATAGTGAAATACTCAGCTGGGCTCACTGTTTGTTTACATACAGTATTGGGGGCTCCCGCTGTGGGCAGTGATTAGGGTAATACTTTGTAATTATGATTGCAAGGTATTGCGCTGGTCACTGCGTCAAAGTCGCTTCCGCTTAATTGAATGGAGGAGCACGGTCGATTCGCTAGATCGGTTAGTTCAGTTAGAAGTTGGAGTTTATTGAAGATGGCGGTTCGGTGTTAGATTTCAATCGCGATAGTCGCAGTAATAATTTGTGAGTTAGGTTAGTGTTTTTAAATAAAATCATACGTAAAAGTAAAGTCGGTGTTGTCTTTAATTTGGGACACGACAGTTGCTAGATGCCTAAAAGAAATTGTAGGGCTATATAAATTTTATCAAACATTGACACAAAGTAATTGCGAGGCTTGTCTTAAGAATTGCGATTTAACTTAGCACTAGAAATTCTCATTTTGTATACTTGGAGAGCTCATAAAGTATTATGGAAACTTACACTGTAGGGAGATGTTGATTTCAACGACTGATTTAACAGAAGAAATTTTGATTACATACAACTCTGTACCATAAGATTATAAGAATTAATACTTTTTAATTTTTAATAAATGATATTTTATATATGGCCTTCGTTTTATTCAATTTCCAGTGGCGGCGGTGCTGGTGGTGGTGGTGGGTGCCCGGTCTTGGATGACCCTTTGAAACGGATATCTGGTGCGCGACCTTGAAGGCTATTTGACCCTGATCTCTGACATCACCTAGACCTTTGGGACCAACTGAAAGTGAGGTCTGATAGCACCTAAATAGCTTTTCATACAGGTTTAATAACAGGTGAACAGCTTTGCAAACAGATCTGATAACAACTTAACAGATTTTTAAACAGCTCTGATAACAGCTGAACAGCTTTTCAAACAGCTCTGATAACAGCTTAACCGCTTGCAAACAGCTCGGATTGTTTGAAGGATGAATATGGTTTCTTGATGATTGATAAGGACAGCTCATTAAACAAAGCACGCTACCGTAAAGGATTTGAGACCTTCATTGTACTATAAAAGGATGAAAGATGCGAAATCTTCTTAAGTCGAAGCTGTAACTCAGCCTGTGGAGCTGTTCACCGGTTATCAAACCAGTTTGAAAAGCTGTCAAGCTGTTATTAGAGCTGTTTGAAAGCTGTTAAGCTATAAGAGCTGTTTAAAAGCTGCTAAGCTGTTATCAGAGCTGTTAAGCTGTTATCGCACCTGTTTGAAAAGTTGTTAAGCTGTTATCATAGCTGTTTAAAAAGCTGTTAAGCTGTTATGAGACCTGTTTAAAAGCTGTTGAGCTGTTATCAACCTAATCAGCTGTTATCAGACCTGTTTAAAAGTTGTTTACCTGTTATGGGACCTGTTCGAAAAGCTGTTAAGCTGTTATCAGAGCTATTTCGAAAGCTGTTAAGCTGTTATCAGAGCCGTTTAAAAGCTGCTAAGCTCTTAGTAGACCTGTTTAAAAGCTGTTAAGCTGTTATCAGACCTGTTTGAAAAGCTGTTAAGCTGTTATCAGACCTGCTTGAAAAGCTGTTAAGCTGTTATCAGAGCTGTTTGGAAAGCTGTTATCTGTTATCAGATCTGTTTTGAAAAGTTGTACAGAATCCCCTGTGGCGTAGTTGATTATAGGAAAGTAAGGTTGTAGCCTGCAAGACACACACACTTCCGGATTAAAGTCAAGGACAAAATGCCGTTCCGGGTTCAAAGGTGATGACAGAGGCCAAGATCAAGCCCACACGTCAACGTATTTTCTCACGCTCACGCTCAACCTAGCATTCTAGGTAAAAGCCTCAATCGCCCGATTAAGAGCCCTCTGTAGTAGACAAATATTATTAAAAAATACCTCCAGGAGTTCTGGACTTAGTAGGGAAATTGAAAAAAAGAGTAATATATATAAATTATCATTATTGATTTATTATAAATTAAAAAAATATTAACATTTAATTCTTAGTGTACATTCTATTGTTGGGCTTCCTGAATTCAATATATCTATAACTACAACATATTCTTTGTTTTCCAATAATGTATATCTTAGACTTAAGACTTGGACTATAATACAATTAAAACAAATTACTTCAATAAATGGAATTATAACTAATATGTAATACATTTTTTTATTTACAATACACTAGGCTTAGATCATATGTTTTCTGCGGCTGCTTCTTGTTGCTCTGATGGAATTAAATAATGTTTCCCAATGGTAGAGTATCCGTTGTTCTATTAACATTTAATTCTATGGTTGGGCTTCCTTAATTCAATATTAATTTTTCCTTTCTCACATTCAGGAATATGTGATGCTAATTCTTTAGCAGAATAAAAATAGAACAAACATCTATCGCATGTATAAAATCTAGCCTTATGTTTCATCATCATCATCATCATCATCATCATCATCATCATCATCATCATCATCATCATCATCATCATCATCATCATCATCATCATCATCATCATCATCATCATCATCATCATCATCATCATCATCATCATCATCATCATCATCATCATCATCATCATCATCATCATCATCATCATCATCATCATCATCATCATCATCATCATCATCATCATCATCATCATCATCATCATCATCATCATCATCATCATCATCATCATCATCATCATCATCATCATCATCATCATCATCATCATCATCATCATCATCATCATCATCATCATCATCATCATCATCATCATCATCATCATCATCATCATCATCATCATCATCATCATCATCATCATCATCATCATCATCATCATCATCATCATCATCATCATCATCATCATCATCATCATCATCATCATCATCATCATCATCATCATCATCATCATCATCATCATCATCATCATCATCATCATCATCATCATCATCATCATCATCATCATCATCATCATCATCATCATCATCATCATCATCATCATCATCATCATCATCATCATCATCATCATCATCATCATCATCATCATCATCATCATCATCATCATCATCATCATCATCATCATCATCATCATCATCATCATCATCATCATCATCATCATCATCATCATCATCATCATCATCATCATCATCATCATCATCATCATCATCATCATCATCATCATCATCATCATCATCATCATCATCATCATCATCATCATCATCATCATCATCATCATCATCATCATCATCATCATCATCATCATCATCATCATCATCATCATCATCATCATCATCATCATCATCATCATCATCATCATCATCATCATCATCATCATCATCATCATCATCATCATCATCATCATCATCATCATCATCATCATCATCATCATCATCATCATCATCATCATCATCATCATCATCATCATCATCATCATCATCATCATCATCATCATCATCATCATCATCATCATCATCATCATCATCATCATCATCATCATCATCATCATCATCATCATCATCATCATCATCATCATCATCATCATCATCATCATCATCATCATCATCATCATCATCATCATCATCATCATCATCATCATCATCATCATCATCATCATCATCATCATCATCATCATCATCATCATCATCATCATCATCATCATCATCATCATCATCATCATCATCATCATCATCATCATCATCATCATCATCATCATCATCATCATCATCATCATCATCATCATCATCATCATCATCATCATCATCATCATCATCATCATCATCATCATCATCATCATCATCATCATCATCATCATCATCATCATCATCATCATCATCATCATCATCATCATCATCATCATCATCATCATCATCATCATCATCATCATCATCATCATCATCATCATCATCATCATCATCATCATCATCATCATCATCATCATCATCATCATCATCATCATCATCATCATCATCATCATCATCATCATCATCATCATCATCATCATCATCATCATCATCATCATCATCATCATCATCATCATCATCATCATCATCATCATCATCATCATCATCATCATCATCATCATCATCATCATCATCATCATCATCATCATCATCATCATCATCATCATCATCATCATCATCATCATCATCATCATCATCATCATCATCATCATCATCATCATCATCATCATCATCATCATCATCATCATCATCATCATCATCATCATCATCATCATCATCATCATTATTCATTCACATGTCGCTTCATGTTGTGCTTCGTTGGTCTAACTAGAACAGTTGTGAAGGAGCGCTCTTTCTTTAGGATGAACACGTTTATTGTTTATTATTCTGGTCTTCAAATTGTTTAATCTGTTTAAGCGTCATAGGAAATGTTATTCCAGTTAAAATTAGCACAGTCGAATAATGTGGATATGATGATGTCCTAGTGTAGTTAATATTTCCAGGGTATAGTGCTGATGTCACGGCCCAAGCGAAGCATGCTTTATCAATATTTTTAACATTAATGCAAGCTTGCTTTAAAGCAATCTCCTTCGGTAGAGGTATGTATGAAGATCCTCGGTGCTGTTCAAATTTGTTGCTATGTACTGCTAAATGTATAATGGAGTCCAATGTGCAGCCGCTATCTTTTTCTCGAAACACATCCAGCTGAGAGAGTATTGAATCCAAAATGTTAACTTTATACCACTCATTTAAATTATCGTATACATTGATTGGAGTAGTTCTTGCTTGCAAATATTTAATATCTTTTATAACTTCATTGTCACCGATATCCATAACAATATCAGCACACAACTTTGTATTAACTTTAATATTGAGATGGCGTTTTAAAATATTCTTAATACGACGTATAAATAAATCACCAGCATCCTGTATAAATAGCTTAGGATCTGTATGGTTTATATTTACAATAATTCCAGCTCTAATTCTGTCTGTGAATACTGATTTTATTTCCTACCACTTTACAAAATCGTTTTTTTTTACACGCTGAGTAATGCCTCCACCTCGACTGGTGCCTTTCCATAACACTCTCGGAGATTTAGTCTGTCCAATACAGCTCTCCATATGCCGTTTTGTACCACCCTTTTTTAAAAAAAAAACTTTCATTTATTAACGCGGTTGAAATTTTTTTGACCTATCGCTGAGGCTCACCAAAATTGACTGATGCCTCCTATCATTTACTATTAATATCTACTACCGCCTACTTTCACCAAAGCCTTAAATTGAACCCACTCTCAACCTAATGCTTTCATGTTTTTTTTTTACCACCCCAATAACCTTCATGTTGTCTATTTTTAGATATTGAATTTTATAACATGCTGCAATGATTACGATTTCCACTGCTCGTGTTCAAAACAAGTATTAACATGTTCTTGACATCGGTTCAACACTTTTATAAATTTCAACTATATCTAAATCTTGGTAAGGTAGTCGTGAAACTATTTTGCTTCAATCAAATAAGGACATATACCAGCAATCTAGTGCATAACATACATCGATTCAATCCCCATATCACCAATGAAAGTTTTTGTTTTACACTACACAACATTACATTAATTCATATCAGTGTTACATACATACATATCCACAGCCGGCATATGACCAAGTCCCGAGAGCTTAAGTGACTTGCTAATGTGTTAGAGCAAGACAGATGATAGGAAATAACATGGGATTTTGCTGCCGAACTCTCATAACCTAACACAGAAAAGGATCATAGGAAACATTTGCTTAGGATAGCTTTTTAGATGTGAAATACAGAGAATAAAGTTTGTAACTTAAGCCATAAAAATAAATAATGAATTTGATGTGGATAAATATTGTGTGAAAAATTGATTTTACAGTTGTTGTTGTTTTTCAGTAAAGAAATTGGTAATCTTACATTTTCAACTTTCACTACTCATCTACAACATATTCCACAGATTTCTCACAGCTCTCAAGTACTCATCTAAGGCAACATATTATACTATATTAATATAATAACTCAACAATCTTTCATTAAAATTTTAATTTAATCAACTCCCAACCTACATTCAAGGTAAGATTTAAAGATGAATGAATAATACTTCCATATCCTACTAGAATTATATCATTCCAAATACCCACTCTCAACATCGAGGTCTTCACTATTGAACTTGAAGAATTATTAACTTTTTCCGACCTTCCTGGTACTCGTACAACTCCATTTCGAGGAGATAAATACCAAATACCATCCATCAAAACTTTTAACTTAATACGTAACTTACAGTACCTACTCTAAACCCCTTTCTACGATCTTCACTATCGACTTGGATAATTAACAATTATTTCTTCCTTCATGATCCACCATTCGGGCGATACTTTAGAGGAGATAAATATCAAGCGAGATTAGGATTTTACTGCTTATTCATAGTTCCCATACAAATTCAACTACTCACCACAGACAACATATCATACTACATTAATATCATAACACAGCGTTCTTCTATCAAAGCTTTTAATTTAACCCACTCTCAACTTAATGGTAAGTAAACAATGTACCTGCTTCAAGAGTATATGAGCTACATGTGAACTATTTTGTAGATGTAGGAGTCAATCATGATGTTCAATGATTTATAAAAAACTCTGCTATCTTCATATGCTCACCAAAAGATGAAATTATGAACATGAAATCAAAACTTTCTTAACTAGTCACCTAGTCAACTGAAAGAAAACATTCTTGCTGGAGGTTAGAAGTATAAACCTTAAGATTTAAAGGTAAATAAATAACACTCTCCTCTTCCACGCTCTTCACTGAAACTTTCATATTGTACTAGATTAATGTTATGTCAAAAACCATCCATCAAAACTTTCAATTTAATCCACAATTTACAGCACCCACTCTGAACCTCCACCACGGTCTTCACTATGGGCTTGAAGAATTATCAGTTTTTCCTCCTTCATACAACACCATTTGGATGATACTTTAGACAGATAAATATGAAGCGACCTTGCTGATAAGGTTTTCATTCCTAACTCACAGCTCCCAAACAACTTCCACTACTCATCTATGACAAGATATCATACTACATTAATATCATAACACCACCTTCATTCATCAAAACATTTAATTAAACCCACTCTTAATCTAATGGTAAGAAAATAATGTGATCAGTTCAATAGTATGAAGATAAAATTATCATATTCTTATCAGCTTCATGTGAACTATGATATCGGGGTCAATCAAATCTCACAACAGCATGACTGATTGAGAAATTTTATTGAAAATAAAAAAAATTCGTCATACAATGTAAGACTTTTCAGTACAAATTCCTAGATAAAAAAAAAATATTAAGCGCTTAATTTGTCTGCTTTACTCAGACGTATTTGTTTACTCAAGATATCAAATTACCAGCCGCCTGGCCACCTTTTCTAATGCTTTAATTTCCATTACATCTAATGATTTCATGTGTCGTACCATCCCAAGCAGCCGTGATCTATTTTCACACATCGAATATCATATCATAATATTATCATATAAATGATACCTACAGACCACAACTGACGTTATAGTTGTTGTTGTTGTTTTGTTCAGCAAAAGAAATGTTCAATTGTAACTTCCACTACTCATCCAAGACATCCTATCCTGCAGATTAATATCAGTTGTTGTTGTCAGCTAAAGTAATTAAAAAAAATTAGAAAACATAAATCGGTCAATTTGTTTACTTTACTCGGCTGCTGTGCGAATTTGTTTACATTATTCGACTGCGAATATGTTTACTTTACTGGACTGTGCGAATCAAATTAGAAGCATTCCACCTGAAGAGCAAAATTAGGCATTTACTAATTTCCATTACTTATCTAAGTGAACATATCTACCAACATTCGCTCCAATCAGATTTGCCTGATCTATTTTTAGACATATCATCACATGGTGCAATGTTTATAAAAGACACCTACAGATTAAGATCATCAAATCTTTAATCCACAACTTCGATTACAGTTGTTGTTGTTTTTGTTTTTCAGCTACTGATATTAATTACACCTGAGAAGGTTAGATCGCTCACATTTGACTCAAGACTTGGTACAGGTAACATAGCCCAGTCCAAGACACCAGTCCTAGTCATAGTATCAGATATTGCCATTAAAGCTCTCAGCCTACCCCCAGTACCCAGACACAGAAGTGGGCACCTCAAGGTCAAATTGTAGCCTCCAAGACCAGATCAAACTTAACCAGCAACCTCCACCAATAAAGATTCCCACCACTTAACAAATATTTAGAGCTACGATCTCCGAGATGAAAAATAAGCGAGCTCCAGGAACAAAATCAAAGACCTATGCTATTTTCCTACGCTAGAGAGTGCTAAGAGTGATCTCGTGTCCCCAAATTGATTTTGTATCCCCAAAACTCGAGATGAAAAACTTAATGTCAACTTAGAGGCTACGAGTCCGAGATGAAAAATAAGTGAACTCCAGAAAAGAATTGAAAACCTATCCTATTTCCCTATGCTGAAGAGCGCTGAAAGTGAGCTCGTATCCCCAAGGTGATCTCGTATCCCCAAAATTCGAGTTGAAAAGTAAGCGAACTCCAGCAACAAAATCGAAATCCTATGCATTTCCCTATGCTGGAGAGTGCTGAAAGTGATCTCGTATCCCCAACATCCAAGACACACACCAATACAGTCAAGATACAAATAAACATTTAGTATGGACTCAAGCCACCTGGCGACGGTGGCGCCATCTGTGGAGAAATCCTGGAAGCTATAACGGTGGTCTGGTGCTTTCCTAGCGTAACTACTGTCATGATTTGTAGCAAGCGTTTTATCTTATTTTCTCATCTGATATTCCATCCTGTTAAAACAGTGATACTAAATTCATCAAATATGAAGATATTCACATATGCTAACAGCTTCTTGCTTAATGAGCCAAACCTAGGTTACAGCACTTTTGTAATGATTAAAGACGAGAAATTTATTTGATTATAATTCCAGTAGAATTTAAATCTAAACATCTATATTAATCATATACAATATATATACATATACTTAGTAATAATCTTAATATTTTGATTTAAAAAAAATGTTTTTTTCTTTCATTTTCAGAGCTATGATAATTATAAATTTCAAAAGCGATTCGTATCAAGTGAGGAGAGTTTGGTGCATGAATTTAATAGCTTAAAACGACAATCGCAGTAAACCACCATAGTAAAAGCACACAAAGAACCCTTAAAGTAGTTAGATAAATTAAATTATCACTCACAAACAAAAGCAAACTTTGACTTTTAAAGTGATTTCAACCATATTATATGTATAAACAACAGAACTAATACGACTCATTACTATCACTAATAACAATATGTATAAAATAAAAGGGAAAATCATTATTACACATTTTTCTTTGAGATACTGAGTAAGTAGTAATTATAAAAAAAAGAACGCGTATTCATTTTAACTCATAGAATAGTGTACAAAACATAAATGAAAGAAGATTAATAATAATAAAGTTAAAACTATTACTATGTATTTATAATAATGGAGACTGATTAATTATTTTAAAATGGAAACATATTTAAAGATGTAAAAATTTAATGACTTTTTTCTAACAGAAATTTTTCTCTGTATATATTTATATATGTACATTATTATTATTTACACAAATCACGAAACGAAATGCATATGATTATTGTAAATATGTTTAGTATATTTCTATTTTTAGTTAATTATATACTTCTCCACTAAGCGAGTAGTAATTTAGATCTTTATAAGAAAAAGAAAATTAGTTTCGTTTTCTAGAAAACTAGTTTCGTTTTCTGTACAATTTTAAAATAATATAATTTTAGGATAAACAGAAAGCTCACAGTTACGTAAAGAGATAAAATATATATTATATTGTAGAAAAATATATGCTCATGTACATATAATATTGTTACGAGCGTGGTGTTAGTTCGTTATATAAAACGCAATATTTCAGATATCATTAACAAGTTCTTTCTTTTATTTTACTTCACTATTTTCAAACAATTATCAAATCAACTTCTTATAGGTATCGCTAGTACTGCTTTTCTAATAATCACAATCCAGTTTACTGCGTTCATTTCACTGTCTGAAATAAGACTCGCCTCCTGATGTGAGAAGCGCCGTATTTATACTTTACGAATTATCCTAGAACTTTCCTGAATATTCCGTTCTCCGAACCCATAGTTTACTAGGATGTCACTAACCTAAAGTTGTTTCCATTTCCAACAGATGTCGCTTGTGTCACTTTGTGGCACGTAACAATATTGTTAAACGGTTTTTGTTTTTATTTTCTCTTTCTTTATATAATCACTTGTAATCGCGTCAATTACTAGCAAATGAGCTTTTTAATACTTACGTAAAATATTTTGTTTAATGTTGTTTCATTGTGTCAATATTTCCTCTTTTGTTTATTTATATGTACAGAGATTATGTGTTTCATAGTTCTAATTACAAAAGTACCAAACTTGCTTAAAAGTCTACATTTATATGTGTTCTTGTTCTTTGCTTTTCTTTATAAATTTAAAAAGTGTGATCAACATGGCATAGTGACTGAAAATTATGAAAAAGTAATGATAAAAGAAAGAGCTTTCTAACGTATCAGCCTAATCATAAAACGTGAGTCTATCTGATTGTTTAACAGCGGTCTAATAGTCTAAAACTAAATGCATACATAAACTGATAAACTGAAATATATTATATTGATCCAAACCTATGACATTACAACAACAAAATATTAATTGTAACTTTTAAATAAAATAAAAACAGGAAGAAAAGTATTGAAATTAAAGCTTTATAATACTATATACTATAAAGAAAATATGAAATTTATTATAAAACAAGCTCTAAATTATTACGAAATATTTTTGAAAGGAAATTTAAACATATATTATTATATAGATATATTAAACTTGTACGAATATATATATATATATGTTTATAAAGAAGAAAAGACTTTTTATTTTAAACAAAATTTTAACTTTGTTAACAAAATATTAACTATGAAGAAAAAGAAAGGAATAGACCCTTTGACGGCAGCTAGAAAATGGATGTTGCAAACTTTATAGTCAAAATGTAAAATTATGTAAAATACAACACAAACACTTAGCTATTAGATATCGAGATGGGAAAATATTATAAAATACCGAATAATTAATCAGAGATTCGCATCCTTTCTCTATATATTATGTAAATGTATGATTTCAAACCATTGTAAATATGTATCAAAAACTCTAATTAATACTTCAGTGTATATATATAACAAAACATAGTTATTTCCGTAAATAGTAGAATGATATAATTATCGTTGCATCACCATCAGTAATATTACTACAACAACAAATTTTTCAAGTTTTGTCAACTACATAATATAATTTCATTTTAGATTTTATAGAATTGTTTTAAGAGCGAAAATACAAATGGATTTTTTAATAAAAGACATATTTTTAAACAACACCACATTTTCTATTTACCCAATTTTTGTTACTCTTATCTTTGTTTTGTTTCAATCTTTCCTTTCCATGACTCTACTGAAGTTGAAAGAAATATTTCTCGATATTAATATCATAATATCTCAAGGATTTACTTCTCATTTAATTTTCAATTAGTTTCCTTATGATTTGACTCATACTTAGTATATAATTTAAATTTTTTAAAAATTGTTCTTACTACAATATCTGTTAACTCAGAATATTTTAAGATTTTTATATACATACTTAGTATCAAGTGAAATGTTTTTATTTTACATATATATATTTTTTTTAATTTCAAGACAACTTATAAGCATTCACATAATATCCAATAGAATTTAATGGTGTGATCAATTGTTAAAGTACAATATACTTATGAAAGATAAATACAAAACTGATCCGTTAAAAGTGTGCTCTTTTTTATTATTATATTTTATATGCGACTAAAAAGGGAACGAAATCAATTTGGTACAAAATTCAGAATATTTTACTAACAATAAAAAATCATAAGGATAAAATCTCATTAGTAATATGAGAAAAAAAAGTAGAAAAAATATTGTAAGTATTTCTTTACCGTTTTATTTCATATTAACGTAGGTATTTACATCCGACAGTACTAAATATACATTGTGAGGTTCTAACCATTCAGGGGAGAACTTTAATTTTTTAATCGGATTCGATAGCAACACTTGGTCGCCAATATCAAAAAGTAGAGGCCGAGCCGATTTGTTATAATGGGTTTTGATGTACTCCTTACTTTGTAGTCACTTATTACGCACAATAGAATATTGTTGCGAGCGTGGCCTTTGGTTCGTTATTTAAAACACAATATTAAAAAATTAATTTATAAGTTCTTTATTAC
Source organism: Dioctria linearis (assembly GCA_963930735.1). Lineage (NCBI taxonomy): Eukaryota > Metazoa > Arthropoda > Insecta > Diptera > Asilidae > Dioctria > Dioctria linearis. The sequence goes on from OZ005744.1 coordinate 41,620,513, forward strand.
ACTTAAATCATATAAAGTTCACAAACATTTATTTAATCAACTCAACTCTAATTATCGCTAACACTGTACTTTCAATTATCGCAATCTAATTACACACTATCGCTTCTTTATTACTTTCGCTTCTTAACACTGCAACGTCTAAAACAAGACTCTTTTTTCTGGCGATGACAACTGTTATATTTATACCCTAGAAACTCTCCGGATTATTCTGGAGTGTTCTATTCCAAAAGCTTCTTGACTATTCTATTTGTTCTATTCCTGAAATTTCCTAACATTCATAATCGATTCTCCGAACCTGAAGTCATTTACTCTCCGAACCTGAGGTTGTTTATTGCCAGTAGATGTCACCAGTTGTCATTTTCTATTGCACGTAACAATATGTTCGTTGTATACAATTTCTAAGTTTAAAGTAATAGTTCAGATAAGAAATACCCAGATTGGGATTTTAGCCAGCAAAATTGTTTTGCGTACATTGCTACTGCCATTTATTGTGGAGCGCATTACTTGTATAAATGTGCCCCTGATTTAAATTTTCAGCCACGCTTTCAAAACAAGACGGTTTCATCAAAGACTCTATAATATAAAGATGTTGCAGGCATGTGATCCTGTCTGAACTCCATTTTCTAAAATAGGATTGAATTTTTGAAACTCCATATTGCTTCACACCCAACAAATCTTTTTAAGGAAGCCCTCAATTTTTTCTTAGAAATTTATTGGATATTTTTTTATTAGAGTTTGTATGCATTTTTGGCGGCCGACAACGGCACACATCATGAAAGTGTTGTTTCCGAAAATAACTTCATTCGGCCACTAAATTAATAAAAATTCTGCGAAAAATTTTCTGAAAATTTCTAAGAAGAAAAGAATAGTTATTGCTTAACTAGCGTCTACGCTCATAAAAATTATTAGTCGCCCGAAGCACCTATTGCAGGCCAATCGATGGACAATTCTTTATTCTTGCTTTCTCCCTTAATGCTACTTATTTATAATTGTTATTTATTACTAAGTAAGCAATCTGCATTAATTTCCTAATGCTGTCTACAATCGATAATTTTCCCACCTTATCATTATGTATAGTAATGAAAGAACTATGACCTCACGTGAGTAACATGTTCTTTGTTGCTATTTGAAATTTGGTGCACTGTACATAAATAATTTCCTTTTTCCGAGGTGTAATTTGATGCGCTTTTCTTTCACTTCATTCAGAATTAGGTGTGAATGATTCACACAAAAATGATTGCATACAAATCTGTATGTATGTAATTTATGCTTTCATTTTTGTTTATTCGAGGAGTTAATTGAGCCCTGAGTTTTACCTTTTGAAATGATTTACAAACCTTAGCTGCAATCTTGGTTTCTTATTTCCTTTAGGGAGATGTGCATATGATTTATATGCAATTACATGCTTTAATGATGCATGATTATAGATGCATTACAAGACCGCAGAGGGGAGCCTGAGCCTCGTATCACCAGCCCCCATTTGGAAAAGCGAAAAGGAAATTAAAGGTAGTCAGTTTATCTCATTGCCCGGACTTTACTATTGCCCACTGGTGACCGCTCGGTCAGGTGAAAATGCAATAGCGGTGTGCCTATCGGACTGGATGTTGCCCATTTTGGAGAATCAAGCACAGTAAATGGTTCATTTGGCGATATTGTAAGCAATCTGCCGAATTTTGGCCTGGTTCGTGTCCTTGTATCCACATAAAAGCCATAAATCTCATTAAATTGGTGCCAAGCGTGGGATGAACTTTGACCTCTTTAATGGGACTCCACTAACCCCCAGTTAGAAAATAAAAAGCAGCACCACATTAGCAAGAATAGATCGCCATTTTGCCAATCAGCCGAATTATCGACGAAGGCATCACCAGCACAAGTTTTCCTGTGTAATAGGTATTCATGCTAACAAAATTCTCGTTGTTTAGTACTTTCTAAATTAGGCTATATTTATATTTCGTATATTTGTAATATTTATTATGTTCACTATATTTACTCTATTTATTATGTTTTACGATTTGCTAATAGAGGATTAGAAAATACAAGAAATATTTTCCATATTGTTTCAGTGCATAAAGTGCAGAATTATTTTTTTATTTTTTTTACATTTTCCGGTTAAAGTTCGAGAAACTTAAAGCACTTTATATATTTTTCCAAATACACGACTGGAAAATATTTTCCATATTTGCCAAACAACGACGTATAAAGTGTAGAAGAATTCATATTTTTCTTTTTTTCATTTGTCGCCTAAAAACACTTTGTATATTTCCTAAATTCATACTATTTCCTAATACACAATAGGGAAAATAAAAGAAATACTTCCCAAATTGTTTTTATATTTGCTAGTGATCAGTCAAAGAGCAATCGAAAGGTTTCTAGATTTGTCTAGTATTTGGAAACTGACGAGATATAAACGCATATTTTCTATATTTGGCCAACAACAGGGGAACCTGGTTCTAGATTTGTCTTAGATTCGATAAGCGAAGAGTTTATAAAATGCAAAATATTTCCTAGACTTGCTATGTACAATTAATAAAATTTTCAATATTTGGTGTCGACGACTTCAGAAATTCCAAATAATTACTGAAACGTTTGTAACGAAGTCACATGACCACCCACTATCCCAATCACATCCAGTCCCTACCATATAAAAACTATCACGTGAATAGACACTGATCAATGCTTCTCCACAGAATACCAGTAGAGACAACGTATAACAGACCGATGACTGCGCTTCTCGATTGGCACAGCACCCAACACCACAGTGAGCCGCGCATATAAAAAGGGAGCCGTCATAGCAAGAAAATCATTCCTCGATCACAAGCCATCCAGTGAGCATCCCCAGAAGCCAATATATTTACCGCCAGTAAATCTACCGCCAGTAAAGCAGACCAGTAGACCTGTCCAGCCGCCATCCCGATAATAGTCGCCAAGCAGGGACGACTTCAGCAGCCAGCCGACCAGACCTGTCCACCAGTTGGAAATTATAAAATCAAGCGTTGCACTAGACCTGCAGTCAGTTGCCTCCCAGCATCCCGATTGATCACATCGTCTTCCGTGCTGACCATATCTACGGCATACGTACGTTATTCGTATTGGCCATAGAAGTAGCATTCGCACGCATTACCTGTCCTACTCATGTCCGTGTTGGCTATATCTACGGCATACATACGTTATTCGTATTGGCCATAAAAATAGCATTCGCATGCACTACCTGTCCCGCTCCTGTCCGTGTTGGCTATACCAGCGGCTTCCGTACGTTCTCCGTATTGGCCCTGGTAGTAGCATTCGCACGCATTACCTACCCCGCTTCTCTCCGTGTTGGCTATATCTACGATCTCCGTACGTCATTCGTACTGGTCTTAGTAAAAGCATTCGCACGCATTTGTGTACTCACCGTTCGTGTTGGCTATACCCTTGGCATCCGTACGTTCTTCGTACTAGCCCGGGTATAAGCATTTCGCACAAAGCATCTCTCCGTAGTTATAAATAGTATAGTAATCAAAGTGAATTTAATAGTGTATTAGTTATAAATAGTATAGTAATCAAAGTGAATTTAATAGTGTATTAGTTATAAATTGCATAGTGATCGTGTTAATTAATGACAGAATCAAGGACAGATAATGAACTCCACAAGATGAATTTAATAGTGTTTTAGTATTAATAGTATTAGTAAAAAAAATTATTATTGGAACCGAAAATATCAGTGTTATCAATACTTCCCAATGTCGTGGATGGTTGCCCTGGACTACTCCTGACTACCCGCTGCATTCACTCACCCTGACGTTACATAAATTTGGCGCCCGAGCAGGGACCGGCTATTCGCTGAATATATTGAAAATAACCGGCTGTTCATCGAATACATATAAACCGGTAAACCAGTATACAAAACGATAGACCCTGAAAAACCGACAAAATGAATACAGACAAAACTGCCAGCTGGGTATACACGCTTAGAAAAGAATAACTAGTAGATGAGCTATTCCAACTGGGATTAGATAGCTCAGGAACGGTCGACGAGTTAAGAAAAAGATTAAATGAGAAAATCCAAGAGGAGAAAAGACTCCGAGAGCTGGGGAATAAGGTTGTTAGCACACTGACAACACATACCATGACTACCGTCACGATCACCACGACTAGCAGTACGATCACCACAGCTAGTATTCCGACCAGTACCATACCAGTCTGCAGCTACAACTACGGTAATTCATTGATGGCAGCATTTGGTCAAACACCGACACACACTCTGCCCTCTTTCGAATTACCAACTCGTCCGACAACCTCGTGCCAGCCACCAGATAATGCGAATGGAATCATAAACATTCCAGATTCAGAAATCATGGACAAGGTGCGAAAGTGGAACATAAAGTTCGATCAAGGGCTAGATCCGCTGAACTTTTTAGAAAGAGTAGAACAATTAGCTGAGTGCTACCAAATACCAGTTGATCGGTTATTGCGAGCACTTCCTGAACTCCTACACAAGACTGCACTCTCTTGGTACCGAAATAACCGACAAAATTGGTCTGAGTGGAAAGAGTTTGTCGAAGACTTCAAAGCATTTTTCCTGCCACCACGCTTTGAGCTAAAATTATGCGATGATATTAGAGGTCGAGGACAAAAGCCAACCGAAAAAGCGAAGACCTATATTACGGCAATCCAATCATTAATGCGTTGGCAACAGAATCGCACGCCAGAAGAAAAGTTGTATCGTATTTATGAGAACTTACTACCCGAGTATCGTTTATACATACGTCCTCGAGATTTCTCCAGTTTAACGGAACTCATGAAACTAGCGGAAGAGTACGAACTAGTAAGAGAAGAAGAGAAGAGACTAAAACCAAGACCGAGCATACGAGAGGAAAATAAACCACTCAGAACACGGGATATTGCATACCCCGTGAGAATGCAATATTCTCGAGACGAATGCTGCTGGAGATGTGGACAACGCGGACATACAAGAACTAATTGCCGAAACTCAGCAGTTTTATTTTGTTCACGGTGTGGAAAACAAGGCACGCTCTCTAGAAACTGCCAGTGTAATCAGTCCGAGCAACCGAAACAGGGAAATGCCAGCGGGATGCAAGGCCAGAAAGGCAGTCCTGCGTCCCCAAATACCAGGCCTTAAACCGTGAACTAGACAGTCGATATTTACTCACACTTCGGATATTTCAGAGAGACATCAAGGCTCTCATTGACACCGGCGCAGGAAAGTCATTTATAGGAGAGGAAATATTAACCATACTCGCAAAAACTAGAATATCACCTTCGCAATGTGCCCTCCGCACCTCTCTCACCAATGGTACCGAAGTTATTATTAATGCGGATATAATATACCAGTTCATGGGAAGAAATTCAGTGTGACCCACACCTTTTACTATATGCCTCAGTTGGCCGAAGCCGTAATTTTAGGAATGGATTTCCTGCAGAAAGCCGAAGCACAGATATCGTTGTGGGGTGAGACAATTACACCAGAAACGCTCCCCCCTCAGAATCTCCTGTCCGCTGTAGATATTCCAAATGAATTAACAGCAGAGCAAGAACGTCAATTCAAAGAATTACTGGCAAATCAATTGCCTAGGTTCAAGGCAATCACGAAGCCTACACATTTAACGTCCCATCGAATCCGCATGAAGAATGACGAGCCATTCAAACAGAGATATTACCCGAGGAATCCAGCAATGCAACAAGTAATTAAGACCGAAATCGATGAATTATTAAATACCAACAAAATAGAGCCGTCCAGTAGTCTATATAGTTCACCCATAGTTTTGGTAAAGAAGAAGCAAGGAGGGTGGAGACTTTGCATAGACTACGGTCAGTTGAACGAACAGTCTATCAAAGATGCATATCCATTGCCCCAAATAAACCATATTTTGGATAAGTTAAAGGGAGCACAATACATCTCCACAATAGATCTGAAACAGGGTTACTGGCAAATACCATTAGAAGAATCCAGCCGACAATACACGGCATTCACTGTACCAGGCAGAGGTCTTTTTCAATGGAAGGTGATGCCGTTTGGACATCACTCCGCCCCGGCTACATTCCAGAGAGCATTGGACAGAGTCATTGGTCCCGAAATGGAACCACATGCATTCGCATACCTAGATGATATTATCATAGTCACAAAAACCTTCGACCAGCGCATTTAAAAATTAGATGAAGAATTCAACAGACTCATAACCGCAAATTTAAAACTAAATGTAGAGAAATGTGAATTTTTAAAAAGTGAGATCAAGTATTTAGGACATATGGTAAGCCGACAGGGAATTCAGACAGACCCCGCCAAAGTAGAGTCCATTAAAGCAATACCACCACCAGCCAATATCAGAGAATTGAGAAGATTTTTAGGTGTAGCCTCATGGTATAGACGTTTCATCCAATCATTCTCCGAGCTCGTAACACCATTAAACAAGCTTCTCCGAAAGAATAAGAAATGGCTCTGGAGTGAAGAGCAGCAACAAGCATTTGAGGCAATTAAGCACCAACTCACAGTAGAACCTGTCCTAGCCTGTCCAGATTTTACCATACCGTTCACACTTCAGACCGATGCCAGCCATAATGGACTTGGGCCAGTGCTCTCACAAGAAATCGAAGGATATGAGCGTGTCATTGCCTATGCCAGCCGATTACTAAATGAGGCTGAAATTAAGTACTCTGTAACAGAGAAGGAATGCCTTGCTGTAATTTGGGGTATATGAAAAATGAGGCCATATTTGGAAGGGTACCAGTTCACCGTCCTTACCGATCATCAAGCTCTCCGATGGCTTCATTCAATAGAAAATCCCTCCGGTAGACTAGCCCGATGGGCTCTAGAGCTCCAGCAAAACGATTTTAACATTAAATATCGAAGAGGAAAACAAAATGTTGTAGCAGACGCACTCTCTCGTCAACCAATACCAGCTGCACCCGATAATGAAGTGTACTTAATTACTCCAAACACCGACACACCCGAATGTTCTTAGTACAAGAATAAAATAAAAGCCGTGAAAGACAATCCTACAGCGTTGCGAGACTATGCGATCTCAGAAGGGCATCTATATCGCCATTTTCACGACACAACTACATAGGCCGACAATGATACCGGCAAACTTTGTGTCCCGACACCACTACGTGGAAGGGTACTAAAAGAGAACCATGACGATGTCACCGCCGGACACTTTGGAGTAACCAAGACAATAGCACGAACAGCCAAAAATTACTACTGGCCAGGAATGTTTAGAGACATTGCCAGATATTTAAGAAGCTGTCCATCCTGTCTAAAATACAAGCCTGTACAACAAAAGCCAGCAGGAAGAATGCACATGACAAGAGCTACAGAACCATGACAGATAGTGAGTTCTGATTCTATTGGCTCACTACCAAGATCAACCAGAGGGAACACAATGATACTAGTATTCCATGACAAGTTCACAAAGTGGACTGAATTTCTACCTACAAAAGAAGCTACCACGGCGGATTTAGACAAGGGATTCAAGGAACGAATTCTTGCCCGACACGGATGCCAAAAAGTACTAAGCACCGACAATGGAAGGCAGTATACCAGTCATATATTTACACGAATGCTAAAATATCTCAGCATGCAACACCGGCTAACCCCTCCATACACTCCTCAAGCTAATCCGACCGAAAGAATCAATCGTGTTATAAAAACGATGATAGCACAGTATACTGACCAAGACCAGCGAAAATGGGACGAATTCTTGCCGGAATTGATGCTAGCTCTCAACACTAGCCAACATGAATCTACTGGTTACACACCTGCATTTTTAAATTATGGACGGGAATTGCATCTCCCCGCAACTCTGTATAGCGAACAAAATATCGACGACCCCAAAAATGTCACACCAGAGCAAAATCATAAAAAACTGCGAGAAATATTTAAGCTCGTACATGTCAATATGAGCCGAGCATTTACAAAACAGAGTCACCACTACAATCTTCGCCGTCGATTATGGTGTCCAAAAGTAGGTGAACAAGTACTGAGGAAAGAGAGGCACTTGTCTTCTCGTATCAAAAATTACAACGCCAAATCGGGACCAAAATACGAGGGACCATTTGATGTAATCAAAATAATCTCCCCTGTAATAGTAGAGATAAAGAACAACACCACGAAGGCAATTGAGAGAGCCCATGTGAAAGATCTCAGAACTTATCACAATCGATTAAATACCGTTAGCATTTCCGGTTATAAATATAGAAGTGCACAACTGTATACAAAATCCACACCCCGACTCAACTGATGCATACAACGACGGAAGAAGCAGCAAAGCAGCCACAGTTCACGGTGACCATACCAAATAGAACACCACCAGCCCCAACCACTACCGACGCTAGGGAGAACCGTCTGCAGACCAATCAAGCTGAAACACAAAATAGCATTAAGAGCCACAGTACGACAGCTCCACTTAGTAATAGGCTGCATACATCAACCGGAGAACCAGCAGCAAAGCAGCCACGCTTCATGGTGTCAATACCGCATGCAAAACCGCCAGCCCCAACCACTACAACCGCTAAAGAAGAATGCAAGAATGCAATCACGCCGAAATGCAAAGCATCATCGAACAGCATCGAGACGTTTTTCAGAAGATGCTGAATGGAAGTCGCAGATTCATTCCAGCCACAAAAAGAACTGGACTACTCCGTATTCGCCACCGGACAGATGGCACGTATAATGTACAGTATAAGGGAATAAAGGAAACACGAAGCAGCAACCTAACAAAATCATAAAGTTGTGATCATTATTTTGCTAACCATAAGAGTGTTGTATAGTTGTATTAGTTTTATTTGGAAATGGATTAAGCGACCAATCGAAGTAAAATGTTTTTTTTTGGTTCTTATCTAGAAATAATATTTTATTTAAAGTCTTTTTGAGAGATAAAATTGTTTACTTACGTAATGAAAGTTAGAATATTTATTTAGTTCCTATCGAGAAATAGTATTTCGGTTAAGTTTTTTTCAAAAAAAAAATTTTAAAATTGTTTATCTCATTACTTAAGGAAAGTTAGTATATTCATTTAGTTTCTAGCAAAAAATGAAGAAGAACAGCTCTATAACATTTTGCGGGAGCTCGAAGAGCTAAGCGAGCAATTCAATGCACAATCGAATACCATGGCGCAATTCAGCAACAAGGTCAAGCTCTGAAAGGACAGCACTCGTATTTCAGAGAAGAGTTTAGCACACTACAGAAGCAGATGGCAGATTTATCGGTCCTTAGTGGAACTGCATTCGTCAATATAGTAATGGACAAGTCCGCCCACAAAGTAGTTGATATGCCCTCAATCCACGCCGTCTTCTTTGAAATTTCCCTGCAGATATTCTTTCTAACCCAGTAGTATCACAAAGATCCAGTGCAACACCTTCGTCATTATCTGACAGACCACAGCACCTAGCGAATGACAGTCACATAAGGAAACCATTAAACTTCGAAACAATCGCGGAAGTAAACGGTTGGGATAACGGAACAAAAGCTCTGTATTAAGCTGCCTCTTTACGCGGCATGGCTCTAGGTTTCTATGAGACGAAGTCAGAAGGCTGGCAGATCGTATGCCAAAGCGAAGAACATGCCCTCTATAAAAATCAGTGCTGAATATAAACAATCTATAAGTCACGTACAGCCAATTTTCTAGCCTGAAAAGTCACAGGAATTATCCGCCGGTGCGACTTTCGACGAAGGTACGGTTTAATTCCACGTGATGAAACTTAGAACTTGATTGAGAATCCGGAAACCGAACTAGCTCCTGGAAACCTATTAGAGTTCAATCTGATTTAAGGACGTCCTACCAATAGGGCTAGTAATATCTTACTTGTACCTTTTGAGCCGGGAAGAAATATAGTAGGACTGCCTGAAACAAGTCGTCCTGCAGTACATCTGACTCGAGCTTGCAACAAGCCCAAACACAGCAACTCGCAGGAAGTAGAGAGCATAATAAGAATATCACTTCCTCCAACTCAGCAAGAACTTTACGCGTACGCCAGCTAATCTCAGGTAGCAGAGACCAACAAACTTCACAGGTCGCAAGCACGTCCTCGGCCGAACAATAATCAACTGTCCACTAATAACAGGCCTCTTAAAACGAGCTAACGTTACCGGAATAACCGTATATACCCCAAACACCCAACACACAAATCACTCAACATACACCAGTCACAGACCCACCTAACATCAACACACGAATACATCACCCACTATCTCGCTAAGCACTCACACACCCAGAACTAACGCACTATCATATCCCTCAAAACTAATTCACACGCCCTGAAACAGACGCCCTGACTACTACATCAGAGCCCCAACGGAGTTCTAACATTCGAAACTATTTGCAGTATTTTTATGTAAAACTGACAAAAGTTTGATTTAAATAGCTCCTCCGCCCAAAACTACTATTCATACTGTTTTGATAAATGTTAAGTTTGTTTTCTTATCCTCCGAAGCGAAATAAAATGTTTATACCTTTACTAACAAAATCATTTAAAAAAAGTTATCTGAACTAAGCGTAAAATGGCAATGTTAATTTGTAATCAAAGATATTTTATTATTTTGTTAACTAAGGTATATAATAAGTTTAGCGTTTGGAACGTACGGAACCATATTAGTTTAAGCTCTATAGCATATACATATAAAGTCAATGTTTGGCACTTTTCCATAAGTATCAATACAGAACATTTTAGTGAATGGACTCTCAACGCACACATATAGGTTTCTGTTTCATGGCTTTGGAAGTATTTCCGAGAATTTTGACTATTCACTACCTCGCTAACCACCTACACGAGAGCTAACAAACTAACTAATCCTCCTCCACCCACTAACACAATAACCCATCCTCCTCCAACTAACAAACTAGTCATACACCACCTACCACCCACTAACTCACTAATCTTTCACACACTAAGTGCATCTACATCAATCACCCATCGTACACTAATCGACAATAAACCCAGATGATGTGAAAGTGCAGGAATCAGCTGGACCGCTAGCCTCAAGCCTACCAGCCCCACCTATAATAACCGTTAGCCAAAACACGATTTATAGGAGTCTAGGAAAATTTATGCCCTGCAATTCACCGCCAGCAATTTACAGCCAGTAATTAATCGATAGCAGTTTACCGCCGCGTCAGTTTATCGCGTAAACAATTTATAGCCTACAATTGATCGCTAGCATATTTTATCGCCAGGCCATACATACAATTTATATATAGTAAATAATACTAAAATTTAATAAATAACTTGCAACTAATGTTTGTCTGTTGTTAATGCATATGATGAGCGGGATGATATTTTTGGTTATCTCAGAGGTATAGCGCATAATCTATCTTATCAATAATGTGAATATTGTGTTGTGAAATTTATATAGTCTCTTAGTAATTAATTAAGTTTGAAGATCGCATAAATATTCATTTTTGAGTTTTTACAGTATACTACGTCTTACTTAATGTTATAATTAATTTTGTTTAAAATTAACCAATTATTATTGTTTAAAAAATGGATTTTTTAAATTTATGTTATACATGTAACTATTATAATACATAATCTACCTATTAAATTACGTATTTTCATACATGTGTTTTTTATTTCCGTACTACACCCTTATAGTTTATATTCCCTCAATACAATATATCCTGGCTATGAAGAGCGGGACCATTTTATGAGAGTAAAATCTGAAAACTTTGCCCCGTCTCATTTATTTACGAAAATGAGTCATGAGTATCTCCCACTTAATCTCTTCAGAGCCAAACAGAACCACATGTGTTCAAATATCATAGGATTACAATAACAAATTCGAACCAATTCGCTCAATATTTCAGAAAAACCTGTTTCACAAAAGCGCGGGAACATCTTATTTACGATGATATTGTTAATTATGTGAGAGGTATAGCGCATAATATATCTTATTAATAATTAAATACATTTCACATGTTTGGTCTTTATTCGTAACGGTTCTAAAGAGTTTTTTCCTACATTAATATGTTATTTTTGCCTATACCTAAGATATAAATTGCTTTTTACCCATTCTTAATTCTTAAATATCACGTACAGACAAACCTTAGTTACAAGTTATTTATTAAATTATATTATTATTTACTATATATTAATTATATGTATGGCCAGGCGATACAATATGCTAGCGATCAATTATAGGCTACAAATTGTTTTCCCGATAAACTGACGCGGCGGTAAACTGCTAGCGATTAATTGCTGGCGGTAAAGTACTGGCGATCAATTGCGGGCGATAAATTATCCGGATCCCGATTTATAGTACCATTAAATAAAAAGGAAACTTGAAGGTCTTGTCTGCCAAATGATTGTGGATACCGGATCTAAGCATTCTATTCTAAAATTCTAAAGAAACGCGTCACTCAGATCACCCACGAGGTTATCCTGATATTCGAAGAAAAATGTGAGATTTTTTTTAGAATAGTGTTAAGTCAGATTTCTTCCTAGCATTTGTCAACCCATTGGTGGGTAAGCAAAAAGGCGTTTATCTATCTCCGAAGAGTGTTCCACCTTCTCTTTGGACGAAGCCACCTATCTGCCATTCAAATAATGAAAATGTACAAGCTCGCTTTCATAATCGATTCTCCGAACCTGAAGTCATTTACTCTCCGAACCTGAGGTTGTTTATTGCCAGTAGATGTCACCAGTTGTCATTTTCTATTGCACGTAACAATATGTTCGTTGTATACAATTTCTAAGTTTAAAGTAATAGTTCAGATAAGAAATACCCAGATTGGGATTTTAGCCAGCAAAATTGTTTTGCGTACATTGCTACTGCCATTTATTGTGGAGCGCATTACTTGTATAAATGTGCCCCTGATTTAAATTTTCAGCCACGCTTTCAAAACAAGACGGTTTCATCAAAGACTCTATAATATAAAGATGTTGCAGGCATGTGATCCTGTCTGAACTCCATTTTCTAAAATAGGATTGAATTTTTGAAACTCCATATTGCTTCACACCCAACAAATCTTTTTAAGGAAGCCCTCAATTTTTTCTTAGAAATTTATTGGATATTTTTTTATTAGAGTTTGTATGCATTTTTGGCGGCCGACAACGGCACACATCATGAAAGTGTTGTTTCCGAAAATAACTTCATTCGGCCACTAAATTAATAAAAATTCTGCGAAAAATTTTCTGAAATTTCTAAGAAGAAAAGAATAGTTATTGCTTAACTAGCGTCTACGCTCATAAAAATTATTAGTCGCCCGAAGCACCTATTGCAGGCCAATCGATGGACAATTCTTTATTCTTGCTTTCTCCCTTAATGCTACTTATTTATAATTGTTATTTATTACTAAGTAAGCAATCTGCATTAATTTCCTAATGCTGTCTACAATCGATAATTTTCCCACCTTATCATTATGTATAGTAATGAAAGAACTATGACCTCACGTGAGTAACATGTTCTTTGTTGCTATTTGAAATTTGGTGCACTGTACATAAATAATTTCCTTTTTCCGAGGTGTAATTTGATGCGCTTTTCTTTCACTTCATTCAGAATTAGGTGTGAATGATTCACACAAAAATGATTGCATACAAATCTGTATGTATGTAATTTATGCTTTCATTTTTGTTTATTCGAGGAGTTAATTGAGCCCTGAGTTTTACCTTTTGAAATGATTTACAAACCTTAGCTGCAATCTTGGTTTCTTATTTCCTTTAGGGAGATGTGCATATGATTTATATGCAATTACATGCTTTAATGATGCATGATTATAGATGCATTACAAGACCGCAGATGGGAGCCTGAGCCTCGTATCACCAGCCCCCATTTGGAAAAGCGAAAAGGAAATTAAAGGTAGTCAGTTTATCTCATTGCCCGGACTTTACTATTGCCCACTGGTGACCGCTCGGTCAGGTGAAAATGCAATAGCGGTGTGCCTATCGGACTGGATGTTGCCCATTTTGGAGAATCAAGCACAGTAAATGGTTCATTTGGCGATATTGTAAGCAATCTGCCGAATTTTGGCCTGGTTCGTGTCCTTGTATCCACATAAAAGCCATAAATCTCATTAAATTGGTGCCAAGCGTGGGATGAACTTTGACCTCTTTAATGGGACTCCACTAACCCCCAGTTAGAAAATAAAAAGCAGCACCACATTAGCAAGAATAGATCGCCATTTTGCCAATCAGCCGAATTATCGACGAAGGCATCACCAGCACAAGTTTTCCTGTGTAATAGGTATTCATGCTAACAAAATTCTCGTTGTTTAGTACTTTCTAAATTAGGCTATATTTATATTTCGTATATTTGTAATATTTATTATGTTCACTATATTTACTCTATTTATTATGTTTTACGATTTGCTAATAGAGGATTAGAAAATACAAGAAATATTTTCCATATTGTTTCAGTGCATAAAGTGCAGAATTATTTTTTATTTTTTTTACATTTTCCGGTTAAAGTTCGAGAAACTTAAAGCACTTTATATATTTTTCCAAATACACGACTGGAAAATATTTTCCATATTTGCCAAACAACGACGTATAAAGTGTAGAAGAATTCATATTTTTCTTTTTTTCATTTGTCGCCTAAAAACACTTTGTATATTTCCTAAATTCATACTATTTCCTAATACACAATAGGGAAAATAAAAGAAATACTTCCCAAATTGTTTTTATATTTGCTAGTGATCAGTCAAAGAGCAATCGAAAGGTTTCTAGATTTGTCTAGTATTTGGAAACTGACGAGATATAAACGCATATTTTCTATATTTGGCCAACAACAGGGGAACCTGGTTCTAGATTTGTCTTAGATTCGATAAGCGAAGAGTTTATAAAATGCAAAATATTTCCTAGACTTGCTATGTACAATTAATAAAATTTTCAATATTTGGTGTCGACGACTTCAGAAATTCCAAATAATTACTGAAACGTTTGTAACGAAGTCACATGACCACCCACTATCCCAATCACATCCAGTCCCTACCATATAAAAACTATCACGTGAATAGACACTGATCAATGCTTCTCCACAGAATACCAGTAGAGACAACGTATAACAGACCGATGACTGCGCTTCTCGATTGGCACAGCACCCAACACCACAGTGAGCCGCGCATATAAAAAGGGAGCCGTCATAGCAAGAAAATCATTCCTCGATCACAAGCCATCCAGTGAGCATCCCCAGAAGCCAATATATTTACCGCCAGTAAATCTACCGCCAGTAAAGCAGACCAGTAGACCTGTCCAGCCGCCATCCCGATAATAGTCGCCAAGCAGGGACGACTTCAGCAGCCAGCCGACCAGACCTGTCCACCAGTTGGAAATTATAAAATCAAGCGTTGCACTAGACCTGCAGTCAGTTGCCTCCCAGCATCCCGATTGATCACATCGTCTTCCGTGCTGACCATATCTACGGCATACGTACGTTATTCGTATTGGCCATAGAAGTAGCATTCGCACGCATTACCTGTCCTACTCATGTCCGTGTTGGCTATATCTACGGCATACATACGTTATTCGTATTGGCCATAAAAATAGCATTCGCATGCACTACCTGTCCCGCTCCTGTCCGTGTTGGCTATACCAGCGGCTTCCGTACGTTCTCCGTATTGGCCCTGGTAGTAGCATTCGCACGCATTACCTACCCCGCTTCTCTCCGTGTTGGCTATATCTACGATCTCCGTACGTCATTCGTACTGGTCTTAGTAAAAGCATTCGCACGCATTTGTGTACTCACCGTTCGTGTTGGCTATACCCTTGGCATCCGTACGTTCTTCGTACTAGCCCGGGTATAAGCATTTCGCACAAAGCATCTCTCCGTAGTTATAAATAGTATAGTAATCAAAGTGAATTTAATAGTGTATTAGTTATAAATAGTATAGTAATCAAAGTGAATTTAATAGTGTATTAGTTATAAATTGCATAGTGATCGTGTTAATTAATGACAGAATCAAGGACAGATAATGAACTCCACAAGATGAATTTAATAGTGTTTTAGTATTAATAGTATTAGTAAAAAAAATTATTATTGGAACCGAAAATATCAGTGTTATCAATACTTCCCAATGTCGTGGATGGTTGCCCTGGACTACTCCTGACTACCCGCTGCATTCACTCACCCTGACGTTACATAAATTTGGCGCCCGAGCAGGGACCGGCTATTCGCTGAATATATTGAAAATAACCGGCTGTTCATCGAATACATATAAACCGGTAAACCAGTATACAAAACGATAGACCCTGAAAAACCGACAAAATGAATACAGACAAAACTGCCAGCTGGGTATACACGCTTAGAAAAGAATAACTAGTAGATGAGCTATTCCAACTGGGATTAGATAGCTCAGGAACGGTCGACGAGTTAAGAAAAAGATTAAATGAGAAAATCCAAGAGGAGAAAAGACTCCGAGAGCTGGGGAATAAGGTTGTTAGCACACTGACAACACATACCATGACTACCGTCACGATCACCACGACTAGCAGTACGATCACCACAGCTAGTATTCCGACCAGTACCATACCAGTCTGCAGCTACAACTACGGTAATTCATTGATGGCAGCATTTGGTCAAACACCGACACACACTCTGCCCTCTTTCGAATTACCAACTCGTCCGACAACCTCGTGCCAGCCACCAGATAATGCGAATGGAATCATAAACATTCCAGATTCAGAAATCATGGACAAGGTGCGAAAGTGGAACATAAAGTTCGATCAAGGGCTAGATCCGCTGAACTTTTTAGAAAGAGTAGAACAATTAGCTGAGTGCTACCAAATACCAGTTGATCGGTTATTGCGAGCACTTCCTGAACTCCTACACAAGACTGCACTCTCTTGGTACCGAAATAACCGACAAAATTGGTCTGAGTGGAAAGAGTTTGTCGAAGACTTCAAAGCATTTTTTCCTGCCACCACGCTTTGAGCTAAAATTATGCGATGATATTAGAGGTCGAGGACAAAAGCCAACCGAAAAAGCGAAGACCTATATTACGGCAATCCAATCATTAATGCGTTGGCAACAGAATCGCACGCCAGAAGAAAAGTTGTATCGTATTTATGAGAACTTACTACCCGAGTATCGTTTATACATACGTCCTCGAGATTTCTCCAGTTTAACGGAACTCATGAAACTAGCGGAAGAGTACGAACTAGTAAGAGAAGAAGAGAAGAGACTAAAACCAAGACCGAGCATACGAGAGGAAAATAAACCACTCAGAACACGGGATATTGCATACCCCGTGAGAATGCAATATTCTCGAGACGAATGCTGCTGGAGATGTGGACAACGCGGACATACAAGAACTAATTGCCGAAACTCAGCAGTTTTATTTTGTTCACGGTGTGGAAAACAAGGCACGCTCTCTAGAAACTGCCAGTGTAATCAGTCCGAGCAACCGAAACAGGGAAATGCCAGCGGGATGCAAGGCCAGAAAGGCAGTCCTGCGTCCCCCAAATACCAGGCCTTAAACCGTGAACTAGACAGTCGATATTTACTCACACTTCGGATATTTCAGAGAGACATCAAGGCTCTCATTGACACCGGCGCAGGAAAGTCATTTATAGGAGAGGAAATATTAACCATACTCGCAAAAACTAGAATATCACCTTCGCAATGTGCCCTCCGCACCTCTCTGACCAATGGTACCGAAGTTATTATTAATGCGGATATAATATACCAGTTCATGGGAAGAAATTCAGTGTGACCCACACCTTTTACTATATGCCTCAGTTGGCCGAAGCCGTAATTTTAGGAATGGATTTCCTGCAGAAAGCCGAAGCACAGATATCGTTGTGGGGTGAGACAATTACACCAGAAACGCTCCCCCCTCAGAATCTCCTGTCCGCTGTAGATATTCCAAATGAATTAACAGCAGAGCAAGAACGTCAATTCAAAGAATTACTGGCAAATCAATTGCCTAGGTTCAAGGCAATCACGAAGCCTACACATTTAACGTCCCATCGAATCCGCATGAAGAATGACGAGCCATTCAAACAGAGATATTACCGAGGAATCCAGCAATGCAACAAGTAATTAAGACCGAAATCGATGAATTATTAAATACCAACAAAATAGAGCCGTCCAGTAGTCTATATAGTTCACCCATAGTTTTGGTAAAGAAGAAGCAAGGAGGGTGGAGACTTTGCATAGACTACGGTCAGTTGAACGAACAGTCTATCAAAGATGCATATCCATTGCCCCAAATAAACCATATTTTGGATAAGTTAAAGGGAGCACAATACATCTCCACAATAGATCTGAAACAGGGTTACTGGCAAATACCATTAGAAGAATCCAGCCGACAATACACGGCATTCACTGTACCAGGCAGAGGTCTTTTTCAATGGAAGGTGATGCCGTTTGGACATCACTCCGCCCCGGCTACATTCCAGAGAGCATTGGACAGAGTCATTGGTCCCGAAATGGAACCACATGCATTCGCATACCTAGATGATATTATCATAGTCACAAAAACCTTCGACCAGCGCATTTAAAAATTAGATGAAGAATTCAACAGACTCATAACCGCAAATTTAAAACTAAATGTAGAGAAATGTGAATTTTTAAAAAGTGAGATCAAGTATTTAGGACATATGGTAAGCCGACAGGGAATTCAGACAGACCCCGCCAAAGTAGAGTCCATTAAAGCAATACCACCACCAGCCAATATCAGAGAATTGAGAAGATTTTTAGGTGTAGCCTCATGGTATAGACGTTTCATCCAATCATTCTCCGAGCTCGTAACACCATTAAACAAGCTTCTCCGAAAGAATAAGAAATGGCTCTGGAGTGAAGAGCAGCAACAAGCATTTGAGGCAATTAAGCACCAACTCACAGTAGAACCTGTCCTAGCCTGTCCAGATTTTACCATACCGTTCACACTTCAGACCGATGCCAGCCATAATGGACTTGGGCCAGTGCTCTCACAAGAAATCGAAGGATATGAGCGTGTCATTGCCTATGCCAGCCGATTACTAAATGAGGCTGAAATTAAGTACTCTGTAACAGAGAAGGAATGCCTTGCTGTAATTTGGGGTATATGAAAAATGAGGCCATATTTGGAAGGGTACCAGTTCACCGTCCTTACCGATCATCAAGCTCTCCGATGGCTTCATTCAATAGAAAATCCCTCCGGTAGACTAGCCCGATGGGCTCTAGAGCTCCAGCAAAACGATTTTAACATTAAATATCGAAGAGGAAAACAAAATGTTGTAGCAGACGCACTCTCTCGTCAACCAATACCAGCTGCACCCGATAATGAAGTGTACTTAATTACTCCAAACACCGACACACCCGAATGTTCTTAGTACAAGAATAAAATAAAAGCCGTGAAAGACAATCCTACAGCGTTGCGAGACTATGCGATCTCAGAAGGGCATCTATATCGCCATTTTCACGACACAACTACATAGGCCGACAATGATACCGGCAAACTTTGTGTCCCGACACCACTACGTGGAAGGGTACTAAAAGAGAACCATGACGATGTCACCGCCGGACACTTTGGAGTAACCAAGACAATAGCACGAACAGCCAAAAATTACTACTGGCCAGGAATGTTTAGAGACATTGCCAGATATTTAAGAAGCTGTCCATCCTGTCTAAAATACAAGCCTGTACAACAAAAGCCAGCAGGAAGAATGCACATGACAAGAGCTACAGAACCATGACAGATAGTGAGTTCTGATTCTATTGGCTCACTACCAAGATCAACCAGAGGGAACACAATGATACTAGTATTCCATGACAAGTTCACAAAGTGGACTGAATTTCTACCTACAAAAGAAGCTACCACGGCGGATTTAGACAAGGGATTCAAGGAACGAATTCTTGCCCGACACGGATGCCAAAAAGTACTAAGCACCGACAATGGAAGGCAGTATACCAGTCATATATTTACACGAATGCTAAAATATCTCAGCATGCAACACCGGCTAACCCCTCCATACACTCCTCAAGCTAATCCGACCGAAAGAATCAATCGTGTTATAAAAACGATGATAGCACAGTATACTGACCAAGACCAGCGAAAATGGGACGAATTCTTGCCGGAATTGATGCTAGCTCTCAACACTAGCCAACATGAATCTACTGGTTACACACCTGCATTTTTAAATTATGGACGGGAATTGCATCTCCCCGCAACTCTGTATAGCGAACAAAATATCGACGACCCCAAAAATGTCACACCAGAGCAAAATCATAAAAAACTGCGAGAAATATTTAAGCTCGTACATGTCAATATGAGCCGAGCATTTACAAAACAGAGTCACCACTACAATCTTCGCCGTCGATTATGGTGTCCAAAAGTAGGTGAACAAGTACTGAGGAAAGAGAGGCACTTGTCTTCTCGTATCAAAAATTACAACGCCAAATCGGGACCAAAATACGAGGGACCATTTGATGTAATCAAAATAATCTCCCCTGTAATAGTAGAGATAAAGAACAACACCACGAAGGCAATTGAGAGAGCCCATGTGAAAGATCTCAGAACTTATCACAATCGATTAAATACCGTTAGCATTTCCGGTTATAAATATAGAAGTGCACAACTGTATACAAAATCCACACCCCGACTCAACTGATGCATACAACGACGGAAGAAGCAGCAAAGCAGCCACAGTTCACGGTGACCATACCAAATAGAACACCACCAGCCCCAACCACTACCGACGCTAGGGAGAACCGTCTGCAGACCAATCAAGCTGAAACACAAAATAGCATTAAGAGCCACAGTACGACAGCTCCACTTAGTAATAGGCTGCATACATCAACCGGAGAACCAGCAGCAAAGCAGCCACGCTTCATGGTGTCAATACCGCATGCAAAACCGCCAGCCCCAACCACTACAACCGCTAAAGAAGAATGCAAGAATGCAATCACGCCGAAATGCAAAGCATCATCGAACAGCATCGAGACGTTTTTCAGAAGATGCTGAATGGAAGTCGCAGATTCATTCCAGCCACAAAAAGAACTGGACTACTCCGTATTCGCCACCGGACAGATGGCACGTATAATGTACAGTATAAGGGAATAAAGGAAACACGAAGCAGCAACCTAACAAAATCATAAAGTTGTGATCATTATTTTGCTAACCATAAGAGTGTTGTATAGTTGTATTAGTTTTATTTGGAAATGGATTAAGCGACCAATCGAAGTAAAATGTTTTTTTTTGGTTCTTATCTAGAAATAATATTTTATTTAAAGTCTTTTTTGAGAGATAAAATTGTTTACTTACGTAATGAAAGTTAGAATATTTATTTAGTTCCTATCGAGAAATAGTATTTCGGTTAAGTTTTTTTTCAAAAAAAAAAATTTTAAAATTGTTTATCTCATTACTTAAGGAAAGTTAGTATATTCATTTAGTTTCTAGCAAAAAATGAAGAAGAACAGCTCATAACATTTTGCGGGAGCTCGAAGAGCTAAGCGAGCAATTCAATGCACAATCGAATACCATGGCGCAATTCAGCAACAAGGTCAAGCTCTGAAAGGACAGCACTCGTATTTCAGAGAAGAGTTTAGCACACTACAGAAGCAGATGGCAGATTTATCGGTCCTTAGTGGAACTGCATTCGTCAATATAGTAATGGACAAGTCCGCCCACAAAGTAGTTGATATGCCCTCAATCCACGCCGTCTTCTTTGAAATTTCCCTGCAGATATTCTTTCTAACCCAGTAGTATCACAAAGATCCAGTGCAACACCTTCGTCATTATCTGACAGACCACAGCACCTAGCGAATGACAGTCACATAAGGAAACCATTAAACTTCGAAACAATCGCGGAAGTAAACGGTTGGGATAACGGAACAAAAGCTCTGTATTAAGCTGCCTCTTTACGCGGCATGGCTCTAGGTTTCTATGAGACGAAGTCAGAAGGCTGGCAGATCGTATGCCAAAGCGAAGAACATGCCCTCTATAAAAATCAGTGCTGAATATAAACAATCTATAAGTCACGTACAGCCAATTTTCTAGCCTGAAAAGTCACAGGAATTATCCGCCGGTGCGACTTTCGACGAAGGTACGGTTTAATTCCACGTGATGAAACTTAGAACTTGATTGAGAATCCGGAAACCGAACTAGCTCCTGGAAACCTATTAGAGTTCAATCTGATTTAAGGACGTCCTACCAATAGGGCTAGTAATATCTTACTTGTACCTTTTGAGCCGGGAAGAAATATAGTAGGACTGCCTGAAACAAGTCGTCCTGCAGTACATCTGACTCGAGCTTGCAACAAGCCCAAACACAGCAACTCGCAGGAAGTAGAGAGCATAATAAGAATATCACTTCCTCCAACTCAGCAAGAACTTTACGCGTACGCCAGCTAATCTCAGGTAGCAGAGACCAACAAACTTCACAGGTCGCAAGCACGTCCTCGGCCGAACAATAATCAACTGTCCACTAATAACAGGCCTCTTAAAACGAGCTAACGTTACCGGAATAACCGTATATACCCCAAACACCAACACACAAATCACTCAACATACACCAGTCACAGACCCACCTAACATCAACACACGAATACATCACCCACTATCTCGCTAAGCACTCACACACCCAGAACTAACGCACTATCATATCCCTCAAAACTAATTCACACGCCCTGAAACAGACGCCCTGACTACTACATCAGAGCCCCAACGGAGTTCTAACATTCGAAACTATTTGCAGTATTTTTATGTAAAACTGACAAAAGTTTGATTTAAATAGCTCCTCCGCCCAAAACTACTATTCATACTGTTTTGATAAATGTTAAGTTTGTTTTCTTATCCTCCGAAGCGAAATAAAATGTTTATACCTTTACTAACAAAATCATTTAAAAAAAGTTATCTGAACTAAGCGTAAAATGGCAATGTTAATTTGTAATCAAAGATATTTTATTATTTTGTTAACTAAGGTATATAATAAGTTTAGCGTTTGGAACGTACGGAACCATATTAGTTTAAGCTCTATAGCATATACATATAAAGTCAATGTTTGGCACTTTTCCATAAGTATCAATACAGAACATTTTAGTGAATGGACTCTCAACGCACACATATAGGTTTCTGTTTCATGGCTTTGGAAGTATTTCCGAGAATTTTGACTATTCACTACCTCGCTAACCACCTACACGAGAGCTAACAAACTAACTAATCCTCCTCCACCCACTAACACAATAACCCATCCTCCTCCAACTAACAAACTAGTCATACACCACCTACCACCCACTAACTCACTAATCTTTCACACACTAAGTGCATCTACATCAATCACCCATCGTACACTAATCGACAATAAACCCAGATGATGTGAAAGTGCAGGAATCAGCTGGACCGCTAGCCTCAAGCCTACCAGCCCCACCTATAATAACCGTTAGCCAAAACACGATTTATAGGAGTCTAGGAAAATTTATGCCCTGCAATTCACCGCCAGCAATTTACAGCCAGTAATTAATCGATAGCAGTTTACCGCCGCGTCAGTTTATCGCGTAAACAATTTATAGCCTACAATTGATCGCTAGCATATTTTATCGCCAGGCCATACATACAATTTATATATAGTAAATAATACTAAAATTTAATAAATAACTTGCAACTAATGTTTGTCTGTTGTTAATGCATATGATGAGCGGGATGATATTTTTGGTTATCTCAGAGGTATAGCGCATAATCTATCTTATCAATAATGTGAATATTGTGTTGTGAAATTTATATAGTCTCTTAGTAATTAATTAAGTTTGAAGATCGCATAAATATTCATTTTTGAGTTTTTACAGTATACTACGTCTTACTTAATGTTATAATTAATTTTGTTTAAAATTAACCAATTATTATTGTTTAAAAAATGGATTTTTTAAATTTATGTTATACATGTAACTATTATAATACATAATCTACCTATTAAATTACGTATTTTCATACATGTGTTTTTTATTTCCGTACTACACCCTTATAGTTTATATTCCCTCAATACAATATATCCTGGCTATGAAGAGCGGGACCATTTTATGAGAGTAAAATCTGAAAACTTTGCCCCGTCTCATTTATTTACGAAAATGAGTCATGAGTATCTCCCACTTAATCTCTTCAGAGCCAAACAGAACCACATGTGTTCAAATATCATAGGATTACAATAACAAATTTCGAACCAATTCGCTCAATATTTCAGAAAAACCTGTTTCACAAAAGCGCGGGAACATCTTATTTACGATGATATTGTTAATTATGTGAGAGGTATAGCGCATAATATATCTTATTAATAATTAAATACATTTCACATGTTTGGTCTTTATTCGTAACGGTTCTAAAGAGTTTTTTCCTACATTATTATGTTATTTTTGCCTATACCTAAGATATAAATTGCTTTTTACCCATTCTTAATTCTTAAATATCACGTACAGACAAACCTTAGTTACAAGTTATTTATTAAATTATATTATTATTTACTATATATTAATTATATGTATGGCCAGGCGATACAATATGCTAGCGATCAATTATAGGCTACAAATTGTTTTCGCGATAAACTGACGCGGCGGTAAACTGCTAGCGATTAATTGCTGGCGGTAAAGTACTGGCGATCAATTGCGGGCGATAAATTATCCGGATCCCGATTTATAGTACCATTAAATAAAAAGGAAACTTGAAGGTCTTGTCTGCCAAATGATTGTGGATACCGGATCTAAGCATTCTATTCTAAAATTCTAAAGAAACGCGTCACTCAGATCACCCACGAGGTTATCCCGATATTCGAAGAAAAATGTGAGATTTTTTTTAGAATAGTGTTAAGTCAGATTTCTTCCTAGCATTTGTCAACCCATTGGTGGGTAAGCAAAAAGGCGTTTATCTATCTCCGAAGAGTGTTCCACCTTCTCTTTGGACGAAGCCACCTATCTGCCATTCAAATAATGAAAATGTACAAGCTCGTGTGACTAATTTGACCAACAACGCGATCGAACACAATGCCAATGTAATGGTATTTTTACCACTTCTGTTGATTCTACTTCTTATCCAAAGAGACCGGAAAGAAAGAAAGAATAAATTTATATTAACGAGGAGATATTAGCGGTAGAGCTTGACAACGGCTCTATACTCTTATATCTCGACCAAGTGAGAGCAGTGAAGCTCAAAGTTTGGTTTTAATATAAATGAATCTTGTTGCAAATGATGCCCCGCTGGGTCAGAGGTATGAAGCTCATAGTAGAGTTTAGCTAACTTGATTGAATTTAGAGCTAAGAAGCTCAAAGTGCAGTCAAGCTGAGGGCTGAGAGCCAATAGGCTCAATTACCTTTTAAGACTTCCATTTCGGAGCTAAGGGAGCTCGAATAATCAATGTATACCAAGTGGAGTCAAAATTAAACTCTGATTTATTCAATAAATTACAGTCTTTTTATACATTATGAAAATCGCTTACCTAATCAATATCGCAAAAAGTATTTAGAATTTAAAATTAATTTCACACCGATCGATCACCTGAAATCGGTCAATGCACAAACACACAAAGCGTCGAGTAAGCTTTTTCGCTACACTCAAAGTTCACACGGCATTATGTATTGTGTTTATTTACAGGAGTTCACTCGCATGGCTAGAATGCTTGAATTGTAATTTCATCTTTCTCTTCATTTGTTTTTTTTTTTTTTACAATTTTTCTACTGCAGTTTCATTCATGCAGTGTGTGTTTCATTCATAGTAAACCTGCAACACTGTTTTTTTTTTGTAATTTAATGCTTTGCTATTGAATATTGCCTTTTTTGTGCACGCTTTGCTGTGTGCATATATGTATGCTGAGGGTCGCTTAACTTGCGCTCTACATCCTCACCGTAAAAAGAAAAAAAAAATTTTTGTGCATGAAAAAAAAAAATTTTTTTTTGTTTGCCATATTGAGTGAAATAAACGTTCAACATTAAGTCTTAAAAGTATGTTATATGTAATTATCTTACATTGTCTTGGCATAATTTGTAGTCCCTATGGTTATTTTTCTTTCATTCATACATTCTTTCATACATTTATAGTAATGTACATGTAATCTATGTCGATGAAGAAAAAAAAATATATTATTGAATAGTATGTTTATTGTTTTTACTTGTATATTATGTTATTTTATTCAGCTTTATAGTCTATCTTCTTTAACCTATTTGTGTGTACTTTCTTTACTTTATTATCTATTTCTATATATACATTTACTCCTTTTATATCTTTTATTTTATATGGTCCTTTATATGGACATTCATGCTTTCTTCTATCACCTTTATTTAATAATACATAGCTGCCTATTTCTAAATCTATTACATTTAATATTCTATCAGCTTTTTCTTTTCTATTCACTTTTGCTATGTTTAGAGCATTTTTAGCTTTTTCGTGTGCTGTAGTTAAACGAAATTTAAGTTCATTGGAATAATCCTCATAATTGTATATGGGGCTGTTGTTATTAAGTTCGCGATTATTGAATAAGTTTGATAGCTTTCCAAAGACTAGTTCGAATGGGGAGTATCCCGTGTCAGAATGAGGTGTTGTATTATAACAGAAGCTATAATGTGGAATCCATTCATCCCAGTTGTAATCTGTAGTGAATGATAAGAGATATTCGTTTAATACTCTATGATTTCGCTCTATTGCGCCTCACGTCTGATGATGGTATGGCGTTGATGTTACATGTTTTATTTGTAAATATTTACATATGTTAGTGAATACCTCATTGACGAAATCTGTTCCCATGTCAGTTTTAATTGTTTTAAAATTACCATATTTTAAAATACAATCTTCAACTAGAGCTTTCGCTACTGTTATTGCTTCTTTATTCTTTATTGGAATGGCTTCGATATATTTAGTTAAATCACACTGTATAGTTAGTATATATCTATATTCGTTCGATATCTTTAATGGTCCTACAGTGTCTAACGATATGATCTCGAAGCTTGTGGATGGTGTCTCTGTTATCACCATTTTTTCTTTTGTATGTCTCAGAATCTTATTTTTAGCACATTTTTCACACTTATTTATATGATTTTTTACCATTCTACTTAGATTTTTCCATACGTATCTTTGTTTAATCTTGTTGATTGTTCTTTTGACACCTGCGTGTCCTCCATGCGGGGAGTTGTGGAATTCTTCAATTATTTCATTCTTAGTTGCTTCATCTTGAATTCTTTTGGGAGGATTATATATCAATATTTTTAATTCTGTTTGCCTATTTTTCTTATTTATCTTGCGCTGCAGCTCATTAAATATTATTTTAAATTTGTCGACCTTTATGTATTGAAATATGATGTCATCTTTCGCTAACGATAGTGACTCTATTTTCATTTTCTTCATTTCAAAGATCAGTGTCTTCAAGATCAAACCTAAGTCATGATATGGATTATTACTGATTTTGATTATCACTCCCTTTTTATTTATTATTATTTTTGGCAAACTTTCATTAATTCTATTTCTTGTTTTCCTAGAGCTATTTTGTTTATCAGCATCGTTGCTGTTATTATTACTATTGCTTTCAAAGCGTAATGCTTTGACCCTTCTTACTTCATTAATTGAGATGCATTCCCATGCATAAAGGTGATCAGTCTTTACGTTGGTAGGGGATTCATCTTGGGTCGTTTTCCTTTTATTATTATCTTCATTGTCCTTTTTGGACATTGCTCTAGTTGTTATTTTTATATTTGCAGAAGGTATCATCGCTTTAAGGATATTAGAATCTATTTTTATTCTCGATAAAGCATCAGCATTAGCGTTCATTTTGCCTTGCTTATAGATAATCTCGAAATCATAATCAGATAGGTCAAGCCTTATCTTTGTCATTTTGGAAGATGGGTTTATATGAGTGAAGAGACTAACCAAAGGTCTGTGATCTGTGACCACTATAAATTTTTTACCATATACGTATGGTCTGAAGTAATTGATTGCCCAATGTATTGCTAGGAGTTCTTTTTCAATAATTGGTTTATTGAGTTCATGTTTAGTTAATGTTCTACTAGCGTACGAAATTGGTAGATCTGAGCCAATTTCACCTTGAGATAAAACTGCTCCAAGAGCAAATTGTGAAGCATCTGTGGTCATAATAAACATTTCATTAAAATTTGGATATTTTAAGATTGGTGCATTTACCAACTTACATTTAAGTGCCGAGAATGCTTCTTGGCATTCATTTGTCCAAATGAATGGTGTATTCTTTTTGGATAACGAATTTATTGGTTTTGCCATATGCGCAAAGTTTGGAATAAATCTTCTGTAGTAATTACAGAAAGCAATAAATCTTTTAGCATCGTCCGCATTTGCAGGGGTTGGGTAATTTAATACTGTATCAAATTTTTTGGGATCTGTCCTGACACCTTTTTCTGTTATTAAATGTCCTAAATAAGTAACTTCTGTTTGCAAAAATTTACATTTTTGCGGATTTAATTTTTGATTATACTTTCTTAGTCTGTTAAAAGTTTTTATCAGATTTTGGTTATGATGTTTTAGACTACATCCGAAAATTATGATATCATCCACATAGAGGAATGCTTCTGAATCTAATCCAGCTAAAGCTATTGAAAGCATTCGCTGAAAACTATTAGTGGACATTTTTAAGCCAAAAGGTAATCTTTTGAATTGATAATGTCCCTTGTTACTAGAAAATGCTGTTAATGGTCTTGATTTCTTTTCTAATTCTATCTGATGAAAAGAACTTGTGAGGTCTAGCGTGGAAAAGTATTTAGCTCTTCCGAGTTTATATAATACGTCTTCAAGTCTTGTCAATGGAAATTTATCATCTAGAATTTTCTTGTTTAATTGTCTGAAATCGACAACAAGACGCCATTTTTTAGTATCATTATCGGATTTCTTTGGGATGATCAGCAGTGGTGAATTATATGGACTAACTGATGGTTCTACTATATCTTCATTAATGAGACTCTCGATCTGATTGTTTATCTCTTCAATTTGGGTTTGGGGAAGCCTACAGTTTTTTATATAAACTGGAATTTTATCTATAGTGGAGATTTTTTGGTTATAAAAGTTATTTACCGTTAGTTTGTCACCTGGTAAATAGAAGATGTCTGAAAATTTTTTACAATTGTCTAAAATGGAGGTAGTTGCATATTGATCTAGATTTTCAATTTTTAATTCTTTTAGAAGTTTACTGTATCTATTTTTATTTTCTTGCGTGGTTATGGCATTGAAAATGTGATAATTTTGCAATGGTTCTGTTTTAGGTTTGAAATTATATAAGGTTACTTCCTTGTCTACAGTATTCAGAATTTTGACATGAGCGATACCTTTTGCGGGTATGATGGAATTTGCTATATAAATTCCCTCTTGAATTTCTTCATTCAAAACTACGCTGTTGTTATTTTGACGGTTATTATTATGATTTCTGTGCGACGATTGATTGTTATATTTATGAGGTTTGTTGCAATAATTGTGTCTTGAAAAGTTATTGTTATTATTGGAATGTCTGAATGGCTTTCGAGCATTGTACTTATTGTATTGATATACCTATGCTTCTTGCCTCGGTGTTTCAATTTCTGCTGCTATTTGTATTGCTTCGTTTAGCGTTTTAGGTCTTGCAGCAAAGACCGTTGCCCTTAAATGTTCTTGTAGGCCATTTTTGAAGGCGTTTAGTGCTAGTTGATCGTTCAATTTTACTATTACTGATCTGCTAGATTCACCTTGTTCTGTTATTTGTAAGGTGTTTAATTGTGTGATTAAGTCTTCAATTTTCGCTGCAAAATCTGTTACATTTTTGTTGGCCTGAGTTACCTTTGTTAGTTCAGTGTGAATGCTGAGTGGTGTTTTGTTTGTTTTATATATATCTCTTAAATTTTTTTGAAATGAATCTAAATTGGTGGGGGTTGGTAAAGTACCTAGTTTGTTTTTTACTATTGATGTGAGACGAGTTTTCAAAACAAAGTCTAGTAGTCTTTTCTTTTGTGCTTCCTCTGATAAATCATCATGTAGAAATTGCACTAGACTTAGAAAATTGTCCAAGTTCTTACGATCTCCAGAAAATTCTGGTATTATTTTTGCCGCAGTAGCTATGTCGAAGTTTGGCATTTTCCTGTTTTTAGTTGAAGTTTCGTTATCCAATACAGATTTGGTTTTATCCTTTAAGATCACAATTACGCTGTCGTATAGCTTGTCAAAACTTTTCTTATGTTCAATTGCTTGTTCTTCACTTATTTTCAGTATTTCTCTATATTTTTCATTGAAGTTTTGCTTTTTGTCTTCAACCTCAGCGGATTTGTTTAGAATGTAGGTGGACGTATATTCTCTGTTAGGAGTCTTCTTGAAGTTGTCCAAAATATCTTTGAATTTCGCTGTTAAGTCTTTCACGTGCATATTTTGTGTTTAAACGTTTGCGACTGCTACTTGTTTCTTTACTTGCTTGACAAGTAACTTCTTGATTCTCCAGATTATTAGTATGATTAAGGCAATGATTGCCAGTACTAAGAGAATCAATTCTAAATCTGATAGATTCCGATTGCTTGGTGTTATATTATTCGTTGAGGAACCTGCATTATTGTTTATTAGTATTTCCTCTGTTTGCATTTTTGAAGCCTTCTTGCCCATGATAGTATCTATATATTTTTGTTGACTGACCTAGGAATCAATTCACCAAATGGGAACTATGAATTTAAAAGACACAATTGAAAGCGAAATGCGAATTGAAAAGAAATAGTTTTACAGTAAGTATAATAATTTTTATTGTTGTTTTTGTTTTTTGCTTAAACTCTTAGCCTTTCTATACATATTTCTTTTATTATTGAGTTCTCTGATTTTTTTAAAATAGATTACACTGCTCTCCAGTCGCTATTACAAGCAGTCGATGGTACTCCTTAATTTCCGCTCTTATTTTTACTTCAAAACCGGCTCTCGTTTTCTGCTTTTTTTGTTGAATTTCTTCGTGTTGCACTGCTTTCTTATATTTCTGGCGATATTCTTCCAGAGTTATTGGTCGCGGTCCCGCTGTTGGATCTTTCAGTGCTTCTTCCAAAGACTTCTTTAACTCCTTCCACGGGCTTAGTAGTTCATCAGTTCGGTGTTGATCAGAAGATTTCCTGTTCGATAGGGCAGGGTCGCCATGTAATGATCTTTTTACCACTTCTGTTGATTCTACTTCTTATCCAAAGAGACCGGAAAAAAAGAAAGAATAAATTTATATTAACGAGGAGATATAAGCGGTAGAGCTTGACAACGGCCCTATACTCTTATATCTCGACCAAGTGAGAGCAGTGAAGCTCAAAGTTTGGTTTTAATATAAATGAATCTTGTTGCAAATGATGCCTCGCTGGGTCAGAGGTACGAAACTCAAAGTAGAGTTTAGCTAACTTGATTGAATTTAGAGCTAAGAAGCTCAAAGTGCAGTCAAGCTGAGGGCTGAGAGCCAATAGACTCAATAGCCTTTTAATACTTCCATTTCGGAGCTAAGGGAGCTCGCTTAATCAATGTATACCAAGTGGAGTCAAAATTAAACTCTGATTTATTCAATAAATTACAGTCTTTTTATACATTATGAAAATCGCTTACCTAATCAATATCGCAAAAAGTATTTAGAATTTAAAATTAATTTCACACCGATCGATCACCTGAAATCGGTCAATGCACAAACATACAAAGCGTCGAGTAAGCTTTTTCGCTACACTCAAAGTTCACACGGCATTATGTATTGTGTTTATTTACAGGAGTTCACTCGCATGGCTAGTATGCTTGAATTGTAATTTCTTCTTTCTCTTCATTTTTTTTGTTTTTTTTTTTTTACAATTTTTCTACTGCAGTTTCATTCATGCAGTGAGTGTTTCATTCAAAGTAAACCTGCAACACTGCTTTGCTATTGAATATTGCCTTTTTTTGTGCACGCTTTGCTGTGTGCATATATGTATGCTGAGGGTCGCTTAACTTGCGCTCTACACGTGGCTGCAAACATTCTCTGTTCTGCTGAGGAAGTAACATCTGATTTCAATAATTAACCCCCTGAATTGTGCTTCTTGTTAGAACCTACAACTAGGCACTTTCATTATCAACAGAAGCTAATACTGGAAAAGCTACTAGTAGATCACCTGGAGGTCATTGCAAGTGATCGTGGTCGTACCACCATAATGCGCCATCAGAGCAATGTGGGCAGTAACAAACCAATTAGTCACCCAAAACGACGTCCACTGGCTAATCGGCCGGAGGCGGAAAATCTAGTACACGATATGAAAACCCAGGGTAGTATCAATCCCTCTTATAGCCCTTGGCCGTCTTCACTTGTACTGGTAAAGAAAAGATATAGCTCGAGTAGATTTTGCGTCGACTGCAGGTGGCTAAATAGAAAATTTCTTAGCTATCGTGAAATCAGAGAAAGGTCGAAAGTTCTTCTGGTCAGATGCCTGTTAAAAAGCGTTCGAAGATGTGAAAGAATTATAACAATGGACTGAGTGATTTTCTATTTAATTCAGCACATATTTTGTGTTTCCTGTATATCTTGCGCACCCTTTAAAATGTTTAGTAGATAAAAAAACATGTAAAACTCAACTAATTCGATGAAATTTTATACATGAAAATCGATTTAAATAAAAAAAAATGTTTTCTTGTGTTAAGGTGATATTTTAATCGCTTATAAGGAATTGGAATCATTCTGACTTCAACTTTCAAAAGGCTAGTTTTACCCTAATCCTGCGTATGGGCAAGTGAGGCAGAGCATGATAAACCCCATCTTCACCTTATTCTGCCTGTGGTGATTGCATCTGGAGCAAACATAAAAACATCAAATGAAAGAAAGCGATGTTTTGTGTTGGTGGCGCCAACTCTGCCATATCGTGCAAGAGAGGACCATAAAACTTGTGCTATTCCTTCCTGTAGGAAATGGCAATACGCTTAATCCATTGTTGTAACTTAGTGGGCTGTACTTACTCAGCTTCACGAAAATTTGCCTTTCATCCTGGACATAGATGCCAGCCAACACGCTTTGGAGCTTTTCTCTCACAAATTAAGGACGGGATGTAACACATGGTGGAATACCACAGCAAAGCATTCAGTCGGCCTGAGCGAAGCTACTGTGCCATCAGCAAAAAATTGGTTGAGATAGTCAAAGCCTGCGCACGTTTTCAGCCGTACTTACTGGGAAAAATTTCACAATTCGAACAAACCTGAGGTGGTTAATGAACTTTCGATACCCGGAAGGACAAGTAGCACTTCACCCTACGATACATTCCGAGATGACTGACTGCGGGTCAGTGTCCAGATAAAGACAGCATCAAAGATCTGAGCCTCGAAATTAAAGCGTGTTGGTCTATGTGGTCTCTTCTTAAACTAGAAAATAACATCGCCGTTCGAATAATCAGCAAAGGAACCGAAACTATTAAACAAATCCTGGACCCAAAGTCTCTTCGAAATCTTGTTCTCCGGCAGGTACACCCCTCTCTACGTGGCGGACACTACGTAGATAAGACGTTAGGAAAATTTCGACAAAAATATTATTGGATTATTCGTAGTACTGATGTAAATAACTGATGTGCTGGGTGCCTACGACGTCAAGCACGGAAAGGGCCGAGACGGAAAGCACCTATACGGGTATTTAATATTGGCGCACCATTAAAAAGAGTTCCTGTAGACATATTTGGGACCATCTCCAAAGGCCAATAAAGGTAACCGCTACTTGCAGTCTGTATGGACTCTTTCACCAAGTAGCCCGAAGCAAGTTCCGCACCAGATCAGACAGCCGAGACTGTATCAGATGCATTCATCACAGCCGTATCCAGCCGACATGGAGCACCACTACATCTCCATTCAGATCAAGGCAGAAATCTTGATAGTCCTGTTTTTCAAGAGGTATTGCAAACGTTCGGAGTCGCGAAAACGCGCAGAGAAACTCACAGTGAGATGGTGTGCACAATTCATAAGAATTCTGATATAATTAAAACTATCAAACTTACATATTAACATATGTATGTACCGAGAAGAAATAAGAAAGTAAAGAAGAAATATTTCATAATCCTAAATTGTACCAATTTCGCAGAGAGATGAGCCAGATAACTGTCTACGGGCAGTTCATTGCACTCACGCATGGTTTTTTTTCGATTTAAAGCAAATTGCAACAGAAGTTTAAATAATCAACGCTGCAGTGATGTGAGCCAGCCAGAAACAACAGTACATGGGTAGTACAATGCATTTGCACTTGATAAGTTGCAAATAAACATATATTTAGATAACATTGAGTAGGCAACGAATATTTCTGATTGAATAGAATTTACAAACAAGTTTTTTTTTTGGTGCATTTTAAACAATAGAAAACGAAGTGCAGCTGCTATGCCAATTTGCCATGCGCCTTTGAATGCCGTTCTTTGGTGCTATGAGCAACCCATGGCTACATAAATCAGAATCTGACTTCACTCGTTCTCTTTTTTAGTTTGGCAGTGCAGTGATCGAGGTGGCAATCTATTTCCTAGTGTTCTTTCCCAGTCCTTTAAATTTTATTAACAAATTAGTAACTTTATTTAATTGACAGTTAAAATAAATATTTTTATTCTGGGTATGGTCTAGATTAAAGATTTTATTTTGAATAGCGATTTAATTATGGATTCTTATTTCGGATATCGACCGAAGAAGAAATTACTAACAAACGCCACTTTATTATGAGTCTCGAGTGTAATAAAGATTCTTATTGCGGGTATTGACCGAAGAAGAAATTACTAACATACACCACGTTATTACGGGTATTTACTATTGTTTACTGCAGTCAATGATGAGTTGATGAGTAGCAGTAACGTTAGCCACTGACAAATGTACTACCTGCAAAAATGTCAAAAAGGATCAGCAATTCCTCAAAATATCATTACTTATCTGAGGATTGGCACTGCAAAGCTCGCTGTATGCCATACACACATTGTAGATTTCACAATTATCTGAAATGTAAACAAAACGTTAAGGTTAGATCAGATGAAATTATTGAATAGCAATAGTAAACAATCACACATCATACACATAACAATATAAACAAATTAGCCTCAAAATTGTGTAATATTTGTAATATATAATAACAATTGCATTTAACTACTTACCTTAAATTCTCCAGCAAAACACTTCACAAATTGACACTTGCCATATCATAAATTAGTAGAGTTAAGACAATTTTACTACAAAAATTCCATCGGTTCGATGTGGTACTAGAGTTTAGTTCATGCTGTAACATAAGTGAAAAAGATAGATATAATGTTTTGTAATGCCGGTAAAAGGCTGAACCTGGATTGGTAGAATATTGTTTTTTTGTTAGCAAATGTTTGAACAGCTAGAAATTTTAAAAACCGTTGCGTGTGAGAGCTCTGTATACGAACAACAATTAGTATAAATTGAAATTCATCTGTAGATAAGAGAAAAGTGTGTACTTTTTAAGAACATTTTTGAATAAAGCAGAAGTACATAAATCAAGAGGTAATAATTTGTTTTTTGTCTCCATTCTAAGGAAAACGAGTGGAGTGAGATTATTTAGTCTCAAATTCGAACGTGAAATCAAACATAATTAAGGTCCTTCGAGCCGGATTTAAAAAGTATTGTGAAAATAATCGTTGAATTAAAATCAGTGATATTAACAAAAACTAACTCGAACAAACTTGGCATCTAGTGAAACAATAATTGTGCAAATAACCCTCACTTAAAAAAAAAGATCTAGTGAATCAGTAATTCATTAAGGTGTATAAAGGCTTCAACACCTGAAAAATTCAAATTGGTAAGTACAATTTGAACTTCACGTACTTTTTCAAATTTGAATAAAATAATCAGCTCAGAAGAAAATTATATTGTAAAGATGGACAAGTTTATCACAAAACAAGGAAACAATTTTGAAAAATTTCGACGATCCGTTATAGTTTTCAGAACGCAGAACCAAAACACATGGGCAGTTATCTAAAGAATCGCATTCATACAATTAAAGCCAATTATACAGTTTGCTTGGATACCCATAATAAAATTCTTGATAATTTAAGTGAAGAACCAACAGATCTGGAAAGTGAATATCTACACAAAGTTCCATTTGCAGAATTTGGAGAACAATATTTGATCCATATTTCCAAGTTATAAGATATGTATGCAGAGTACTTAGCAACAAACGATACCAATCAAGACAATTCAAAAAAGTGTGACAATTTTATAATTAAATTACCACGAATAACGCTTCCGAATTTCTCCGGTAATTATATTTCATGGATTCCATTTCTAGATCTCTTTGTGCCGCTTATTCATTTCAAATCCCCCTTGTCGAAAGCTGAAAAATTGCATTATTTAAAAGCAAGTCTGACTGATGAAGCTGAACATTTACTGCAAGGGTTCGAAATTAGTGATGCGAATTATGATACAGCTTGGGAGATTCTAAATTCACGTTATCAAAATAATCGAATGATCGTGAATTCCCTACTTGATAGTTTATATGATCAAAGCAATTCCACGGAATCCTCAGAATCAATAAAAAATTTGCTTGATAAAACAGGTGAATGTGTACAGGCGTTACAAAATCTGAAAGTAGAAAAATTGTGGGAGGCATTTCTTGTTTATCACACAGCTAAAAAGTAGCCTAAAGAAACTCGACAGCTGTGGGAGGAACAGTTTGGCGGTAAATCTGAGCCAGCAACTTTTGAAGAGATGAAACTATTCCTGGAATCAAGATTTAGAACTCTTGAGGCTATTGGTTACAAAAATACAAAAGCCGTAAAATCTGGAGTGCATAACAGGCTCAATTAAGTACGTTCACAAACATTTCTCGTCGATCATGTACAACGCTCGTCAGCATCATTTCCAAATAACGTGACAGCAAAAGAATTTTGTACAACATTCACTCTTCTTACTCATATTCCTCACTCATCGAATAAAATCAGCACAGATCAAATAAATTCACTTCATGCGGTTACACAAAGAGAGGTGCTGTTAGCAACAGCCCTGGTAACGTTACAGTCCCCCCATGGAAATCAGCATACATTCTGCGCTGTATTAGACCAAGGTTCTCAAAGTTCGTTCATCTCAGAATATGCGACACAATTGCTACGCTTAAATAAAGAATCTGTAGAGGCATCAATCACAGGTATAAGACAAATTTTGTTAGAGAAAACTACATCTATGATTCAAGTGAAGCTACTATTACGTAACGATGACCCTATAATAATAAGTGCATTAGTCTTGAAGAAAATAGCATACTACGTACCTTCCATGCACATTGTACTAGATAATTGGAGTAATCTACTGAACCCTAACCTAGCGAATCCCACATTTTATAAACCAGGTCCTATAGATGTATTGCTCGGAGCAGACGTGAACGTTTATCTTATTAGAGATGAAATATATAGACCACCAAAAGGCACGCCAGTAGCGCAAAACACTAGCCTTGTATGGTTTATATCTGGAGAAACCATCAACAGGAACACCACTAATTTTAAAGTCCTCTCTACAATTGTCTCTGACACCATAAGTGAAATGCTGCAACAATTTTGGGCGAAATATTGCGGTTAGCAGTCTTTTACATCTCAAAAAGAAATGGCTGATAAGGTCATCGTTCCAAGAAGAATACCGTACTTGCATCAATGAATATCTTGAACTTGGACATATGGATCCAGCTCCTACAAAAGAAATAGAAAAG
This sequence comes from Dioctria linearis, assembly GCA_963930735.1. Lineage (NCBI taxonomy): Eukaryota > Metazoa > Arthropoda > Insecta > Diptera > Asilidae > Dioctria > Dioctria linearis. The sequence goes on from OZ005744.1 coordinate 41,658,003, forward strand.
TCATTAAAGAAAATGATACATGTTATTGCACTTCGTATTACTTACCCCATCATGCCGTAGTGAAGGATAGCACTACAACTAAGTTACGCGTGGTTTTCGATGCGTCCAGAAAAAGCAAGAGCGGAGTATCAATGAATGACATTTTACTAATAGGACCAAGTATACAAAATGAGCTCACAACAATTCTACTTCGGTGGCGATTTCACAAATTCGCTTCAGGATGGATTTCGTATATTTGTATCTCGACGCGGTTTATGCAGCCACATATATTCAGACTGTGGGACAAACTTCGTGGGCGCAAATATTTTCCTGAAAACTATTCAGTCCGAAAAAAAATAATAACCGAAAATCTAGCTACTGGAGGCGGAACCTGGCGGTTGGTTGTGGGAAGCTGGCGTTAGAAGTGCAAAATATCATCTGCGAAGGATAGTAGGAAACTCAGTACTAATTTTCGAAGAATTGAGCACAGTATTAACCCAAGTCGAAGCATGCATGAATTCCAGACCGATGTGCCCACTCACTTCTAATCCTGATGACTTAGCCGCATTTACACCAGGGCATTTTTTAATTGGGGATTCTTTATTAGCACCACCTCAGGAAAAATTAACCGAAATAAATCCTAATAGTCTAGATAGGTGGAGGTTCGCTCAACAAGTCATGCAACATTTTTGGACTCGTTGGAAACAATAATATTTAACCTTATTGCAACAGCGAAACAAATGGAAACAACGACAAACCAATATCAGTAAGAACGAAATGGTGTTAGTTAAGGACGATAAGTTACCCCCTTATAAATGGCCCTTAGGGCGGATATGTGATATTCACGATGGTAAAAACGGATTAGTGCGCGTAGTGACTGTGAAAATAAAGGGTATAACCTTTAAACGCCCTATAACTAAAATCGCGCGGCTGCCTCTAACATTGAGAGTGACTACAACGATGAAGTAATTGAAAACCCGTGAACTTGAAACTCTTATCGTGAACTAAAAACAAAATATGTACCGTGAACTTGAAATTCTAATCGTGAACAAAAACAAAATCCAATGAACTTGAAATTCTGATCGTGAACAAAACAAAATTCCGTAAGCTTGAAATTCTAATCGTGAACAATATAAGTATTGAATTGAACTATGTGAGCAATAACCAAGTGAATAAATATATCCTGACACTGTGGAAATGCTAAAACTTTAAATTACAATCCCTAAATTTTCGTGACACTTAACTATAAACCTACAAATAGACAAACTCGTAATTACAAATGTTGATGAACAATATTAATTGTTTCCAATGATCTGAAATACTCCAGCCAACCCTTTCTGTACCTGAAAACCTGAAAATGAGTACCTATAACTCCTTCATTATGCTACACCTTCGCAATATCCTCCTTCCTTCCTTTGTCTTCTCATTCCAGAAAGGGAAGCTGCATCAAAGAGAATTAACTGATGAATCTAGCAACAGGTGCACATGTTTTTGCCTGGGGGAGGATGTTTAGTGCAGTCAATGATAAGATTATGAGTAACAGTAACGTTAGCCACTGACAAATGTACTACCTTCAAAAATGTTACAAAGGATCAACAATTCCTCAAAATATCATTACTTACCTGAGGATTGACACTCCAAAGGTCGCTGTATGCCATACACATATTGTAGATTTCACAATTACCTGAAATGTAAACAAAACGTTAAGGTTAGATCAGTAGAAATTACTGAATAGCAATGGTAAACAATCACACATCATGCACATAACAATATAAACAAATTAGCCTCAAAATTGTGTAATATTTGTAATATATAATAATAATTGTCTTATCATAAATTAGTATAGGGTATCACCTAATATTCTCGTAGCAATTTGCTCGTATCAATTTTCTCGTACGACATTTGCTCGTATCAATTTCCTCGTGAAGCCATTTTCTCGTAACAATTTTCTTGTAAAGCCATTTTCTCGTAAGTCAATTTGTTTGTATACAATTATCTCGTATGCAACCTTGTTGACATTTTACTACGAGTATTTAATTGCAAACAACAAATACTAAAGCAAGGTCTTGTATTATGTTAACAGTAAATTGAGTTAAAGTATAGGCAGTATTTCCTTTATTACAGAATTCTTATATGTAAATAAAATGATTTGTTTCTGTTTTAAATTAGATACTCATCGAATAATCCAAAACTCGTGTGAACTTATCTTTTGAACTAATTGGTTCGCGCGCGCGTGTTTTCTCGTATTCCAATTTGCTCGTGTAAAACTATGTTTTGAATTAAATAGTTCGCGCGATGTGGTACTAGAGTTTAGTTCATGCTGTAACATAAGTGAAAAAGATAGAAATAGGTAACAGGCTGAACCTGAATTGGTAGAATATTGTTTTCTTGTTAGCAAATGTTAGAACAGCAAGAATTAGTATAAATATAAATTCATCTGTAGATAAGAGAAAAGTGTGTACTTTTTAAGAACATTTTTGAATAAAGCAGAAGTACATAAATCAAGAGGATATAATTTCATTTTTGGCTGCATTCTAAGGAAAACGAGTGGAGTGAGTTTTTTTAGTCTGAAGTTCGAACGTGAAATCAAACAAATGTAATAAAGATTCTTATTGCGGGTCTCGACCGATTAAGAAAATTATTAACAAAAACTTTATTCTGGGTATCGACTGGGATAAGAAATAGTCCAATTCCAAACCTCAATAAAATAGAAAACCAATTTGATAGAGTGCCTAATACTGAGCTGCTGAGTACATTGTCAGGCACAGGAAAATTTTCTAACCTAAAATTGATTTTATTTTAATTATTCTTTCACAAATATTCCATACTGAATTTAGCTCTATATATGTAAATTTAAATTATAATTGTGGTTATGATATAATATTGCCAGGCACTTACATATTTATATTAATTATCAATTATATCATTTCTGGAATTTCAAAAATCTAATTTAAGTGCGAGTTACAGTGTAGTGAACTTGGTGAATCGGAGAACAAAGCCACTAAATTATTGGCTTTGAACCACGGTTATAACTTACATTGCACTTCTTTATTATTTACGTGTTCACTCTGACTACGACCAGAACATTTTATGGTCCTTCGAGCCGAATTTAAAGTCTAGTGGTATTTATTCTCATCCTTTCAAACATGTCTTCAAAAACTTTTCGCCAATCAAGCCACCTCTGCACAAATATTCGAAAATCTTTCAATAACTACAACAAGACTGAAAGCAAACGAAAGGACTTATTTCTGGCCAGGCTTTAAGAATGTTCATTATAAAATTCTCCAAGATACGCAGGCTTTGGAAGACAGTTTGCTTCAAAAATATAACTATTTTGCAAACGTTGAATTTTTAAACGTGGAAAATAAATACTACACGTTTCGAGGTATTCTTAGAGATGCATCAGATTTGTTCGGAAGAAATTTAGAACAAATGCCAAAGCCGCATAATGAATCTTCTTCGTTTCTAAGATTGCCTAGTATCACAATCGCAAAATTCTCAGGGTCATACGATTCATGGAGGTCCTTTCATGATCTATCCATTCCCTGGTGCATTCAAATCGTGCGCTATCTCCAGTGCAGAAATTTCATTACTTGAAATCAAATATTTCTGGAGAAGCAGAGCATGGAAGATATTGATTTAAGAAGGAAGACAACAAGTGAGTTTAAGTTAATGCTCAGCTAAAAACTCAGTTCAATCTACCTAAGGCGATACAGGAGTCAGCCAAAGCAATAAAAATAGTGCTAGACAAGTCTTCCGAATGCATATACGAACTTGAAGGAATGGAAGTCCCCATTATACACTGGGATACCAAATTAATTTACATGATACTGCAATGCGTGCCACCAGAAACGCATTGTTTATAGGACCAAGAAAGGAAAAGTGTAAATCAACTTGCCACCCTTGAATCTTTAAAGACATTTCTAGAGAAAAGATTCCGTCCGAATTCTAGAAGCATCCGCAGACACAAAACCACATTCAATGAATAAACAAGCTCAAATTTCAAAAGTACCAAATCACTTTACATCAACTGGTGATAGATGCACAGTGTGCAAAAAGCAGCATCATTTCTACAAATGCCCCAAATTTGCCAAATTGGATGTAGACGATAAATTCAAAATCGTCACAACAAATAGCTTGTGTATTAACTTCCTTTCAAAAGGTCATAATTCAAAGTTTTGCTCAAGTAAATTTACATGGCAACTATGTGGAAGGAAGCGTCATTCCTTACTTCATAGGAATAGCACAAATACACAGAGCTCACACAAGGCCATGCAAAATTCACTGGAACAAGTACAACATTGTAAATCACCTTCTACGTCTAATATTCACTCGATTCATGCAAATCAATCAGTAAAAAATACACAAGCCTTGCCTGCCACAGCATCGCTTAAAGATGCGTCAAGAAAGGGTACCATGTATACTCTGCGAGCCTTGATTGACTCAGGCTCCCAAGTCACGTTCATATAACAAGCCGTCGCACGCAAGCTGCAGTTGGCCACTATGAACACATCCATACAATTCACTGGCTTAGGAAAGTCAGAAGCTATGTATTTCAAAACAACAAGTAACAATGGACATACGTCCTTATTCAACCTCGAATAAGATGAGCACGATTGATGCTCTTGTCGCGAATACTATCACAGACATATTACCTCAGTCCACCATTCCAAATCAGGAATGGAGTCATGTGATCTGCAACTCGCTGATCCATATTATTTCAAACCAGGAAAAATCGACCTGCTTTTAGGAGCGAATGTATACGGAGAAATCCTCTTAGAAGGATTACGAAAAGGTCCTGCAGCAACACCAATCGCGCCAAATAGTACGCTCGGTTGTAGTCTTTTCGGGAACCTAAAAGGGACTTCCACATTCTCTAAAGCATCTGCGTTAACAGCAAACGCTCATTACGAGGAAGAGTCTTCTTTGGATAAACTCCTGCGACGGTTCTGGGAAGCCGAAGAATTTATTCCAGGAAGGTAGCTATCTAAAGCAGACCGTGATTGTGAAGAATTCTACCAGAAAACTCATCATCGAAACACAAACGGCCGCAACGAAGCCCGTTTGCCCTTCATCAGTCAAAGTTCCAGCTTGGGTGACGCTCGTGGTATGGCTGTAGGAAGATTTGATAGGTTAGAGCGTAAACTACAGCAACGTACTGAGCTCAGTCGGGAATATAAAGGCTGTATTAATGAATATCAGTTATTGGGGCACATGACAGCGGTTGACAAAGAAGTTAATAAAGATAAATGCTATTATCTTCCTCAGCACGCCGTTATCAATGATAGGACAATAACCAAAGTTCGAGTTGTCTTTGATGCTTCGGCTAAATCTAATAATGGAAAAAGTTTAAACGAACAGTTTCTTACGGGTCCAGTGCTGCAATCTGAACTTTTCCCAACTTTACTTCAATGGCGAAAGTAAAAATTTACTATGTCACCCGACATAGAGAAAATGTACCGAATGATCAACGTTCAATCTCCAGACCAAAATTACCAAAGGATTGTTTGGAGAAACAACCCCACTGAAATCACCAAAGATTTTAAGCTAACCGCTGTTACATTCGGCACAACGCCAGCTCCATATTTAGCACCAATGAAGCTGCTAAATATCCCGGGGGGAATTTGTATGTTGGTGATCTGCTCACTGATGCAGATTCCATAGATGAAGCGTTGGAAATACAAAAGCAGCTAATGAACCTCTTGTCGTCAGCAGGATTCAATTTAAGGAAGAGGGTCAGCAATTCATCGGGTCTCTTATCAAGAATCCCACAAGAACATAGGGAAGTACAACTTCCTTTACTCTTCGCATCTGATGAATTTCTAAAAACATTGGGCATCCATTGGCACCCAGGAACTGATCACTTTACTTTAGAATATAAACAGTTTACAGATAGAATTTCTGCAAAGCCTTCTGTTTTGTCAGAAATTGCTACACTTTTTGATCCACTTGGTTGGATATCTCCAAACATAGTTACAGCAAAAGTTCTGATGCAAACCTTATGGTTTTCTAGATGTTCATGGGACGATCAAATTCCTGCGCACATTGACCAGCACTGGCGACAATTAAAGGCAAAGTTAATTCACATAAGCACAATAGACATAACACGGTGGATATTCACCACCAGTGATTTATCTACATGCCAAATACATGGATTTTCCGATGCATCCAATCAAGCCTAATCGGCTGTAGATTAGGAAAGAAACATCCATGTAAATTTATTGGTGGCAAAATCCAAAATAGCACCTGTGAAACCTGTCGCACTGCCTCGCCTCGAGTTATGTGGCATTGTACTTTTAGCTAGGCTTATTAATCGTGTTAAAACAGACCTAAAATTTGACAAAGTTCCCATATTTGCTTGGATGGATTCATCTATAGTCGCAATCATCCAAACAAATACAAAACCTAAGTAGCAAACAAGATTGCTGAAATTCAAAACTTAATTGATATTCCGTCATGGCATCATGTGCGGTCTGTTGGCAACCGAGAGGAATTGAACCTGCAGCTTTAAGTTCCCACAAAATATGGAGGCACGCTCCTCAGTGGCTATTGAGTTCTGAAGAAAATTGCGGCCAGTCAAAAGCAAAAGCGAGTAAGCTGTTTAACTACAACTCATTCTAACATCAATGAGTTATTTTTTAAATTCTCGACATTTTTCAAGCTGCAACGTGTCCTTGCTTATTGCCTCAGATTTATCAACCACAGCCGGACGACCATTTGTTACGGCCCCAAAGTCCTGCAGGCGAATAAAAATAGAATTTTCTTTAAATAGCATTTGTAATGAAAGGAAACTAACCATACTTAACTTTTGTTCTGTCCACTGTGTGTTCCGAGTTCAACTCGAGGTGCTGTATTTATTTTTCAACTACGTGTTGTTGCTTGCCAGCGGCTGCATACAGTTACCATAGCACTCCTAGTTCTAAACTACTATTGGTGGAATGTTGCACTATCTACCTTGGGTTGGTGATTTCGCCTGCTACCTTATATTATGAAGGCTAAGTAGCTGAAGCAATAATCTCAATTGTCCCAGGATACACGAGCATATCACGAACAGCAGCTGGATCCTATTATTCTATCGCGAATTATAGAATAAACTTTATGTTTTTGATGATTTGAATGATCGCGGGGGAACAACTGCAACCCAAAGTCAAGGTCGAATATATAATTTATGCTCCAGATCCCCGGAAAAAGAAATTCAAGCGATGTGAAAGTAATTGTCAAAAAAATCTTTCACTGGCGAAAAAAAGCAATTTCCAAGAAATAAATAATTTTTCTGGCTAAGCCAGAATGAAATTAAAATATAAAAGAAACTTTTAAGAGGAAAATACAAAAAATAATTTTTCCAAAATATATTAATTGGAATCCATCCTGATGATAATTGGGAAATCTGGAGAATTTTGGAAGCTATTTTCCAATAGGGGGCAAAAGTGCATAAATAAAGTGTCAGGGGTAGATAGGGGACAGTTTTTCAGTGGTCATTTTTGGAAAAACAAAGCAGAGCATCCAAGGCAAAACGTTTGATAATCTATATATTTTAAAAGATTAAAGTGAAAGAAGAGATTTGGATCAGTTCTAAAACAAATCCCGGGGAGAAAATAAAGAAGATAAGTTTGGTTTTTTTTGTTAATAACTTAACTTTTAGTTCTGGTTTATTCTCGTCATTTCTGTTGTTTGGTTTCCTCTTATTTTAAATTATCAGTGATGCTTACGACTTACCCTCATCGACAAACTCGGCAGTAATTAGCTCGACAAATTGATATTTTTGTTTTTGTAGAAATTGATTAAAATTAATTGAACTTTTGCTAACTTTTTTTTAATGATTTGAATAATTTCTTTTATTATTTGTTTTTTTTCTATTCCATATTCTTTGTTTGCCGAGCTGGTGTAATTCCTCTCAATCAATTTTTCTTAATAAATATTATAACGTTTGTTTTTTTAATTTCTTTCTTTCTATTATTTAATTATGTCTGAGTTCGTCAACTCTTAAAACCACGTGGCGCCCAACATATTTATTTTCTTTTTATAATTTTTTTATGTGAACAGGAATCTCTCTTTTATATGGCGCGAAATAAAGAAGAACCTACCCCTCAGCTGAGCTAGTTCTGTGACCCCTCAAGTGGTCGTAACACATTGTTTCTAAAACCATCAAATTTGATACAAGCGAAACATTTGTTAATTAAGCTAGGTCAAAGGACTGCGTTGGAAAGGGAAATCAAGCAATTGAAAGCAGGCATTTCTTTACCTACAAAAAGCAAAATCTTGTCTCTAAGCCCTTTTTTAGACCCGGACGAGTTATTGTGTGTAGGTGGCCGACTTCAAGACGCCAATATCCCTTTAATAAAAAACATGCTATAATGTTGCCGAAAGAAAGCAACTTGACAATATTAAAAATCAATCACTTTCACACGAAAACATTGCATGTGGTTTTGCAATTAGTCCTGTCAAGTTTAAGAAACAAGTACTGGATTTCACAAGGACGAAAAATAGTTAAACATATTTTGCACTAATGTGTTACCTGCTTCAAACAATCCGCTTCAAATAGAAACCAACTCATGGGGAATCTACCCGCTTCAAGGGTAAATACATCAAGACACTTTCAACAAACCGGTGTGGATCACGCTGTTCACATCAATCTGGAAATGTCCAAACATAGAGGAAATTGTTTTCACAAGGGATATGCATTGTTGTTGGTATGGCCACGAAGGCCATATACATAGAGCCTGTGTTCAATCTGACCACAGCAGCATTTATTGCAGCGTTTCGACGCTTCACCAGTCGAAGAGGACTTTGCACAGACATCTATTCTGATTGTGGGTCGAACTTCCTTAGAGCTGACAAAATTCTGCAAAAGGCTCTTAATAATGCCATAAAACAAGCTGGTAAAAAAACGGCAGCAAAGGTGGCACTGGATGGAAATCGGTGGCATTTTCATCCACCTTCAACACCACATTTTCAAGGACTATGGGAGGCAGGAGTAAAATCGATCAAATTACATTTAAAGCGCATATTAGGAAATTCTTCACTAACGTTCGAAGAATTTTCAACTGTTTTGGCTTAAATTAAAGCCTGCTTAAACTCCAGGCAATTATGCCCTATCTCGGATAATCCTGAAAATCTAAATATATTAACACTTGGGTATTTTTTAAGTTCATTGATAACTCCACCAGAACCAATAATTGAGACAAATATTTCATCATGTAATCATATACAATTACTACAACAACAGTTTCGGAACAAATGGTTCAACGAGCATCTAAATTCCTTGCAGAATGGACCAAAATGGAAAAACCAATTTCTAGTGCTAAAATTGGAGATCTAATTGTTATCAAGGAACCAGCCTGTCGTTGGGTACTAGGACGAATTATTGAACTTCATCCAGGGGTGGATAAGATGGTCAGAGTTGTAAGTTTGAAAACGCAGAAAGGAGTGTTGAAAAGACCTATTGCAAAAATAGCCATCCTTCCTTTAACCTAAATGACATTCTAAAATTTTCTTCCTTATTTTTATGAGCACAACATTCATTCTCGACTTAAAACTAATTCCCTTAGTTTTATCTCAACATCATGCACTTACTAACTAACCCAAAGGTTAATTTGCATTCATTCCATTTGCAGATATAATTTTTTTCTCTCTACTAAGCTAAATAATTAAATTCTCATGTCCGAAAAGAAATTTCAATAAAATACACATATTTCGGTATCCACAATCAAAAATGCATTCTTTTTAAAACAAAATATCTAATTCCGCAGAAGAATATTAAAACGTATATTCTTGACACAAAATTAACATGATGAGTACCGTTACACTTAATAACAAACCCTATCTCCCTCCCAAAATTTCAAAATGTATACTCCCAATCCAACTATGAGACAATTGCATTCCCAATAAGTGCACGAGACGCAAATGTCCCTAATAAAAAAAAAAAAAACAAAAAAAAACACCAAATTCAAATTACTCACACAAGTGAGCAAGTTAAAACTGATAACAAATTTACGCCTATAAAAAAATTGTTTTGCAAGCTAAAAAGACCCGATAGTCCTCTTTAAATATTGATCGTTTTGCAATTCAAGCCACAGTTGAATTTCAATTTGTTACGTTTTAACATGGAATCACCAAAAAGGGAAAAGATTATTGGTCAAAGAGATATGGAAGCAACAAAAGCAGCTCAACAAATTAAAAACAAAAGGATCAAGATTATCATCACAAAGAAGGAAATTCGCCAGCCGTCTTCGCTATCTGCAATTGGAGGAGTTGGACACCATTGAGGTGAGCGATTCCCCACCACCTTCTCTAAAGAACCAACCATCAACAGTAGCAGGAACATTCACGTCAGAAGTTATATCCGCTACTCCCGCTCCTCAAATGGAAAGTCCACAACACTCATTTTACCAACTACTAGCAGCGTCAGGAACATCTAAGTAAGGAGTTATTCCAGAGATGTCTTGTCCTACTAAAATGGAAATTCCACAAGACACGTCATTCGAACCACCAGCAGCGCCAGGAACATCTAAGTCAGGAGATATAGCAGAGTCTCCAGTTCCTGAGATAAATATTCTACAGGTCATAACATTGCCTTGCTGCAGAAAACAACAATGATCTTCAACTAACAATAGAAAACAACGAAACTGGAGACATAGAAACTTTCATCGTGTCTTTCGAAGCACTCCAAAGGTCGAAAAAATATAAACAGCGCTTTTAAACCCAAATTGTGACGAGCTAAAATGTACGGCTGTTCAAGGACGGCCAAAGCGAAGTCTTAAAATAAAATACAATAACCAAATTTGTTGTTTTCTTCTCACTCCATTGAACTCTTTCTAGCTTATTTTCTGTGCTGTTACAACCGGGGCTCAGATATTATTTTCTTTAGTGAACCCTTTCAATCCATATTCTGCTTTGTTAAAATACAAATAATATCATTCTTAGATCTTAAAGTTTTCTTTGAACATTCAACGATGCACATGAATTAAGGATGCAATTTGATGTATCTCCGGAGTTGTAAACAGATCGCATAGTATTTTTTTTTATTTGAAAGGCATTGTATCCTTTCAACGGCGGCAGTACGTTCAGAATTCATAAGAAATCTGATATAATTAAAACTAGCAAACTTAATTACATGTCAACACATGTATGTATCGAGCTAAAGCAAAAATATTTCAGAATTCTAAATTGTAATAATTTCGCAGAGAGATGAGCCAGATAACTGTCCACGGGCGGTACATTGCATTCACGCATGGTAATTTTTTTTTCGATCTTAAGCAAATTGCAACAGAAGTTTAAATAATCAACGCTGCAGTGATGTGAGCCAGCCAGAAACAACAGTACATGGGTAGTACAATGCATTTGCACTTGATAAGTTGCAAATAAACATATATTTAGATAACATTGAGTAGGCAACGAATATTTCTGATTGAATAGAATTTACAAACAAGTTTTTTTTTGGTGCATTTTAAACAATAGAAAACGAAGTGCAGCTGCTATGCCAATTTGCCATGCGCATTTGAATGCCGTTCTTTGGTGCTATGAGCAACCCATGGCTACATAAATCAGAATCTGACTTCACTCGTTCTCTTTTTTAGTTTGGCAGTGCAGTGATCGAGGGGGCAATCTATTTCCTAGTGTTCTTTCCCAGTCCTTTAAATTTTATTAACAAATTTGCTGCTTTATTTAATTGACAGTATTCTTATTCTGGGTATCGACTAGATTAAAAATTTTATTTTGAATAGCGATTAAACTTAGAATTCTTATTGCCGTTATCGAGCGAATAAGATATTACTAACATACAGCACTTTATTACGGGTCTCGACTGTCTTAAAGATTCTTATTGCGGGTCTCGACCGAATAAGCAAATTATTAACAAAAACAATATTCTGGGTATCGACTGGCGTAAAGAATAGCCCAATTCCAAACATCAATAAAATAGAGAACCAATTTGATAGAGTGCCTAATACTAAGCTGGTGAGTACACTGTCACACGCAGTAAAATTTTCTAACATAAAATTGATTTAATTTTAATTATTCTTTTGCAATTATTCAATACTGAATTTAGCTCTATATATAAATTTAAATTATAATTGTGGTTATGAAAAATTTTTGCCATACACATATATATTATATATTAATTATAAATTATAGCATTTATTGAATTTCAAAAATTTAATTTGAGTGCAAGTTACAGCGTAGTGAGCTTGGTGAACCGGAAAACAAAGCCACGAAATTATTGACTTTGAACCAGGGTTATAATGTCCATCACACTTCTCTTTATTATTTGCGTGTTCGCTCTGACTACGGGCAGAACAGACGGTTTATTCGAAAGATTTAACCGAACAATCCTGGACTATCTGGCGAAATTTTTGAATTCACACCAAAGAGAATGGGAGCAATATGTTCCATACCTACTAGTAAACTCGCTTTTGGGCGGGAGCCTCGCTCACCTTTAGAAATGGTTTTGGAATGCCCCAGCGAATTTACTTCGATTAGTGAATACATCGACAGTCTTACCACGACTCTGAATGAGAGTCACGAGAATAATCGAGAGACGCTGAACACAACAATCTGGCATATAAAGACATACTATAACTCGTTTGGTTGTTTTTCCCACGACATGTAATCGGGCGTTGCCTGAAATGTCCATGCGACTGGGACGGGTGATACAAGATCATCGAAGCTGTGACAGAAGTGGTGTTCAAAATAAAAGGTGACACGGTGGGAAAATGCGAACTGTTCTCGTCGAAAGTCTGGCCCCATACTGTGAAAGAAATTATCTATCACTATAGCCATGCCAAGCACACGTACCCCTATGGGAGGGCGAGTAGAATACATCCACAGCATACTCTGCTTGTGGCTTAAAAAGTCTTCTCGCTGAGGTTATACTGGGTTATACAGGGCGAGGTCGAGTGAACCTACATAAATTTGAAGCATCATATAGTAGGGTTGGCGGAGAATGATTTCAAATTTCCTTTGGAACAACGGCCGCAACCATAACTTCTAAGAGAAGCTAGTGCTACCCCTTAACTTTAGTCTTCTAACTGGTTTTATACTGATTAATCCAGGGCGGGGTTCATGACTGAGCGGCGGCAGGTAGGTGGCGACTGATTCCAAATTTCCTTTAGAATAACGACAACACCCACAACCTCTCAAGCCGTCTACTGCTACATTCCTGCTCTCGGTATTGTTTTTGTCTTTGTATACTCCACCGCTATACCACATGGGCTTCTACAGCTCAACAACTGAGTTTAAATAAACTTTTTAATTTTCCTGTAATCCCTTCTGGGTTAGCCTTCCTTGGAAGGATTTTACTTTTTTATCTCGCTTAGTTTTTTCTATAATCCATGGTGGCTGAGTGAAAATTAAAAGGTACACCATCCTTGGTGAACCAATCGTTACCTTAAATGAGTAGATGAATTTCCCACTAACCCTTTCTGGGTTAGCCTTTGTTTCTGCTTTCCTATCTCTTTATATACCTTCCTGATGTAATAGTCACGCGGAGTTTTAACTCGTAAGAAAGGTTAACAGTCAAACTACCGGCGAAGTACCTATCCTAGTAGTCATTACCAAATAGCCCGTTTTCTCTTTCTAATAAATTTCACTGCTAGTCGGATCATTCCTTCCTCCGCACCCAAGTAACTAAGCGTGTTAAGCCTACGGGATCCTGTCGGACAAAACTACAAGCTTATAAGGGGGGGGGGGGGGTAGTGTAACAAAACCACCCACCTGGCTGAATTTTCAGGATTTTCTTCAGCCAAACTAGCCTACTGCGAGAGGACGCATCCTCCAACCGGAGTTACTACCAGTGACTCTCCTTTAGGTCATATGAGGCATTAGTTGAACAATAGCTCTAAATTCCCCCATATCTTTCACAAAAGTACGTAATATTCTGGAACCTATTAGTTTGTCGAAAAAATCTCCCAAACATCGTCTTAGCGGGAACGATTCACACCAAATAGAAGTCCACCTGACTTTTCGCTACAAAAAAATTCAGCGAAATCCGGTTCTCCTTCTATATTGTCATTTGCGACGAGAATCTGTTGGGTCGGGAACGAGGACCCCTGTGCACAAAGTAAATCTTGGAAGAATAAAACAACTCGAGTAATCGGCACTCCAAAGCTTATAAACTTTGACCAACTACTGTTAAACTTGCGTCTCCCCGTATTCCTGCTTGACACTTCCCCCGATCAGCTATTCAATGTTAGAAGTAGACAGCGGGAAGTGGGAGAACCTCAAACTCAAGTGGGGACTCGAGGCAAGAGCATCCGTACAATCACGTCTAAATTTTTGGCCATCAAATGAAACTGAAGACCCGAATATCGGAATTCTGAGAAAATAAATTATGACTTACACAGCCAAATATATTTTCTCTGGGATTAACTCGCATACCGGGTCGTACAACCCAACATACATCACATTTTTTTACAAATAAAACCAATTTAGCAAAAATAGGAAAAATTAAAGCAATTAGTAATTTTAACATTTAATGAATTTTCGAGTAAAACAGTTTGCCAAATGTAGAGAAGTAAAAGTCAATATTCCCACATTTTTTGAACCCGAAATTCAACACCATAATAGTAAATAAAAGTTAGATAAGTACGGACAACGAAGTCAATAAAGTAGTTTTAATTGGCGTTCGCAAAGAATTATTAAACTAAATTTGTAACTTAACTTAAACTTCAAAGTAGATAAAACCTGTACAAAGAATGGAAATTATTTCGTAACTTAACCTAGAATTCAAAGAATATAAACATAAAACCTGTAGAATGAAAAAATTATTGAAATAAATTTGTAACTTGACGTAAACCTCAAATTAGATAAAACCTCACTTTTTCCCGGACTGGTATCGAACGTAAATTTATTCGATTCTAATAAGTTTAAAGATTGAGAATAGAAGAATTTTAAGAACTTTTATTTTTGAGTATTCTAAACCAAATCATAAATACAAGGAGAAAAAATAACGCCTCGTCCGGGGTTTGAAGCCGTGGCTTTTCGCTTTCCGGACCCTTACCGCTGAGATAACGAGACTTCCTCTTGCATTTCTTAATTTGTGACCAGCTTATTTGGCCACGTTTTGCTTTTAGCTGGCATTAACCAGTAACGTTATAAATGCACAAATAAATTGTAAACTTAGTTTTTATATACCTTTCCCGGACGGGAATCGACAGATTTGGTTCAGCTGAACTTGAGGCTGTAAATACCGTGAAATAGCGACTACCACATAGACACGTCGCTGAGAGAGGAACGTATGACATATTACTCACAGGCAAACTGTTTTGTGTGTGTACATAAAATCATGCTTATTTCGCTGCGTACACCATACGTACACACTTATTACGCATTTGCACCCCCTTGACTATCTCTCTAGAATGGGCAATACCAAAACACTCGGGAATACTTCACAAGCCATGAAACAGGTATCCTCACTACCACATAAGAGCCCCACCGGAATCCTGACATTCTAAAATATTTGCAGTGTTCTTACGGAAAACTGACAAAAGTTTAATTTGAATAGTTCCTCCGCTCAAACTAATATTCATACGGAAAAATGGTATGGTATTCTGATAAATCTTAAGCTTGCTTTCCTATCTTTCATACCGAAATAAAGTTGTTATACCTTTCCTAATAAAATTATTTAAAAATATTTATATGAACCAAATGACTACGATTCCTCAAACAAAATCCCGCACACACTAACACACATGTAATTATTACTCAGCTGACAGTTATTGACCGTTATAGGGTACCGTTTTTTTAAGTAAGGTATATAGTAAGTGCAGCCTTTGGGAAGGTAAGGAACCAAGCTAGAAATTACTAAAAGTATATATTCCTGTATGGATAGTAGTTAATGCCCTAGACAGGCAGCACGATCTAATGAATCATTAGTACTAACTATTAATTACAATGCCGTGTGTCACATAGTATATGTCATTATGGCTCGAAAATCACATGACAATGAAGTGTACTAATGAAGTGTTTTCTTCCTTCATTGTAGCTATAATGAGGACAAATGTGCTAGATTTGGTATATTATATAAATGTGAAGCGCCGCTGTGCATCTGCCGATTTGAAAGCTAAGAAGGAGAAATGCAAAGAAATGAAAATCACAAACTATATTGTTATTTTTCTTTTTAATATAATGTTTTATTCACATTTGTAAAATTGAAAAATTACATAAATAAAAGCAAAGTTTATCGTGTTAATGCCACCCATATCGCTTCTTTAATGTCATAAATATATCAAAACTAGTTTGACAGTACAACTTATTCAAAGAGATGGCAGTGTGTCTGCAGTTTATGATGAATCATTATAGACTAATGAGTCGTTAGTTATTTTTTCATTAAGAGCTGTGTGTGTCTAGGGCATTAGGCCTTATAGCAAATATAAAGTCAATATATGGCATTTTCCCATAAGGATAAATTACCATGTTTACACGCAGAGTTGAAAGATTGAGTCGAGATTGAGTTGGGTTTCGACTCGTGTTTTTGAGCACGCAGGATTGAGCTGAGAACGGGTTCAAATATAGTTGAAGTGATGGGAGTTATAAAAGTTAAACATTTTATTTAAATAAACAAAATAAACTCACAATAAATATATAACCTAACAAAACTTTCAAGTAAAGAGCAAACAAAATAAATCCCAACTGTTAGCTGCCTAGTTGAGTTGGCAGCGCAGCGTTTATAGGACACCATTGCAACTCGACTACGCCAGCAAAGCGTGGTCGAGTCGACCATAGATGGCACAAGAACTAGATACTAGAGCAGAGTATGCAGATTGTGAAATGGGTAGTGCATTCTGGAATGGACCATAATATGTTTTAGAGCATGCCGAAAGAAAATGTTTTTATAATAGCAATTTTGTATATATTTGATCGACTTCCTCAACACTTCAGATACGAAAAAATATGAATCACTCGACGTATACATCAATTCAAATGTTGTGATCCATTCCGGAAAGGACCACCCAGCCATAAAAATTTTGTATACTTTTTTGCTACTGCATACGACATCTAGTTCTCGTGCCATCTATGAGTCGACCCAATTTCAACTCGAGCGGCGTATACATATATGGAGTTGAACCCGAGTTCAACCCTGCATGTAAATCGGTTAATTTGTAATATATTAAACTGTAACTTTTGTTCAATTTAATTTTAGTAAGTTTTAAGTAAGGTTGTTTTAGAAAAGAGGGACTTATGCTCTATGAATATTGGAGCTCGCGATAGAGTTGGGATTGAGGGGGAACAATATTAATTCTGTCCTGTATGTATCCTGTGTCGCTATTCTGTGTTGATAACGTAGTAAACTCTATAAAGTTTGGCAGGTTTAGACGTAATGGGGTAATTGGATGATGTAGAAAGTCCCTTCAGATGTTGAATATATTTGATTAGCATGAAGTCACCAATGATTGATGATAAGCAGCGTAATGGAGGTGGCTATAGCTTTAAGTAGGTGAATCTAATCAGTGATAATATTTCGCTTTAGAAAATTGTGTATTTTGTTTGTTTCCTCTCATGGAATGCAATGTTATCTATAATTATATATAGCAAGAGCTAATCAGAATTTTAATATTTTTTATGTATGACACTTTGATAAGAAAACTTGCAACTTCAAGTACATAGTTATCAATTTCCATAACACTTCATAAATAAGAGAGAGCACAATTCCATCAGAGCTTTGTTCTGCGGGGTGACATTGTGGGCAGTTTTAACATTTTTTACATCCTATTATTTTAGATAAATGACTTCCCAGACTCCGGTAGTAACTTATTTCAAGAATAAATTCAGAAAAACTGCTGAATTGTGAAGTGTAAAAATACGAGTATAAAACACCTACGCTCTGTAGCAAGTATTCCAAGAAATTGAAGGGAAGGACATAAAGTATGATGTTCGCTTAGATTAATCTCCTCTTTCCCTTGATGAGGGACCACTCAACCACCGTTATTTACAATATGAACAGTGTTTTCTTAGCTCCTGACTCTGGAAGCATCCGAAGATGTGTACCATGCCACTTTGAGGGGCTTCCTTCTGTATACTGATGGGGTGTTGTGTAACTACATATATATATAGCTTTCTCTGGGCTCTTTGGAAAAGTATTTTTTACTCTGTTTAATACGGAGGAATCGGTAAATATACTGTGTACGAATTTTGTACGCTTTCAAGGCTCTCCGTAAACTTCACCTTTGACATTTACGACAAAAATGATTCCCTTGTCTTAGCTCGCATTATTTTCTGCTTCGCTGTTACTTAAGCATTCTATGCAGGTTTCTGAAGGATAAATATTTTATTTATCTATTTGCTTTAATGTGGGGTTATTACTATCGTCGAACGGACACAGCTTCGGTAAAATCATGAAACTAATACCGTCAACAAGTGGGAGATATTTAGCGGTTAGAAAAATGATTTAGGTTGAGATAATAGTAAACTATGGTTATTATGCGGTAGAATTAATCTTTGCTTGCTTTTGACATTATGAGAATTAAATACTTCCAATAAGAGGATAATAATCATACGACATGTTGTCTGCGTTGTCATGAATACCGAAATGTAAGCTTTTATTTTTATAATTCTTTTAGAGCAATACATATTTGTATGAAAAATTATGAAAGCGCACCAGCAAATAAAATTAAAACTAATTTTGATTGCATTTAGTTGTCTGCTATGAAATGACTAACGATCAGGATAGGTGATGTTATATACCTAAAGTAATAGAATTTTCATATAAAACACAAAAGAGGGCAGAAAATAAAAATTATATAAACTAACTTTTGACATAAGCTAAAAACATGGTTAGCTTATCTCTTAAATGGGCGAAGAAAATTGCATCAGCAATTTTCCTCACATACCATACAAATTTTTCCCATAAAACGAATTGGGAAAAACAAAAGTTTCAGTTTACAACCCAAGTCGTTTTACTTAAAAATTTCGCCACGACAAATTTTGCCTTCAGCAAAATTTGTTACTTCAACAATTTATTTAAAAAATAAATCAAATGTCAAATCGTACCTTCAGTACAATTTGCCGCGAAAAATTCAATATGTATGTACATACGTATGTATGTGTGGCACGTCTGCGCGATGCGTGTAGCTTCCAATAAGCTCTCACGATACCAATGCCTACTGTCTAGTGTCAATCAACGTAGAAACCTAAAATGTAAACGATGGCCGAGCACAATCACATTTATATGGCGGTAGTGTAGCGGTAAATGAAAGAATCATCCGGTTTTTCATTCATTTAGATTTATTTAGCAAATTAGACTAGTAAAGATTACTTCAAAATAACAAAATAACCTAATTGTAATTCAATTTCACTATTATATATTTTTTTTCTAAATCTGCTCAGAATTTCTTAACTAGACTTATATTAAACTATTTCAAATTCCTTTCTATGTTTTATAATCTATTTAATGCTGAAAATAAAAAATATTGTTAAATGTCAATCGTGAATCAGTTCTCATATGGTGTAAAGGTGACCCGTGTGGGCACAGTTTTATACCTTGATGAATTGATCAATTGACGAAAATTTATGAATAAACAACTGAAATCTGAAGAAAATTATATTCAATAAATTTTTAGTATTTGGTGATGTTATTTTGTGTAATATGTCCACTACACAATTGGGATGCAATCTTACACCTTAATACCCGTCACCTAACCAAAGATTTATGTGAAATGAATACCTTGAATCTATTGTAAAATGTCAAACCACGTCGAAATTTCACTTATTCTCGAATACGTTCAGAAAAGAAAAAAAAAAGAAAAATTTAAAATGATTTTACTGTACCAAAAAAAAAAGGCAAAATGAACTAAGATGACAGAACTCTAATAAATTATGAAAAGAAAACCGAGAATTGAAACTATATAAAAATGCGAAACTAATGCAATAAAAAAAAAACTTTAAGTCCGAAATGTCACTGATGAATTCCGAAATGAAATTCTAAGTCGAAATGTTGTAGAAAATGCAAATTGAGGATACTATGGCTTACGTAGCATATGTACTCTCTTTGACAATTTGTTGAAAATAGAAGACAGAATGAACAAATGGCCTCCTTTTTATAGAAAAATTCGTTCCATTTTCGCTATTTATGAAGTGAAATATTCGAAATTTTCATTGAAAATGACGCACATTTTTATAATTTTCTTGTAGAAATTAAGTGTAAATTCGATGATTTTATCCATTTCTTACAATTTTTGGAACAGTTGCTTTAAAATCTCGATTCGCTATGTTTCATCTCAATGTAGTAGATTTTCTTGTCAATTTGTAATGATTTTTTGTCTTCTTCTCAGTGTGAGTCTCTTTCGCACTCATTGTGGGAAGTCAATAAATAAAAAATCGCGAATATCGCGTTTGCCGTGAAAAATATCGCGAAACTAACGCGACCATCGAAATCAGGGTTCGATTTTACGTGATTTCGATATGTCAAACGTCGCGAAATAATAAAGTTTGACAAGTTTTTACACCATCGCGTGCGAGTGTCAAGTATTAATTTAATGTATTTTTTAGTGTGTAAGAAGTGTTTTAAGTGGTTTTTCATCGCTCTGGATGTACTTCTTAACATCAGGTAAGCATAATTATGCATTTATTTAATTACTTAGTAATTAATTTGTTGGTTTTGAAAATTTGTGGCAAATGTCAGGTAAGTGCTTTCGTGTCATTTTTACCTTGTTTGTCCATAAAATATTTAGCATACATGTAATAATTATACTTTTTAATATATAACTTAATGTTTTATGTTGCATACGTTTTGGGGAACATGAATTCATTCGTGTTTTCCATGTCTCGAATTTTCCATGGCATTGTTGTTGTACATATGTACACACAGCAATGCTCTTAGTTCATGTTAATGAGCTTATTATTATTATTATAATTTTTCTGAAGGGCAGACGTGTCAAAATAGGGCTCCAGATATATCAAGAGATATATAGTGAAATAAGTGCGGAAAAAGCCTAAAAGTGAAATATAGTGTAAACAGCAATACCATTTCTGAAAAAGAGGCGTCTAAACGTGAATTTTCTCACCCCAAAACTATAAAAATATTGAAAAAGTTGTGAAAAAAACGAAAACTTTGTGACATTTCTTGTTTTTAATTTAATTTTGGCCGTTGCTATGACAACATTTGATATGTAAAAAATTCTAGTTTCAGTGTTTGAGTGAAAAATGTAAGATATTCGAAAAATAAATAAACAAAATTAAAACTAAAAATTAATAAAATTTAAAGTCAGCATAAAACGTAAATTTATTTAAATAAAATTAACGGTTATAAACCTGCTCTGCCTCACTCAAAATGAGTGAGAGCAGCAGCGATTCTGGGGGAACCGATGATCCCCTCAAGCAAAATGGAAGGAAGAAGAGAAACAAGTCTTCTTCTTCTTCTAAAAAAACCAAGGGCCCACTGAAAAGGCCATAAAGGGCCCTACTGAAGAGGCCAAGAAATTGCAGCCAGCTCCGTCGGAGAAGACTGCAGGAAATACACCTGCCACTGTCCCAGAAGCATCTGGAGCATCAGCTCCGAACACTACTGCAAAAGTAGCAGTACCCGCAGCCACAACAATGACTTCATCCAGCCAAGGGAAAAACCCAAGCTTGGTGGAAGCCGTAAAACTGGCTTCGTCTTCTGCGCCAAAGCCCAGCGGAGTCATTATGGGGCCACCACTTACTTCAGCGAAGCCAACTACTGGCCAGAGCAAGAAGCCAGTAGCACCAACAGGACCAGCAGTAGTACCACGATCCTCAGCAATAGTTGCAGGGATCTCGTTGGCGCAGGTAAGTGGCAGTTCCAATAAGGCTTCCACAATTGAAATTATAGGTAAAGGCATCACTCCTCGTCCAGCCCCAATGGTCGCGGGTAAGCCTCGACCCAAGACCAGTGCGAGCCTCCAGGGCTTCTTTGACGGGAGATGGCAGGATGAGAGCTACGGTATGCAGCCCGAGCACATCAGAGGATGTCCGCAGAGCGCATACCTGAAGGCAAACTTGCGCCTCATCTCCTGTGAGCAGCTATTCTCCATGGGGATAATAGCTGGGGGAATGGCTGCGACGTATACCACAACCCTCGAAAGCGCCACCAAGCTTATGCTTGCGGGCATCGAGGTGGAGGGTAGACACCTTGTGCCGTTCCCACTCAGGGAAAAGCCCACGAAAGTAGTGTTTCCACGGGTCCCTCTGCGAACCCAACATGAAGACCTATCGAATATCCTTGGGAGATTCGGGAGAGTTAGTGGAATGGTTCGCGCTATTCCCATTAAAATTGAGGACGAGGGTCTGGGGCGGGGTATCTTCGGCACTAGCCAGGAATCGTCCATCACCTTGAATAAGGGGTGTACGCTTCCGTCAGGCTTTTACCTGAGCATATCCGGCTCGAGATACTGGATAGACTTTGGCACCGAAGCGAAATGCCATGCTTTCCATTTGGTAGGGCATTTTATTGCTGACTGCCCCAGGAGGAGGGGGAAGAAGGCTGAACCGAGGGTTCCCTCGAAGGAAGCCACTACTACAGTAGTGGATCTGGAGAAGGAGCCTTCAGCCGGCACTCAACCTGCTATTTTGGAGCAGCCAGTGGTTAGGGTGCATGAAGTTGTCCTAGAGGCAAAAGAAATTATGGCTATAAACGGCGCCACGACGGCACGTGAAAACACGGCTACTTCTGACGAGAGTCGAGTAGCCATCTAGGCAAAAAAAGGAGGACGAGAAGAAGGAAGACGAAGGTGGAGTGGGTGATGCTGCCTCCTCCAGAGCCAGCAGCCCACTCGGAGGAGGACGATAGTGGAGCTCGCGGTTCGAAGGTTGTTGTGAGGGACGCGGAAGTGTCTCTCGAGCAGCTTTCGGACTGCGACATGACCGGTTTGGATGAAACTGGTCCCACGAGCCTCAGTGGCTATGAGTCGTGTGGTAGCGCCATTTCGACTGGTAGCCAATTTGAGGTCTCGAAGGGGATGGAAACCCTTCCTAGGGAGAAAATTCGCAGCATTCTTGGCCAGCTCCTGTACAAGAAGGATTCAGGTAAAATCTGGAGTATTCTTGTACGGGAGCTGGAGAGGGCAGAGTTGTTACTTCCTCAACTTCTACGCCTACAACAGGAGTCGAAGAAAAAGGGGAAGTACAACGATGTAGATCGCTTGGATCGTCTCCATAGGAGGGTGGAGGAGCTGATTCAGGAGCATGGCTTGGTCGATTCTTCTCGTCCGTAGACGTCGTACCATCATAGTTCGAGCTTCTTATCTCTTTGAATGTGTAAGATAGGCTCTCTTAACAACGGGGGTTTAAGTGGACATTACAAGATATAGACATTACAGTTCTGCAGGAGACGAATTTCACTCAAGACACTTATACACAACTTGAGCGCTATGCTTATCTACACACTGGCTATGCAATGTTTGCCACACCTGCGCCTCGCCGAGGCTCAGGGGGTATCCAACAAATTTACACTATCGTCTCCTGTCTATACAGATATCTTCCCAGGCTTCGCCTCTTCCTTGGATTTTGTCGTTCAAGACAAACATATCAAGGTAGTAAACGTGTACCTTCCTCATGACCAGGACATTACAAGACAAGTTCTTGATAGTGTTCAGTCCTGTCTGGTGAATTTTAGGGGCGAAACTGTCATCGGAGGTGATTTCAACTGCACTCCGAATGGATCGGCACTCTGGAGTTGAGTTCAACTCTGTCAATGCTACTCGATTGAGGAATTTTGTCGGTGTTATCAGACTCGTGGATATCTATCGTTGGATGCATGCTACGACTAGATCATACACGAGGGTCTCGCGAAATATCCATGGAAGTCTCGTGGGCTCCAGAATTGATAGACTTTACGTCTCACCTGGAATACTAGAACATTTCGTTGGTGTCACTCATGAAGTGTGTTCGATTAGTGATCATCTTCTTGTAGTGGCGACCAGCACTCTAGTTGAAAGACGAACTGCATACTGGATATTCAACAACAATTTGTTGAATTCCGAGCAGTTCATCAATGAGTTTATTGATTTCTGGTATGATTGGCAAGAGAGGAAAGCTGACTTTCCTTTTCTTAGTCAATGGTGGGATGTTGTAAAGCTCCAGATTCGGTCTTTTATCGAGACGAATTTCAATCGAAGTGGCTATCAAGCTTCTAGCTTGTTGGCCGTGGTCTCTCTCAGCCGTGGTTGATTCTTTATTTCAATGGAATAAAGGAACGCTTGGCGACACAGACATACAAGCACAGCTTGGAGTTTGTGCTGCGCGGACAATCGCGCTGGCTGAGAGAAGGCGATTCTCCAACCGAGTACTTCTTTCAGGCGACTAGACGTCGTACTGCTTCTTGTGAGGTCGAATCGATAATTGATGAATCTGGACAAGTCCCCAACGGACAACAGCTATCAGAATATATTCGAGACTACTACAGTAGTCTCTACTCTGAATCGACGTCGACAACATCCTCGACCACTCATGAATTTCTTGAGAATATTCCCACTT
Source organism: Dioctria linearis (assembly GCA_963930735.1). NCBI lineage: Eukaryota > Metazoa > Arthropoda > Insecta > Diptera > Asilidae > Dioctria > Dioctria linearis. Next base: position 41,682,408 of record OZ005744.1, read on the forward strand.
TCTCTGAAGACAGTAAGGAGCTCCTGGATACAGTGAAATACATTATAGGATATGGTTGCTGCGACAAAGGATTTAAGGCGACACACTTCACCTGGTTATGACGGCTTGACTCCAGAATTCTTCATACGTTTCAGGGATTTATTAATTCCTGACCTTTTGGAAGTCTTCAATTCGGCGGTTGAGACACATTCAGACTTTCCTTCTAGTTGGAGGAGATCTGTTATGCGCTTGATTCCAAAGAAGGGAGATTTGCAGAGGATGGGGAACTGGAGGCCAGTAACCCTGTGCAATGTAGGCTACAAAATCGCCTGCAAAGCATTAGGGGCGATACTCCGCTCAGTGATTGCTCCGGTAATACACCCGGAACAGTCCTATTGTGTACCTGGTCGTAGTATCTACGACAGCATCGCTGTAGCCAAGCATTTGTTTGCCTACCATGAACAGACAGGTAAACATATGGCCATGATTTCACTTGACCAGGAAAAGGCTTTTGATAGTGTTTCGCACGAGTATCTCTTGACTGCTCTCGAGGCATTTGGGTTTCCGCCCAGGTGGCTCGATATCGTCGGGAAACTGTATAGAGATTCAGCGATTTTGATTAAGCATCAAGGACAAGTTCTGGCTCCTATCTCGTTTCATCGAGGTATCAGACAGGGCTGTCCATTGTCAGGTATGCTTTATGATCTTTCGTTGGAGCCGCTACTGGTGAATCTTCGTCGAATGCTCGGACGGTATGCGGTTCATCTGCCATATACCAATGTGAGGCCTCTTATGTTGGCGTATGCGGATGATCTGTCTATTTTCGTGACAAGAGATGAAGCTTTTCCGGTCGCTCGTGCTGTTTTCGAACAGTTCGAACGTATAGCGGGCGCTAAAATCAACCTTAGTAAGAGTCAAGGCTTGTGGTGTGGAAGGTGGAGAGATCGTACAGATACTCCACTGAACATCCAATGGACTAATACTTGCCTGAAGTATTTAGGTGTGTATATCGGACGCGAGAGTAAATCAAATAATAGCCGCATTGCTCTTGAGAAACTCTCTAGAGCTGTAAACTCATGGCGTAGTCGACTGTTTTCACTATCCTTAATGGGTAGGTCAGTCGTGATAAACTATTTGATTACCTCGTCCATCGTTCATCCGCTAAAGTCTGAGACGTTTGATGAAGGCTTCGTAGGTCTTCTTCAAGCAAAAGCGATAGACGCCTTTTGGTGCGGAGGACGATGGGTTGCTGAAAGCACGCTCTGTCTGCCAGTTAAGAGAGGTGGATTGGGTCTCACTGACTTGGTTGTGAAATCAAGGTGTCTCCAAGTACGTGCATTCCAAAGAGTGTTTTGGCAGAGAGACAGCTTAATTTCTCAACTGTGGGTGAATGTACTGGGAGGGATCGGCATAGCGGAGTACTACTACCTACTCTCTGTTCGACCACCTTATCCTCGTGACTCGCCACAGGATCTAATCTCAACGATTCAGACCTGGGGCAGAATCAGGCCAGCATTTCACCTTCAGTGGAATGCTCTAAGGTACACGCAATTCGCGTCGATTCCAATCAGGTTTAATCCTGAATTAATAGATTCAATGTTCTGTAATGCTCGGGGTTTGGAAGCTGACACGCATACACTGACGGTTCTCGGAGATATTATTGATATCTCTGGAAACTGTCGAATAAACACTAACACTTCACAACTACATGACCTGGCTGTTTCTGCGCGGGAGAGATTTTGCCAACTTGGGACCAGTGACCCTGGCACTAAGTTGGAAGATGCTTTCGTTCTGAACAGGCCACCACACACACCTTTCAGCACACTTACAACACGTGTGCTCCGTGACGTGCTTATGTCAATAAGACCTCCGGAGTATACAGGATACAACAGATGGCGAACACACCTCGGGGTGAATATGGGCGTGATGGGAGGGATAACTTGCAGAGTAGTCTACAGTTATCCTTCTAATTACAAAGATGCGGATGTAGCATTCAAATTGCTAAATCACAGTCTTGTGCATCCTAATCAGTTGTCACATCTTGACCGGCGGGTTCAGAGAATTTGCACAGTTTGTGCTGGTGAAGGCACCCTGTTGCACAGGTTCTTCAATTGTCCGGCTTTGCAGGGTCTAATGGATCTCGTGCGCGGTATGTATCAGTTGATCCACCCGAATTTCGGCATTACTAGGACATCGTTTCTACGGAAACCAAAGGTCTGTAGTCGAGTGAATTGTTTGATTAGCTTTATGTTGACACTGGACAAATCTGCAATTCCCCTGTACTACATGAGTGTCGAAGCTGGGAATCAGAACAATGACTCACAACACCACGCACACGCACTTAGGTGCCACTTCGTTGACAGGTTGAAGAGACGTTTACGTCTTGAATATCTGGCAACGAACGCAGACACATTCAACTGCACATGGCAACCACTATTGTCGGTGCAGGACGGAGCTCTTGTCTTTCGCTGGTGATAGCAGGCCACAGCATTTGCAACATTAGTCCACGGGGCTTCTCCTCGCTTACGAATCGTTGCAAGTGCTGTGGGAAGGACAAGCACTCTGTTAGAGATGCTAAGCTGGAGGGATTATGAGGGTAGTTTGTAGAGGTCTATGATACTACAGGCTGCTCTCGCAGGACTCTATAACGGTATCACGTAAATTTTTCGTTCGTTCGGTGATTTATTTTTAATTCGGTTTCGGTTTCGGTTTCGGTTCTAAATTGCAAAATTTTTTGTTGAAATTCGCTCGTTTAGGGACATTTTTATTAGTTTATTTTGAAAATTTGGAACTTCTTACCCAATTGTCAAAATTGGGACACTAAATTTTTTGTACATATTTTAGATCCTTTTCAAAATTCTTGTGTTCGTTTTTTTGTCTCTTTTGAGAATTTCGTGTCATTTGTTTTACATTTTTGTGTCTTTTTTGATGTTTATTAGTTGTTATAATTGTTTTAAATGTTATTTTTTGTCCCTTTTGACTTTTTATACCATTTAGTTTAGCTAGCTTCTTTTTTTTACACTTTGTACAGCCTTTTGCCACGTATTTTTAAGAGATTTTTAAAAGAGCCAAGAGCCAATAATAAAAGAGTCATTATACACATAAAAAAAAAGTTATTATTATAAAATGCTTGTTTATTTTGTTTTTTAGTCCATTTCCTTATTTAATTTCAGATCTTCGCTGGAGTTTTTTCACCTTTTTTGTTTCAGGTTCGCTGAACATTCTCACTCCCGTTGAACGGTTCTGTTCAACAACATTTTCTTAATTTTTTGTATGCCACGTTTGCGGTAATGGCGAAGCTTGAGTAACCCATCGGCAAGAACACGTGACACTACCTGATAACGATCTGGTAGGTTTAGTGTTCTCTCCTTATTTCGCCTCGTCTGGATCTCCTTGAAGTTTATCCTTTTAATTACTTCGCGTGGGAGAAAGATAGTAATGCCGTCGCGGGTGATGAACTTCTGAAATGAGTTTTCGGCTCACAACTCAGCTTCTTTCACTGTAGTTGTGAGTAGAAGGCGTTCCAGATTATCCACTTGACCACCATTGGCCATGATTTTCTCCTTCACTGTCGGATTAGTTTGTGGCGTATCCATCAGGAACAAATCGTGGGCGCTGGATGTTGATGCCTCTGCTTTAGATGCTGCTGATGTAGATGCTTCTGTTGTATATGCTTCTGATGCAGATGCCTGCTCTGCATTTGACTATTTTGTCTGATCTACCAACTTTGACCATAGCTCCTCGAATTCGCTGGCGTCAAATGGTGCATCGATAGGGTCATCTGGCAGCAGGAAATTCATGTTTATATCGTCATGGATATAAAGGATATCCTCGTCTATGTCGTACTTTTTTGACATCTGTAAAATAAAATAATAAGTATTTTGTCTAATCAAACAGGTCATTCACAAACGGATAACAAATGTGACGACACATATTCATTATTGTTATTTAATTGGTACACTACACACCTTATTAATAGGTCTTGTGAAGATACTTCTCTGGGTTTTGATTTGCACACTTGGACTATACCATCGGATCCTGGGTAAATCTCATTGACGATCCCTAATGGCCAAAGTATTGGTGGTGTATTTTTACATCGCAGTAACACGATGTCTCCTTTTTGCAGATTAGGTTGCTGCGTGAACCACTTAGGCCTATCCTGCAATTGGTTGAAATAATCCTTAGACCAATGGTTCCAGAATTGTTGCACCATTTGCTGGACGTGCGTCCATCTGGTTGCGTACGAAGAGTTGTGGTTCGTATACTCGAGCTCCGGAAGTGCGTTGAACGATTGACCAATTAGGAAGTGACCTGGAGTTAGGATAAACGTGTCATTCAGATCATCTCTCAGATGACATAGTGGCTTTGAATTTAGGCAGGCGTCAACTTGAGTCAACAGCGTAGCATACTCCTCAAATGTGAGGTTTGAGTTTCCAAATTGATCTACGTGAATGGTGTTTAATGGATTTGACACCCGACTCCCATAGTCCTCCAAAATGCGGAGCTGCTGGTGGATTCATATGCCATGTAATGAATTTTGAAGATAAGTATTCAGCAGCCATTGGAGTTGCTTGTTTGATTGCTAGACGTAACTCTTTCTCCAGTATTGCCTTCCCTCCAACAAAGTTTGTGCCGCAATCTGAATAGAGATCAGTGCACAGACCTCTTCTGCCTATGAACCTTTTCAAGGCTGCAATGAAGGCTTCTGCAGTTAAACTAGAGACTAATTCAATGTGCACTGCCTTAGTTGCCATACATATAAAAATACAGCCTTGCATTTCTATGACTTGCAGTCTTGATGGTTATTGGTCCAGCGTAGTCTATTCCAACTTTAGCAATGGGTTTTGTTATGTTGACTCTTGCTGCAGGTTGATTACCCATCAATTGTGTTGCTGTTGCTGAAAAGCTGATTTTATGAAGTTGGCGGCGCGCTACCTGTTGGTAATACTTAAAAACCGCGAAAGTTACCAGGTAAACAAATATTCGCGAAAAAAGGTAAAATTAATTCCCATAATAAGTGGGAAAGAGAAAGAAGTGGAAACGAGATGCAAGCAAAATGAGAAATATTTGCGTTCCACAGTGGAAATTGTCATAATATGGCAGGGAGCCGCCATATTGATAAATTTCAGAAAAATGAAAATATCTCAATAAATGAAATACGAAAATTCATGGATAATTTATAATAAATTAATTGAAGAAAATTGCCACATTTTGACATAAGTATACAAGTCAAGCAAAGTCGAAAAATATGCTTAATTTGCATTTTTCTTGTGGAACGTATGTAAAAATTGCCGCTTAGAGCCTATAAAAAGGGGGCAATTCCTAAGATCTCTCTCAGTTTGTCGACAGCGATCACCAGTGTAGTTCAAATCAAGTTTTTTTCAAAGTTCTAGTATCCGATCAAGTAATCATAAATATTTTTCATTTTCAGCAAATAAGCATAAAATAAAAAGTGGCATATTTAAGGTACAATATTATACATGCTGGAAATTGGTGTGCAATTGGTGCTGGCAAGGGACATAAAGTTTTTGTTGGATGTGGACTTCAGATAAGTATTGTGTGACACTAATTAGTGTATAATTTAAATAAGTTTCTAGCATAAACTTAAGCACATGTCGAATCTGGTATTTTAAGAATATATGCAACGAAGCAAAATAGTTAAGTAATTAAGTTACAATAAGCTCAAAGTGAATTAAAAAATAAGTGTACAAAGCGCAAAACCTAGAAAAGGCTACAAATTGCATTTAGTTGAATATATGCCAAAATGCGACATAATAACTACATATGCAATCGAGCAATTAATGAACAGAATTAAATTAGTGAATTTATAAATTTGAGTGTTTCGCATTAGAATTATTCAATAAATACAGCATAAAACATAAGCACACATATCTTTTTTTCATACCACTACACTGCCCACCTAAATGCCGTAATCTAGCTGTAGTTATCGATTGCAGCTACATTACAAAACATTTAATGGTGGTTCCATCCAGGATTGTGTGCCTGTTTAATGTTGTAGTTGTGAATAATTCGAGTTACACTCAATTTAGTGATAAATATTTCTTTAAAAATTATTTTTTCGAGTTAAAAAACATTGAAGATTAAGTCATAACTGTGCTTAGACGTGGCAGTTTTAGTGAATAAACATGAAAAGTAATTTATAAATGTGCTTAGACGTGGCAGTTCTCATTAAAAACTTCAAAAATTAATTTATAAACGTGCTGAGACGTAAAACTTCAGGGTGCCCAGACGGGGCAGCTCGAATATTATCGAAATTTCTGTTATAATTGCTGAACTTACATGTTAGTAAATCGTGCGCTCATACTTGAGGTGGGCATGATAGCTTGAAATTATCTTATGGATATTGGTCAATGAGGAAGTCTACAGGTTTTGTTTACAATTCGTTATATTTTTCGGTCTAGGATTAACAAATATTTTGAGAATGGGTTAAGTTTGGTTTTGCTTGAAGTTTCTTTTATGTGCGGCGGGTGTGCATAATCTATTGCAGGAAGCTTTAGTGAATACCATACTTTTGATCCATCTCGCTCTTACACACAACATCTGCCTCCCTCTAACACACATGCTTGAGTTATTCATGATCGTTTACATGCCAGCTTTCAGGTTTTGGTTATCAGTTGTTTCCTTTATATCCTATGGCTGCCTGGAATTATCATGCTTGTGTTGGAGTAGGCTGTATACTAGGTGGATTAGACCTTTAGCGACAATATGCTTTCGTTTACCTGCCAGCTTGGAACTTGTTGTTATCAGTTGTTTGCTTTCTATGCTTTGGCTGTCAGGTGTTATCATATGTTTGGCTGGGTGAATATGTATCTAAAAGTAGATCACGTGAAACTGCTGTGATATTGGAGTATTTTCTTATCAGATTGAGGGTGGGTTAAATTTAAAGCTTTGATTAAAGAATGCGATTTTCTAGATGGCAGCAAAATGAACGTTTATAATAATTTGGTAACAGTATGTTTTGTACAAAATCTAATAAGCAGAAGAAAATTTTATAAGAATCTGGTAAAATGGTCAATATATAATTTAACAAGCAGAAGAAAATTGTATAAGAATCCGGTACAAGTATGTTCCATACGAAATTTCACAGACAGAAGAAATTTTAAGAATCTGGGTGTCTCTATTTAACAGGAAACTTGATTTTTCACAGGTTTCCCTGGTAATCACTCTTTAAGAGTTTCGAATCGGATCCTCAATTAAATGATAGTACTGCAGAGTTATCCATTTCAGAACCTTTTTCACCTAGCTCATCAGCTGCTTCATTACTATAGATATTCATATGTCCAGGAACCTAGAATAGGGTGACCTTATGCTGTATGGATATTTCTTATAGGCTATAGCTTTGCCCAAAACGAAGACGGAGACCATTTTCTGATATCAGTTCTAGGTGAAAACCATATCATATAATGTTTAAAAGTACATAGTGGTAAAATAAAATTTTATATGAATTTGGTAACAGTATGTTCTATCCAAAATCTAATTAGCTGGGAAAATCTTTGTAAGAAATTGGTATGTTCTATACAAAATCTTAGTGGCAAAAAGAGAATTGCATGAGAATTTGGTTAGTGGTTGGTGTCTTCCTGAATGTTAGACTGTAAAGATGTATATTGAGGAGTTTATCACAGAAAATAATAACATTTTTCTCGATGAGCATAAGAAAGAAATACAAGAATGCTATGACTTATTAAAATGATATAAAAATATTGAGAAATTCGAGTAAAAAATTTGTAGTTTTATGAGCATCATGTAAGCTGAGTATGAGTTTATGGCTAATAATTTTGATAAATTTAATACAAGTGATTACCTAGAAGATATTCAATTAAATTTACCGCGCATGAATAAAAAAACTCATGATCCAATGAAGAATAAGCTGAATGGGAAAAGCATGAGCAAATTTGTACATAACTATACGTCTACACTGTGAATCAAAGGAAGATAGAATTGAGTCCTTATGAAGAAGCGGCATATGGAACAACTGACACTCTACCATGGGGCATTAGTCTATTTCATCAGAACCGCAAGGAGCTGACGCAGAAAAAATAGTCTAACGCTGGTCTAAGATAGTATTGTAAATAAAACTTGTATTAGAGTTAAAATACCATTTAATGACACAGTTTGTTTTAATTGTATTATAGACTAAGATGTACACTTTTGTAAAATAAAGAAAGTATTATTACAGTTATAGGCAAACCGTTTAAGGAAGTCTAAAAATAGAATGATAAATTTAAATGTTAATATTTTTCAATTTATTATAAATCAATAATGATATCTTATATATGGTATTCTTTTTTCAATTTCCTTACTAAGTCCAGAACTCCTAAAATTATTCTATAACAATATTTGCCCACTACAGAACGATGCTAATCGGGCGGTTGAGCGTTTTACCCAGAATGTTAGGGCGATTGAGTGTGAGCGTGAGGAAAAATTTTAACATGCGGACTTCACCTTGGCCTCTGGCGTCATTTGAAACCGGAAGGGCATCTGAACCTTGACCTTGATCCGGAAGGGTGTCTGGGAGGCTACAATCAAGCACGTCACAGGAGATTCCGTCTGTCGATCAGACCAGTTCGAAAAGCTGTTTAAGTGCTATGAGACCTGTGTGAGCTGTTATCAGACCTGTTTGAAAATCTGTTTAGCTGTTATCTGACCTGTTGAAAATCTGTTAAGTTGTTATCAGACCTGCTTGAAAAGCTGTTTAGCTGTTATCTGACCTATTTAAAAGCTGCTAATCTGTTTGAAAAGCTACTAAATTGTTATCTTACCCGTAGAAAAGCTGTTAAGCTTTTATCAGACCTGTTCCAAAAGCTGTTTAGCTTTTATCTGACCTGTTTAAAAGCGATTGAGATGTTATCAGACCTGTTCGAAAAGCAGTTTAGCTTTTATCTGTTCTGTTTAAAAGCGGTTAAGCTGTTATCGGACCTGTTCGAAAAGCTGTTTAGCTGTTATCTGACCCATTTAAAAGCTGTTGAGGTGTTATCAGAACTTTTCAAAAAGCTGTTATCTGACCTGTATAAAAGCTGTTATGGTGTTATGAGACCTGTTCCAAAAGCTGTTATCTGACCTGTTGAAAAGCTGTTCAGCTGTTACCAGACCTGTTCGAAAAGCTGTTTAGTTGTTATCTGACCTGTTTAAAACCTGTTGTGATGTTATCAGACCTGTTCGAAAAGCCGTTTAGCTGCTATATGACCTGTTTAAAAGCTGCTAAGCTGTTATCAGAGCTATTTAAAAACCTGTTAAGCTGTTATATGACCTGTTTAAAAGCTGTTAAGGTGTTATCAGAACTGTTCAAAAAGCTGTTATCTGACCTGTGTAAAAGCCGCTAAGGTGTTATCAGACCTATTCGAAAAGCTGTTTAGCTGTTGTCTGATCTGTATAAAAGCTATTATACTGTTATCAGACCTGTTCGAAAAGCTGCGTAGCTGTTATCTGATCTGTTTGAAAAGCTGTTAAGCTGTTTTCTGACCTGCTTAAAAGGTGTTAAGCTGTTATGATACCTGTTCGAAAAGCTCTTCAGTTGTTATCTGACCTATTGAAAAGCTGTCAAGCTGATATCAGTCCTGTTTTTAACAGCTGTTAAGGTGTTATCAGAACTGTTCAAAAAGCTGTTATCTGACCTGTGTAAAAGCTGTTAAGGTGTTATCAGACCTGTTCGAAAAGCTGTTTTGCTGTTGTCTGACCTGTATAAAAGCTATTATACTGTTATCAGACCTGTTCGAAAAGCTGCGTAGCTGTTATCTGACCTGTTTGAAAAGCTATTAAGCTATTTTCTGACCTGCTTAAAAGGTGTTAAGCTGTTATGATACCTGTTCGAAAAGCTATTTAGCTGTTATCTGACCCGTTGAAAAGCTGTTAAGCTGTTATCAGACCTGTTCGCTTATCTGTTATCTGGCCTGTTTAAGTGTATGGAATCCCCTGTGACGTGCTTGATTGTAGCTCCGAGAAACACTTGCGGATAAATTTCAAGGATCAGGCGCCCTTCCGTTTTCAAAGTGACGCCAGAAGTAGTTGTTCTATGGGAGTCCTGGACCACAGTTTTAGCTTCCAGGATTTCGCCACAGATGGCACCACCATCTCTAGGGTTTTTGAGTCCATACTAAATGTTTCTTGGATAGATATAAGGTGCGCCTAAATTTAGGCTATTTTATTACGATTTAGCTTTTTTCAAGTGTTGTCTTCGCAGTTTATAGATTCGACAACCCTGAAATCTCTTATTTAAGTTAGTGTATAAGTACATATATTTGCAGTTAGTAATCAATCATTGTTATCAGCGATAACGGGCCAAACTTGGTTGAGAATTTCTTCACTACAAATTTAACCGAATACAGTTATAATTTGAGCAACACGGACGTGTTTTTTTTACCGGCCTATTATATACAGTCCACATATTTTCCGTTTTATCACATTGGTCCTTCTATAACCGTATAAATTCGCAAGGAACATACGTTCAGTTCCTAGCTTTATTCTCGTAAAAACAAAACAAAAAGTATTTAATTACCCACCGACAATACGCGCAGAGCAAATTATTCGCCTGTTAATCGTTGTGGTAACCAGTTGTTTATTTTTTCGTATCATGTCGTTTAACGCATAATACAAAAGATCGCATAATGAGTTCATACAAAGGCTGGAGTTTGAACTCAAATGTACCCATGATCTTTGAATCTAATCGGATACAAATCCATAAATTTCTGCATAACTTACTTGCCTAAGTATAAAAAGTGTTTAACTTTATAGTTTTCATAATAACCAAATAGATATCAATTGGAATTCTGAAATATGTAATTGTAGTACGGTTGCATGTCAAGCAAGCTCAAGTGAACAGAAGAGCTACCAAACTTAACCACCATTCACTAACGCATTAAAATTTGTGTCGAGTTTAGTGCAAATTAACAGCGCTTAACTGTAAACTAAGGATGCAGTGCCCAAGTAAACAGAGAATCTGTACATAATACTCACAATTCATTTTATTGTTGGATGTTGATTATTTGAAGGCCACGGGCGACATATGTGTGTGATTATCGAGTTTATTTGAGTATAAAAGTTTGACTATTGAAAACTACGGGTGTCTGATCTGGTGAACAGAGAATCTTGTGTACAGTGCTTATAAAATAGAGTAACGTGCGACAACTCAATTTAATTTCATTCCTGTTGCACTAATGAATTAATAAGTCCTGTGCTCATGAGGTTAAAAACAGTTGTACAAATATCCAAAATTAATCTTAGAAATTGTGACTCTTTTCATTAAATGAGTTAGTTACGTCATCATATTCGAACATTCATATTGGATTACGAGTAGCTAGCGCTATAAAGAATGAGTGTTACACACATCAATCACTCAAGTAAGTACCACTCTCGTTATGGATATTCTTAAGAAAAAAATGCTCTTCAATAAAAGGTAGTATCAGCAGGATCGATTTAGAGCAAGTTAAGGCACGCGTACATAAACTTGAAACTTTCTTCGCAAACTCTGAAGAAACCCAAGACCAGATTGATAAGATGGAGGTTGATGATACCCATCGGCAGGAAATGGAAGACAAATACTTCGAAATTAAAAGTCAATGCTTAGCTATGTTAATTCCTGAGAGAGCCAGTATCCAAGGGATACAATTCGACGGGAAGAAGTTGATGCTTTCAGCAGTATTTTACAGTCATTCACTGAACAGCAAGCAACAATGAATTCCTTGCTGCGACAATTAGTAATTGGGTGCAATACGGTATCAGCACAGCCGCTACATCTATCAATACCAGTGCGGATGGCCCTGGTATCCAACCTGGTCCTAGCACCCAAGTTGAAGCTCCATCTTCAATAATGACATATACATTCCTCAATCTCCTTAGCTAATGTCGGCCAGAGCTCTGTATCTACCTCCACAAGTACGTCCACAATCTTTAGCTCTGCAGCTAATTATATACCAGCGTCAACCGTGGAGACATTTATACCGCTTACTTCGGCTCCATTGATGACAAGATCACTTGTTACAATTACAACCGGCCCAGAATTTCTCAATAACAAAAATTTTATTTTACAGGGTCCATCTACAAATTTAAAATTGCCTAAAATTAATATTCCTGTATTTTATGGACAGTACGAAGATTGGCCCGCGTTTCATGATATGTTTTCCTCTCTTGTGCATAATAGAACTAAACTTTTTCCAACACAGAAATTTCAGTTCTCAAAATCTAGTTTCAGAGGTGAGGCCGCATCACTATTTAAGCATCTGACGAACAGTGACGCAAATTATCTAGAAGCATGGCATGAAATAAATTCACGCTACAATAAGGATAAATAAATCATCGAAGCTCATTTAAGAAATATAATGGAGCAAACATCTATTCAGCAGCAACCCTCTGCCAACGCGCTAAGGAAGCTATGTAATTCTATCAATTAATCTGTTCGTGCAATAAAGGCTCTTAAACTACCAATTAGCTCATGGGATTGCTGGCTGATTTTCATAGTGGTGCAGAGACTGGCTTCAGAGACGCGTCAGCTGTGGGATAGAAAGTCATCGGCAGAGAATCGACCAACATTTCAATCTCTTATGGATTTCTTAGATGACCGCAAATTCTACCTTCAATCTATACAGTTTAATCGAAAACATAGTCATAAATCAAATAGGTGCGATACAAAACAAATACATACAGTATCGATAACCGAACATGTAACGAAGAGCTTGTCAGCCGACAGATCTACCTACATTCACTTGTACCTGAATGTAGATACATACTGCATCCGACACCTCTTTGTTACAAAATCATCGCGGGATTAGCGTGGGTGGCTGCACAGCAAATGTGCCGCTAGCGATCAGCCGGCTTGGGGTGTTTCTTGCCACCCACATCCCTTGATGCTTGTTAAGCTTTGCAAACTCGTCAACATAACTGATCAGACAGACGGACGGACAGATAAAAAAAAAATCTAACGCAGGCTTCTTTCTCATGGTGGAACCTGAAAGCCTAAAAAGAAGAAAGTTGATTTTATTTATATCCTGCAAAAAGAAGGAGAATAGAAGACCTCAGCAACGCCGAACAAGTGTTAATTCACCCGGAGAGTTTACAACGCTGGCAAATGAGCGATTGAGAGAGAGTGAGAGAGCTGAAAGGGGTCTCTGATGTTGTTGAGACCCCGGCTTTGGGTAATGTTAAGTTGACTATCAGAACCAGTTTAACACAAGCTCGCTGCATGGACACGTTTAATAAATAAACGTCTCAACGATACATGCGATTCATCACTTAGTCCGTGTTAGTACTAGTATGTTACACTAAACATAAACCAACACCAGATGAAATTACCTGCACAAAACATTAAACAAAATAGATTAAATATTATATAGACGTTTTTTTAAAACATGCTTAGAAACGTCGAGAACAAAATGCTCAGCCATATTATTAACAGTAATACACATGCGATTAACAGGTTCATACTTGCTAAAGTTAGACCTTGAGGAGTTAACATGCGACAAAGGTAGCCTTCTTAAATTGTGCCTACTATCACGGAAAGAGATTTTATTAAGTAAAAATGGAGAAATAATATTCACGTTTAAGAGTTGATGCACAAACGTTATATCGGCAACCATACGACGTTTCTCTAGCGAGTGCATATTTAAAAGCTTCAAGCGATCCTTATAGGGTGGAAGAATTAATGAATTATTCCAGGGTAGGTGCCTGAGAGCAAATCGTAAGAAGTTCCGCTGAACAGACTCGATACGGTCGATGTGTATACCGTAAAATGGAGACCAGACCTGGCTAGCGTATTCAAGAAGGGGTCTCACAAAGCAAGTGTACAAATGCAATGAAATGGTGGGATTCGAGAACTCTCGAGACCAACGTTTTATAAAGCCCAAAATAGAACTACTCTTTGATACCATGAAGTTTATATGGGAGACGAAATTCAATCTTTGGTCATATTTGACACCCAAGTCACAAACAGAACTAACACGGCGAATCGAGGAATTCGAGAATTCATAATCATAAGTGATTGGTTTCAGATTCCTGTGGAAAGTCATAACCTCACATTTGTCGATATTGAGTAGCAAATTATTGCCTTTGCACCAGTCGTAAAATTTGTGGAGGTCACCCTGTTCAAGTTCACAATCGTTAAAAGATTTAATCTGAGCGAAAAGTTTAATATCGTCAGCATAAATTAAGACTTTGCAGTGCTTCACAACAGATACAATGTCGTCAATAGATAGAATAAAGAGCAACGGGCCCAGGTGACTCCCTTGAGGTACGCCGGACGAAGCTCTCAAGACTCTCGAGAAGGAATGGCGGAAATTGATTTGGTATGTTCTGTTATCTAAATATGACTCCGTCCATTTTTGGAATGTTAGGGGAAACCCATACTTTTCCATTTTAAACAATATGACGGAGTGAGATAACTTGTCGAAAGCTTTACTAAAGTCAGTATAGATACAATGTCTTTGGAAGCCTTTTGCAAACCCGCCATTAGTATCCGAGATGAATTCTAATAAGTTCGTGGTTGCAGACCTGCCCGAAATAAACCCATGTTGGTTTGAAGAAAGCAAATTCTTATAGGAAAATGATAGCTGAGAGTAAATGATTGATTCAAATAATTTGGGCATGCATGATAATTTCGCAATAGGCCTATAGTTAGAAATATCATTTTTACTACCTGTTTTATGGATAGGTATGATGACAGAATTTTTACATAGCTGCGGAAAACAACCACTATCGAGCGATTTTTGGAAAATAATTCTCAGCGGGGCTACTAGGGAGAGGCAACATGACTTCAGAAAGGCTGGAGGAATCCCATCGGGACCCGTTGTGAAGTCATTTGGAAGCCCATTAATATGATCCAGTATATCCTCATGTGTAATTGTAGGGATAGTCAATGAAACTTTATGAGAGTCGTTCATATAATTAAAGTTGCTATTACGAGGTTGGAAATTTGAAGAGGAAAATGCATTTTCAAAAAATGAAGCAAACATATTGCAAATTTCAGACGAAACGTCACAAGCAGAATCTTTGTACCTCATGGTATTGGGGTAGTTGTCGGTTTTTTTTTCATATTAATAAACCTAAAAAAGTTACGTGGGTCACTAAATAATTTTACATGCATACTTTGAATATACTCATCATAGAGTGAAGAGGAAAGTTCGTTGAACTCATTATAGGATGTGAGGAAGTTGCTGTGTGCTGTGTCCTTGTCGCGCAAATATCCTTTCCACAGTTTATTTTTTCTATTTTTAAGGCGTTTCAGCTCTTTATTGAACCATAGCGGTGATGTTTTAGAGATCCGCTGACGCTCACGGGGAATATGAAAAGCGAATAAATCGAAAAGAATTATGTAAAACTTAGAAACATCTTCATCAACACTATTGCAAGACAGCAATGTGTTGAAATCAATAGAGGTAAGTCTACGAGAAAGTTCCGAAAAGTCAGCTATTCTAAAATTGAAAAAGTATTGTGATTCGTCACAATTTGCGAGATTTTCGGTTTCATGGCAATATGTAATTAGTAGAGGAGGGTGATATTTGTCAAGAGTAGACATTATAACTGAGCTAGGTTCAACTAATAAGTTCCCAGCGTCAGTAGAAAATACCAGGTCTAGCTGCCTACCCATGTCATTCTTAACATTACTGATTTGGCTGCGACCAAGAGATGAAATAGTGTCAAGGAAACGTGATTCCCTTGTTGTCAAGTTATTAAGTGCAAGATAGTCATCGTCATCTTCATTAAGTACCCATTGTATATTGGGTAAATTAAAATCACCAATAAGTAGTAATTCGTCAATAGGTTCCATCTTACCATGGATAAAATTAGATGTTAAAGTAAGTAGGTCGTAAATATTTTGACCTTTGTCATCGACAATATTTATAGAGTCTGGAGGAATGTAGCAACAAATTATGTATAAGTCATACTTTAGGAGAGATAGCTTAAGAGCTATGAGCTCAATATCGAGGGTGTTGGAGAAACAAGGAAGTTCAATTTTGCTGCAATTGAGCTTATTTTTACACGCGAGAAGTACGCCACCGCCACGAGCCTCCGAAACAGTATGTCTATCTCTTCTAAATGTTTGATAAGAATTTCGAAGGATTTCAACATCGCGAATACCATGATGCAGCCAAGTTTCAGTGAAAGCAACTATATCGAAGCAAGCCGCGACAGAGGATTTGAAGATATGTGCGGTTTTTGTCCGAATCCCCCTCACATTTTGATAGTAAAGGGAAAGCGACGTCAGTTTTTTGGAACAACGTTATTTATTTTAGCTTTATTTCTAGGTAGGCGCTCAGAAGGTACAAATAATTTAGTAAAAGTGCCAGGAGGCCAAAGTAAAGGGTCTAACAACTTGTCCTGCATATCTGCTGAAACAGTTAGGAGAAAGGATGCAACCGGTTTAGAGCTTTTACTGATTTTTCGACAAGATATACCATCAGTCGCAATATTTTTGGACTTTAAATACTTCGATATGTCCTCGCACATAGTTTCTGGGCAGAGACGCGTGACGAAAACATTCGAAGGTTTAGGTACCGTTCTCAAAGAGGCCCCAATACCATTTCCTAAAGAGGACTGAGATGAAGTACCAATCGCTACTGTGGTAGACTCCCTCCTTTCAGTTGCACGTTTCCGGGATCGGTTTTCACGGATGCTTTGTTTACGGATTTGCTTGGAATGCTCCACAGGAATAGGAGCATTCCTATTAAAATCCAAGTCAAGTTCGGAAGATTTGGCCAACGGAAGCGGCACGTGCGAAGCCCAATCGCCCCCATCCACGCTGGCTAAGCCTCCAAAGCCGTTTCGAAATGCTCAGCCCCATTTGTTATTGCGGTTACTAACGGATTACCTCCATGGACCGATCCGTCACACCTTTCCCCTATATCCTTTACTCAATCATGTTGATCCTGAACACCTGGGGTGGAATCATCGTGAAGCTAAGACAGCGATGAACCATGACACCCCAGAGGACGCCGACTTAGAGGATGCTGCTAAATGTTTGTGCGCTAAAAGAAATGCGAAAGAAGGATAAGAAACCACTCAAACATATTTACGTTGAATTTGGCATTTATTGCACTCGAGCACTTTGTGATATCTCACCATTCGCTTCCCTTACAAGATTCGTACAACATAATAAGTATACATTCGTAGAAAGGAGGAAATGGAAATTTACTTAGGTTTCTTTCCTGTTCGGCCTTAATAGACATCCAACTTATCTTCACCCTAAACCCTGCTAGCTAAGCTTATTAAAAAATAAAAAAAACATGGAACTTTAGGGCTACCAATCATATTCCTACGGGCTAATAGTACTAAAAGAAAATTTATATAAAAAAAAAAATACAATAATAGATAGATATAGTAATGAAAGAACGGAAATGTTACTTAAAGGAAAAATGTTAGTTCCACAGCACCTGGGACCCCACCTGCGCGGTAAGGGCGGAGTCTAACTGAAGATTTCCCTCGCTGGAGTAATTGAACGGGTGCACCCGGTGTTGAAGCAGTCGCCGTTTTCTTCAGGAAGCTCACTGGTTTTTTTCTTTTATCTTCTTCGTTTGGTTTTATGGTGGGTACATTGACCTCTTTTTTATATTGCGTACATTGACCAGTTTTTTATAGTGGGTACACTGACCTCTTCTTTGTTTTTTTAAATTTACACTACTTTTTATAAGATTGTGTTAACCCTCTATTCTTTATTCGGTTTTCGTAATTATCACTAACGATCTAATATCATGCTCGCGGGTCAGGCTAATTGGCTAGACTCAAAAATAAGTCAATGAAGCTGGTATGCGAATACGACAGCTCAATTCACTTTCAATTCACTGGCACGTAGTAATGACGTAAGTGAGTTTCTTTACTTATGATCTACGCATTCCAGATTCTTCTTTCCTTCTCTGTTAACACACACACAACTTTCCCTAACGGGTAAGTTTCCTCACTACACATTTCACCCTAATTTTGGATGATTGTCTACTTTATAATCCAGATATCAATTACACAGAGGTAGCACAAGAAAACTCTCTGCGAAAACAGGTGAGAATTCGTCTCAAAAACTGTTAAAATGCTAAACTGTTCTGACCGTTCACTTCATATTTCAGATACTATTTCACGAATGTAGCACAAGAAACTTCGCCAGGGCAGGTAAGAATTCATACCGAAATGTTTAATTTTTCATCCTAAATTTATCCACGGGACAATTATGTTGCGCAGGTAAGTTTATTTATACCACTAGTAAAAAACCTTCACTAAACCTTAAGTTTTCTTTTACAGAATATATATTCTCCTTTAATAATAACGATTTTCCTTTAATAATAATTCAGACTTCCTTTGTAGTTCAATTGGAAATGTACTTGACGGCACTTAAAATAAGACAGGTGAGCACTTTCTTCACAACCTGAATTTTCTTTATAAAAACTAAAATTTTCTTTATAGTTCACGCGTAAATCAGGTGAGCACTTTTCTCACGAACGAATTTTTCTTTATCAAAAAGTTCACGCGTAAATCAGGTGAGCACTTTTCTCACGTCCCGAATTTACTTTACAAAAACTAAAATATTCTTTATAGTTCCAGGCGGAAATCAGGTGAGCACTTTTCTCACGAAACAAACTTTCTTTATAAAAAAAACTATAACAAAACTTTCGCATAACTAAAATTTCCTTTATATTTTAGGCGAAAAATCTTCTGGACGGCACTCAAAACAAGTCAGGTGAGCACGTTCCTCACGAACGAATTTTCTCTTTATCGAAACTAAAATTTTCTTTTTAGTTCACACGTAAATCAGGTGAGCACTTTTCTCACGAACGAATTTTTCTTTATCAAAAGGTTCACGTGTAAATCAGGTGAGCACTTTTCTCACGTCACGAATTTACTATATAAAAACTGAAATTTTCTTTATAGTTCCAGGCGGAAATCAGGTGAGCACTTTTTTCACGAAACAAATTTTTCTTTATCAAAAAAAGTTCACGCGTAAATCAGGTGAGCACTTTTCTCACGTCACGAATTTACTTTATAAAAACTGGAATTTTTTAAACTTTCACAAAACTAAAATTTTCTTTGTATTTTAAGCGAAAAACCGCAGCACGCCTCAACCGACCACTGTCCTCGACCAACGTTTCAAATCAACTTTTAGAGTTCGCGCCGTCTCCCTACCTCGCAGCCGCCAGACAACCAACCGACCAACGAGCCGTTCTTCGTCGGTCCGAATTTGAAATTTTTACTGGCGACCGTACTGCTGGCTATATGAGCGGTTGTGTGTGTATCCCTGCTAGGTATAACGAATATTTTGTTTTCGAGCAAAATTTTCTTGGAATTTTTGCATTTTTCGGGCCTGCTGCAATACATTGCATGATGGTACCATGCGATGTACTACACTAGGCGAATTACCGTTTTCGTCGTCTCGATGTGGGTGACTAGTGGTAAGATTCAACCGAAAAATTGTATTTTGTGCTCATTTTGCACATTTTAGCATTTTTCGACTGAAATTATTCTGCAGCTGTTGTTATTTCTTTTAGATCTGGACTTGTATGCGGGTATGTATAGATATGTTTTTTTTTCAAGGAATTTTTGTACTATGGAGAAGTAGCATTAGACTACTTCTTAGAAAATAAATAAATTTTATCTTTTCAGGAATTTTCTAATATGAAGAAGTAGCATAGGGCTACTTCTTGAAACTATATAAATTTTATTTTTTTCCAGGAAACTCTGGGAAATCATGGGGGTTTCTCTACAAACGTAGAAAAGCCAAACAAAAGTAGCGTAAGGGGGTATACGCTACAGCGTGGGGACGACCCACCGAGAATAGAGTCTCATGCCGGGCAAAAAGAGGAAGGGAGGGAAAAGAGAGAACAAAAAAAAACCCCCGAGAAAAAAAACACCGGAAAGTTGTCTCGGGAGGTGGATTGTGAATAATATCTTTACAGCCGCGCCCAACGTGGGGACGACCCACAAGAGTCTCAAGCCGGGCATACGCCAGACCCTGAGTTGTTGAGACTTAAGATCCCATCTGAGGCCATGATCCCAATTCGTCTTGGACGAGGGTGGACTGATCTACCAATAGACGCCGTCTACCAACTCGCCTCGCCCAATGAACTGACCAGGAAGAGGTGCAGCGATTGATTTAGTGGGTACTTGAATTTTCGGCTCGGGATTACGACTTCGTCGGTGAAATGCCGGTACTTATCGTTCTGTGTTCTGCTGAATCCAGTCCCAACACCCCGGAAATTCCCCCAATCCAAAGAGAGGAAATCGCTTCGTAACAGATAGAATTCATCTATCAACTCACTCAGGATGACGGAAATCCCGCGGGATGCAGCAAGCGGGTTCCAGCTCTAAGGAAATTGTAGAAAGGACAGGAAAGGAACATCCTTCAGATGAAGGCTAACCAATAAGGGGTTAGTAACAAAGGCTGAGACCATCTAAACTTGTTAGTTTAGAGATAATACACAATATATATATAAAAAAAAAATCGCCGAGACTCCATCTGCACTCGACGACGCTGTGACATTCTTGAAGTGGAAGAAAATTGAAGAAAGGACAGGAAAGTGAAATCCTTCGGATGAAGGCTAACCCACAAGGGATTAGTAACAAAGACTGAGACCATCTAAACTTGTTAGTTTAGAGATAATACACTATAAGTAAAAAAAACTACGCTCCACTGAGGCTTCAGCCACACCAACCACCGCTCGGAGAACTTTAAATTGGAAGAAAACTGAAGAAAGACAGAAAACTAAAATCCTTCAGGTGAAGGCTAAGCTAGAAGGGGTTAGTAACAAAATGAAAGAGGTTTATCACCCACCACTGAGGAAGTAGTAGGAGAGTTTGCGATAACCTGTAGTTCACAAGTGAAGCTTGCCGGATGCCTTCTTAGGGCTACCGAGACCAAATCAACTTTGATCAAGACTTAATATCCTGAGCATGGAAAAGTGCGATCGAGGGACCCTTAGAATTCTGCAACCGGTACGAAACACGCCCAATTCGTTCTACAACAGTCGCTGTTATGAACTTAGGTGCCAATTTGGCCGCAAAGCGATCAATTGCGCTACATTGCACGAAATTTCGGACATACACAGTCTGTCCAGGTACAAAAGCTCTTTCTCGAGTTCGCAAGTTGTAACCAGCGGCGTACATTCGATACGCCTCCGTAAGACGGAACTTTACTTCATCGCGCAACAGCTGAAGCTTCTGTTTGACAGGTATACACTCAATAGCCCCATCGGAATCTGCCTTCAAATCTCACAGAAGTTGATATGAGCTACCGGTTGTCACCGGATGTCGACCGAAAAGCACGAAATATGGCGAGTATTTAGACGACTCATGCACGACATTGCGGATGGCGAAGCCGGTCTCGCTCAGATGTTCGTCCCAATTCCGATGCTCCGTCCCGACATAGGTGCGAATCGCTGCCAGGACCGACTAGTTGACACGCTCTGAGGCATTTGACTGAGGAGAGTAGGCTGGTGAGAAGATGTGTTTCACCCTGTCTACGGTCTAACAGTTGAGCGAATATTTTTGCAATGAACTGGTTATCCAATGTCTGAATGCACCATTTCCGGAACCCCAAACATTAAAAAGACTTCTTGCTCCAGAAATTTGACGACCCGCGAGGCTGTGGCCTCTGGCATTGCTTTCAACAGCACGAACTTAGATAAGTGGTCCAGTACGATGAAGATGTACCTATTACCACTTCGACTACGCGGGTATGGACCTAAAATATCACAGAAGATGCGTTGTCATGGCAGCTCGGTAGTCCGTATCGTGCCCAGGCGGGGTCTTGAAGACACATTGGTCGGCTTGATCAGTTTACACGTTTCGCAGGCGTTTCTGAACTGTCGTACTTCTGAAGCCATGCTCGGCCAGTAATACTGACGACGTAGTTTCTCTAAGGTTTTTGCGAAACCGCAATGTGCTGCTACAGGAGGACTATGCTCGGATTTTATCAACTCGCCAGTGAGACTATCAGGAACCCATAGCTTCCACTGAACCCGATCCTCTGAGACGTTGTTATTTGGAAACGGAAATGAGGTATATACCTTACCACTGCTAATTCGTAAGTTCTGAAAACCGCTTGGATTAGAAGTGATCCGCTGGATACTCTCCACATGCGTTTTCTCATGGAATCAAATCAAGCGAACTGACTTGCGCAGGATAAACTAACTCGTCTGTGTGTTGTTCCGCTCCCTCGTCAGCATAGGACCTGGAAAGAGCATCATCCACCACATTGTCCTTACCTTTACGGTATTCAATGTTCAATTTGAAGACCTGGAGTTTGAGGCTCCAACGAGCCAGCCTGCCGCATAGATCCCGTTGGTCCATGAGCCATTTGAGGCTAGCGTGGTCAGTAATGACCGTGAACTTCAGTCCTTCCACATACGGCCTGAACCTCTTTATACTTAACACGGCGGCCAGATACTCTAACTCGGTTATGATGTAGTTGCGTTGAGCAGCGTTCAGCTTCTGTGACATGAAAGCGATGGGATGCTCATCCCCATCCACAGAGCGCTGAAACAAGACGCTTCCAACCCCTGTAGTGCTAGCGTCGCACTGAATGAAAAAGGTCTTGAAGAAGTCAGGATTCGCGAACATTGGGGCGGTCATCAGACACTGTTTTAACTGTTGGAATGCCAGTTCAGCTTGTTCGTTCCACTCGAACTTGATGGTTTTCTTTAGAAAGTCCGTCAGAGGAGTAGCGATGGTAGCGAAATGTGAAATGAACCTCCTATAGCAGCCGCACACTCCGAGGAAGCTACGTATTTTCTTGACAGTTGTTGGCCTTGGCAAGCTCTGAATAGCAGTGACCTTTTCGAGATCGGCCCGCAAGCCCCCATCCCCAACTACAAAGCCAAGATATCTGACCTCTCTCATACAAAACTTACTTTTCTCCACGTTGATCGTCAGGCCGGCAGCGCGAAGCCTTAGGTGTTCGTCAAACGTGGAGGAAGTAATGAGTAAGTCGTCAAGATACACCGACACTCGGTCATGCATTTGGTGAGGGATGACCTTGCACATCAGCTTGCACATTGTCTGCGGAGCGTTGCAAAGTCCAAACGGAAGCACCTTGAACTGGTATAGGGGTCTTCGCGGCACTGCGAAAGCCGTTTTGTCTCTTGATCCCACAGCGAGAGGGATCTGCCAGAACGCATCCTTTAAATCTATGGCAGGGATCAACTTTGTCTCCTGGAGTCCACTGAGGAGTCCATCTATTAGGGGTAACGGAAAGGCATCTGGGACTGTTAGCGAGTTTGATTTTCGGGCGTCCAGACAGAGGCTCACTTTACCGTTAGCCTTCTTAACTAAAGTGACTGGTGACGACCATGAACTTTGGCTCTCCTCAATGACTCCTAGCGACAGCATTCGGTCGAGCCCATCGTATAAGGATTTCTGCACTGCCGGAGACACTGAATAGAAAGGCTGTTTAATGAGTTTCGCCAGACCAATGTCTATCTCATGCTCTACAAACGTGGTGAGACCCAAGCCTTGCTGACTGAATGATGGAAAGGAGGTGATCACCTCCAGCAAACGTTGCGAGTCGTATTCTGAAAGATCGTGCTGTTGCGAACAAGAAGGTGAGGCTTTTGGCAAGGAGTGACGCTCACTTACCATGACAGGTCTTAAGCCGAATGCCTTCCAAAAATCGATTCCCAGGTACAGCTGTTGCTGAAGAGAGGGAACTGTGTGCAGTCTCATCATACGCGTCTTTTCCCCATATTTTACGAGGACCCGTATGTGCCCAAGGACCTTTTGCTGCCGCCCATCAGCGGTCGAAGCTGAAGGCGGCATCGAGTGGAACGAAATCCCCATTTTGCTCAGGAAACTCTCTGCTCCAGCCCCGAGCACGCTCACATTTGCACCGCTATCTAATAAACCTCGTAGCTTTCGTCCCTGAATGTAGACATCGGCGTAAGGACGAGGATCCCAAGGATCCTCTTCATCAGATACTACTGTTTCGGCAATGGCAGCCTTTATGACTCTACGCAGGCTGGGGTACCTATGTGTGCGTGGGACAGTCCTGGAGGAAATGGACCCCGAAGCCGATGGGAATTCGCTGACACAAAACGATGCATCCTCTATATCCGAGGTGGAGATTGACGAGCTTTCATCCGAAAAGGTGCAGCTACATCTTTCTGAGGGACAGTGTTCCAAGTAGGTGGTAAAATTTGGCGTGCTTTGCATGCTGGGATTCTCTGTCTGAGTGGAAGAGTTAGACATGTTTACTTTGAGACTGTTAACAGGTTTAGAATTCAATCTGGGTTCGCGAGTTTTAAGTTTTGGGAGCGCTGTAGCATCGCTGACAGCTCGACGCCGTGGAGTTAACGGTAGCAGTAGGGCTCGGTGTTGGTAGCCGCTCCTTCTGTCGTGCGCCCGAAGGTTTGGCTTGGAGTCAAACGGCGCTGACCACCTACAAAATTTTGAACCCTGCCTTGGTTTCCCGACAAGCAAGCTCTACATTTCGCTTTGATTATCCCACTGCACCGCATGCATAGCAGAAGACTCTCTGTGGCCCTAGTGGACAGTTGACGTAGACATGACCTTCCGCCGAGCAATTTCAACAGGTCACTCGAGATCTAGCGGGTCGGTGAATGTCTCTCGGAGCATTAATTTGAACGCCTCGCGGTGGAACTTCAATGGCGTCTATTCGATTGGGCAAAGTGTGATTCAAATACGATGAATCTGAATAGATTTCATGCACTGCTCGCGGAGAGCCAATATCGGACCATAATTTTTCAAATCGGTTACACAGGCCCCTCAAATCTAGCACGTTATTAGTCTGATAAAGGAGTTACGCCTCCTGTAAGGCAGGTTTGATGTTACGTCGCATTATTTCCACCAGCTCTGTTCTGGGATCGGTATGCTCATTTTGGACACTAACGCGTGAACCGCTAATCGAAAATCACTGAAGTACCCGTTCACTCCTTGCCTCCCTGACTCAACTAGCTTGCGAATTTCGTAGTCAGTTTCCTGGCTGCGGAATTCGCGTAGGAGTGCTGAACGTAACTCTTGCCACGAGTGCGTATGCTGATTTCGCACATATAGCCAACACCAGTTAGCCGCTTTCCCGGTAACGAGTGTATGGAACCCAGCACACAGTTCGGAGGCGGATACTTGTTCTAGCACTGCCAGAGATTCTACACGAAATATGAACTCTGTTAATAATTCTCAAGCAGCTCACCTCGATAAAGAATTTCATCGTCAGCAGGAAATTCTGAAAAGAATCGTTCTCACGCCATACACGGCATGTCGTTGCAAACAGACGAAATGCGATGCCTTCAGCGTCGCATTTATGCGATAGTTTTCGATGTCTGTTTTATGATTATAAATTGCTCGGTCAGCTTGATGCCTGAGAAAGTTTCACTTTGTTTTAAATATTTTCTTTTTTTTGTCTTTTTTATTATCATGTCACAAATAAGTATAAATAGCCGATTTTGTAATTGAATTTTTTGAGTAAAAAGGTAAATCTTCATTAAAGAGGGTGTTTTATTAGCAATCAAAAATTTTCTTTCTGCGGTGCTTAAGTGTTGCACTTACTGCACCATTCATCAGGAGTACAGGTGATACACCTTACTCACATACAACGCGGAAGAGCAAAAGAGCTTATCCGCTCAAGCAAATACATTGGTGACCCCGACCTGATCGTGTCATAAAAGAGATCACTGTTCAAATATTGCAGAGAAAGTAACCAGGTTGTTTCAGATCATGGACGGACTTCTAGAGTCGCAATCATTCCTTGGTGATCTAATTCAGAACAACTATAAAAACTACAAGAAGGATGGAGCTTGTCGGAAGACTACCAGAAAGTACTTTGCAACTCGCCTAGCATTGCTTGAGGAGCTTTGGGCAGAATTCCACGTTAACCACCAAGAATTAGTAAAACTGGATTCAACTCATGATGACAACGAATACTTCACCACAGATAATTATGGCACCATTCAGCAGTTTTACAAGCAATTCAAACAAAGCCTCACTGAAGGTATAGAGGCAATCAAGCAAGATGAATTGGAACTGCAACCCAAAGCAGACAATACAGATACATGTCAATCATCTGTGACTGATCACTCAAACGATGCCAGTACCAGCCAATCAAAGGATCAGGTCAGTGCACAACAAGTAATCTCGACGCCAAAGAAAACACTGAAAAAATTCCTACAGAAAAAAAGGGTTCGTCCAAGGTACATTTTCAAGTACCAACCAACCAGAATCACTCAACACCAAATCAACAAGAAGAAGTAATTCGAATGGTTCGTAAGCAACATCGTGTCATGGCATCACTCAGTCGAACCCTACAGGAGATCGCTAACAAAGCCGATGAAAGGCATTCAAGGGTATACTATGAGCTGAAGATACAGATGATCAATAAAACAGTCGATGATATATCCGAAACTGATCAGCAGATTTGGGAAGAAACCATGGAGCAACCCCTAGATTACACTAGGGAGCTATACGATGTTCTACACGATTGGTGCCAGGAAGCTCTTGTACACTTACATGAAAAATTTGAGACCATAGAGACTCCAACGGCAAGCAAACAACCAGCACAATCACAGATGAATTTGCCTCGGGTCACTTTGCCAATATTCGATGGTGACTATACGAAATCGATGCACTTCCATGACCTTTTCGATCAAATGGTCCATGCAAGTTTGATAAGCAATGCTGAAAAAATGTTCTACCTCACCATCAATCTCAGTGGTGAGGCGATGTCACTAGTCAAGCATCTCTCCATATCAGATGCTAACTATACCATTGCGTGGGACGCCTTGAATAAACGGTATAATAACCAAAGATTATTATGCACAGCACTGCTCAACAAGCTGTGGGATCAGCCACCTACACAAGGGTACTCAGCAGCATCCATCAAACATCTCCACGATGTAACAAACGAGTGCATCCTCGCTCTAGAAAATATAAAGATCTCTACCACAAACTGGGATCCCATATTGGTGCACATGATGATCAAAAAGCTCGACAAGACTACTCATGCACTGTTTGAAGACTCCTTAAAATCACCAAAAGATCTGCCTACCAATAAAGGGCTATTAAGCTTCCTAGAGAGAAGGTTCCATGTACTAGAGTCTCTTGGGAAAGAAGGCCATACTGCAGCAAGAGAGCAGAGATGCAACAAAAAATTGCAAGGAGAATCGCGATCCGCATTGGTATCCACAACCAGGCCAAGAGGTTGTGTAGTATGCAGAAATAAAGTCATCCACTATATTTCTGTCCAGCGTTTTTGGCCCAGCCCCATCAAATCGTCGCATAACACTTAGACAACACAAGATATGCATCAACTGTCTGAAAAGCGATCATCCAGTATCAGAGTGTGGGCTCAGGAGCTGCACTAACTGTTCTGAAAAGCATAATTCATTAGTGCACATAGACTCAGCTCCAAAATCGCACAACAGTCCTAGGTCGCCAAGTCACGGGCAATCATCATTGAGCTTGGAAAAGGGAACACCGAACAGCAACACTAGTGCTCAAAACTCAACAGCTCTAACAACTCACACCAAAAGGCTAAGGCAAAATTACATTATGCTCAGCACAGTAGCAATCGAAGTGAGTAACATCAAGGGAAAGAATACGATGCCGAGAGGTTTCTTGATTCAGGATCACAGCTCAACTTCATCACGTCAGAGTTATCAAGGCGACTAAATCTGCTACACATTCCAGAAACAATGTACGTTCAAGGAATAGGCAAGGGACTCCGAAGGACCCACCATAGAGTGCAGTTGAATCTACATTCAAGAATGAACAACTACTCCACCCAACTGGATGCGTTTGTGTTAGCAAGGTGGTGTCCAACCTACCAGATCATGTAATTGAGAGCAAATCATGGTCTATCCCACAAAACATTCCGTTGGCCGATCTAAACTTCAATAAACCTGGCACAATTGACCTCTTAATAGGAGCCGAACTTTACTTTGATTTACTAGCAGTTGGGCAAATCAAACTCAGTGAAAACTTGCCAACACTTCAGAGCACAATGTTCGGGTGGACCGTGTCCGGACCAGTGCAAGATGAAAAGGTCTCTGTTGCGTTATGCGGCATCTGCAGTGAAGATGAGAGAATTGAGGAGCAACTCAGCCGTTTTTGAAACTGGAGGAAATAGACTCAATGGATGAAACCTGCAGTCTTACAAGAACTGAGCAAAGATGTGTAGAGCACTTCGATCAGACTGTCAAAAGAAATTATCAGGGCAGATTTGTAGTCAAGCTACCATTTTCCCAGGATCCCAAGGCCATCGAAGAATCAAGAGATATCGCCCTTAAACGATTCTATTCCCTTGAAAAGAGACTTCTTCGTCAACCGAACATTAGAGAACAATATGTTGATTTTATGCGAGAATACGAAGCTTCAGGACACATGAGAAGGACGAAATTAACAGAAATAAAAGGCCCACATTACTTTTTGCCGCATCACTGCATCACAAAGCTGGACAGTACTACTACAAAACTAAGGGTTGTGTTCGACGCATCAGCCAAATCGACGTCGAACGTGTCGCTAAATGAGGTTCTGTGCAAGGGCCCAACTATCCAGGACGAGCTACTCTCAATCCTGTTACGATTCAGATTCCCAAGGTTTGTCTTCACCGCCGATATAGAAAAGATGTATCGGCAGGTTGAAGTCGCTGAAGAAGATCAGCAGTATCAATTAATCACCTGGAGAGAAGACCCACACCAGCCATTACAGTACTTTAAACCATGTACGGTTACCTATGACTAGCACCAGCCCCATTCCTCGCAACCAAGTGCTTGGAATATCTTGCCAATGATGGCGCTCTGACTCATCCACTGGGGTCGAAGGTCCTCAAAAGAAACTTTTATGTAGATGATGTGATGACAGGGTCTGATAGTTTAACGGAGCTTCTTGAGACACAGCATCAACTCAAACAATTACTCATTTCTGGCGGATTTAATCTTCGTAAGTGGTGTGGAAATCACCCACAGCTGTTACAAAATTTTCCGAAGGAAGACATTGAACTTGAGTTAAACTTCAACGAGCCTGCAGAAGAATCCATAAAAACGCTTGGTGTAACCTGGCAACCAAGTTCAGATATCTTCAGAATAAAAACAAGCTGGAAAGAAGCACGGAGGGTTACCAAAAGAACAGCCCTTTCCGACATCACACATATCTTCGATCCACTGGGATGCATGAACCCAGTCACAATATTAGCAAGAATATTTATCAGAAAAATTTGGTCTCTAAAGCTGGACTGGAATGCCTCACTACCCATGGACATGCATACCAGCTGGTTAAAGTTTCGAGAGGACTTGAAGCTTCTGAACGACATTAAAATCCCAAGGCATATAGCATCTGGTAAAATATGCAAAACATTACAACTACACACCTTCGCCGATGCATCCGAAACAGCTTACGGGGCCGCCGTATATGTCAGAACTACACTTCAATATGGTGTCATCACAGTACGTCTACTTTGTGCGAAATCGAAGGTAGCTCCGATAAAAATGAACAACATTACCCAGACTCGATCTGTGTGCAGCGAAACTAGCAGTTCAATTAACTCACCGAGTAAGAAAAGACATCAATATACCTCACATAAAGGGATATTTCTGGACAGATTCCGAAATAACGCTGGCATGGATCAACTCAGAGTCGTCATCATACCACACATTTGTAGCCAATCGAGTCGCAGCAATCCAAAGACTATCCAGTCCAGAACGGTGGAGGCATGTACGGTCAAAGGAAAATCCTGCAGATATCGTTTCTAGAGGAATGGCATCAGACAAACTCGTCAAATGCAATCTTTGGTTTTACGGCCCTCCATTTCTACATGGATCAGAAGCCATCTGGCCATCACAACCGCCCAGAAAAGAGATAGATGTAGAAATAAAAAGACGCAAGACACCAGTTGTATTGGCATCAACAAGCGAACAACCGTGGATCTCCAACATCAACCACAAGAACTCCGCCCAGAAACTCTTAAGGATTGTAGCCTACATGCTCCGATTTACTCGCAGCTCAAGGCGACAAAAACGGGCGTTGTGATTAAAATTGTCAGCTGAGGAACTAGACAAGGCATTTATGGCAGTCATTTACCAAACGCAACGAGAAGGCTTTAAAGACGAAGTACATCAACTCCAAAGGAACAAATATGTCAGCAACAACAATCCATTAAACAGTCTTTGTCCCTTCTTCGATGATCGAAATATCATTCGGGTTGGGGGACGACTGGAAAATTCTGAGCTGTCTTACGATGCTAAGCACCCAATATTATTGCCGTATTCTCATTCATTAACAACGCTTTTGATGCTCGACATTCATAATCGCAATCTACACGTCGGACTTCAGGGGTTGCTAGCGATCACCAGACAACGATACTGGCCAATCAAGGGAAAGAACATCGCAAGATCAATTGTGCAACACTGTGTCCGCTGCAACAAGGTGAAACCAAAGCTGATGACCCAACTCATGGGCAACCTACCAACGACCAGGGTCCAGCCTGCGAGACCCTTTGTCAATGCGGGCGTAGATTTCTGTGGACCAATACAAACTCACTTTAAGTTACGAGGGAAACGTCCACAGAAGTCCTATATAGCTGTGTTTTGTTGTTTTGCCACGAAGGCCATCCATCTTGAGGTTGCCAGTGATCTCACCACAGAGGGGTTCATAGGAGCACTCAAACGTTTCGTCGCATGAAGAGGAAATTGCCGAAATCTCTACTGTGACAATGCCACAAACTTTCATGGCGCCAAAAATCAACTTCTTCAGGTACAGCAATCTATATATGCTCCAGAGTCAACAAACAAAATTTCTTCATTTTGTCAAGCAAGAGGAACGGACTTCCACTTCATTCCCCCTCGAGCCCCACACTTCGGGGGTTTATGGGAAGCCGCAGTCAAATCAGCGAAGTTTTTGCTCCAAAGAACGGTAGCATCAGCTGCACTCACCTTCGAAGAACTAACAACCGTTACAGCTGAAATTGAGGCTATTCTCAGTTCGAGACCATTGACACCATTATCTGCTAATCCAAATGACCTAGCCGCCTTAACTCCAGGTCATTTTCTAATAGGTGAGCCAACTACTGCAGTAGTTGATCCAGACGCAGTTCCACCACATATAAGTCTAGTTAGAGGGTGGAAACTGGTGTCGCACATTAAACATGAGTTCTGGCGACGGTGGTCAACCGAATACCTCAGCGAGCTTCAACAAAGGCACAAGTGGAAGCAAGAAAGCAAAAATGCCAAACCAGGAATGATGTTTCTAATTAAGGACGACAACTTGCCTCCTTTGAGATGGCAGCTCGGAAGAATCGAGAAGACCCTACAAGGAGAAGACGGTTTGGTACGAGTCGCCGATGTCCGAACGAATTCTGGTATTATGAGCCGGCCAATTCACAAATTAGCTCCACTACCAATCGGAGAGACGGAGAAATCTAGCAATTCCAATCCTGCGACTCGACCTGGCACCTCTAGAAGCGACGACACTACTTCCGACACGACCAACAATCCAGACAATCGCCCTAAAAGAAGAAAAATTCGAGCATCGTCAAGTCCAGTTACAAGTATGCTCCTACTAACATGTTTAATCATGCCTATTCTTGGAAATCCCTTAGCTCAGATTATTCCATTCAAATCACAAGCGGGGATATATTTCGAGAATCTCGGTTCTGCTAACTTGGTCAGCAGTGAGTGGTCCCTTATAGTGTACTACAACATGGTAGGATATTGGAAGGAGGCTGACGCAATCAGCACTGGCATAGGTAACCTGCAACATATATGTAGTATGCTCAAAAACGCAAGCTACTGTTCTCTGATCACCGATCAACTTGTCTCATTGAAAGAAGAGCTCGCCCACAGTAATGAGTTACTCCAAATTTCCTCATCAAAGAGACCAAGGCGAGCCCCACTTAACATAATCGGCAACATAGCAGGGGCACTGTTTGGGATCCTAGATTCAGAATATGCCGAAAAACTATCAACAACCATCGACCAAATAAGAACCAATGAAAATCATTTACTGCAGTTGATCAAAAATCAAACATCTGTGATAGACTTCACTGTGAACGTATTAAAACACGATCAGGAAAGCATGACCAGCCACTTAGAGACCATCAAGAATCATATAATGCGCATAACCACCCAACTCAACAATATTACAGAAGAGATATACCAGCGGGAAGTGGCTGAAACTTTTTCCACTTGGGCTTTGCAGATAACATTGATGACTACGAAGTACCAACGAGCTCAAACAGCGATTTTGATTGTACTGACTGACACTCATTTCGGGAAGATCAACCCCCAGCTATTGTCTCCGCGACAGCTAAAGGAAGAATTAAATACAATGAAAGATCACTTACCATCAACAATCAGATTACCCACAAAAACAGATAATCTACTTCAGCTTTACAATCTCATGAAAGTCGAACGTCGAGCAACAAAAAAATATGTAATATTTCGAGTAAAGCTCCCCTTGTTTACCTTTGAGGAGTTTGAACTATATCGCATCATTCCAGTTCCAGTAATAATCAATGGCAGTTTTGTAGCTATCAAACCATCAGCTGAATTTCTGGTCGTCAATCTTCACAAAGATAAATATTATCCGCTCAACAACCAGGAATTTCATCTGTGTCAAACCATTGGAGAGTCACAGCACATGTGCATTCAAAACCATCCATCGTATCGATGAGGAGCCAATGTCAGCTCCTGTGAAATGAACTTCCTTACATATGCGCAACCATCCAGCAGTTGCGAGCTAATTAATGCGGAAAACCTCCCCAAATGGATTCAGCTCTATAATCCAAACAAATGGATTTATTCCGTGAAAGGAAACACCAGCATCACTGTCGTCTGTCACACCAACACCGTTCAACAGGTACTACAAGGTGCAGGAATTCTGAGCATGGAAACCAATTGCGAAATTAGGCATGATTATTTAACTATGCAATCCCACAACACCTATCCACATACAATCAAATCATCGTTTAATCCCACACAAAATCTTACCGATTTCATATACCCAGAAGGCTCTGCATCTACTCTCAAGCTTCCAAGATCCAACGAACATCATTACAAATGGGAAGAAATAGAAGACATACAGAAGCAGATCCAGCAACTCAAAAGAAATGAAATATTACCCGAAGAAATTCATACCAATGACGTACACCATTTTACCTTGGGATACATCGCACTCCTGCTGACAATCACCATCGCATCAGTTCTGCTATACATAAAATGCAAAAGAGGTAAACATAATTCACCAAGAAATGCACCAATTTCAGCCCAACGGACCTTGGTTGCAAGACAATTCGAAATAGATCCGGAACTCGTCAGCCAAGAACTTTGCCCAGATGCTGGTCAAGGCGGGTGGGGGGGGTGTTAATAATTCTCAAGCAGCTAACTTCGATAAAGAATTTCATCGTCAGCAGGAAATTCTGAAAAGAATCGTTCTCACGCCATACACGGCATGTCGTTGCAAACAGACGAAATGCGATGCCTTCAGCGTCGCATTTATGCGATAGTTTTCGATGTCTGTTTTATGATTATAAAATGCTCGGTCAGCTTGATGCCTGAGAAAGTTTCACTTTGTTTTAAATATTTTCTTTTCTTTGTCTTTTTTATTATCATGTCACAAATAAGTATAAATAGCCGATTTTGTAATTGAATTTTTTGAGTAAAAAGGTAAATCTTCATTAAAGAGGGTGTTTTATTAGCAATCAAAAATCTTCTTTCTGCGGTGCTTATGTGTTGCACTTACTGCACCATTCATCAGGAGTACAGGTGATACACCTTAATCACATACAACGCGGAAGAGCAAAAGAGCTTATCCGCTCAAGAAAATACAAACTCTGTCACATCCAGGCCGGATGTGCCATCAAAATTCAACTTCCAGCGGAAGACAGGGCTGTGAGATATGCTGTTACGGTCCCTCGCTGCTGGCTGTCGAGTATGAGTTGGAATGTTAAGCGGAGAAAGAAACGAACCCGATAAAGGAGGTACACGAGACCCAGTATTACTTTGTCTCGGCAACGGAGGTACTCCCGTGACTGGACCTCTATTCAAACTTTCCAACCGATCTTTGATCGACGGAATACGTGACCTCGCTGACATTGGGTCAGCAAACGTGTGTGGTATGTCAGTGGGAGCTGCTTGAGCCCTCTGTTCTTCGAATATTGAAAAGTCCAGGTACGATTCGGCAGGCTTAGTGTGGACGTTCCCCAAGTTAGGTCCTGGTAAATCCACCGCAGCGCCTTCGGTGGTCAAAACTGTTTTCGGCTTAGCACCTGTCAACGGGTTATCCCCTTGACTATCTGTGCTAATCACAGGAAGTGTGAGCGTTAAGCCTCCAGCGCCCTCAGCCACGGACTCTGTCGTAGGCTGAGAAGATTCGACACGGCTCAGAATATTCTACAAAGTTTGGACATAAGTTTGCGCATCAGCCTGGACAGAGGGAGACATGTTGCGCAGCCGCTGGGCTCTATAGAGTACATGGAACACCTGACTGGTATAACGCGTACGATCTTCGACGGTTCGGATGGGGTCCGAACTCAGGTGACGATTCAGAGCGTCGACTAGACTGATAATATTGTCTAATTCGCGCGATGGAGTTTTATAAGCGTGAGACTTAAAGGGTGCTCTGCCGGATTCCAACTTCTTGGCCTCGTACACCTTTATGATCTTACGGCGAGTGTTAGCGTCAGCAGATCTAAGGTTGCGTACACGAATTCGAGCTCAAGCTCATCCGGTGATAAGAAGGAGAAGCCCATCTTGGTCTGAATCTCCCGACAAGTAAAACCGCGAGAAAAAAAATTACCCGCGAGGTAATGCTTTGGTGTTAATACCAACAGACAATTCACCCGATAATTATCCTGAATATTTTAATAAAAGGACGCGTCTATAGTAGTACCAAGAGTAGTTCAACTAACGGTTGTACCCAATACAACAGGGAAACAATGATGTGACTACTCACGATAATTCAACTGAAAATTCCGCCAAGTATGGTAAACAAAAAAAAACCCAATCTGCGTTTACCGACTAACGATGGTACTGAGTTTCTTTACTTATGATCTACGCATTTCAGATTCTTCTTTCCTTCTCTGATAACACACACACAACTTTCCCTAACGGGTAAGGATCCTCACTACACATTTCACCCTATTTTTGGATGATTGTTTACTTTATAATCCAGATATCAATTACGCAGAGGTAGCACAAGAAAACTTTCTGCGAAAACAGGTGAGAATTCGTCTCAGAAACTATTAAAATGCTAAACTGTTCTGACTGTTCACTTCATATTTCAGATACTCTTTCACGAATGTAGCACAAGAAACTTCGCCAGGGCAGGTAAGAATTCATACCGAAATGTTTAATTTTTCTTCCTAAATTTATCCACGGGACAATTATGTTGCGCAGGTAAGTTTATTTATATCACTAGTAAAAAACATTCACTAAATCTTAAGTTTTCCTTTACAGAATTTATATTCTTTTTTAATAATAATTCAGACTTCCTTTGTAGTTCAATTGGAAATGTACTTGACGGCACTTAAAATAAGACAGGTGAGCACTTTCCTCTTAACCGGAATTTTCTTTATAAAAACTAAAATTTTCTTTATAGTTCACGCGTAAATCAGGTGAGCACTTTTCTCACGAACGAATTTTTCTTTATCAAAAAGTTCACGCGTAAATCAGGTGAGCACTTTTCTCACGAACGAATTTTTCATTATCAAAAAGTTCACGCGTAAATCAGGTGAGCACTCTTCTCACGTCCCGAAGTTACTTTATAAAAACTGAAACTATCTTTATAGTTCCAGGCGGAAATCAGGTGAGCACTTTTCTCACGAAACAAACTTTCTTTATAAAAGAAACTTTAACAAAACCTTTGCATAACTAAAATTTCCTTTATATTTTAGGCGAAAAAATCTTCTGGACGGCACTCAAGATAAGTCAGGTGAGCACTTCCTCACGAACGAATTTTCTCTTTATCGAAACTAAAATTTTCTTTATAGTTCACACGTAAATCAGGTGAGCACTTTTCTCACGAACGAATTTTTCATTATCAAAAAGTTCACGCGTAAATCAGGTGAGCACTCTTCTCACGTCCCGAAGTTAGTTTATAAAAACTGAAATTATCTTTACAGTTCCAGGCGGAAATCAGGTGAGCACTTTTCTCACGAAACAAACTTTCTTTATAAAAAAAGACTTTAACAAAAATTGCGCATAACTAAAATTTCCTTTATATTTTAGGCGAAAAAATCTTCTGGACGGCACTCAAAATAAGTCAGGTGAGCACTTCCTCAGGAACGAATTTTCTCTTTATCGAAACTAAAATTTTCTTTATAGTTCACACGTAAATCAGGTGAGCACTTTTCTCACGAACGAATTTTTCTTTATCAAAAGGTTCACGTGTAAATCAGGTGAGCACTTTTCTCACGTCACGAATTTACTTTATAAAAACTAAAATTTTCTTTATAGTTCCAGGCGGAAATCAGGTGAGCACTTTTCTCACGAAACAAATTTTTCTTTATCAAAAAAAGTTCACGCGTAAATCAGGTGAGCACTTTTCTCACGTCCCGAATTTACTTTATAAAAACTAAAATTTTCTTTATAGTTCCAGGCGGAAATCAGGTGAGCACTTTTCTCACGAAACAAACTTTCTTTATAAAAGAAACTTTAACAAAACCTTTGCATAACTAAAATTTCCTTTATATTTTAGGCGAAAAAATCTTCTGGACGGCACTCAAGATAAGTCAGGTGAGCACTTCCTCACGAACGAATTTTCTCTTTATCGAAACTAAAATTTTCTTTATAGTTCACACGTAAATCAGGTGAGCACTTTTCTCACGAACGAATTTTTCATTATCAAAAAGTTCACGCGTAAATCAGGTGAGCAATCTTCTCAGGTCCCGAATTTACTTTATAAAAACTGAAATTATCTTTATAGTTCCAGGCGGAAATCAGGTGAGCACTTTTCTCACGAAACAAACTTTCTTTATAAAAAAAGACTTTAACAAAAATTTCGCATAACTAAAATTTCCTTTACATTTTAGGCGAAAAATCTTCTGGACGGCACTCAAAATATGTCAGGTGAGCACTTTCCTCACGAACGAATTTTCTCTTTATCGAAACTAAAATTTTCTTTATAGTTCACACGTAAATCAGGTGAGCACTTTTCTCACGAACGAATTTTTCGTTATCAAAAAGTTCACGCGTAAATCAGGTGAGCACTCTTCTCACGTCCCGAAGTTACTTTATAAAAACTGAAATTATCTTTATAGTTCCAGGCGGAAATCAGGTGAGCACTTTTCTCACGAAACAAATTTTTCTTTATCAAAAAAAGGTTCACGCGTAAATCAGGTGAGCACTTTTCTCACGTCACGAATACGCTTTATAAAAACTGGAATTTTCAAAACTTTCACAAAACTAAAATTTTCTTTATATTTTAAGCGAAAAACCGCAGCACGCCTCAACCGACCACTGTCCTCGACCAGCGTTTCAAATCAACTCTTCGAGTTCGCGCCGTCTCCCTACCTCACAGCCGCCACACAACCAACCGACCTACGAGCCTTTCTTCGTCGGTCCGAATTTGAAATTTTTACTGGCGACCGTACTGCTGGCTATATGAGCGGGTGTGTGTGTATCCCTGCTAATTATCACGAATATTTTGTTTTCGAGCAAAATTTTCTTGCAATTTTTGCATTTTTCGGGCCTGCTGCAATACATTGCATGATGGTATCATGCGATGTATTACAGCTATACGAATTACCGTTTTCGTCGTCTCGATGTGGGTGACTAGTGGTAAGATTCAACCGAAAAATTGTATTTTGTGCTCATTTTGCACATTTTAGCATTTTTCGACTGAAATTATTCTGCAGCTGTTGTTATTTCTTTTAGAGCTGGACTTGTATGCGGGTATGTATAGATATGTTTTTTTTTCCAGGAATTTTTGTACTATGGAGAATTAGCATAGGGCTACTTCTTAGAAAATAAATAAATTTTATCTTTTCAGGAATTTTCATGGGGGTTTCTCTACAAACGTAGGGAAGCCAAACAAAAGTAGCGTGAGGGGGTATACGCTACAAATATGCAAAATGCAAGGGAAGTCACGCGTTATACAAATGTCTAGAATATCTATCAGTAAATGTATCGCTAAGGAAGAGTTTTATAACTCAGCAGAGCTCTATTAGATTCTGGCTCGCAGGCTACGCTAATAACAGAATTATATATTTAACGGCTTCAGTTTCGTAGGCTGCATTCACGCACTCCAATAAGCAGTCTGGGCTCAAAAGAGTGTCAATATGCACGCGGTGGCGTGAGCAAATCTATAAAATCTCGTATCAACTCTGAGTCAGTGCGAGTCATGGCTCTAATTCTGTCTAAGTTATCTCATTTGCTCCCACCATATTGATCTAATTATTGGCTCTGACATTTTCGTTAACATATGTTCTCGACTCAGGGCTGATAGCTCAAAATACAATAATCGGTTATATAATTGGCGGATGGTCTACCAGTGAACCAGCTATTGGAATCAGCAGTTTCCGCATCCAAACAGGTCTCGACAATCTACTTCAACGCTTCTGGGTATTAGATGAGCTAAAGATAAATAAACCACACTTAACCGAGGATGAAGTATTATGTGAAAACCACTATGTATCAACTCATCGTATAGAATTAGATGGAAGATATGTTATACAATTGCCATTTAAGCAGCTTGATGGAGAAACGCTTCGACAAAGATTAATCCTGCAGACAACAGTACTCTACGTTCATGGACGAGTATTTAACCCTCCATAACATGCGACCTTTAACAGAGATAGAGCCTCATTCACACTAGAATTATCTATCTCATCACGCAGTCATAAAAGACACTATTTCCACTACGAAACTTCGTGTGGTATTCAAAGCCTCAAAATCTACTTCAACAGGATTGTCACTAAATGAGAAGCTTTTGATTGGTCCAATAATACAGCATCAATAAGTAACGAACTTCATGAGATTCAGAACCCATAAGATTGCATTCACAGCTGATATTGCCAAAAGGTATCGACAAATACGCAAGAATGGTGGTGATACAAAGTTTCAATGAATTCTTGGAGCTCTTCGAATTCACAACCAGTAAAGGCCTATGAATTATTAACGGTGACCTATGGTACATTACCGGCACCCTTTCTAGCCACTCTAACCTTAAAGCATCTGGAATTAGATGAAGGCCTTGGCGCTGAAGCTCTACAAACAGATTTTTATGTCGACGACACGATGTCTGGCTCAGATACAGTGGAACAAGCGATTGAGTGTGTTAATCAACTACGAGAGCTACTTTCAAGAGGTGGTTTCACCATACGCAAGTGGGCTTCGAATTCAGAACAACTACTCGAACATACACCAGAAGAGCATCGAGAGCTGCAGTCAAATCTTCCATTCGAAGAAGATGCTTGCATAAAAACGCTATGACAGAACTGAAATGTAAAAGGAGGCTACATCGTCTTTACGGTTACATCTTCGGAACGCTGCAGTACAAGTAAGCGGCAAATTCTTTACGAAATAGCCGAATTATTTGAACTATTAGGCTAGTTAGCGCCATGTGTCATAAGGATTAAATTAATTATTCAAAGATTGTGGGTCGCTGGAATATCCTGGGACAGTGAGCTTCCACCGGAGATCCTCAAGGAATGGAAAGAGTTTCAAAAGGATTTCAAAGTTTTAGAATCTAATATAATTCCTCGTTGGACTCCATGTTTTCACCTTTGACTCGAATATCATACGTTTGCAGATGCCTCAGAGGTTGCTTATGTAGCCGTTGTTTATCTAAGAATCGTTGAATCCTATAATCGCACAGCAGTCCATCTCATCGCATCAAAAACTCGCGTAGCGCCTATTAAACAGGTATCGTTTCTAAAGTAAGCGCTATGCGCTGCTCGTTTAGCTAAAAAACTTCGTATAAAGGTCCGTGACGGTCTAAAATTCTAAACCATTGTACTATCATCGTTCTCAGACATCCCCAAACGATGGGAAACTTTTATTGCCAACCGCTCTGCTGAAATTCTATCGATTGCCCCTCAAAAGGCGTCAGCCCTAAAGGTTTGTTAACGCACGAGATTTGCTGGAGGGACCAACATTTCTCCATCAGGAACCAATGAAGAAAGAAGAGCTTATCAACATGCCAGTAACAATATTATAAAGTCGAAAAAAATGCGTTTCATATTATAAATGACTCAGATGGAAATCAAGATCTCTTAATGAGATATTCATCGCTTACCCGTCTTAAACGAATTACAGCACACTGTCTACGATTTCAGCATAATGCTACAGTAGAGAAGGAATCACAAACAATTTATGAACCACTATTTTTACGAGAGTTGCAAAATACACTGAATATTTGGATTCGTCGAGCTCAACAGGATACATTCGCCGATGAATTGAAGCTAACTCGCAACAAACAATTGCTCCTGGAAGCGAATAAATTATCCTCATTTGCACCTTTTATTGATCAGTGTGGAACTTTACGAATTGAAGGACGACTTGAAGAAGCTAATACAGCATTCACTCGCAAACATCCCGCAATTTTACCTAAAGCACACCGCTTCACCAAACTACTGTTACCAGATCTACACTTACGATACTTTCATGCAGGTCAGCCCTACTGACTAACTTGGTCCTGAAGAACTTCTGAATTCTTGGCTATCCCAATGCTGTGAACAGAATCATCTTCTCTTGCGTCAGTTGTGCACGTCACAGAGCTGAAGTTCAGCACCAGCAAATGGTAAATTTATCCGCAGTCCGGGTGAAACCAGCACGACCCTTTCAAAACACTGTCGTCGACTATGCAGGGCCTATTATGGTCCGAAGTTGAAAAGGTCGAGGAGGAAAAAACTGGAAGGCATATTTTTCATTATTTGTATGTTTAGCCACAAAAACATATCATTTGGAACTGGTTAGCAGTCTAGCAACAGAGGAATTTATCGCCGCTCTTAAGCGATTCACTTCGCTTCGAGGCCTGTCTTCAAATATCTACTCTGCTAATGGCACAACTTTTGCCGGAGCGAATGGGCAATTAAGAGAAGTTGGAAATTTTTTAAAATCAAAGGCTCATCTAGCATTTGCTGACCGAAAAGTGTTCGATAAGGAGAGAAACCAGTCGCTTGGTGGAAAGAGCTCCTGAGGGAACTAGCTATCTGGCTGAGCCTGTCATCCCATTTTGTGTGCTCCTTCCGAATATATGCTCTAATCACTGATAATAGGGACCTCATTACTCGCTCTGAGTCGTTTGCTTGCGTCGAGTAAACTGCCGTTCGCAAGTGTTTCACCCCATACTTGTCCAGTGATCTGGTAAAATTAGCCGAGCAATACTGGACCCCATTGTCAGAGACGATCGTTTCCGGGACTCCGAACACATGGAACACTTCCGCTTCGCTGAATTGGCACACATTGAGTGTAGATGCTTTTCTCATAGGTTTGAGAATCAGGAACTTTGAAAAGTGGTCAAGAAGTATTAAGATGCAGACATTTCCTTTAACTGACAGAGGATATGGACCCAGAAAATCGATGTACAGCTTTTGCAATGGTCGTTCTGTTACAGACTGGACTCTAATAGGTGGTTTCAGAATAGTATTGGAGGCCTTAATCTCTTCACACACGTCACACGCGCCAACGTAGTTTCTGACATCAACTGTCATACGTGGTCAGTGGTTGAGTTCAACTTTTTCGTGACGTAGGTTATTCGCTTCTCGTGGCCATCGTCATCTAGTCGAAACTGCACTCCACCAATAGCGTGTTGGCTCGCATCGCACTGTATAATGAACGGCTTGGTGAAATCTGGACTTACTAGCAACGGAGCGGAAGTAAGTTTTTCCTTCAACAAATCACGAGACGTCTGGGCTTCAGGTTTCCACTTGAACTGACTAGGGTTTATCAAGGTGTCAGTTATGGAGGCAGTTAAATGAGCATAGTTCGGGATGAACTGTCCATACCATCCCGCCATACCTAATAGGCGTCGGGCTTGCCGAACAGTTTTAGATGACGGATAGTCAACTATTGCTGAGATCTTATCTGGGTCAGTCCTGATTCCTCTTTTACCGACTATAAAACCCAAGTATTTAGTCTCCTTAATGCTAAACTTACTCTTCTCAACGTTGGTAGTGAGGCCAGCTTTCCTCAAACAATCCGATACACGGGATAGCAATGTAAGATGAGAGTCTAAGTCTGATGACAGAATCAATAAATCGTCCAAGTAGACGAGAACATTTTCACGAAGATCGAAAGGAACGGCTTTATCCATGAGGCGGCACATCGTCTGTGGAGCGCTGCAAAGGCCGAATGGCATCACCGTGAGAGGATGACCAGTTACAGTAAAAGCGGTCTTCTCTCTGGAATCAGTGTCCATTGGGATCTGCCAGAATGCGTCGACTGATAAGCGCGTCTATCTGCGGTAGCAGATAGGCGTCCTTCTTCGTAATGGAGTTTACCTTCCTGGCGTCAAAACAAAGCCGAACCTTCCAGACTTTCGCACTAGTAGGTACAACTGGAGAGCTCCAAGGACTCTGGCTCTCCTCTATCACACCCAGTGATAGCATTCGCTCTAATATAGCATATGTACATCAAACTCTGTACGGCTGGTGAAATCGGCTAACAGCGTTGTTTTATCGGAGCTGCGTCATTCGTCTCGATCCTGTGAGTTACCAAAGTTGTCTTTCCCAGGCCTAAAGGGGCGAAAGAATGGAAATGCTGATTACTAGCTTCTAGACCCGGTTGATCCAAACTGGAAAGAACATGAGTAGATAAGCTATGTATGTTCTGGCCCACTTTTTTAAGCCTCCAGGATTTCGCCACAGATGGCGCCACCGTCGATAGGTGGTTTGAGTTCGTGCTA
Organism: Dioctria linearis; assembly: GCA_963930735.1. Lineage (NCBI taxonomy): Eukaryota > Metazoa > Arthropoda > Insecta > Diptera > Asilidae > Dioctria > Dioctria linearis. The sequence goes on from OZ005744.1 coordinate 41,725,155, forward strand.
AATGTAGGTTTGTGCCTTGGTTATATTGGTTTGTGTCTTGGATACACCATTGCTCCTTGGATGCACCATTGTGACTTGGGTGCACCATTGAGTCTCGACTAGCGGGATTAATCGGTACTACCGGGATGTATTATTTGATCTTGACTGCACCCTAGCGGCATTAGCCGGTACTAACAGCATGCTCCCGTACTACGGTTTTCTTAAATAGATATGTGTTGCGCCTAAATGTAGGCTTTTGGTTTCATTGAGTCTCGACTGAGCCCTAGCGGGATTAATCGGTACTACCGTGGATGTGTCATTTGGTCTTGACTGCGCCCTAGCGGCATTAGCAGGTACTACCAGCATGCTCCCGTACTACGGTTTCCTTAACTAGATATGTGGTGCGCCTAAATGTAGGCTTTTGGTTTTGAACTAATATTAGTAATAATTAAAGTTGACGCTAGGAAATTATTGTTCATGCCAATGGATTCTAGATCATCATTCATCAGAAATCCTCTACGCGCCATTTCTTGAGTAAGGTACCCTAGCGGTCTTAGCCGGAACTACCAGCATGCCTTGATTTTGCTGTTTTCTTTTATTAGCGGGAGAGTTCTAGATATCGGCATGACGTCATCATGGTTTTGCTGCACCTAAATAAGTTTTCTTAGAAGGGACGTTGTAGATATCAGCATTATTCGAATATCACAACATGACATCACCATGAACAGATTCTAGACGATGTCAGTGAGGGTTCTGGGGTATGTGTGTATTGAAAAGTCTTATGTTTTATAAACTCTTGTTTTTATTTCCAATAAAATTTCTTATTATAAAAGTATTTCTTATAGCACATTGTCCAATATGAACTTGGCAAGATGGCGCATTTGTGTTAATCTCTATTAGTTTTCCACAGTTGTATTCATCTTCAACGTTAATAATGATTTCACCCTCTCCAACTATCTTCTGCACCCAATGAATTTTTTCAGCTCCCTTTACATATACGGTTTTGTTTCGAAGCAGTGGTTCAACTATAGTGTACAGCTTGTGATACGGTATGTAGCCATCATCCCAGCGGAATCCATGAAAATTGTGTTGAAGCCATTTTACTTGTCTCTTTTTTGTTGAAGTCAAATCTTTTTATCTGAGCCGAGCAATACTGGACCCCATTGTCAGAGACGATCGTTTCCGGGACTCCGAACACATGGAACACTTCCGCTTCGCTGAATTGGCACACATTGAGTGTAGATGCTTTTCTCATAGGTTTGAGAATCTGGAACTTTGAAAAGTGGTCAAGAAGTATTAAGATGCAGACATTTCCTTTAACTGACAGAGGATATGGACCCAGAAAATCGATGTACAGTTTTTGCAATGGTCATTCTGTTACAGACTGGACTCTAATAGTTGGTTTCAGAATAGTATTGGAGGCCTTAATCTCTTCACACACGTCACACGCGCCAACGTAGTTTCTGACATCAACTGTCATACGTGGTCAGTGGTTGAGTTCAACTTTTTCGTGACCTAGGTTATTCGCTTCTCGTGGCCATCGTCATCTAGTCGAAACTGCACTCCACCAATAGCGTGTTGGCTCGCATCGCACTGTATAATGAACGGCTTGGTGAAATCTGGACTTACTAGCAACGGAGCGGAAGTAAGTTTTTGCTTCAACAAATCACGAGACGTCTGGGCTTCAGGTTTCCACTTGAACTGACTAGGGTTATTCAAGGTGTCAGTTATGGAGGCAGTTAAATGAGCATAGTTCGGGATGAACTGTCCATACCATCCCGCCATACCTAGTAGGCGTCGGGCTTGCCGAACAGTTTTAGATGACGGATAGTCAACTATTGCTGAGATCTTATCTGGGTCAGTCCTGATTCCTCTTTTGCCGACTATGAAACCCAAGTATTTAGTCTCCTTAATGCTAAACTTACTCTTCTCAACGTTGGTAGTGAGGCCAGCTTTCCTCAAACAATCCGATACACGGGATAGCAATGTGAGATGAGAGTCTAAGTCTGATGACAGAATCAATAAATCGTCCAAGTAGACGAGAACATTTTCACGAAGATCGAAAGGAACGGCTTTATCCATGAGGCGGCACATCGTCTGTGGAGCGCTGCAAAGGCCGAATGGCATCACCGTGAGAGGATGACCAGTTACAGTAAAAGCGGTCTTCTCTCTGGAATCAGTGTCCATTGGGATCTGCCAGAATGCGTCGACTGAGAAGCGCGTCTATCTGCGGTAGTGGATAGGCGTCCTTCTTCGTAATGGAGTTTACCTTCCTGGCGTCAAAACAAAGCCGAACCTTCCAGACTTTCGCACTAGTAGGTACAACTGGAGAGCTCCAAGGACTCTGGCTCTCCTCTATCACACCCAGTGATAGCATTCGCTCTAATTTAGCATATGTACATCAAACTCTGTACGGCTGGTGAAATCGGCTAACAGCGTTGTTTTATCGGAGCTTCGTCATTCGTCTCGATCCTGTGAGTTACCAAAGTTGTCTTTCCCAGGCCTAAAGGGGCGAAAGAATGGAAATGCTGGTTACTAGCTTCTAGACCCGGTTGATCCAAACTGGAAAGAACATGAGTAGATAAGCTATGTATGTTCTGGCCCACTTTTTAAGCCTCCAGGATTTCGCCACAGATGGCGCCACCGTCGATAGGTGGTTTGAGTTCGTGCTAAATGTATGTTTGTGCCTTGGTTATATTGGTTTGTGTCTTGGATACACCATTGCTCCTTGGATGCACCATTTTGACTTGGGTGCACCATTGAGTCTCGACTAGCGGGATTAATCGGTACTACCGGGATGTATCATTTGATCTTGACTGCACCCTAGCGGCATTAGCCGGTACTAACAGCATGCTCCCGTACTACGGTTTTCTTAAATAGATATGTGTTGCGCCTAAATGTAGGCTTTTGGTTTCATTGAGTCTCGACTGCGCCCTAGCGGGATTAATCGGTACTACCGTGGATGTGTCATTTGGTCTTGACTGCGCCCTAGCGGCATTAGCAGGTACTACCAGCATGCTCCCGTACTACGGTTTCCTTAAATAGATATGTGGTGCGCCTAAATGTAGGCTTTTGGTTTTGAACTAATATTAGTAATAATTAAAGTTGACGCTAGGAAATTATTGTTCATGCCAATGGATTCTAGATCATCATTCATCAGAAATCCTCTACGCGCCATTTCTTGAGTAAGGTACCCTAGCGGTCTTAGCCGGAACTACCAGCATGCCTTGATTTTGCTGTTTTCTTTTATTAGCGGGAGAGTTCTAGATATCGGCATGACGTCATCATGGTTTTGCTGCACCTAAATAAGTTTTCTTAGAAGGGACGTTGTAGACATCAGCATTATTCGAATATCACAACATGACATCACCATGAACAGATTCTAGACGATGTCAGTGAGGGTTCTGGGGTATGTGTGTATTGAAAAGTCTTATGTTTTATAAACTCTTGTTTTTATTTCCAATAAAATTTCTTATTATAAAAGCATTTCTTATAGCACATTGTCCAATATGAACTTGGCAAGATGGCGCATTTGTGTTAATCTCTATTAGTTTTCCACAGTTGTATTCATCTTCAACGTTAATAATGATTTCACCCTCTCCAACTATCTTCTGCACCCAATGAATTTTTTCAGCTCCCTTTACATATACGGTTTTGTTTCGAAGCAGTGGTTCAACTATAGTGTACAGCTTGTGATACGGTATGTAGCCATCATCCCAGCGGAATCCATGAAAATTGTGTTGAAGCCATTTTACTTGTCTCTTTTTTGTTGAAGTCAAATATTTTTATCTGAATGGCGGTTGAAATATAAAGTGCTGCATCTGGTTTTCATTGTTTAAAATTGCCAGTTCTTTAGTGATGAATTCATTGAGATTTGTTTTGAATCCTTGGACGTCTACGATGACAGCCATCTTCTTAATTTAACTTTCTAACTTCACTTGTCAGCGGACTGTATTCCACTATTCGATCGTGTAGAAGCAGGCAATATGCTGTTGTATTAGTCGGTATATTTTCAGATGTCTTGAATTCTAGCCTTATGTCAACAGGTCCAGTTTTTATTGTTTCATTTTGATGTGAGCAATCAATGACAGCGATCGGAGCATCGGTTTTGAACTTCTCCCATGTGAGGAACGGCTGATAGTGATGACCATAGTATGATTGTGTAAGCTTTATATACATCTCATACAGCAATGCGTATCTATTCAAATCAAATTTCAAATTCAAATCATCATAGGTATATGTTTCTAAGTTCAAATGAACTGTAACATCGGTGTGTTGACAGTGATCAAACTTGCTTGCATCTTTGGTTTTATCGTTCCTTCGATCCGTTTGTAATGCTAAGATGATAAATCGAGGTTTCTCCAGTTGAGTGGAAGTCTTAACTGGCCAGGTTTGATGCGTGGACCCCGGTAGTACTGGATACTCATATATGTCCCAGCTGCTGAAAGGTATTTGTATCGGGCGACCTCTCCCGATAATTTTAAATAGTTGCAGATTTTCATCATCGGATACTGTAACATGTGGAATACTCCATTGAAGTTTGGTAATTTCAATTTTCATCACATCAGTGGGTGATATAATGGCATTATTGTCTGTCCTGCTCCGGATCAATATGAGTTCATGTTTGGAATTTATCAGAATTTTCTTGTAATCTTCAGCGAATCCCAATAAATATTTCAGAGGTACACAATAGTTAAACAGTCCATTGGCTGGTATATCGGATGAATCTGGTGACCAGCTGCCGTTGAGTAGTATCCTGCTTACATTTGCATTTAGCGATACGTAGTTTTTTAATGTTGTCGCAATCCCAAGATTTCTTGTACGATCGATTTCCACTGCATTCAATTCATAGCGTATTTCCTCAAAAAGAAATGGTAGAGCGTTGTTAGTGTTACGTACCAAATCCTGCATACCAAAAAATATTAAAAAAAAAAGGGATATCTAAAAATTTCTACAATATTAAAAGAATTCATCCATAAATTTTCACATAAGCTAACATGCCTAAAACATGGTTAGCTTATCAATACAATCAGTGAAGCAAATTGCGTCAGCAATTTCTTCACATTCCATAGAGTTGAAACAAAATTATTCCCATGGCAAATTTTGCCTTCAGCAAAATTTGCCAGTAGAAATATATAAGTTGAAAAATAAAATAAAAGACAAATCGTACCTTTAGTACGATTTGTCGTGGAAATTGCAATATGTATGTACGAACGTACATACATATCACAAAAAAGCTTGCGCGATAAGAAGAGCGCGCCGCGAAAATACATTGTATGTATACGCGTGCGGCAATTCTAATCATCGTGACGGTGGCTGATGTTTATAAAAGCATCAAATTTCAAGCCTCCGTCCAACGAAAAATATTCTGGACTTGTTTAATCAAGTCCAGAATAAATGAAAATTTTCTCAGGGTGAAAATGCAACTATGCATTTTCTGCCCTGAACGAAGGCTCTTGATCGCGACAAAAGTGATCAAGAGCCGAGTTGTGATTTAAATTTCCTACGCGGCGGTTAAACAAACAATTTTGATTAAAAAACGAGTTGGATTTTAAAATTTGAAAGAGCGAGTTGAGTTTGAAAACCAAAGAGCGTTGGCAGGAAAATATTATTCGCGGCGGTTCGATAGAAAATTAGAAAATAAATTAGTGTTGTTTTTTTAAAAAAAAAGAGAGAGTCCCATACGCTGGAGTCGAGCGGAATTTTAGAGGAAAAAGGGTTTGTATATACGATTAAAATAACGAGAGTCGAGTCCACAAAAAAAGGGGAAAAATAGGTTTTTTTTAAAGTTTGGTTCAGCGCGGCCTCGGTTACGGTGCGATAGGCTAAAAATCAAAAGAAGTGTTGACAATCAAAAGAAGTTCTAGTATAAAGAAAACTGTTATAAAACCAAAAGAAGTGTTTACAATCAAAACCAGTTTTAGTATAAAGTAAATTGTTATAAACCAAATAGAAGTTTCTTTGTAATTCTACAATAAAAAGAAAGAAAACAACGGAACAGTGTTTTGAAGTGTGAACAAGAGGCAATATACGAAAATCCGCCCCGGTACGTAAATATACACATATATATTTAACAAAATTGGCCCAGCCGGTAAGAGAGAGGAAGCCTACTTTGCAACACAAACAAAGTATAAGCGCTCGAAAACCCTCTATCCTACGAATCAAAAAGGAGTTTAGGACGAGATCGAATACTGGGCAAGACACCCAACCCTCCGCCTGAAGTTGAGTCTGGCTTCAGGAGTATTTCGATCTTGTCGGCTCCCAACGCTCGGGGTTGGACAGATTTAACTGCCTCTATTTGAAAAACACGGAGCCACCCCCTCATCAAAGCACAAAGTACCAACGTGGGACAATAGCTGGCTTCATCCCAGCCCAGGAATATAAGACGTCCATAGCCAATCTGCGATCCGGAGCTGAAAGGGACTTGGAAGTAAGCAACGCGCCCCCTTTCAGCTTTTATCCAGGGGAGTTTAAGAAGGCCACGGGCCCCCCGGCAGCAAAAGAACTCCAATCACAAAAACCAGCGATCCTGAATTGAGAGGGACCCCGAAGAAGGCAATAAGCCCCCCTCTCAATTTGAACCAAGGGAACTAAGACGGCAGAAGCCCCCTAGCTGCAAATTTTACATACGGTGGTCCATGAGTGAGGAAAGCTCCCACCAGGAGGCGCCGCAGGAAAACATACCATCTCTACCAACTCCACAACAAACCACCTCACCGGGCGACGCACAGGAAGTTCCGTCCCGGAACGAAGGAGGCAACGAGGGAACAATATCTACAACAGAGGGTGCTACTCAAACACCCGCAACAAATTCAACGGCAAAAGGGCTAACACTCAGGAGAGGGACATTCCTTACAGGTCCCCAACAAGTAAGACCTTCTAATTTAAATTTAGAAAATTATTTAAAATATCTAGAGGGGAAAGTGCGAGACTCCTCCGAACTTTCTGTTATACAGTGCGATTCTATCGATAAACAGCTCAAAAAGTCCCGTGAACGGCGGCTTGAGCAAATCGCGCAATTCAAAGAAAGTACGGAAAAATTTAAAGAAAGCTTAAAGCAGTTTGGGGAACTCTCGCACTCTCTCGAAACAGAAATTACAAATAATAGTGTAGAATTAAGAGAAGGTGCCATTGAGGACAGTGTCAGTGATTCTACCGTGAGTGAAATCCTATTGAATTGGCTGGGCGACTCCCTTTTGGAAACCAGCATAGAAGAAACTAGCTCCCCAAAAGTGTCAAACTTTAGCTTCAGAATCACCAATATAAACATGGCAGATTACGCGAAAATCGCCAAGCTAACTGCCCAGCTCGTTCCCCTATTCTCGGGAGAGCAGCACCCAAAATTGAGCCTTGAGTTCCAAACTTTCATATGATGCTGCAGGCAGGTAATCCAGTGCATTTCGGTGGGGGAACTATCAGCATTTTTGCAAATCTTCCCCACCATACTTCGAGGCGAAGCTTACCAGCTTTTTGCCTCAAATATGGCTACTACTTTCAAAGAGGTAGAAGAACGGCTAAATCGTACCTTCCTGGGTAGGGAAACTTACCAGGAACTGGTAAATAAATTAATCACTACAAGGTAGTATCATTTGGAAAACCTCACATCCTTCACGCCACGAGTAAAACAAATGCTGGCACTCTGTAATGAAGCAGCAGAGTCCAAATATGGCGCTACAGCAGCCCCCGCTGTGAAAACACAGCTAGAAGACTTCGCTAAAAACGCACTTAAAACTGGTGTGAATAACCCATATATGTGTCAATACCTTCTGACATTAACAGAAGACACAGTGGACGAATTAGTACAAAAGGCGCTTGGCATGGAGCATCTCCAGCAAAGTGCTCTATATCTGCAACCTCCAGGGCACTTTCAATTCAGTACAGTGCAGAACACAATACGACAGTCAATAAATGCACCTGTGATAAGTTATCCGCAAGGGATTCCAAATAATTCGCCTTCAAATAACACCATATATAATCCAGGCATAATACCATTCGCACAGGATACCTGGCAAAACAGTGTGCCCACAAGTACAAGCACCAGTACATTTCCATCACAGATCACACAGGCAAATATAAAACAGGAGCCAAAATCACCAAATAGAAATTTTAATGTAAACAACAAAAATAATTATTTAAATAAAATTACTTGTAGTTTTTGTAATTTAAGGGGCCATACATACGCAGATTGCCTCAAACGTAAAAATACTCCGTACTGTGTGAACTGCAAAATATACAACCACGATATACGTGACTGCAGGAGGAACAAAAACAATATTCAAAGATCAAACAAAAATAGTGGACCACCAAACCAACGTCCTAAAGAGCCGCAAAACGCCAATAACAACTCAAGAGTCTATAATGTGCGTAAAAAGTTTGAATTTTGTGGTCGTTCTGGACATGCAGTAAATAACTGCCAACAAAAACGTAAATCGGAGGCCCGGAGTCAGGGAAACGACGTACAGTCGACCCAAAACTCCCCGGCTCGACTATAAATCTCCCGTCTAATAAAATAGGGTCCCCTCAGCAGCCCGATTCCAGTGTCGCTACAGTAAAACTTCCCTTAGACATTGGCCTGAACGGCCAAACTAAACTAGTAGTTGACACAGGCGCTGAGGTAAGTATAATAAAGAAAACGTCATTAAAAGATATCAGGGAAATTAACCACAATGAGGCATGCACACTTCAGACCCCATTTGGTACCGAAAAGACGCTGGGAAATTGCCAGGGAAACTTCGTTTTCTAAAACAAAATTCCCTGCAAGTTTCAAGTCGTAAAGAACTTGCCCGGCCTTTCTGATGATGGACTTCTAGGAAATGATTTCCTAGCAAAAAACTGTAACGTTGAGGGTCCTAATAAAGCACTAAGGTCTCCTCGCACGGAAGCTAATCCAGACGAATTTGCTTTGCCATTAGAGTTTGAAACGGACAAGCTACATTCTCAAAAAGCAGTCGAAGTAAGAACACTTGCAGAAGAAGTAGAGTCTAAACAGGCTGAACTATCCACCTGCAGTGTCTTCAAGGCTTCTCAAACGAGAAAAGCTGGATGCCAAGCTCCAAAAGGCCCAAGGAATGTGAAAAAAGCTGTCTGGGCGAACAAGAGACCGATGAAGGCAGGCAGCAATTGGTTACCTTTAATGAACCAATCTGCATTCCTGCGCGCTCTCAAATTGTTGCCCCAGTCCCGTTACAAACTAAAGAAGAAATGTTCTGTTTATCACAAGAGATAAGCGATGGAGTCTTCTTGGCAAACAGTTAACTGTCATCTGGAAAAGAATTAGTGCTGGTCAGTATTCTCAACGCTAACAGTCATCAAGTAGTCATACATAGCTTAAAGTTACAGGTATTTCCAATAAACGACTACACACTAGTCCCATTGACACACACAAAAGCCCACAACCAAACGCACATTCCCATACCAAACAAAGAGGCAATATCAAACAACACAAGAGACGGAACTATACCCGGATAATGAGACTCCGGACGACCCAAAACTATACCCGCGTATTTCTAGGCTAGAGCAAGAACTCAGCCTAGACCCTAATTTAACCGCGGAAGAAAAAATTTCGATATCGGAACTCTGCGAAGAGTATAACGATATCTTCTTCCTCAAAGGTGACAAACTCACCTATAAAAAGGCGATAACGCATAATATTCCATTGGTGAAAGATCAAGCACCAATCAATCAAAAAATGTACCACTTACCTGAAACACAGCGGAAAGTAATTAACGAGCAGTTAAAAGAAATGCTAGACAGCGGGATAGTCCAGTCTAGTAAAAGCCCTTGGAATTCACCCCTACTAGTTGCCCCAAGAAAGCGGGACCTGACGGTGAAAAAGGTGGCACGTCGTTGTCGACTTTCGGAAATTAAACGAAAAGACAATTGGAGATGCATTCCCGCTACCCCGAATCGAGGATATTCTCGACCAACTAGGTCACGCAAGGTATTTCACCACACTCGATTTAGCCAACGGCTATCACCAAGTTCTTGTCGACAAGAAAGATCGACATAAAACTGCTTTCAGCACAAGCTATGGGCACTACGAGTTCAAGCGTATGCCATTCGGGCTCAAAGAAGCCCCCGCCACATTTCAACGCCTAATGAATTTCGTCTTAACAGGCCTACAAGGCCTCGAATGTTTTGTCTACCTAGATGACATCGTCATCTATGGTAAAAATCTAAGCGACCACAACGAAAAGTTGAGAAAAGTCTTCGACAAGTTGAGAGAGACCAACTTGAAACTGCAGCCAGAAAAGTGCCAGTTTCTAAGAAGAGAAGTTGTTTACCTAGGACATAAATGTTCTAGCGAAGGAGCCCTACCAGACCCTAGTAAGACAGCCTGCGTCCAAACATTTCCTGTTCCAAGAACAGTAAGGCAAGTTCAGTCATTTTTAGGACTTGCCAATTACTACAGGAAATTTATTCCAGACTTCTCCAAAATTGTACGTCCAATCACAAATTTACTCCGAAAGGATGTAAAATTTACGTGGACAGAGAAATGCCAAGAAGCATTTCAAAGCATAAAGAATGCTTTAATTTCTCCACCACTTTTAATTTACCCCGATTTTTCGAAATCTTTTTATCTCACTACAGACGCAAGTAACGAGGCTCTAAGAGCTGTTCTTTCTCAAGAAGAAGTCGGAAAGGACCAGCCCATTGCTTATGCAAGCCGCACATTAAACAAAGCCGAAAGAAATTACTCTACTATAGAGAAAGAGTTATTGGCTATTGTCTGGGCTACCAAGAATTTCAGGTGCTATCTTCAAGGCCGGAAATTCACGGTCTATACTGACCATAAACCTCTCAAAGGTGTCTTCAATGTGAAAGACCCTACTTCCCGTTTGGTGAGATTTCACCACAAATTATCTGAATTCGATCACAACATCGAATATAAACCTGGGAAGTACAACACTAATGCAGATGCACTAAGCCGCATCCCTCAAATATTAAAAGAAGACAGTTTAGGCGATACCTTAACGGTAAAAGGCCTAGTCCACAACGCGATGGACTCAGATGTGGAGGAACACGATTCCACAAATAATAAAAAGAACAAGTGAAAAAGCTAGAATTGGTCTAAGACCAATTCTTATGATACCCTGGATGAATGCCCGTATGAAATTTCGTATGGGTACCCATTTGAGCAATTTTAATTTTTGCAGTGGTTTTTAGCATATATTTATAGAACGGTTCGTCGGACAGAAAAAATGGTTATAACCAATTTTATAGGATTTCATATTCTGAAGAAGTTTTTAGTACAATAAAAATGTCTTGGACTGGTCGTTTTCACAGTATACATAAAAAACCTAATTTTTTATATGGCAACACCAAGAATGGGTTGCCCGATTTAGTCCATTTTTGAAATTTTATTTGCTAGTACAATGAAAACAGCATGTACCAAATTTCAGCTCTCTACGGCTACTCGTTTTCAGGCAGTGTTCATATAACCGAAAACGAAATTTTTGTATGGCAACCCCACGAAGGAGTTGCCCGATTTGTCTCATTTTCGAACTTAGTTTTACATTTTTTTTTAAAGTCCGTGTACAAAATTTCAGCTCTTTAAGTGTAGGCGTTCTCGAGTTATCGTGCGCACAGACGGACGGACGGACAGACGGACGGACGGACGGACATGCAGAAATCAAAATATCTTTTAATATTATGCGTGGGTGTCCAATCCATTTTGCTCTACCATCATTATTTCGAGGTGTTACAAACGGAATGACAAACTTAGTATACCCCTTTAGATTTCATCTAGGGTATAAAAAGAAATCCGGTCATTGTATCGTCGTGACTCGAGCTCAGAAGCAAAAGGCTCAAGAGACATTAAATAGCTCCTGTGTGGAGACAGAAGAGCACACGAAAGCGGACCAAAACGAAATTCAACACACGGAGGCGGAAAAACTAAACCTAGCATCGCTTGAGCAAAAAGTAAGTACTGGCAAGACACCCGAAGTTATCACGAGCCCTACGGAAATCCGAACAATCTTAAAAGATTATGACGATTCTCCATTTGGTCGCCATCAAGGTGTCATAAAAACTTACAAACGCATAAGACGCAAGTATTGGTGGAGACACATGCTTAGCGACATCAAGAAATACATAAAAAAATGCCCAAAGTGCCAGACGATGAAAGCTTCTCCACAATATAAAATGCCAATGGTTATCACGGACATCGCAGAACAACCGTTCGACAAAGTTTACCTCGATATTGTAGGTCCATTAGAAGAGACCACATCAGGTAACAAATATGTCTTGACCTTCCAAGATAATTTAACAAAATTTGTCGAATGGTACGCAATACCTAATGCAGAAGCCGTCACAGTAGCGCAAGTTTTCTTTGATGAAATCGTTACGCGCTATCGGATACCCAAAAGAATACTCACCGATCAGGGAACAAATTTCCTGAGTGAATTATTCAAAAGAGTATGTAAGCTTCTAAAGGTAAAGAAGTTACAGATTTCAGCATACCACCCACAGTCTAACGGAGCACTAGAGCTTGCCCACAGACCGCTGATTGAATGCCTGCGAACAATCGTAGACGATAATCCCAAAACATGGGACCAATTCCTACGAACCGCTGCATTCGTGTATAATAATAGTGTACACGAGGGTACTAAACTTACCCCAATGGACTGCCTTTACGGCTTCACAGCGGATGTCCCATCAAATTTAAAACGGGATCCCGAACCCGTTTACAATCATGAGAGCTATTATCATATACTGAAGTATAAGCTCCAAAAATCATATGCCACGGCAAGAAAGAACTTATTGGCAAGTAAACAGCGCTCAAAGGGGTACTACGATAAGACAGTACGGCCCCTAACTTTCCATGTAGGGGACAAGGTCCTCATCGAGAATGAAACAGAAAACATAAGCTTTCCCAAATCTGGGTAGGACCTCATCAGGTAATAGCAATACCAAGTGATGTGAATACCACAATCAAAATTGGTAAGCGAACAGTAACGGTACATAATAACCGTTTGAAACCGTATTTCGAATAAAAATATATCGAACAAAAATGAACCAGGTTGACTTGAAATTCCTACCACAGTATCCATTAAACCTCATTTCAATACCTCCCCATAAGCATTTGCGGTGGAGTCACTCCACTGCCCAGTTTAAAACGGCACAATGCAAGTACAAATAAACTTAAAGGATTGTTTTCTTCTTCCGAATTGTCCACAGAAATAGCGCTAAAATTCATTATAGTTGCCCTCTTCATCCAGTACACAACTGGAGCAATTGCCGGCAAACCTTATGTAATGACCCAGCTAACGGCTCGGGTATATTTTTCGAGGACCTGGGAAATCTGATGGAATCTCATGACACTGGAATGTCCTTACCGAGATAGACTTGGATGAACTAGATGCACAGACAAAGCTAGCAGAATATGCAGAGCACTTAGTGCATAAACTCTGCATAAATATAACAAACCCAGAAGACCTCTGCAACGTGCAGCAACTACACATACACGCTATTATAAACAGCGTACGAAAACGCATGGAAACTATAAGGGAACTAGTACCAGGAAAACGCAAGGCCAGATCGCTATTTGATGGAATAGGCAATGCCATGCACTATTTGTTTGGAACTATGGACAGCAACAACGAAAAAGAAATTTGCAGCAGGTTAGAAGAACTGGAATCGAATACACAAGCCCTAGCCGAGCTAGAGAAACAACAAATTAGTGTTGTAAAAACTACCTTGGAATAGTTTCAAAAACCGCTGGCTATGTTAATAGACAGACAACAAAAAATAGCACACCAGATAAACGATCTCCACCATGTGGCCGATGATTTAACTAGGAGACAACTAAGACAAGAGATTATAACAAGCTTGTTGCTCCAAATCATCGAAGTTGAATATCGACAACAAGCCCTCCTGGATATAATAATGGCTAGTAAAACCAATCATATTCATCTACTCCTAATGTCTCCCAAAAATCTGTTGGAGATATACCGCAAGACGGCCTCGGATGGCCCAAATGACCAAAATTGTCTATCTGTCCTATATCAGATAGCAGGAGCTCAGTCACTCCTTATGCAGAATAAATTGGTGGTGAGAATTACTCTCCCAATTTTTAATCTGCCAAAAATGAGGCTACAACAGATTCAATGCTATCCTGTATCCAAGTCAGCAAATTATTCATTAATTCCAGACCCTGGTTATTCATACAAAGCCAATAGCGCAAAAACTCAGGAATTTCTCTTATTAAAAGGCGATGACATGAAAAGGTTCAAGAAAATAACAAGTAATTTGGAAGAAAACACGTATGTAGGCCGGCTGAACACGCCTATAATCAAAGCGGCAACGTCCAACGAATGTGCCATTAAATTGCTATACAACCCTCTAAGTGAAGTGCCCAAATGCAAGACCAGAGTACAGATCCCACAAAAAGACATGCTGATCAAATTAAACAAGCCAAATGCGTGGCTATTTTCATTTATCACCTCCACGGTGCTACACATCACATGTCCAGATCACTTTGTAATCTCGAAACTGGAAGGACAGGGGATATTAGAAATAACGCAACCATGTCAAGTTCAAATAGGTTACAAAGTGCTTAAATACGAAGGTCAGAGTAAATTTCCACTAAAAATTATCCAGCCGAATCAGTTTCCTGAGCTCAACCACTCTCTACTCAAAGTAAACCTGACTGAAATTTGTCAGGGAACTCAAAACCACAGTCTGGGGAAAATCGAAATATTAACGGGAGACGATATCCATGAATCAATTTATACTGACACCCATTCGCTGGAAGAATACCAAAGCAAAATTATTAAATACCAGGAAAAGGTTTCGAGCAGAAACTCCCATATCCTGTCCACAACTTCTCTATCATTCACGAGCCTACTAGTTCTGGCCATAATGATTGTTGTGGCAGTAAAATATCTACACCCTAATGTCATCAAGATTAGACAACAGAGAAATCAACCACAAGGTAACCCCGAAATTTTATCAGAGGGAATTCCTTTAGAAGAACGAACTCCTGCTCCGCAACCCAGTCTAAGGCGAACTAGGAGCCTCGCTAAAACCAAATCGGTTCAAATAATTTAAAAATGCGACACTGACACTGTCAACATGGCTCACCAAATCAAAGTAGAACTTATAGAAAAGGCAGACCTGGTAAACTCCTCAAGGGAAATCTATATAAACCTATATATATAGTATTACTTTAACACAAAAAAAAACTAACTTAAAAACATTAAGATTTTGTTTGACTCAACAAAAAAAAAGGGGTTAGAATGAAAAAAGTAAATATAAATAGGCAGGAGGTAAAAATGTGAGAATTAAAGAAAAAATGCATATAGAAACAAAAAATGCATAAAAATAACAAATTAAAAAAAAAGCATTAGAATTAAATATAAACAGAAAATAGAATACGTGTAAAAATTGTAGAAATAAAAGAAAAATACATTAATCGTAGATACAAAGAAAGCACAAACAAACAAAAAGTAAGGATTAGATAAAACAAGAAATAGGAATAAATAACATAAACAACTAGGTTAGACTCAATAAAAAAAAACAAATAAAGGATTAAAGTAATAAATTAAAAGTAGCACTAGTAAGCTATTAATAAATTTAAGGTACCGAAAAATAGTCTAAAGCAAAAACAAAGTGTTAATATGTGTTAATATAAAATAACCGTAGAAATAAAAAATTATACTAAAATTAATTAACACATAACAAAAAAAAAAGTATAATGCAAGAAAAAATAATGTAAGAAAGACAAGAAAAGTTTACCAGGCTACTACAAAAATTTTGATTTATTATCGCATGATACTACTAGAATTATAATATTGTAAGCTATTTTTATAGTAGTTAGATAGTAACCTAAAAAAGGAAGAAAGATAAGAACCTTTTAAATAAGAGAAAAAAAATAGATAATTAACTCACAAAAATGTAACGCCTAACAGAACCAACCGAGATTAATTAAAATTTAAATAAGAAAAAAAATAGGTAATTAACTCACAAAAATGTAACGCCTAACCGAACCAACCAAGATCCGAAACCCCTAATGAGAACAAAAAGAAAAACAAAAAAACCACCAACGAAACCAGCCTAGGGTAGCAAATTCCAGAAACAAAACATTCGATTTTATTGTATTTTTTTTATTTTTTTTTTATGGATACAAGCAAAAGGAAAAACAAGAAAGACAGGAAAGGTTAAGCTAATTTAAAATTGAAAAAAAAAAATTAAAAAGAGAGCTTTCCGCAGGGATTTCATGCCCAGTCCTCCTCGGAGTTATCCTCGACTTCCAAAGGGGGTGGGGTGGCCATCAAACTGCGTAGAATGCCCGTAACGGCTGATTCAAATACGGGATGGCAGCATGCGCAGATTCCGTGCCGGCCGGTTATGTTGAGGGTACCGCCGGAATAAAAGAAAAAGAGTAAATATAGGTGGCCAACGTGCTAAATCAATTACCATCAGGACCTACCTCGCACAACCCACGCCTGCCCTTGGTGGGGATACAGGGGTATATCAGCCCAGTAGTGGCGGCCGGCCACGGCATCCGCGCCCCACATAGTGAAAGGCCGCTGTCCTCGTCGTAAAAGCAGCAGACGAATCGGGCCCCGCCACCCAGGTATCAAGTGGACCACGAAAATTAAGTTGGCCACAGAACTGAGGCCCGCCGGGCTCTGCCAGTGTTGATTATTGACTTTGATGGCAAACAACATCCTAACTGCAATCCTGATTTAATTAAACAACTGCAACTGCTCAAGATCAAAACTCGAATAAAACCGAGCACAGAATTTAATCATGAGATCCATTGCCAAGACAAAGTAACAAACCTAGCAGAACGGTAATCGGACACCCCGATAAGAGACCCAGAGACAAACTAATAAAAAACAGCTCTGCATAGGCTAATCGCACAAATGACCTTCACCAAGAGTTATTACTCTTCTAATAATAACTCTCATTTTGAAAAAGGGGAAGGATTGTTACGTACCAAATCCTGCATACCAAAAAATATTTAAAAAAAAGGGATATCTAAAAATTTCTACAATATTAAAAGAATTCATCCATAGATTTTCACATAAGCTAATATGCCTAAAACATGGTTAGCTTATCAATACAATCAGCGTCAGCAATTTTCTTCACATTCCATAGAGTTGAAACAAAATTATTCCCATGGAAAATTTTGCCTTCAGCAAAATTTGCCAGTAGAAATATTTAAGTTGAAAAATAAAATAAAAGGCAAATCGTACCTTCAGTACGATTTGTCGTGGAAATTGCAATATGTATGTACGAACGTACATACATATCACAAAAAAGCTTGCGCGTAAAGAAGAGCGCGCCGCGAAAATACATTGTATGTATACGCGTGCGGCAATTCTAATCATCGTGACGGTGGCTGATGTTTATAAAAGCATCAAATTTCAAGCCTCCGTCCAACGAATAATATTCTGGACTTGTTTAATCAAGTCCAGAATAAATGAAAATTTTCTCAGGGTGAAAATGCAACTATGCATTTTCTACCCTGAACGAAGGCTCTTGATCGCGACAAAAGTGATCAAGAGCCGAGTTGTGATTTGAATTTCCTACGCGGCGGTTAAACAAACAATTTTGATTAAAAAACGAGTTGGATTTTAAAATTTGAAAGAGCGAGTTGAGTTTGAAAACCAAAGAGCGTTGGCAGGAAAATATTATTCGCGGCGGTTCGATAGAAAATTAGAAAATAAATTAGTGTTGTTTTTTAAAAAAAAGAGAGAGTCCGATACGTTGGAGTCGAGCGGAGTTTTAGAGGAAAAAGAGTTTGGATATACGATTAAAATAACGAGAGTCGAGTCCCAAAAAAAAAAAAGGGAAAAATAAGTTTTTTTTAAAGTTTGGTTCAGCGCGGTCTCGGTTACGGTGCGATAGGCTAAAAATCAAAAGAAGTGTTGACAATCCAAAAAAGTAGTTCTAGTATAAAGAAAATTGTTATAAAACCAAAAGAAGTGTTTACAATCAAAACCAGTTTTAGTATAAAATAAATTGTTATAAAACAAATAGAAGTTTGTTTGTAATTTTACAATAAAAAGAAAAAAACAACGGAACAGTGTTTTGAAGTGTGAACAAGAGGCAATATACGCAAATCCGCCCCGGTACGTAAATATATACATATATATTTAACATTAGCTAATTTTGCGGTTGCTGAAACGGTTCCATCCAGCTTTGTTAGAGATCCCTCAATGTAAAGAAAACTCCTGCTGGGTAGAAGATTCAAGCTCTAATGTTGTACAGAGATACGGATTTCATCGCTGTTTTTAAATGATGTTAGAAATGGTGAATAGGAGTGATGTTCAAATTTAGTAACACTGTTATCAAAGCGAGCGTCTGGTGCAATATCTAGTATTCCTTTATTCATTGTTTCAGCGTTAAGCCTATCGATTGTTAATATGCTGTATTTGCAAGTGTTAATGTAGGTCTTGATCGCTTCAAGGTTGTCCGCTGACTAATGATCTTGTCTGCTCCGAACTCGTTTTTATCATTATTGTATGTCAACATGCTGTGGCTTCAAATGTACCCTGATGGTTATAGTCTCTCCTCTGAAGTTGATTAAGTCACCGTCTTGGTCAAGGAGCAAATAGATTACATTTTTGGGTACCTCCACTATTTTATACCTAGGCCCCACGTTCGGTGAAAACTCGTGGAGAGTGTGTACTTGTGTGTTGTTGAAGAATGATCCTGATATAATATTACGTTCGATGCGTATAGTATTTACTTTAATGATGTTGACTGGCAACTCTGATGTATGCACTATATTAGCAGATAAGCTTCTTTTATTGAATCCTAGCAGAGGAGCTATGGATCTCTGTTTTTCAAAATGTATTTCTTCAGTTGCCTTAACTTCACTCTTCTATGTATTATTGTTAGCCTTTATCGCAACCTTTATCCTTTTCCCTTCTTTATCCAAGTATCTTTGTACATATTTTGCTATATCATCAATCTCATAGGATCCAACAGGTATCTCAACAACCTCATTCCCTACATGAACCAGATTATTGCTCACATCAATATTTGGTATAGAGTTGTATGTTTGAAAATCAATTAATCCACAAATAAAATCCGTTGCAAGCTCCATCGGAGGAAAGTACTCAGCAGTGAGTAGAGATGAATTTCCCGTGAGAGTAAGTGTTAATGACATGGCGGTTGATAATGAACTGTCACAATTTCAATATAGATACATTTATTTATAGATAATAATTAATGGCTTTAACAATTATTTAAAAACTCTAAACATAAGTGACCGCAAATTACTGCATCATAATTCTGATAAGAACTGTAGTTGTACGTAATATTACTACCCAAGTAGTTTATGAGCTCCCTTGGTGGTTGGAGATTGCCAAAGCTATCAAAGTATTCGGTGTTATCACCTTTCTTGTAACACGCTACCCAGTGTGTACCTGCTCCAGTTGAGATGTCCAAGTTAACAATATCGCTTTCTCGCTTCCGTGGCTTTTTAGGTAGATTATCACGCATAAATACTCCTCTGAAGTGCGGTAAGTGTGTGGTATACTTGTGAAGATCCAACTCGTTTAGCGGTCGTTTGAGTAGCGTCTTTAATAGTTTTTTCGTTGAGGTTGTAGATAGAGTCCAAGTCCTTTTCTATACGGCTTCAGGAACAGCCCGTTTCCATCTTTACCAACCGCTATAGTTTCCATTGCTTGATTATGACGTTTGCTTTCTTCCAATTTTGCCTTTGCCGCACTGGTATCATTTACTGCTTTAGCTATGCCTGCTGCACCTCCCGATAGTGCTCCCAATGCTGAAAGCCCAGCAAACAACGGGATGGGGAATGGAAGTGCCCCACCAAGCTTTGGTACAGGTATCACTCGTGGAGTTTTAATTGATTTCTTCTTTCTTTTCACAATATTTTTAGCTGCACTAAGAGCTATTTTTGTAGCTTCCATCAAGTCTTTTGGTTTTTTGATTTTTAAAATCTTACGTGCATTTCGTCCTGCTTCTCGGAATGTGGGTTGGCGTTTATTTTTAGCCTTAAGACCCATACCTAGCTTAATTTTAGCCTTCATTGCGTTTGTTATAAGCCAGGCGTTGGCACGTTCACTCAAATTTGCATCCGTAGATCCGTAGGCTTTTTCAGCTAATATTTTATCAGCTATATGTCGATCACTTGTATCTTTATGTCGCGAGTATGCTATATCGTGTTCTTTGCAGGCTGCGTCCAATGGATTGATGCCCAGATCTCCTCACGCCAATCTTTTTTGTAACTTTGTTCCTGGTCCACAGAACTGGTATCCCGGTAGATGTAATTCTACAGGTAATTTGTTGATGATTGAATTAATAGTCCTCTGCCCCCTTTCAAAGATTTTCTGGAGCGTTTCGATTTGTGATCCGACATCTTATAAGGTTCCGATGATACAGTTGAAATGAAATATAATCACGTGTACTTATAAGAATCACGTTAGTCTTCAATATGCGGTTCATTAAACAACAACAATCTTTTCCTGTTCGAAATGCTGATGTAGCTGTTATTAAGGTGAAACAGAAGCATGGTCCCCTATTGCCTAATAGTATAAGGAGCATCATTGTTGGGCCATCGAATTGTGGAAAAACTAATGTTATGATAAGTCTATAATGATTATGTTAATACAGACATGAAGTTTGATAAATTTCGAAGAGCCTGTGCTGAGTGTTGGAAGGAAGAATATGGTTTTTTGATGATTGATAAGGATAGCTCATTAAACAAGGGGCGCTACCGTAAAGGATTTGATACCTTCATTGTACTATAAAAGGATTAAACATGCGAAATATTCATAAGTCGAAGTTGTAACTCAACCGAAAGCAAACCGAATCATGTGGAACTGCTGAGTAAATTAAAGCTATTCACCTGTTATCAGACCTGTTTGAAAAGGTGTTAAGCTGTTATCAGATCTGTTTGGAAAGCTGTTAAACTGTTATCAGAGCTGCTTTAAAAGCTGTTAAACTGTTACCAGAGCTGTTCGGAAAGCTGTTAAGCTGTTATCAGAGCTGTTTGGAAAGCTGTATACCTGCTATCAGAGCTGTTTGAAAAGCCGTTATTCAGTTAATATCGAAGATGAATGAAAATCTATTAAAAGAAATCATCAAGACAAGGAATGCAGTGCGAAGGAAATTTAAAGCTCTAAAGACGGGAAAGATTGAAGGAGAAGTCAACTTGAAGAAACTTTCAAGCCAATCACCAAACCCTTAAAAGAGTTTGTTACCAGAGTCAAAAACGAGCCACCAGTCAAGAAGAAGAAGACAACGAAATTGTGGAACTTTTACTCCTCCAAAACGAAAATATGTGAAAATGGAGGCTAGTAGCACACCTATAAATTATGGAGATTATTCCTTAACATCTGAAGAAGAACTCGCAACACCCAAACATTCAAGAACATTGACAGGAAGGTCTCCTGTCACCTCCCCCCGATACGTCTGGATACATAATTTCAAACTATTTAAAGCTATTCACTGATAATTGCCCTAAAATTGATCCAACCTATGGAGTTTACTATGATAACAACGCGTGGAGAATCGGTAATTCAACGTTTGATGTTGATGATGTAGGAAATATTGTTATCAAGGGGAAGAGCTATAAAACAACTTTGGGGTTATGTGAGCTGCTATTTATGAAGGATCCTGTAAAAAGTCTATATACTAAAGAGGATTTAACTAATTATGGATCTATTTTGAGAGATACCAATGCATATAAACGCGACTATGCTGAAGATGGACAAATAAAAGTTACTAGAGCAGCTAAGTATAAAGCTATAATCAGTAAATTTATACAGCATAAAGGCATGGGACTAATGGGTCTGCCTAAAGCAAACATTGATCACATTTACTGGGATGATCCAAATGAATTAGTGGATAGACTGCGCCTTCTAATGGCATCAAAGCAGGCTGGAAACACCAGTCACAACAATGAAATTGTATCTATCCTGGAGGAGTTGCGAGAAGCAGATATTATAGTTTAAATACTACTCCATTACCATACTTCTACACAATCTACAGATGAGCGTTGACAAGTTTGGACGTTTCTCTAATCGAAAATATCTTGGGAAAGCAGGTGAACGTGGACCAGCAGGAGCTCAGGGACCAGCCGGTAAACAAGGAATTCAAGGACCAGATGGTAAACGAGGAGCTCAGGGTCCAGCTGGTGAACAAGGAGAGCGAGGTATTGGATTTAATTTAACGATAAACGGAGACTACGAACTAAACTCAAAGTGTATAAAACGACTTGGTGAACCCTTTGAAAATGATAATGCTACTACCAAAGACTATGTTGACAAGAAAATTAAAATAAGTGTTGAAGAAATAAAAAAAAATATTGTTACGCGCCACAAAGTGATACAAGCGACATCTATTGGAAATGAAAGCAACTTTAGGTTAGTGACATCCTAGTAAACTGGGTTTGGAGAATGGAATATTCAGGAAGGTTCTAGGATAATTCGTAGAGTATAAATACGGCGCTGCTCACATCCAGGAGGCGAGTATTATTTCAGACAGCGAAGTGAACGAAGTAAACTATTTGGATTGCGATAATTAGAAGTACAGTACTAGCGATAAATAAAGAGTTGATTTGATAATTATTTGTGAATTTGTGAGAGTAAACAGTAAAGTTAAATAAAGAAAGAACTTTTGAATTATATCTGAAATATTGTGTTTTAAATAACGAACTAAGGCCACGCTCGTAACAACTGTTGTCAGAAGTAAAATAAAATCGCGAAATAAAGTGGTGGCATTTGACTTTGAAATTCAAAGAGTGATTAATTTTGTGAAATCGCGCAAGAATGGGACGCAAACTAGAGGAGCTTCGCATACAGGAATTGAAAGTGGAGTTGGGGAAGCGGTCATTGCAAACGACAGGTCTAAAGAATGTTCTAGTCGAGCGACTTAGACAAGCGTTGATAGAGGAAGAAAAGAATCCTGATACATACGTTTTCGAGGAAGAACCAGAAACTGAAGAAGAGGCTGTGATGAACATAGAACAGCTTTTGGGTACTTTAATGACCAAAATAGACCTTTCAACCCTGCAAGTGAAAAATGCCTTTGAGGAACAAAAGAATGCTTTTGAGGAACAAAAGAATTCTCTAGAAGCGCGTTTGGATGAACAAAAGAATTCTCTAGGAGCCCGTTTGGACGAACAAAAGAATTCTATGGAATCCCGTTTAGATGAAGAGAAAGAAATCACTGGAAACGCGTTTGGATGAACAAAAGAGTTCTCTGGAGAATTGTCTAGAAAATCGCTTAGAGGAACAAAAGAATTTCCTGAAAAACTCGGTAGACGAACAAAATTTAAAAATTGAAGGAATCGAGCAAGAAGTGGCGGAAGTTCAACAAAAAGTGACCGAACAGCTTGACAACTTTAAATCAGATTTGGAGAAGATGAAGCATCGACAACCACGGCACGAAGGAACTGAAATATCCAATGCAGGGCAGAATGAAACCTCCAATATTTGATGGACAAAATTCGTGGCATATTATCAAGAGACAATTCGAGGCTGCTTCCGAAGTAAACGGATGGAATGATGCAGACAAAGCTACAGCTTTGGTATTAGCACTTCGAGGGTTCTGCATCAGAGCTTTTACAAACTTTACCGATAGAAAGGCAACGTGAATATACTTCATTAGTACAGGCGATAGAGTTACGTTATAGAGATGAACACATGCAGAAAAGTATATCGCCTACAGCTACGCAACAGGATTCAAAAAGCATGGCGAATCACTTACAATAACTGCAGGCTGATGTGGAAAGATTAACTTATCTCTCATACTCTAGCGTAAATGCGGATTTCCTTAATGAAGTGGCAACAGAAGCAATTGTGAACGCTATTGCAGATCAAAATTTACAACAAGCGTTGAGGCTAGCAGGAAAGAAATCAACAGCAGAAGCACTAGCTTATGCACTATCATATGAATCTGCCAGGCAAGCTTCTCGAAGTGCAGTACGAGTGAGAGAAATTTCGGTGGAGGAGGAATGTACTTGTAATAGAATGCAGCCATCCCATAGCAATTCTTCACGTGGTATTCTGCGATGCTGGAATTGTAATAGACTGGAACACCTCCAAAGGGACTGCAGAAAAACGCCGTCGAACTGAATCACCAGAAGAGGAGGACAGAACAGAATGCCAAAGATGTCGAGCCCAGGGAGGAAGCTATTCGGGGAGAGCCTAGAAATCAAACAGCGACTAAGTCGCATTAGCTCCCCTGTTCAGCAGCCGGAGAAAACATGTAAAAACCAACTTCGGGGGGCAGGAAGTTGGTTGGTAGAGTCGACAGCCCCGAAGTCATCATTCAGATAGCCCAGTTGCAGAGAAATAATAGAAGTCTTGTTATATATGGAAGTGTAGGGAAAAAATGACTGCATTGTCACTATCGACACTAGAGCTTCGAGATCAATTATTAGAGCGGATCTTGTCAAGAACAAATGGCTTCACAATACCACCAAATATTTACTAAGAACAGCAACTGGAGCCGCAGCACAAGTTTTTGGAGAAATAACTTTGGATATTCAACTAGGTGAACTACTATTTCCTCACAATTTCCAAGTTTCAGACATAATGGATGAATGCATCCTTCGAGTAGACTTTATGACCACATATAAAATAAATTTAGATGTCGGAGAACGAATACTCAAATATTGGCAACATAGAAATCCTATGAGACTAGGAGGAGGAACAGATTATCCTGCAAAATTAAGGACGATGATCTGTGAGAATATGACTCTCTCTGCATTCTCGGAGACGCTAGTATGGACAAAGCTTACTGATGACATCGGGACCTGCCGATTCTATCTGGTGGAGCCTAACCCTACAAAAGAAACATCGAACATCATCGTTGGTAAGACTTTAGTGAAGGCAGAAGGCGCAACAATTATTACAGTCAGAGTGCTCAACACATCCGAAAATGATGGTACAACTAAAAGAAGGTGCTATAATTGGAAATTGTGAGCCTGTTTATCAGATTGTTAATTTGGAAAATGGTAGCAATATTAAGGAGGCAATACGTATACCAGCTACTACTCAACAGGTTCAGGAAACTTCTTTCATCTAGTGCCTTAAGTGAACAGCAATACAACGATGCCAAAGATATGCTCGATGAATTTTCGGAATTATTTGCAATGAATGATGATGATTTCGGCAAATCAAATCTTGTCCAGCATCGGATCAATACAGTAGATTCTAGGCCCATTCGGCAACCACCACGGAAGACTACCATTAGGCCAAACAACCAGAAGTTGCAGATATGATAAATTCCATGAAAGAACAAGGCATAATTGAGGAATCTAACAGCCCTTGGACATCGCCAGTTGTTTTTGGGTCAAGAAAAAAGGATGGCACGATACGATTCTGTGTGGACTACCGCCAACTAAATAATGTAACAAGAAAGGATAGCTATCCGTTAACAAGGATTGATGACACATTGGACACCCTTTCCGGGAGCGCAATGGTTTTCCACATTGGATTTGAAGAGCGGTTACTGGCAAGTGGAAATACATCCCGAGGACCGAGACAAAACTGCTTTCTCAGTTGGAAGTGGCTTATGGCAATTCAAAGTTATGCCATTTGGATTATGTAATGCTCCAGCCACATTCGAACGACTCATGGAATGTGTTTTACGAGGATTAACCTGGAAAACATGTCTTGTCTACTTAGATGACATAATTGTGATCGGAAGGACATTCGAGGAACATAAAAAGAACTTACGGGACGTACTTCAAAGACTGAGAGATGCTAAACTGAAGCTCAGCACGAATAAATGTGCTCTATTCAAGAATGAAGTAAAATATTTGGGACATATAGTTTCATCACAACGAGTAAGAACTGATCCCAGAGAAGATAAGAGCTGTGAAAAATTGGCCTGTTCCAAGGACAAACATCAATTAAGGAGTTTTTCTTGCATTGGCTACCTACTACAGGCGATTCGTAAAAGGTTTTGCAGATATAGCAAGGAGCCTACATCAACTTACAGGAAAAAGGAAAGCAGTTCATATGGTCAGATAAATGTAACGAGAGTTTTGCAAATTTGAAGCAACAGCTCTGTGGAACTCCAGTGCTTCACTATCCCAAAGCTGGGAAAAACTTTTATATTGGACACGGATGCCAGCAATGTAGGTATTGGTGCAGTGCTTTCACAGGAGGAGGATTGTCAAGAGGTGCCAGTAGCTTATTTTAGCAAAGCACTCTCAAAATCAGAGAGAAATTATTGTGCTACAAGGAAAGAGCTACTAGCCGTTGTAAACTCAACCAAGCATTTTCCATAAATATTTCTACAGGCAGAAATTTATCCTCCGCACTGACCGTGCAGCGCTTAAATGGCTTTTGCAGTTTAAGAACCCTGAGGGGCAAGTGGCGAGATGGATAGAGCGACTCCAAGCTTATGACTTTGAGATCCAGCACCGAAGAGGACGTATCCATGGAAATGCAGACGCCCTTTCACGACGCCCATGCAAAGTTGAATGCAAACATTGCGTTCGGCTGGAAGAAAAAGAAACAAAAGCAACAATACAGCTGATGACGGTGGAACCATCGACAGGTTGGAACAACGAGAGCTTGCGAACAGCACAACGGGAAGACCCAGGCATATCACCTATTCTTGCTTGGAAAGAAGACATGGAAAGACCACAATGGCAAGATATCTCGGAGAGGAGTGAGAAACTGAAGAGCTACTGGGCTCAATGGAACTCTCTTCACGTTGAATGTGGTATATTAAAGCGCAAGTGGGAATCAACTAACGGCGAGTCATTCCGAATGCAGATAGTCGTGCCAGCATCCCAGGTCAAAGATGTTCTAGAAGAAATGCACAGTGGATCATCTGGAGGACATTTGGGGGTGAATAAAACAATTTCCAAAATACGTGAAAGGTTTTATTGGTTACATATGCGAGAGGATGTTGAGGAATGGTGCCGCAGATGCACTATCTGTGCCTCTTGCAAAGGGCCACCACACAGAAGTAGAGGAGAAATGCATAAGTATAATGTAGGACCCCCATTTGAAAGGATAGCCGTAGACATCGCTGGACCTTTTCTAGAAACAGATAACGGTAACCGTTATATATTAGTTGCTATTGACTATTTCAGTAAATGGCCTGAAGCTTATGCAATCCCTAATCAAGAGTCTACCACAGTAGCGGATCAAGTAGTAATGAATTGGGTCAGTAGATTTGGTGTTCCTCATGAACTTCATTCGGACCAAGGACGGAACTTTGAATCACGGACTTTCCAAGAGATGTGTAAAATTCTGGGAATAAGAAAATCCAGAACAACTCCTCTGCATCCACAATCTGATGGCATGGTAGAACGCTTCAACAGAACATTGGTCGAGCATCTAAAGAAAGTAGTCGACTATCACCAACGCGATTGGGATCGACATATTCCCATGTTCTTAATGGCCTATCGATCGGCTGTACACAACACGACCGGACAAACGCCAGCAAAAGTAATATTCGGAAAGGAGATGTGTTTACCTAGCGATCTCAAGTTTGGTACACCCAGAGGTGAACAAAGTTACCAGACGATTATGTATCGGAACTTAGACAACGATTGGCTGATGTACACGAATTCACGAGAGCAAAATTAGCAATACATACCGATCGGATGAAGACCTGCTATGACTTACGTGCTAACTCAGCAGGATTTAATGAAGGTGACCTTGTTTGGCTGTACAACCCGAAACCACGTAAGGGACGTTCTCTTACAACAACACTGGGAAGGACCGTATTCAGTAGTGACTAGAATAAATGACGTAGTATATAGGATTCAGCGGGGCACAAGAGGCAAACGGAAAATCGTTCATCTAGATCGTTTATGTCAATACTGCGAGCATCAAGACCGTGGATCACCTGTTGTTCGGGACGAACAATTTTAAGAAGGGGACAGTGTTACGCGCCACAAAATGATACAAGCGACATCTATTGGAAATGGAAACAACTTTAGGTTAGTGACATCCTAGTAAACTGGGTTTGGAGAATGGAATATTCATGAAGGTTCTAGGATAATTCGTAGAGTATAAATACGGCGCTGCTCACATCCAGGAGGCGAGTATTATTTCAGACAGCGAAGTGAACGAAGTAAACTATTTGGATTGCGATAATTAGAAGTACAGTACTAGCGATAAATAAAGAGTTGATTTGATAATTATTTGTGAATTTGTGAGAGTAAACAGTAAAGTTAAATAAAGAAAGAACTTTTGAATTATATCTGAAATATTGTGTTTTAAATAACGAACTAAGGCCACGCTCGTTACAATGTTAATATAGAGGTGACAAATGTAACGCTATATATCAATGATGAAATCGCGAAGATTGAAAACTATCTGTTTAGTTCAGTAATAAATAAGAAAGACTTGACACCAAAAGATGGTGTATATGAGTAAAAACTTTTGAGAAATCTGTTTCATTTATAATTACGATGAGTAAGAGACAAGTGGTAAATGAGCTGCATAAACCAGCGAGGAAAATTTTTAACGACGTCGTGTGATTATCAAAGAACTAGGTGACTTGTGGCAGGCAGACTTGGTGGAAATGGATCCCTACAAGTATGTGAACAAGGGTTACCGCTATCTGCTGACAGTAATTGATACCTTCTCCAAATATGCATTGGCAATTCCAATTAAAAGAAAAACTGGTGTAGAGCTAAGAGATGCCATGCAGTCTATATTAAGCGAGGGACGAATACCTCAAAACCTGCAGACTGATGATGGAAAGGAATTCTACAACAGCCTCTTTAAAAATCTAATGCTGAAGCATGCAATTAGTCATTACTCTACGTACAGTTTCCTCAAATCATCAATAGTGAAACGATTTAACCGAACTCTAAAGGATATGATGTGGAAGGAATTCAGCTTTAATGGAACTTATCAGTGGATTGGTATGGTAAAGAAACTGCTCACTGAATACAATTCAAGAATACATCGGACTACAAAAATGAGACCACGTGATATCAACGCCTCCAATGAGAAACAACTACTTTCAACTGCATACAGTCATATAAAGATTGTTGTTCCTGCAAAGTATAAAGTTGGAGATTTTGTACGCATCAGCAAATACAAGCATATATTTGAGAAAGGCTATACACCAAACGGGATAGCTGAGATTTTTAAAATTATTAAAGTTCAAAACACAATCCCAAAAAAAACCCCATCACATATCGGCTGGAAGATTATCAAGGAAATCCAATCACAGGAGGCTTTTATGAATTGGAGCTGCTGAAAGTTAAACACCCAAGCCTGCAACTCGTAAAGAAAATCTTAAATAAGAGTGGAGATAAAGCTTAAGTTAAATGGCTCGGATTTTCATCAAAACACAATTCTTGGATTAATAACAAAGATGTTTTATAATATCTTGAACAAACATTTAACAATTTGAAATAATTATAATACTTTATACATCTAGTTATAATGCAAATTACTTTAATAAATAAAACTAAAACTATAATACATTTATTATTTACACTAGACTTAGATTCTGTCTGCGGTTGCCACTTGTTGATCTGATGAAATGGAGTAATGCCCCCATGGTAGAGTATCCGTCGTTCCGCTCATAATATGTCGCTTATTATCATAAGGACTCAATGCGATCTTCTTTTGACTGACAGTGTACACGCTATGGTTATGGGATCGTATGGAGCTCCAATTGGCAGTTAATTTTCGCTCGTTATTCAAGCATTCGACGTAGTCTTCGAAATTGATATGCTTCTGGACTACATTAGCCTTTACTCCTTTCGCTTTTTTTTACAGTTTTACCAGCGTTTATACGCAGACTGTACATTTTCGAGCGCAAGCCTACAAATTCGCTCATAATTTTCCCATTCAGCTCATCCTTCATTAGCCCAGGAATCTTTTTATTCGTGAGCGGTAAATTGAATTCATTATCTTCTGGGTAATCATTTGTATCAAATTTGTTTATATTTTCAGCCATGAACTCATATGCATTTTTCTCTTCAAGTTCATATATTAGAGAATCTGTATCAATATACATGACTTTACATTTATCTCCATACTCACGCTGCATAAAACTGTAGTGAAAATCGTAGAGGCATATTTTCGAAATTTCCATAACTGCCATTCCTATATAGAGCGGCTTATTGAATAATATTTTGAGTCGCCTTAATTCCATAGCAACTAAATTCTGATCAAATATCGTTTCACTGTGGAAGTTGGGTGCCGCAATCCGAGCTTTTGCACCATAGCGACCTTCCCACTTCATGCAAAGCTTGATATCGCTATACTTGCGAACATTTTCCATGGTCTTACCAAAAGCTGCATTATTCATCTTCTTATAGCTGTCCTTCTCATGATCGCTTGTACCCTGCATCCGTTTAGTGGTATTTAAGTCAATATATGGCTTAAGCCAAGCTGATTGGTCGAATTGAAGAACCCGGTGCACTTTTTTCAGGATGAGTCCATGTGATAAGCATTGCTTCCAATTTCGGTAGTGTATAACATATTTAGTTTTTGAATGTAATGTTGTCAGAAGCTTTTCTAATTTTGCTCCAGGTGGTGCTGCATGCTCAGAGAAAAACGGTAAGTCCTTATGCTTATCATGCAGATGTTGAGGATAATCCAAGTCGACTTCGAATATGTATCCAGTTGGAAAATCATCAGGAATTTCGGAAACTTCAATATTGGGAACATCAACCCATTTGAATCCTCCGGTTGGTAAATGCTGTGACATGGTCCATACATAAAGGTTATTCACATCATAATACATCAAGTATTTCTCTTTCTCCACAGGCTTAAAATCATCCATATATTTATTATGGGCTTTACTATATCTGTTCGAACATTGACTTATACCACCTCGAATGCCTCTCTCTATGAATAGCAGTATATCTACGCCGGTTATCAGTGTATTTTAACATAGCATCCCATGTTAGGCCTGGCATGGTGTAATAATGTGCTGGATCTAAATTGTATGTCTTCATGCACACTTCTCGAAAGTTCTCAAACACATCAGTCAATAGGAGAACATCAGTCTTAAGGTATAGATCTGAATATTCACCAAGTGTTTGTATTTCAAATGTCTGCCAGACCTCTTCAGCATGATTGTAGTCCTCAGGAGATATAGCACTGTCAGCCAGTTTATTGTAGAACGCTTCTTGTGTTGGCAAGATCCGGAAATCCAATTTAACCCAGTCATCAATAAAATCATATGGGAAGACACCCTTGCGTGTTTGATAGTGTCATCATCCAATCCCTGCCATACTGATCTTGTAATGATTAATTTATCCATCGGCAGCAATGATGATAGCTTATCTAAAGATTCAGCCATAAAACGGAAGGAATCGATGAATCTGAATTTTATGTAGCTGCCGTTCATGTGCTTGGTGAACGAGATATATCTTTCCTTGTTTATTGGCAAGAGATCAACATTTCCTGGGAAAGATGTAGCTATATCCTTAATAATGAAGTGAGCATCATATCCAGATAAATTGTGAAAAATGACTGGAACTATGGAGCAATCTTGGTACATCAGATTGCATGCATTGTGCGCTGGCCGTCGGTATTTTCCTGTTAAAAGAATTTATGAAAAAAAAATGAATTGAATTATGATTCTCAGTATTTACCTGTTAAGTGGCAATGGTCCCGGACTCGTTCCTCATCGGCTGCAAACATTTGTTCACATATATGACAGCAAGTGTTTTCCATATGTTAACGCCGTTCCTCTTTAGTCAGGGGTTGCATTGGCCTGATGTTCAGCTTCTCCTGTACAGCTATGGATGCAATCTTTTGCAATTCTAATGCAAACCATTTTTGACAGTCCTTGCCTCGATATGCTCTGTAATATGAGAGCTTAGCATCATGTTTGCAGTGGAAATAGAATCCTATGCTATGAAATTCATGTTCCTGGATTCGCTGTGTATTTTGATCGTTTCCCTGAATCGGCTTCAATATTGATTCAAGATCTGCATACACACAAAACGGCACTGGATTCTTATGGTTATAATTCTTATATTCCAATCATTTCTTTTTCCTCTGATGGAAACATAATCCTACAATCGTTTTGTTTCTCACATTCAGGAGTGCGTGATGATAATTTTTCTTCAGAGTAAAAGTAGAGCAAACATCTGTCGCATATATGCCTCTTACGATTATTTTTCGAAGTTTGCTTCGATACAAGGCGCGAAAGATCTTTAATCCAGCAGAAATGATATCTGCTGGCATCATCATTATCATCGTCATCATCATCCATATGATCTTCATCTTCATCATCATCCTGGTCATAGTCATCTTGTAGCATTAATAGATTAACATGTCGCTCCATCCTGTGTTTCGCAAGTCTAACTGGAACTGTGGTGAAGAAACGCTCTTTCTCTAGGATGAACACGTTTATTGATAAATCGTTCTGGTCTTCAAATTGCGCTATTTGCTTAAGCGCCATGGGAAATGTTATTCCAGTTAAATTTAGCACAGTTGAATAATGTGGATATGATGACGTCCTTTAAGAATGAGCATTTGTAGGGTATAGCACTGAGATTACGGCCCACGCGAAGCATGCTTCATCATTATTTTGTACATTGATGCAAGCTTTCTTTGATGCAGTCTCCTTTGGCAGAGGTATATAAAGTGATCCCCGAATCAGCTCAAGCTTGTTGATATGCACAGCTAAATGTATTATAGAATGCAGAGCCCAACCACTGTCTTTCCCTTGAAACTCTTCCAGTTGAGTAAGTATTGGGTCATATATATTTAATTTATACCACTCATTCAAATTATCCTTCACACTGATTGGGACAGTTCTTGCTTGGAAGTACTTAATGTCTTTAATAACTTCATTATCACCAGTTTCTTTAATAAACTCACCGCAAAACGTTGTAGCAACTTTAATATGATATTGTTGTTTTAATGTATTCTTAATGCGGCGAGCAAGTAATTTGGAAGCATCTTGCATAAACAGCTTAGGATCTAGGTGGCTTATATTCACGATAGCACCTTCCCTAATTCTACCTACGAATGCTGTTTTTATTTCTTCCCACTTAACAAAATCACTTCTTATTACTCGTTGATTAATTCCTCCACCTCGATGGGGAGCTTTGATTAACACTCTCAACGATTTAATTTGAGCAATACAGCTGTGCAAATGTTGTTTTCTAGCATTCTTATTACACTTCCGAAATGCTGCTTGATATTTACGAATGTTTCTGTTGCACTCTTTAATAATATTGTTTTTATTCACAGAATTTGCATCACTTAAACACTTCAAAACATCTTCTCGCCATTTCTTAATTAATGAAAAACTTTCATTTAATAATGTGATACACATTTTTAATTTATTTTTTTTTATTCAACACTCGCACTTAGAATCACTTAGATTGACTGATGCTCCCCAAGAGTTTGCTTGCGCTTTTATAGCAACGGTTTGTAAACATGAATGATCCTGCTGCTACAATAATCATTGCACAGGATGAATTCCAACGAATTTGCTTACAGGCTGAGATGATACCGAATTACACGATAAGAAAATCACTCAAATTAATTTGATTACTTTATTTTGCTGGTCGAATTTGCAAATAAGATTGTTTACATGAATGCATACATGAAAATGTGAAAATTTGTTTACAATGAAACGTTTCGATCAGCAAAATTCTTGGAACAATAAATATTTTGGCTGCCTACAGGAAGTGTGGCATCAAATTAAATGAAAAGAATAAATGTGCTGATATAGCTTAAATTTGTTTACACAGGTGTGCATGACTCATTCAGCTAAAATGCGAATTTGTAAACAGGAAGTTTACACAGGTGTGAATGAACCATGCAGCTTAAATGCGAATTTGTTTACGAATTCCAATGAAACGTTTCGATCATTAGAATAAACATGAATCATTCGCTGATATTGCTTAAATTTGTTTACAGCAGGATGTTTACGAATTCCAATGAAACGTTTCTATCAGTAAAATTCTTGGAATTGGGTTGCTTACAGGAAGTGTGGTATCAAATTACATAAATCATTCAGCTTAATGTGCTGATATTGCAAATTTGCTTTAAACAGGATTAAACTTGTTTTGGAATCATGACTATAAATTGTGGAGCTGAATCAGATTTGCAATCAGTTTTATTTTGAAATTCAAGGAAGCAACAACGACTTAGAGTAAAACAATGGCTGGCGCAATGGAAGAACTAAAGAAGCTGGAGTAATACTCACAAACCCTGAAGACATCCCAAATGGAGCTGCGCCAGAAATATAAGGTTGTTGCAGCAAGGCGATGCAAAACTGCATTTGGAGATCGTGTGGTTCTCGAGTTTGAAAACTACCACCTTTTTCTTCCTTCGAGGTACAGCAGAATTTCAGAGGACTCTTTGAATGAAATAAACACCAAGGGAGACTTCTACGTAATCAATAAAGGAGTAATCGGACGTTCATACAAAATTGAATTTGTTCAGCATGACGAAAATTTGTACACAATTAATTATTATAATCGTTAAATAAAAAAATCAATAATGTGAAATTAGTTTTTATTATTAATATTTTCTAAATTATGAGTGATAATGAAAGTTATATTTAGTACTAGTGCTCCATAAGTTTATGTAATTGAATATGAACCCAGAAAAAGGACCTTGGGAGACATATGCTCTGGATCGCTTTCGTTTCCAAGATAGGATTCATAGAACTTCACTTATATTGCTACCAATTTTGAATATAGAACATAGGGAAAAAGTTTATAACTTAAGATTTAGAAATAAATAATTAATTTTATGTGAATAAATAAATATTGAAATTTAATTTGGTTTGATAACATTATTTTCAGCAGTATCAATACACCTCACAGCAACCATATTTTTACCTTAAACTTGAAGTTTTCTATTAAATATTTACAGCAAGTGTTGATATTACTTAAATTTGTTTATTTGAGGAGAATTCCAGTAAAGCGCATCACACCACATTACTAATTGCCAATTAGCTAATTACCAACAAAGCTGCTAATTGCCAATTAGTAATTATATAATTGGGAATTAGCTAATTGTTTGAACAAATGTCGCTAATATCTCGAAAACCAAAGCCCGTAGAGGATTTCTGATGAAAACTTCGTTCCCCCTCCCACCCCACACCGACAAGAATCCATTTCCATGAGCAAAAATAACTTGAAATATTAATACGCTAATATCTCGAAAACCAGAGCCCGTAGAGGATTTCTGATGAAAATTTCATTACCCCCCCCCCCCCCCCCCCAAATTCCCAAAACCGTAGCATGCTGCCACGTGAGCGCTAAAAGTGAAGCAAAAAAACTTCCAAGAGAATCGCACCACATATCCAAAGCCGTAGTACCGGAGCGTGCTGGTAGTGTCGGCTCACTGACATCTTCTAGAATCTGTTCATGGTGATGTCTTGTTGTGAAATTCGAATGATGCTGAACAAAGCCTACATTTAGACGCAGCACCACCATGAGCAAAAAAAAAACTTGAATTATTACTAATATTAACTATAACTAACTAAAAAGGTAAAATCGCTACTATCTCGAAAACCATAGCCCGTAGAGGATTTCTGATGAATATTTCGTTCCCTCTAACCCCCGCCCCTCTAACGCCTTCTAGGATCTATTGGCATGAACAAAACTATCCTAGGTAGCTTGAATTATTAATAATATTAACTATATCTGAAAAGGTAAAATCGCTAATATCTCGAAAACCAGAGCCCGTAGAGGATTTCTGATGAAAATTTCGTCCCCCATAATAGCCCCACCCCAAACCATCTAGAATCTATTGGCATAAACAAAAATTTCCTAGCGTCAACTTTAATTATTACTAATATTAGTTCAAAACCAAAAGCCTACATTTAGGTGCACCACATATTTATCCAAGAAAACCGTAGTACCGGAGCATGCTGGTAGTACCGGCTAATGCCGCTAGGGTGCAGTCAAGATCAAATGATACATCCCGGTAGTACCGATTAATCCCGCTAGGGCGCAGTCGAGATTCAATGAAACCAAAAGCCTACATTTAGGCGCAACACATATCAATTTAAGAAGACCGTAGTACGGGAGCATGCTGGTAGTACCGGCTAATGCTGCTAGGGTGCAGTCAAGATCAAATGATACATCCCGGTAGTACCGATTAATCCCGCTAGTCGAGACTCAATGGTGCACCCAAGACACAATGGTGCATCCAAGGCGCAATGGTGTATCCAAGACACAAACAAATACAACCAAGGCACAAAACTACATTTAGCACACACTCAAACCACCTAGCGACGGTGGCGCCATCTGTGGCGAAATCCTGGAGGCTTAAAAAAGTGGGCCAGAACATACATAGCTTATCTACTAACATGGCAGTCGGTGTCAGAGGTAGCAATTAGTCTTGGAGTCACTTCTGCAAATACACCCAGAACATCTGGAGCCAACCCAAATAGACGTTAGAAGTCTATTCCTAAACATAGTGCTTGTGTGAGCCCAGGAACCACGTAAAAACGCACGTTTTGGGTCTTATCACGGAAAGTGATGTTCAAGTTGACATGACCACGCACAGTCGTCATGGCACCATTCGCTACTTGTACCTGCGTCCGATGCCTCTTCCATTCAACCTCTGCTTTCGCAAGCGTCTCTAGAGCTCCCTGGCCTAGAATACTGACAGTGGCACCATTGTCAAGTAATGCAGTCTCAGTTCGCCCGAGCAGCTTTACTTCGGCATACGGTCGAATGTCGTCTGGCATCGACACGGAAATCTGGGACAGTTTTTTCCTTTCCAGTCTCATCTGTCGAGAGTATTCCCACCAACGAACGGTAGATCTTTTCTTTCTTGGTCTAATATCCAGGTCAGGATACATAATGTCATTTAACTCCGCCACTGAGCAGAAGATTCGGTCTCTTACTGCATTATAATTCTGCAAACACGTGTGATACGGCGTCAGCGGATGTAAAACAGACTCGTCATAACAGAGCTTTGTGGCCGTTTGAATACAGAAATGCCATGAGGCCACCTCTCCTGCTCAGTAACCTTGTCAGCTAAAGGTGCTGTCGGTGTTATCGGGACATCAAAAATTAAAGACTCTTCCAAAGAAGTGTCTAATAGTGTCATGGGCTCCCCAGAAGTGGAAATGGGAGTCTGAAGATCTGCGGCGAAATCTATGAGGTTCTCCGTCTCTATCAGAGAAGTATTCGTACAATCAAGGAGAGTACTGGTATCATCAGAGTCACTGAATGATATCAATGGACAAGTCGATGTTTCGTGCTCGGGGCCTGCTGATGGAGCGGTCCCTCCTCCGGGTTCAAAACTTGAACTGGAGTGGTCATAGTAGTTGCCGTCCGAGACGATGGGACTGGTCGAGAAAATGTGTTCGAATTCCCGACCCGTCTCTCGTTTTTCTGTGCACAGGGTCTGCAATTTGGTCTAAAGACATTCTTGCGTCCGCATCCATAACAGCACACCTGTTGTCTCTCTTGCAGACAGTCCTGGTAGAAGTGACCTTGTTGATCACAATTCCAGCAAAATACTGCATGTCTGGTTGAAATGCCTGACACGTCGCCTAAGCTGGTGTCACGGCCTGCTTCTAGTGGCAAGTCTG
This sequence comes from Dioctria linearis, assembly GCA_963930735.1. NCBI lineage: Eukaryota > Metazoa > Arthropoda > Insecta > Diptera > Asilidae > Dioctria > Dioctria linearis. Next base: position 41,762,592 of record OZ005744.1, read on the forward strand.
AGTATTGAGACTGGCAGTCGTTAATCTCGTTGACTCGCTGGCTCCGGTAAGGGCTCCAGCTACAAGCCGTAGAAATTCGCAGCTGTGTGCCTTGTATTTGAGTGAGAAGTGATCTCAGCTGGCCGATAGTGTAGGTGGCGTGCAAGCATATTTTGTTCTGGATGTCTGGCAATAGATTGGATTTGACTATCTATCCAACATTGGAGTCTGCAGTTGGTCACGCAACTGCACTAGATTTTGGTCGTATGCTGCGAAATATTCTCCAGATTTTTTCCTGCGCGACACTAGCTTGACTCCCACCTTCAGATCGTCTTTAGGAACCCCCCATTCAGCTAAGAGAGCTGTTTTAATATATTCCCAAGTTGGTGTAGAATTCAGTCTAAGTAAGGACCAATACCAATCCATAACCGGACCTGCGAGCATTGTGCTCATATTCCTCACTAGGAGGTCAAAATCTCCTTCGAGAGCTGAGTAAATGAGCGCTTCAACTCGGCAGACAAACTCATACACTGAGAGTTTGAAATTATCTCCACTATACGACATGTTCCATCTTCGTATAGGGCTTCCAGAACGTCTTGACGATGCATTTCGTTGAGGTCTGTCATTCTGAAACGCCTGTGCTTGGGCAATATGATTAGGCCCTGGCCTTTGAGGAATATCTGGTCTATTCTGATTGCTTGATGCGTGATGTTGCTTATCAACTGGTCTGGGCGGTTCTGTCGAAGGTCTAGGGTGTCCTATCGGTGCTGGTGGTCGAGAAGTCTCTACGTTGATGAACAAAGGAGCACTTATATGAGAATGGTTATTGAACTTCAAGAGAAGAAAACAACAAATATAACCAACCCAGCTGAAAGCGATGTACGCCTCCCACGTCTAAGCATTCCTATATGTGAAAGAAAATACGAAACTTGGAATGCATTTCACGACATATTCATGAGACTAATTCACTGCAACAAAAGACTGGCAAATGTCGAGAAAATGCAATATTTAAAAACAACCCTAAAAGACGAAGTAGGCAAGCTCTTGAATGACTTGGAAATGTCTGACAACAATTATACGATGGCTTGGGAGATTAGAAAGGAATGATTCGAAAATAAGAGAAAATTGCTATCAGTCCACATTCAGACATTACTTACATTACCCAAATTAGAAGTGGAATCATCTAACGGGCTTAAGAGAATTCGCGACACAATGAAGGAGTGTTTGCATGGAATAACGAATCTCGGGGTGGACACTACAAGTTGGGGTCCAATAATAATTTACCTTATGCTACAAAAGTTCGATTATGAGATGCTGAAGTTATATGAGCAATCCCATGCAAGTGTATATGAAGCATTTTACACATTCCTGACAGGAAGATTCCGATCTTTAGAAGCCATAGGTGAGAATAATAATCGTAGCCATCATTCCCAAAGGCAACAATTCAGGCACTCTGAGAGACCTAGATCTCCTATTGTACGCAACTACTTAACAGCAGCCGATCAGAAATGTCGTTATTGCCAAAAGATGCATATAATCTACAATTGCGCAGAATTCCTATCCCTGGATGCCCAACAACATAATGAGGCCATAAGACGAAACAATTTATGCCGAAATTGCATCAACCATTCCACGGACGAGAAATGTACAACCCGCCGTCACTGCAGTATATGCCAAAAGCCACACCATACACTTCTCCATCAACCACCAAATCACTCTGGCAAGCCAAGACAGTTACATTTACAAAATACGCTGCCAGAGCAAGGAAAGGAGGTGCTATTAGCTACAGCCCTGATTAAGGCCACCTCATCCAACGGGAAACAAGAACTGCTTCGCATATTAATCGACACAGGTTCCCAAGCATCATTTATCACAGAATAGGCCGTTCAAATGCTATCATTGCCTAGAACAAAAACTCATATTAAGTTATCCAGGTTAGGAGCCACAGAAGCGCCAACAGCATTAGGACAGGCAGACGTTCAACTTCAGCCACGATTTTCATCAGTTTTCCAGATCAACGTCGAGACATTCATACTACCAAAACTGACAAAGCAACTACCAAGTACTGTTTCTACCGTTTCCATACCATGGAAAAATTGTTTACTTGCAAATCCAACCTTCAATCAACCTGGGCCTATAGACATGATAATAGGATCTGACTCGTACACCACCATTGTGCTGAATCGAATCCGAAAATCAAATAAAAATATATTAGCACAAAACACGGAATTCGGATGATGGATAATCTCCGGCAAGATACCACATAGGCAAGAACAAGTCAGACTAGTAGCCGTGATATCCCAAATGAATGTAGATGACCAACTAAAACATTTCTGGGAAATTGAAGAAACGCCAACCGAGTCCAGCACCAAATCAGATGATGATACGTGTGAGCAACACTATCGAAAAACTCATGTTCGCAATGCAGATGGGCGATATGCTGTTCAAATTCCATTTAAGGAATTATCGAAACGGCTAGGAGAATCCAGAAAACAGGCATTGGCTCGGCTAATCCAAACCGAAAAGAAGTTCTACTCGAATAAATATATAGAAGAAGAATACAAAAAATTCATGGCAGAATACATATATTTAAAACATATGGAGTTGGTCAAAAATCCAAAAGAGACATCAAAAGATGCGCATTATCTGCCCCACCAAGCAGTTCTAAAGACTGATATCACTACCACCAAATTACGCGTTGTATTTGACGCATCCGCAAAAACTTCTACAGGTATTAGCCTAAATGTAAACATGCTTGCCGGACCTCGGTTGCAGCTGGACCTATATCAAATACTTCTTCGTTGGCGAAAGCATCGATACGTTTTCTCAGCTGACATCGAGAAAATGTATCGCCAGATTAAATTAGCGTTAGCAGATCAAAATTATCATAGAATGCTTTGGAGATTCAATCCGAATGAACCTATGATGTAATATAAATTAACAACCGTGACTTATGGAACAACATCTGCTACCTTCGTGGCAGTTCGGACCATACAACAACTAGCCAGTGACGAGAAAGATAACTACCCTCAAGCCAGAAAGAGTGTGTTTACAGACTTTTACTTGGATGATGTGATGTCTGGAGGCAATACGTTGGAAGATACTAAACTGCTTCAAACCGCACTAATAAGTCTACTAAGGGCTGGTGGTTTTAAATTAATGAAGTGGACAAGTACCCACCAACAAATTTTAAAAGATATACGAGAAAAAGGAATTTTGGCAATCTCTGAAGACAAAACAATCAAGACTTTTGGCATGCATTGGAATCCAACATCGGACACCTTTCATTTCAAGGTTAATGCCAGCATATCAAGCGAAATATTAACCTATAAACTGATCCTATCAAAGACAGCTCAGATCTTTGATCCACTTGGATGGATTACGTCAGTCACCTTACGTGCAAAACTTATGATCCAAGAGTTATGGAAATCAGGCATATCCTGGGACGAAGTTCCTCCTTCAAAAATAATGTCTGAATGGCTAAATTACCAACAAAAAATTTCGAAATTGGAAGAATTAAAAATCCAACGATGGATAAATTACGATCCAAATCTTGAAAAATAGAACTACATGGATTCAGTTATGCATCGAAACACGCCTATGCTGCAGCCATCTACTGTAAATCAATAACAACAGCCGGAAAATCCGCAATTCAACTACTTACAGCAATATCTAAGGTAGCCGCAGTTAAATCAAAATTATCAATTCCACGTTTGGAGCTGTGCGGTGGGGAATTATTAAGCAGATTAATGGAGCAATCCATAAAAACCTTAGAGCTAATAAATCCGACGATATAGCTTTGGTCAGATTCTATAATAACCATTGCTAGAATCAAAGGAACTACCAAGAAACAAACCATTTTTGAAGCAAACAGGATTGAAAAGTTTTGAGTAAAAAGTAGTCCAGATCAATGGAACTATGTCAAAACAGATGATAGTCCAGCAGATTGGGCATCACGAGGAGTCAATCCAGACAAATTAAGGAACAGAAGCTCTGGTGGAGCGGACCCTCGTGGCTTAAATTAAATAAAGAATGCTGGCCAAATCCAGCAATCCAAAAAGTCGATAACTCAGAAGACTTACTCGAAAAGAACATCACGGTGGTAACAAGTATAGTATCGCCAAACATCCCCCTTTGCAAATTCTCATCAGTTCGCTTTATCGACAGATGCAGAAATATCAATATCATGGCGGGTAAGCATCCTTCAAGCCAGGAGCTTGAAAAGGCCCACGATATTATAATTGGGTATATTCAACGTATAGGCTTCGCAGAAGAAATTCAAAGGTTACAACAAAAGAAAGCAGTATCAGCAAAAAGCAAATTACTACCGGTAAACCCATTTATTGACGAGAAAGGCATATTACGGGTTGGTGGACGCTTAGAGTGTTCAATACTTCCTTACGAAGAGCGTCATTCAGCAATTCTACCACATCAATCCCACCTCACACAACTTATCACACAAAATGCCCACCTCAAGACATTGCATGGAGGAAATCGGTCAACACAAGCCTACTTGCGTCAAAGGTATTGGATAACGAATTCTCGGAGCCTTATAAAAAAGTTCATCCATAACTGCAAGATCTGTTTCCTGCTGTGCTAAGGCATAAACAAGTCAACAGATTATGGGAAATCTAGCGTCACCACGACTTATACCACCGTTCACGCACACAGGCGTGGATTATGCTGGACCTATACAACTGAAAGCCTCAAAAGTTGCCAGAACGAAGCTGTACAAGTGATATATAGCATTATTCGTGTGCCTATCCACCAAAGCCGTTCATATTGAAGCCGTAAGTAATCTAACGAGTGACGCATTCATAGCAGCTTTCAAGAGATTTACGGCTAGAAGAGGTCACTGCAAACACGTATATAGTGACTGCGGCACTTCATTGGTGCTCAGAAAATGCTTGAGAAGACATACATCTAGCTATTCAAATGTCCACACAGGAAGTAGCAGATTTAATTACATCCGACGGGACACAATGGCACTTCAACCCACCCACTGCACCTCATATGGGTGAACTGTGGGAGGCTGGAATAAAATCCATAAAATACCACTTAAAGCGAATAGTGGAAGATGTAGCACTTACGTTCGAAGAATTAACAACAACCTTAAACAAATTGAAGCAAGCCTCAACTCACGACCACTCTGCCCCCTAAGTAATGATATATCAGATTGCAACGCTCTAGCCCCTGGTCACTTCGTAATGGGGAGGGCACCAATATGTCCACCCCATGTAACAAATGAAGATGAAACGCATAGTTGCCTCACAAGATGGAAGTTGGTTAAGAAGCTTAGTGATGACTTTTGGAAAATTTGGTCAGGTGAATATTTTTTCCGACTTCAGCAGAGACCAAAATGAAGAAAGGAAGAAATCAAATATAATATTGGTGAATTAGTACTGGTGAAAAACGAAAATTTACTTTCTTCAAAATGGAGATTGGCAAGAATAACTCCAGTACATCCTGGAAAAAACAATAAAACACGGGTAGTAACATTGCGTTGTGGAAACAATACAATATTGAAACGACCAATAGCAAAACTGTGCCGATTACCGATGGAAGATAGTATGAATGAGGAACTATCAAAATTAAAAGAACGTACCCAATTTAACGACATAATCACGCACTCCATTTAAATTGACAATGACCTTGCCGCAACAAATGAGAAATCACCAAAGAAAACGGAAGCAAGTAAAAGGAAACTGTCCGATCCAGCTCCTGTCGAACAAATTGAAAGGAAAAAATATATACAAGATATTGAAAAAGCAAAACAATTTGGAAAGAGGAGATATATACAGGAGATTGAACAAGCAATTCTCCAAAGAAGTCTACAAAGCCATAGAAAGTTCGAATCCGCCCAGTCAGCGGAAACAGCAATCTAGTACTGTTAGAAAAGAAACACTTAGCCAGGGGAAAATATTAAGCACTGATGTCATCATTAAAACCGTCATCATTGTAGAATTCAACTATGACTTGCCTAAGTCTTCTCTGTGTAATATCTTTAGGGAACTGCGCATATACCATAACTAATCCACAACCAGGATTATACATCGAAGACATCGGAGAAGCAAGACTTCGTCGAGGAACACTACAAGTTGAACTGACGTTACCACTCAATACAACAGCAGACAGTTATTGGGTCAAAAATACGATCAGGCAAACTCAAACGGTTTGCGATGCGTCGTTGAAGGTATCTGAGGAAATACATTGCGAAAAATTGCGCCATGATTTGAAAATTCAGGAGTAATACCTCCTGCAAAAAATAAATGTTTTAAATGACCAAAATCATCATCGAAAAATAAGAGGACTCCTTGGCGGAGCATTACAATACGTCTTCGGAGTAAATGACCAAGTTTATACTGATATCTCCAACCTACAACAAAATCAGCGGACGTTGCAGCAAGCATCATTGCATCAATCACCCATTATGTTGACAACAATCTCCCACCTGAATGATACGGAAACTACAGAGAAAATAAATTCATTCACAACTAAGTTAAATAGCGCATTGAAAGAAATTAATGCAGTTCAAGGTTGCTTCTCAAAGATCAACACCAACGTAATAAATCTACACATTTTAACAGCATACCAACTAGCAACAAATTTATTGGATGAATTAGAAAGACAGTATGTCAGAATCCTCGCATTCCTATTAGGAAAGGGCAGTCTGCTTGAATTTATACCATCAAGTAAATTAAAAACCATTATTAAGGATGCATCCAGCACACTCCCCGGCAGCCTTTATATTAAAAACGTTCCAGAAGACAGAATAAACGCATCCAAGAACGCATCAAGCATTACTCTACTTGGATACTTCAACATAATCGAAGCAGACCAATACAGTATAATTAAGATAACACCTATTCCAAAGAGATTAGAGAACAATACATATTTGATAGCTGATATACCAAACAAAATACTCGCTATCTATTATAATATACAGACATATTTTGAACTTTCCTAAAATGAGCTGAAGAGTTCTATTAGCGAGGATAAACATCTGCTATAATGTATACCAACCACCATCAACAGTATAGAGACAAATCCCAACTGTATACTGGATGAAATCTAAAATCGCCAAGAAAAACAGCCTTGTCCAGTGAAGGCGTTAAAAATACCAAGTATTATATGGAAGCATCTATACATGGCTAATACATGGTTATTTGTCGCTACATCTCCTATTGTAGCAGAGGTAAAATGCAACGGAATTCGAGAAGATGTTGAATTAAAAGGAACTGGTATCATTCAAATAACAAGGGAATGCGTCATCAAAACAAAGAAGAGCACTTTAATAGCTGAAGTTTTCCACAATACATCTGCACGCTCGTCGTTCAGTAAGCCAATGGATCAAAACATCACGTAAAGTAGGAGTACTGCACTTCAGGAGCCTGAGTTACTACAAATGGAGCCCGTTCTTAAATCATCAGACCAATTACTTGGAGTCATTACAGAACAGCAACAGTATCACAAGGAACTAACCTCGACATCATTACAAAAAATCGGTCATCATATACTTTCCGCATTCTCCGCTGTCAACATCAAACTAGCAGCGATCTCAGCAATTACCATAATCAAGGCGAAATACAAGTGTAAAAAACCACGGCCAACAACTCGTAATCCAGACTTGGTCTTAAAGGTGAACGCGTCCACTCCAACAACATCCCGCCATACACATACAATACATAAGGATTCAACGGTAGAGGCGCATATACATATATTAGAGGCATATATTGGCCTAAAAGCAATAATTCCAATTGCAAAATCTCTAACCATTCCGCTTAGTATGTAGTTATTTAAATTAATCAATTGCAATGAGCAATTGATTGTTGAAAAAGCAAATTATCAATATAGGCATAATTCACAGTTCATTACTCGCTGCCCAATAATAAATGTAATTATTGCTTAGTATGTAGTTCTCAAAATATATATAAATCGATATATTGTAAGAACATTTTCAGTGATAATAAAGTTTTCCTACATTCACTAACATGTTCATTCTACGTCCCATCCGTATCCTATCCAAGTTATTAGCTCGCGCCCCCACCACTGGTAAGCGCAAGTAATATACTTAATACCTATCCAAATGAGTCCGATCATCTACCATTGAGCTATACAGTGCCAAATGACCATCTCACTCTAATTCCCAGTCCCGAGTAAAATTTACATTTAGACCACCGAAGTCTAACTGATGTGGCCCCACGTTGGGCGCCATTTCGTTGTGGTAGCGTGTAGAGTGATTGGCTGTCACGTGCTGTCCAGACTGCCAGCATGAGCTGACAGATCATTTGAGGGACAGCGTTGATTGCAGGACGGCACGCTAGCTCACCTCGGCTATTGACGGAGAGTGTGGGGAGGTTCCACGAAAAACCTGCCGCTGCCGTCTGCCATAATCAAAAATAAAAGTGCCTTTAACCAAAAACGCCGGCACACATTCAGTCCTGAAGGGACCTATACTTCACTTACCTACATCCAAATCGTAGGCGTAGATAGTATGCCTTCATTGCACGCCCCAACCACCCATCTGACTCTGAGGGCCGATATTTTCAGAGTCCCTTGTAGACCTACAAAGACAGAGACTAGGCGGACCTAGGCGACCTTCATGCGAGAGGGCTCCGGAACAGTGAAGGAGAAAAGAAGGACTTTCAATAATTCATGTTCACGTTATAACAAGACTTTATTAATCTGTCCTACCATTTGCTTCGTTTCATTATACCAACTCTATGCAACTATTAAGAGTTCAAAAGTTGAAATGGACTATAACCGAAAAATATCCTACTGTGATGAATATCGATACGACGACCTTAAAACACAAGGGAAGGAAGAAGCCTTACAAATTCACACTGGCTTGATTTTTTTCCTAACAGTGGACTACATATAAAAAACTATACACATGAGCAAAAGTCCCATTCCTAGGTTGGTGTGGAATTCAGTCTAAGTAAGGACCAATACCAATCCATGGCCGGGCCTGCGAACAACGTCCTCATATTCCTCACTAGGAGGTCAAAATCACCTTCGAGAGCTGAGTAAGTGAGCGCTTCAACTCGGAAGAAAAACTCATCCACTGAGAGCTTGGAACTATCTACCCCAATACGAGATGTTCCATCTTCGTATAGGGCTTCCAGAACGTCTTGACCATGCATTTCGTTGAGGTCTGTCATTCTGAAATGCCTGTGCTTGGGGAATATGATTAGGCCCTGGCTTCTGAGGACTATCTGGTCTATCCTGATTGCCTGATGCGTGATGTTGTTCATCAACTTGTCTGGACCGTTCTGTCGAAGGTCTAGGTTGCCCTATCCGTGGTGGTGGTCGAGAAGTGTCTACGGGAGGCGCGACAGGAGATGGTCGAGGAAAGTTGTTAAAGACTTCGTCCCGCAGAGTGTGCATACTCTGTGTGATTCCCTCTCGGATAAGATCTTGCATCGGTATTCTTAAGCCAGCCATTAACGCTTGTGACGCTACCAAGCCTTGACCATTGGTAGCAGGTATTGGACTCTTCATGTGTGAACTAACGTGAGACGCCGTTACTGACTGTAAGCCAGCAGATAGGGATCTACGAATCGAAGGAGAATTTGTCGGTGATGGTAGATTCAGCTGTGGGAGCTGATAGGACGTGTTAATCTGGCTATCCTGTCGAGTCTGGTTTCCTTTCGGAACGGTGCCAGTGTGCATGGTGAAATCTTTTTGTGTAAGGGGACACCCACAAGTCGGGCAGTTCCCTTGCTCGCCTATCCATGAACGCAAGCACGCTTTGTGGAATAGGTGTCCGCAAAGGGTCAGAACTGGTCTCCTATGCGCAGACCAATCTCCATCTTGGCAGATGGTACACTGATCTGGGCTAGATACGGGAACCTCACCGAAGGGTGGTGTTCGCAATGTAGCCATTATGAAAATGTGTGTGTACCACACTCGATACACTAATTAGCAGTTACTATTTCTCAGTCTGTATTTGGGAAGCCAACGCACAGAAATTTCACAAAAACTTGAAAGAATATCGGAAGTAAAGGAAATGTGAGATTGTCGTCGGCTAGCACCAGGGCCAAAAGAAAATATTTTGCTTTTAAAATAATGTAAAAGTTTAAGCTTTCATCAACTGAAGGTTGATGTATAATCTAGGGATTAGTGTGCAACTTCAGTGTTTCTCTATAACGTATTTTGATATTTATAATTATACAGGGTATCCCGTACGTACCGCATTTCCTTTACACCATGGATTCCTCACTCCATTTTGTGAAATAAATTATATGGGAGTAGAGCCGGGAAATACACGGTGTGGGTAGAGGGTTTACTATAACCTGAGATGCAAATCACCTACATAGGGTGTATAACAAGAAAGTTACGTGGTATTAGGATAAAAAGCACCCAAAATCACAAAACCCCCTACCGCTCACACCGTGTATCTCCCGTCTCTCCACCCATACAATTTATTTCTCGAAATTGAGTGAGGATTCCGTGGTATAAAGGAAATGTGGTACGTACGGGACACCCTGTATATAAGCACTCAATTCAGGAATATGTGCTTAATATATACGCGAAATTATCTGAAAAGAATGAAAACTCCAACAATTAATTGTTGTTACTGACCTCAATCAACAGGGTTCTTCAAAATCTTAAGGGCTGAACTCTAACTTATAGAAAGAATCAAAAATTCATACGGTTGCTCATTGGCTGGACTCAAAATCTCGTACCGACAAGCAAGTTCGTTATAAATCAATTATGAGCTATACTCAATCTCTGTTGGAAAACTACCGTTCCTATACTTTATATGAGCCAAACTCAAAATACCAATATGAAAAATCCAAAAGCATTCAAAGATCTCCCCCACTCCCCCAAGAGCTAACTCTCCACATTAAAATCTCCAGGCCACTCTCTCTAATCAGGTCAGACATAATGATGTAAACAAGCGACGTGAATGTGTGCATGAAAAGCTTGGGTTCTCACAAAAATCTGGAAAGAGTCGGGTTGAAGAAGCTAGAGACTGAAAATGATACTAGAGATTCGTCAGCCAGGCAGTTAGCAGTATGCCAACTCCTGATTACTGACGGTCTCCCGCATCACTTCCATCCTCCAACAACTCTTTCCTTCCTCTTCACCTGATCGTCATGTCTAACTAACCTTCCAACAGGGCAGAGTCATAAACCAGGTCAACTAGTTAGCTGAAAGCCAGAAAGTCGTCTCACAGATTCACGACTCTGTCCAGCCAGTTGGCCAACAGAGAAATGTCTCCGTGAGAACACAATCAAAAAAAATTGTGAGGCCACCTACTATTTCCATAGCAGAAGGCCAGCGGGAAAGATCGATTCAACAATTCAAAAACTTACAACTGCTCAGACTTGAGGCTTGTCCAAAGTCAAACCTAAAGTCGAACTTACAAACTTTTACAAAAACTTTCAAAACATTCAAACGTTACGTTACTTTACTTTACCCAATCAACTTTCAAAAATCCCAAAACTTTAAAAATTCTAACGTTACTCTACCAAAAACTTCAAATACCAAACAATTAGACTTAGGTCCGCATTTAACTTCCACTGGATATGAGACTTGAGGTCAGTCAGTTAGCAAAGTGCCAAATGACCGTCTCACTCTAAGTCCCAGTCCCCAGTAAAATTTACATTTAAACCACCGAAGTCTAACTGAGGTGGCCCCACGTTGGGCACCATTTTGTTATGGTAGTATGTAAAGTGATTGGCTTGGACGTGAAGTCCAGACTGCCAGCATGAGCTGACAGATCATTTGACGGACAGCGTTGACGGCAGGGAACCACGCTAGCTCACCTTGGCTATTGGCGGAGAGTGTTGGGAGGTTCCACGAAAAACCTGCCGCTGCAGTCTGCCATAATCAAAAAAAAATAATGCCTTTAACCAAAAACGCCGGCACACATTCAGTCCTGAACGGACCTTTACGTCACTTACGTACATCCAAATCGAAGGCGTAGATAGTATGCCTTCATTGCACGCCCCAACCACCCAACTGACTCTGAGGGCAAATATTTTCAGAGTCCCTTGTAGACCTGCAAAGAGAGCGACTAGGCGGACCTAGGCGACCCTCATGCAAGAGGGCTCCGGAACAGTGAAGGAGAAAAGAAAGACTTTCAATAATTCATGTTCACGTTATAACAAGACTTTATTAAACTTTCTTACCATTTGCTTCGTTTCATTATGCAACTCTATGCAACTCTATGCAACTATTAAGAGTTCAAAAGTTGAAATGGACTATAATATCCTACTGTGATGAATATCGTTACCATGACCTTAAAACACAAGGGAAAGAAGAAGCTTTACAAATTTACACTGGCTTGATTTTCTTTCTTCACAGTGGACTACATATAAAAAAATATACACATTAGCAAAAGTCCCATGCCTATTGAATTGGGCTGCACCACGAATACAACTGTTCCGTTCGTTATGTTCTATATCTTCCCTTTTATTTCTTCCTTCAGATAAGGTCCCCGTCTTAATAACTAAAAACTTATTCAGTTCCCGCTCTAAACCTACTGCACTTCCAGTTTAGCTTACCCAATATTTCAACCATCAAAAGGACAAGTTAATTAGTAATTTACAAATAAGTATGGCAAATATAAAAGAATTCAATCATCAAAGGACAAGTTAAGTAGTAATTTACAGAACCCTAGCCCAGAAGGGGTGATTAAATGTAGGTTCCATTTTTAATTTTTTTTCTTTTTCAAAAAAAAATCTATATATATATATATGAAAAATTTATAATTACATAATCCAAAGCAACAACTCACATGTTTTAATGTTGATGGGATCCCCCGCAGAAGCGCCTCCGAGGATGTCCTGTTAAGCCCTTGTTTACTTGCTTTATACTTAAATGCAAAATTTACGACATTTAAAACTTTATCACAACATAATAATGAATAGCGACATTTTGGGAGAATAACTATCCATTCCAGCAATATTATCAAAAGTTCACCATCATTTTTCTACGAAATCAATTATACGAACTTCTAATTACTTTTAAGCGTAACCTTTTGGTTTTGTTCTATCGTTAAAGAAAAAGTAGACCTTAAAGTCTTACTTACAGGCTGAGGCTACTTATGCTTATGCTATAAGAAATCTTATTTATATAAGAAAATTTTCTACACAAGTATATGCTGTATATATGCTGACTAAATAAAAGTGGTTAACCATCCAGAAATATTGCTCCTTTCCTACAGTTTCTCTGTATCTATACCCCTTCAATTTGTATTACTTTCAGAGTCCCCTTGCTTTCAGTATACACGTACAACATGACGGAAAATTGGACAAATCTTTAATAATATTTCCGGAAGGATTCACGGTACATAATTTTTGATAATTGACCTTCTGACCATATTCTGTTGTATAAGTATTAGGAGAATTGTCCGTCAGGACACCCGGGGTTCCAGGATTATCACTAATGGTTAGTGTTTCTACGTTTAGAACAACCTCTACGGACGATAGTAGCGCAGTATCCGGTCGATCAGCGACCAATTCATCGATGCGATCCTTAAGGCACCCAATTAAGTTATGTGACATTCCGCAACTTATCCATCGGTTCTTAATGTAATATTGCATTTAATTCAGGAACTATGTCGTCTCCAAGCAGTTGATTATGCTACACAGATTTAACCTGAAGTACTTTCGAATATATCTTTAGGCTAATGCGGAAAATTTTCTTCCAAACCGAAAATATGTCAGCATTTGGGTTGAGAAATATAATAAACTTACTTACAAGATTTATTACCTCGCCGATGACTACGAAATTCTTCTTTTATCAACTCCGTGATGTTTCCACTTGAGAAGATTTTGACACGAGAGAGAAGATTGTTTTCTTCTTCCCTGTCACAACCAGCATGCCACACCGAGCTCGTTCGTCGAGTTTGGGGTGTGTCCAGCTGTCGGTTTCCACAGGCCGGCATACATGCTACAGTATTTCATTCAGCATATTGCTATATGCAATACGCTACGACCATAACAATTAGTAAGATCAAGCTCATCGGACCTTGGAAATTGAACCAGATTTGCAAATATGGGCGAATGAAATAAAAATAAATAGAGGAATTGATTATTAAATCTTAAAATTACACCAAATTTACAAATATAGACAAATGAAATGAAAATCAGTAAATGAATTGACACGTATCAAATCTTAAAATTACACCAAATTTGCATTTATAGACAAATGAAATAAAAATCAGTAAATGAATTTACACGTATTAAATCTTAAAATTACACCAAATTTGCAAATATAGATAAATGAAGTAAAAATCAGTAAATGACTTGACACGGATTAAATCTTAAAATTACTTCAAATTTGCAATTATAGACAAGCGAAATAAAAATCAGTAGATGAATTGACACTTATTAAATCTTAAAAACTGAACCAAATCGACAAGTATAGATCAACAAAACAAATAAACGGATCGCCACCCATTGAATTCTCAAACAAACCCAGTTAGCAAATATGGCGAAATAAGAACTGATAAGAAAGGTCAACTAGTGCTTAGTCGAATCATGTCAAAACTAGTTAAAATGTGTTAAAATGTAATGCTAAAGTCAGGTCAAATAGTTCTCAGCCAAATCATGTCAACATTAAGTTAACCATTGTAAAATTAAATCTTAAAGTAAAGTTAATTTAAAATTACAATAACTTTTATAGCCGTGCTGTACTAAAGGAGAAACTGTTAAGAGATGTCGCTAGATAAGGTTAGTTGAGACTAGGAATGAACGTAGAAGCGGGGTTCGGAAAAATTAATTAAAGGTCGAGATATAGTAAGTCAGGGCAGACCGAAGAAGTAGCCATTGTATGAAAGATCTGGATTTTGGAAATACGACACCGAGAATTTTGTAAAGATGAAAAAAAGTTTGTTTAAATTAATCAAATAGAGTGAAAATAAAAGAGAATAAAAAAAAATAAAACCAAGAAATAAACCAGGCAGAAATTTGTTATTTTTACCTAAACAAGTAATCCAGCTGAAAAAAGACAGAAATAAGCAGATCTCGTGAATAAGGAAGTCGTTGGCATTCTGGAAAGTTCCAGATTTATTTCTTGCTGCAGAAACACTAACAATTTACCAACTGAGTGCTATTCTATCGCACGATTGTGCAGCAAAGGTGACGTCATTGTGACCACCATTTTATCTACAGTTTGCGGCAATAGTTAGTAATTAGTAGCGTTAGGTTAGCGTAACATTACATAATTTTTTTTCTTTTTTTTAGTTTGAAATAGTCCTAAATCAAAGTGCATTGCTAATTTTTCAGATTTGCCAACGTTTGTAAACTTCTCCAATTTGTCAACAGAAAGTTTTGAAGCGCGACATATCTTTGAATTGCCTCGTTTTATCGGGCACAAAATAAATGCTATACTCTCCAAATGAGGGTGTCAACGATTAATAAAACACAAAAAGAAAATTGCCTATAGTCTCAATATCGGATAACTAACAAGGGACAAGGAACAAAATAGAGAATAAAATTGTTAACAAAGAGGTATGTGACAAAGAAGATTTCTTATGATTTCTATAGCGGTGAATTTACCAAAGTTGCTATATTTGCCTATCTTTGACATATTTACTACATTTACTATATTCAATATACTTGCTATATTTAATGTAGTTGTCTATATTTGATTATAATTACTAGATTTACTACGTTGGCCTATATTTACTATATTTGTCTATATTTGCTACAATTACTATATTTGCCTTATTTACTGTACTTGTCTATGTTTGCGACGTTTACGATATTTGCCTATATTTATTATAGTTGTTTATATTTGCTACATTTATTATATTTGCTTATATTTGCGGTATTTGCTTGTTTGCTCTATCTCTGATACTTGCTACTTACGGCTCCTAAATCCACAAGTAGGTAACAGATCTCTGGTATTTTGCGTCGACCATTCCTGAACTCAGGATAAGTATAGAAACTTTCTATATTTCAAGGCGAACGATAAATAGAGTACAAAATAACAAACATTGCTTTACATTAGGGTGTCAGCGAGTTACGAAGTACAGAATACTTTTAAGATTGTCGTACTTAACCGTAAACGACTTAAAGCGTAGAGCAGTTTTAGATTTTAACTAGTCTATATTTGGTGTCGACGATTTCCAAAAACTATATAATTTCTGAAAAAGCTTTTCATTTGAAGTGAACAACTGAAAATAGTCAAAAGAGACTTAATATCGTCTCCGATTTGGAAGATATTTTCTGGAAAGTTTTTACATTTTGTAGTGAATAACTGAACGTAAACAAAATAAATTTAAAATCGTTTGAGATCTGCGAAATTTTTCCATATTTGGTGTCGGCGACTTCTGAAATACCAGATAATTTCCGAAAAATCTTTACATTTTGTAGGTAATAACCGAAAATAAACTCGAAATCGTTTTTGACTGGCTACGCTTTTCTATATCTGGTGTCAACGACTTCAGAAATACCAAATAATATCTGAAAAGTCTTTACATTTTGTAGGGAATAACCGAAAATAAACTCGAAATCGTTTTTGGCTGGCTAAACTTTTCTATATTTGGTGTCAACGACTTCGGGGATGCCAAATAATCTCTGAAAAGTCTTTACGTTTTGTGGTAAACAACCGAACATAAACTCAAAATCGTTTTCAATTGGCTAAAAGTTTTTATATTTGGTGTCGTTGACTTCGGAAGTAATAAATAATTTCTGAAAATTTTGTATTTTGTAGAGTATGACAGAAAATAATCAAAATAAATTTAAACTGGTCTCAGATCTGATAAATTGTTTTTACATTTGGTGCCGTCGACTTCAGAAATACCCAATAATTTCTGGAAAGTTTTTATATTTTGTAAAGAACAATTGAGAACTAGCAAAATAAATTTAAAATCGTCCTACATCTGATACCTTTTCCTATATTTGGTGTCGTTAACTTCGGAAATACCCAATAATTTTTGAAGAGACTTTACATTTTGAAGTGCGTAGGTGCAAATGAACAAAATAAGGCTGATACGCTTATTTGCGATAAATCTGTCTATATTTGGAAAGCAAATTTGGAGCTAGAACAAATATTTGAAATTTATTGTTTCACCGGATAACATTGTCCATATTTCGAAGTCAGAGTTAAAATTTCAACGAAAAAAGTCTCTATATGTTATAATCAGTTTTGGAGTTTGAACGAAAATATTGTATCTACTTGATAAGCAAAAAAAAAAAATTTCTATAGTTGGCAACCATCTGATTTAAAGCTTGGTGGGAAATACTTGGTATTTCATTCATTCTCTTGCCGTTTGTCACCCCTAAATATTCTCGAGACTTCTCATGGTGTATTATCAACAAATTGAAAGGCTGGTGAAAGGAGTTTCAGATATTTGATAAATTTTCGGTTCTTAGTGTTAATGACTTGTGAGGTACCCAAATATTTTTAACCCTTGTGTTGTCACCCAAAAAAACTCACAGCATCTGCCACCCGGGTACCCCGCCTACGAAATTCTTGGTAAGAGTCCATTGTAACTAAACAAAATTATATGCGTTCGATCAATATTTAAATATTTATATTTACGAAGGTATTCCTACCTGAATATTACAAGTAAATGAGGTACAGTCACCTTGCGAGTACTAAAGCATGTATAAAACGTGCGCAGCTGCACCGTAAATTTCTCGTTTCAGGGACGGCCAGGAATGTTGAACATGAGGGGGATCAAGAACGGAGGATATTTTTGTTCTTTCATACCTGAAGGATATTCGAGAACACTTTTGAAGCTCGTCGACACAAACAAGCATATATATATGGAGTAGTAAGTCCGTATAGCCGTATATTATTTAGTGAAGTGTGCATTATATTTATGGAAAACAGAAGCAGAAAATGGAGGAATTGTCGAGAGGTGAGCTTTTGAGGTAACTTAAATATTATAAATACAATATTTGCATTATACATTTGATATTATTATAAGTATAATATTATTGTAAAAAATGAACTTATTTATTATTTTTTAGATTGAGTTACACTGAAAAAGATGAGTACTTGAATAGATTACTCGGCAAAGGAGATGAAAAAAGTGATGACCATTCTGTGACAGTGAAGACGAGGATTGGTTTCCTAACGATAACGCTCTGAATTCTGTCAGTGCTGAAGCATCGGATAATGAAGATTGCGTTGACGACGAAGCCGAAATAAGTGGCAGAACTCAAGAAGAAGACGACGGTGACAACGAAAGAGACGCCGAGGAGGAGAGTGACAACGATGTAGCTTCAGATGTTTCAGCCAAGACTGGTACAACGTTTGTGGCAAAAAACAAAACGGTTTGGAATAAAACCCCACCTCAAAGCCATCAAACTCCGGCTAGAAATATTGTTAAACAGAGAGCTGGACCGCATAAAAGTACGGACATGCTACCGATCTCTGGCACATTCAAATAAAGTCATCACGTTGGAAATGGTTGATATTATCGTTCGGTGCGCAAATAAAAGAGCGGAAGCCGAGTACCACGATTACAATAGCCAAGCATCCACGAGCCGCGTGTATGGAAGAAAGTTACGGTAACTGAAATGTAATCTTTTTTTGGAATCTTGGTAGGTGCTGGTACAAATAACTCAAACACAGACCACATAGATGAAGTGTGGAAGAAAAACTCACATCCTCTACATCGTGCAACGATGGGACGAAGGCGATTTCAGTCGCTTTTACGTTTTATACGTTTTGACGATTACACTACACGCCAGGAACGAGCAGCCAATGATAAGGCTGCACCTATTTCTGATATTGGAAGCATGCTGAAAGCAAATCTTGTGGCGGTATATAGACCAACGGAGCATTTGACTATCGACGAACAGCTCTTTCCTTTTCGAGGAAGAACGAAGTTTACCCAGTACATGCCATCGAAGCCCGCTAAATACGGTCTAAAAGTATTTTGGTTGTGCGACGAATATAATGCTTATCCACTCAAAGGGATTTCCAATACAGGTAAACAAGGTAATACTCGTGAAGTCAATCAAGGACAACGAGTTGTGAAAGAACTGGTCGCCACTTACAAAGGATCTAGCCGGCACATAAGCATGGACAGAATTTTCACAACCTTACCGTTAGCAGACAGTTTTTTTTCACTATCCTCGGTACTTTGAAAAAATATAAAATACGCATTCTCCAAGAAATGAAACCGTCGAACTCTAGACCGTTATAGTCAATGCTTTTTGGATGTCACGAGAAGGTTACCATCTGTTCGTATGTTCCGAAGAAAATCAAAGCGGCGATTCTTCTCAGTACAATGCACAATGATGCTACGATCTCTGATGCATCTCACCAGAAATCAGAAATAATTTTGTTTTACAACAAAACTAAAGGTGGCGTTGATACTATGGATCAAATGTGCATGAGGTATTCCACCCAACGGCGAACGTGCAGATGACCGCTAGCTTTTTTTTACAATATTTTGGATATCGCCGGTGTTGCTGCGTACGTTACTTACTACGAAAATAATTATAAGCTTGCAAAAAAAAACTAACCGACGCAGACTTTTTCTACGCCAGCTCTCAGAAGAACTAGCCATGCCAATTATAGAAGAGCGATTTTCTAACCAGCAAGTCATGCAAAATCATGCAAAGAAAATCGCAATCGAAAGTTACTACATTTGCAACGAGCAGCCTACTCGAAAGAGAAGAAAGACAAGGAAGTCTTGCCTTGACTGTAATAAGCCCGTTTGTGATCAGCACACAGCAAAAATTACAAAATCTTTGATATTTAATCATTGATTTACAGAAAATTCCATAAATAAACAATTTGAAATAAACATATATTGTTCTTATTTATATATAAATCCATATTTACTTATTATATTTTTACAACAAACTTTTTCTTTACGATATACTGTACGAAAATCATGCTTTGTCTGTCGAGGTATCCGGGTACCCGGGTGGCTCATACGTGTTTTTTCTTCAAATGCAAAATTTTTTAAGTTAAATTTTTTTAAAGAATATGTAGAATGCAAATTTCGATGTAGAATCGGTCAAATCATGGGGATTCGAGAAGCTTTTTGCCAATCTTTTTTGGAAAAAAAATTATTAAACAAAACGTACGACGATGGGTACCCGGGTACCCGGGTGGCAACACAAGGGTTAAATGGGCTTTTATTGAAGAGCCAACGATTGGAAGTGCAAGAAATAATTTTTGGGTCTCTCTTGCCTTCGATAGATTTCCTTTACCGGACGTTCACGACGTACGAGACACAAAACATTCTCGAAGGAATTTGATACGCGATCGCCAGCGATGGAAAATACACGAGGTGAATGCTAAATCTTATTTTGACGTCAATATTCTTTATTGGACGGAATCGAAATGTTCCAAATTGCCGTATATTCGTCGAATTAATCCTATCAATTAAAATTCGAGAAGAAATTGTTGAGTATCGGTAGCGAGCGGTTGCTGCAACGCAAAGTAAGTGACACATTTTTTATGTTTAGTAGCGACAAAGTACAAACTGCAAATGTTTTCAAACGCGCTAGCTATTATTTGCTACGGAGCAAAATAAAATAAAAATAACTTTTACACTTTCTCTGTTTCACCGCCGACAAGGTATTGAATGCAAAATAATTCTGAGAGCGGCTTTCGAAGAGTTAGAAGGCACTGAGTTATGAATAAATTTTCTTATATGTGGCGTTAACTACTTCTGAAGCACCACATAATTTTGGGAACCTTTCTATATTTGATTGTAAACGATTGATAAAGCTGAAAATAATTCCTCTTGCTGTATCAGTCGGTCAACGATTATAATTACAAAGCCAAAAACAGTTTCTGTAATTTTATACCTGTTGGCCAACGATTAATATCACGCAAAGTACTTTCGAGAGTCGTATATTTGATAGTGAACGGTTTCTAGAGCCTGAGATAAATATTAGATTTCTCTAATATTCCCGGGTCGACGAGTAATAAGTTACAAAATATTGTCGAGTTTTGCTACACATTTGAATCAACATAAAGTTGAACAAATAAGCTAGAGTGCAATCTGCGCTTTAATTAGCTGCATCCTTGCGCGGCACCTTTGGGTTGCCTTAAGTCAGGAGGCCAGAAGGTCGTATACTAAGACGAGAAATGCTCTTTCTATCCAATTTGGTGCTGAGTATAAGCAGTCATTTAGTCACGTCCAGCTCAGCGCAAGAGTGCAGAGGAATGGAGAGTCGTTTTCGGAATTAGCCACGGATCTTTTACGGCTGACAAGGCTCAAGTTCCCGTACTGTCCGGAGGATGCCAGAGATCAAATAGCCTTGGAGCATTTCCTAGATGGAATTTTTAACCTAGATGTTCAAGAAAGAGTGCGCGATTTCAATCCGTCTACTCTGCAAGATGCTGTTCAAACAGCTTTCCGAATTGAAGCTAATCATCGAGGACCTGAATTACACTTATTGCTGGAACTCACAACTGAGCACCTTGATAAACAACATAAAGCAATACTGGAAAAGCTACTCATGGTACATCAAGATGTCTTTGCGCGAACAAAAAACGACCTCGGTCCAGCCACAATAATGCGGCATCAGATCGACGTAGGCAGCAACAAACCGATTAAACAGCCTCCAAGGCGACTTCCACTAGCCAAATGTCAGGAAGTGGAAAATCTAGTGCACGTTATGAAAACCCAAGGCGCTATCAATCCATTCAATAGTCCTTGGACCACTCCAGTCGTGCTGGTGATGAAAAGGGATGGCTCAACTAGGTTTTGCGTCGACTACAGGCGGGTTAACGAGGTCACCAAAAAAGATTCATATCCGCTGCCACGTATCGATCTGACTCTTGATGCACTCGCCGGTTCAACCAGGTTTTCGACATTAGATCTACAGTCGGGCTACTGACAAATAGATGTGGAAGGAGAAGGCCGCGAAAAGAGCGCGTTCACTACAGGCAGTGGATTGTGGGAGTTTTCAGTTTTGCCATTTGGGCTCACCAATGCCCCTGCAACTTTTCAGAGGCTCGTGGAAATCTTCCTCCAAGGAATTCCACCTCAGGCGTGCCTAGTATATTTGGACGATGTTATCGTACATGGCCCCACGTTTGAACAAATGTCAGAAAATCTCCGCCTTGTCTTAGCCCGATTAAGAGTAGCAAATCTAAAAGTTTCACCGAAGAAAAGTCACTTGTGTCAAAGAGAAGTGAAGTTCCTCGGACACAATATCAGCGACTCTGGATTGTCGACAGATCCAACAAAACTAATGCTGTCGAAAATTGGCCTCGACCTGAAACATGAAGAGATATACAGTCATTTCTCGGGCTGTGTGCTTATTACCCGCGGTTTGTTAAAAACTTCGCAGCTATCGCGAAACCATTAACGGAGCTTACGGAGAAAGGTCGAAAGTTCCTCTGGCCAGATGCTTGTCAAGAAGCGTTCGAAGAGTTGAAAGACCGCTTAACCACTGCGCCTATACTTACGCAGCCAGACGAAATTTTGCCATTTATCCTGGACACAAACACCAGCCAACACGCTTGGGGAGCTATTCTCTGACAAGTTAAAGACGGGATGGAACACGTGGTGGAATATCACAGCAAAACATTCAGTCGGTCTGAGCGAAACTAATGTGTCACCAGTTGGAATAGTGAAGGCTTGTGCACATTTTCAGCCCTACTTACTAGGGAAAAAGTTTACAATTCGAATAGAGCATGCATCTTTGAGATGGTTGATGAACTTTCAGTGTCCTGAAGGACAAGTAGCAAGATGGATAGAAGGCATGCAGGCCCGTGATTTTGAAATCGTACATCGTCCGGGTAAAAGTCATAGCAGATGCAATGTTGCGCCGTTTTTGTTCCACAACTGATTGTCACTATTGTCAAGGGCTCGAAGAGAAAGAAGCCATCATAATTCGCGTAGTCACCACCCAAGAAGGTATAGGTCAAAAACAGGAGGACGACCTCACTTTACGATGTATTCGGAAGTGGCTGGCTACGGGTCAACGCCCAGATAAAGAGAGCATCAAAGACCTTAGCCCTGAAGTTAAGGCGTATTGGTCAATGTGGTCTGTTCTGAAATTAGAAAATAACATCGCCGTTCGAGTCATCTATCAAGGAACAGAAATTCTCAAGCAAATCTTAGTTCCAAAGTCTATTCGAAAAATTGTCCTCAATCAGGTACACGATTTTCTAGGGGGTGGACACTTCGGCATTGACAAAACTTTAGGAAAGCTTCGACAGAAATATAATTGGGTGGGTAGTAGTATGGATGTAAAGGACTGGTGTGCTGGGTGTCTACAGTGTCAAGCACGGAAAGGACCGCGGCCAAGACGGAGAGCTCCTGTACAGGTATGCAACGTTGGTGCACCTTTTGAAAGAGTTTCTGTATACATATTGGGACCACGTCTACAGACGAATAAAGGAAACCGCTACTTGGTAGTCTGTATGGACTACTTCACTAAGTGGCCCGAAGCAATTCCAGTACCAGACCAGATAGCCGAAACTGTATGAGATGCACTCATCTCAGCCGTATTCAGCCGATATGGAGCTCCACTACAGCTCCATTCAGATTAAGGCAGAAATTTTGAAAGTGCCGCCTTTCAGGAAGTAATGCAAAAGTTCGGAGTGGAGAAAACACGTACCACAGCATTACACCCACAGTCAGACGGTTTAGTCGAGAGATTTAACCGAACAATACTGGACGATCTGGCGAAATTTCTAAATGTTTGGTCGAGAGCTTCGTTTACCAATGGGGACGGTCTTGGGAAGCCCACCCACTGAAGTTATGTCGATTAGCGAATACCTTCGCAATGTGACCACGGCACTGAATGCGATTCAAGGGAGTAATCGTGTCATCCTGAACACCGCGAGCCGGCGTATGAACACGTACTATGACTTGCGTACGAAGAAACCCAGCTTTCAAGCAGGTCAACTTGTGTGGTTATACTTCCCAAGACGCGAAATTGAGCGGTGCCCAAAGCTACAGTGCGACTGGTATGAGCCGTACAAGATCACCGATGCTGTAACCGAAGTGGTGTTCAGGATAATAAAGTGTCACGGCAGAAAGATCCGAACTGTTCACGTCGATAGACTAGCTCCATACCGCGAAAGAAACGACCTCCCCACATAACCACTAATACTTCCTGGTAGCCCCAAGAGGGCATCCAGCCAGCTTAACTGGTAATTACAGGATACCAACGTGCCGCTTAGGACCTACCCTACTGGCGGTCGGTATACCTCTTGTAAATTAGATCACTGTTTTTTTCACACTCCCTCGCTTGACAATGAGTCAAACCCCCTACCACATGGTACCCTACGGAGGCCACGCTGCCGTAGGAATTCCATAATAAAACCTGTCTTCGAAATTTTAACCCCTGCTGTGCTAGTTTTCATGCAGCGTAATCTACCAGTTCGAAGGCTCGACCTGGGTGTGGGCGACTCTGGGACACACCCTCGAACGAATGTCGATCTGCGATCGGAAGAAGAGGCCCTGCGGAAATGGTCCTGCAATCAGTTGGTTAGGTTACTGGTTGCAGAGGCTTCTCCGACTGGTCTTGGTGTTGAGGGTCGGAGGTTTACTAGTAGACCATATTTTTTTGGGTTGCTGGGCTGCGAGTGCACCTTTGGCTTTCCATACCGAGACCGATACCGAGCTCTGGCCAAGGGCCGGCGTGACTACGGGGATGTGTCTCTGGCTCGCCATGCACAGATCAAGTCCAACAAAGCCGTAGAGGCGTCCCTTCGCTCGTTCTGCTATCCGTGGTGGCTAATGAAACATTTATAAGGACACGATCCTTGTTTAACCTGCCTCTGCCTTAAATGAGCAGATAATTTCTCACTAACCCTTTCTGAGTTAGCCTCCGTTAAAAGGTTTTAATTTCCTATTTCCTCTTCATTCTTTCTACAATCCGTGGTGGCTAATGAAACATTTATAAGGACACGATCCTGTTCTAACCTGCCTCTGCCTTAAATGAGCAGATTTTTCTCACTAAATCCTTCTGAGTTAGCCTTCGTTAGAAGTTTTACTTTCCTGTATCTCTACATTATTTCCATAACGCTTGGGGGCTGAATAAAATTTAAAAGACACGCCCCTAGGAGAACCCATCTCTATCTTGAAGGAGTTGATAATTTCCACCTGACCCCACAATATTCCCCGGGCAATATTCCCCACTAAAGGCATACGCGCCTACCAAGACCACAGGATCGCACGAGATATAAGACAGCTTGGGCGGAGCTACAAGCGTGTGGAGGGGGAGTAGTGTAACAGAACTACTTACAGTTTCCTCGTAGTTACCCTAGATTATTAATTTTGTAGGGGTTATCGCAGGTGCGCAAGCACCCCTTCAGACTCGTAACGCGACAGGATGACAGCGGTAAACAATTTCCATCATCTTCCAATGTAGACAGCCCCAATGCTGATGCTAGTGAGGAGCTTGCGTAGTTCGCATTATCGGCGTCACTGGCGAATTTCTTTCGGAGTGCAGAAATATACTGCACTTGAAACTGGTGATACGGGAACATACACGGCAAAAGATCTCTTGAAATATAAGACGACCAGTATAAGAAATATTCATCGCATTACAATAAATGAGTGCTTACGACAACTAGTTTGCACAGGCAGGAATTAACTGTGGCCATAATCGGAATTTTACCTATATTAAGCGCCCAATCAGGCGGTGCTATGCTATCCAAAACAACAACTGGAAATGCAAGATAGGTACATCTGTCCGGTAACCTCTCATAAACGGAAGGCAAGTAGCAGAAATAGGAATAAAGATTTCCACATCCACTAAACGCGCACTACATAACAAATACAAACTCCGCAAAGAATGTCGTCTACCAACATGACATTTAGATTAGCTGTTCTATGTCCGAAGTAGACAGCGAGAAGTGGAGGAACCTCAAACTCAAGTATGGACTCGAACCAGGCACATCAGTACAATGCTGTACACAAATTTCGAAATGTAATGGAATTTTAGAATAGAATAGAATTGAAGCAGGGAAAAGTTAAAACCAATTTGTAAGTTCAAGCTCATCGGACCTTGGAAATTGAACCAGATTTGCAAATATGGACGAATGAAATAAAAATAAATAAAGGAATTGATTATTAAATCTTAAAATTACACAAAATTTGTAAATATAGATGAATGAAATAAAAATCAGTAAATGAATTGACACGGATTCAATCTTAAAATTACACCAAATTTGCATTTATAGACAAACGAAATAAAAATCAGTAAATGAATTGACACGTACTACATCTTAAAATTACATCAAATTTGAATTTATAGACAAGCGAAATAAAAATCAGTAGATGAATTGACACTTATTAAATCTTAAAAACTAAACCAAATCGAGAAGTATAGATCAACAAAACCAATAAACGAATCGCCACCTATTGAATTTTCAAACAAACCCAGTTGGCAAATATGGAGAAGTAAGGACCGATAAGAAAGGTCAACTAGTGCTTAGTCGAATCATGTCAAATCTAGTTAAAATGTGTTAAAATGAAATGCTAAAGTCAGGTCACATATTTCTCAGACAATCATGTCAAAATTAAGTTAAATCTTGTAAATTAAATCTTAACGTAAAGTTAGTTTAAAATAACAATAACTTTTATAGCCGTACTGCACTAAAGGAGAAACTGTTAAGAGATGTCGCTAGATAAGGTTAGTTGAGACTAGGAATAAACGTAGAAGCGAGGTTAGGAAAAATTAATTAAGGCGCGACTTTGTAGCGTATTCCCCATACCTACCTCCTTTTCTTCCCTTTTTCGTTCTTTTTTACTTCCTTTCGGTTTCTCTACCTTCTGTAAAGAAACCCCAATAACTTTCCCAGGGTACCTAAAAAGGAGTGGAAAAGTGTACATACTTCCGAGAAGTTGAACTATGCTACTTCTCCATACAACTAAAAACCCTGAAAATAAAAGTTATATATTCCCGAGAAGTAGCCCTATGCTACTTCTCCATATGAGTAAAAACCCTGAAAATTAAAGTTATATATTTCCGAGAAGTAGCCCTATGCTACTTCTCCATATAAATAAAAACCCTGAAAATTAGAAGTTATCCATTTTTGAGAAGTAGCCCTACGCTACTTCTCCATATTTTAACCATCCTGCAAAACAGAAATGAAAAAATGAGGTAAAACCCTAAAAAAAAGCAGAAGAAACAACAACAGAAAAGTATTTTCGTTCGAGAAATTCTAAAATGTGCCAAACATGCACAAAGTTACAATCTTTACAATAACACTCACCGTTAGTCAATGGATCATCCAGTGGTTCAACTGTAATGCGCCCAGCTGTAAAATATATCACGTGATATCATCACGCCACTTAGCACGCATTCAGGACGACGGTTGATTGCCACGAAGCTCTACACACAAAAAATCTCCTGCCTGACGGCTACAATACCATGGAAGCTTGAATGTGGGTAAGCCAGCTGGACCTTTCCAGTGGCAAGCAAGTTGAGTTGAGTAGGCAGTGAAGATTTTTTCGGGAAGTTGTTTTTTAGCTTTGAACGAGAACGGTCGCAGAAAAATTGAGTCGTGATTACTCTTTATTTAAAATCAGTCTTTAGATTTTTTTTGTCTTTGCTTTCCCTTCTTCTTCTTCTTTTTTCGTGGTTTCTTTTCCGCGGGAACTTTTGGCGTCCACGCATTGTCCATCGGCTCGCGACTAATCCGCAGTGGAAATTCCAGATTTTTTTCTTGGAAAGAAAACTTTGTGAACTGAAAGAACAATTTTAGTTTATTCATTCTGGTCGTGAAATTTTATTAATTGGATTACTTGCCTGTGCGACAGTGATTTTCCTAAAGATCTTTCTACTGGTGAACTGGAAAAAAAAATTAGTATTAATGCTGCACATTCATGAGTTTTATTATTGGAAATATGTACCTGTGCGCCAGTGATTTTTCATATAGATCTTTCTAATAATGAACTGATAGAAAATTTTGGCATTAATGCTGCACATTCATAAATGGTATTAATTAGAATATTTACCTGTGCTATAGTGATTTTTCCTAAAGATCTTTCCAATAAAGAACTGAAAGAAAATTGTAGTATTAATGCTGCGCATTCATGATATTTTATTAATTGGATTACTTACCTGTGCGACAGTGATTTTTTTTTATTCATGAATGTTATTGATTGGATTACCTACCTGTGCGACAGTGATTTTCTACATAGATGTTTCTAACAGTGAACTGCAAGAAAATTTTAATATTAATGCTGCGCATTCATAAGTTTTAGTATTTGAAATATTTACCTGTGCGACAGTGATTTTCCCCATAGATCTTCCTAATAGTGAACTGAAAGAAAATGTTGGCATTAATGTTGTGCATTCATAAATTTTATTAATTGGAATACTTACCTGTGCGGCAGCAATTTTTATGTAGATCTTCCTAGTGGTGAACTGAAAGGAAAATTTTGGTTTATTCATGCTGTGCACTCATAATTTGTATTAACTGGAATATTTACCTGGGCGACAGTGATTTTTATGTAGATCTTCCTATTAGTGACCTGAAAAGAAACTTCTGATTGATTCATTCTGTGCAGTCGTAATTTGCATTAATTGGAGTATTTACCTGCGCGACAGTGATTTGCATATGTCATCATATTGGTAAACTGTAGAGCAAATTTCGGTTTAACCATTCTGTGCACACATAATTTGCATTATTTGAAATACTTACCTGTGCGTCGGTGAGTCTTATTTACCATAGTAGTGGCGAACCTCAGAAAAAATTTGGGGAAAAGTTTCCTTGCACGTAACAAAGATCATTTTGAAAATGTTTCCTGCGTGACGGCAAGTTGGATTTATACCGGCGAGGAAGTATCCCCCTGGCAGAAGTTACGGCAAAACATTTCGCTCTTACATATCCGAAGGAACAGGGAAGCGAGGAGGTGAACTCAGAATTCAACGTAGTCCTGAAGCAGCTAACAGATAGTTGGAAAGCCAGTGTCCAACCCTTTTGGTAAAGGAGGAAACCCCGAATATGATTAAATCAGGTGTTATGTTAGTCCATAGCGGACCACAAGGTTAGTTCAAATTTTCTTTAAGTATCATTATTTGCTTTGTGTTCTTTTGTTCCTAATTTTACAGTGTCAAAATCATTTAGTGTACATCTAAGTTTAGGCGTCGATCACAGAGTTCAATAAGTCACATAATAGGAAAGCGCTTATTAGGGCTAGTTGTAAGGTCTTGATCTAGATTGATATTAACCGGAGACTTTGTTTCCTTTAGTTTTTATATATATATACCATGTAAATCTTTGTATGATCGGGTTTCCTCCCTCATAAGCGATACCTATGCATAGACAACCGCAATATATAAATTATTTTGATTTGGACTTGATGAAATTTTGAGTTCCTTGTTACGCCTTCCTTCTTCTTTTGGGTGATTTAGTTTGGTCACCTTTGCCCGCCCTTCTCCCAGTAGCTTTCTTCTTTTGTTTACAGGTTGGTAACGGATCCAGCGCGATGGAGTGAGTAGTTCCATAAAGGGGATGGTCGCGGACAGGAGGGAGGTCGTTTCCACACACACACGGCAATATATGTAAACCACGCTCTAATGAGGCTGAACATTTTGATACGGCTTTGGAGGTTTATCCAGGGTGGATGGGGGCGAACGGGCCCATTATTACCCAAAGCCGGGGTCTCAACAACATCGGAGACCCCTCTCAGCTCTCTCACTCGCTCTCAATCGTTCATCTCTCAGCGTTGAAATCGCTCCGGGTGAATGAGCACTTGTTCGGCGTTGTTGAGGTATTCTGTTCCTTTTTTTGACTCCCAGTTTAATTAAATAAATTTTCTTACTTCCAGGCAGGCTTTAGGTTCCACCAGGAGGAGGAAGTCTTCGTAGATCTTGTTTTTTTCTGTCCGTCCGTCTGCAGTCACACATACTAGCTCTTTTCTTTCCTGTCCGTCCGTCTGTCTGTCTGGTCAATGTTCGTATTTGTGCACAGCTTAACATGCATCAAGGGATTTGGGTGGCAAGAACCACCCCAAGCCGGCTGATCGCTAGCGGAATATTTGCTGTGCAGCCACCCACGCTAATCCCGCGATGATTTTGTGGCAAAGAGGTGTCGGATGCGGTATGTATCTATATCCAGGTACAAGAGGATGTAGGTAGATCTGTCGGCTGACAAGCTCTTCATTACAAAATATAGTAAGTCAGGGCAGACCGAAGAAGTAGCCATTGTATGAAAGATCTGGATTTTGGAAATAAGACACCGAGAATTTTGTAAAGTTGAAAAAAAGTTTTTTTAAATTAATCAAATAGAGTGAAAATAAAAGAAAATAAAAAAAAATAAAACCAAAAATTAAACCAGGCAGAAATTTTTTTAATTTTACCTAAACAAGTAATCCAGCTGAAAAAAGACAGAAATAAGCAGATCTCGTGAATAAGGTGTTCCTTCTTTTTTTTGACAACCTGCATTTCTCTATCGCCCTGGTGTCCGCTCCGCCAGGCGAAGATTTAAGTGAGGGAAGACGAGTCCAGTAGAACTTATTAGAACATCCGAAACCAGAAGTGATGTAACAGTATTATAATTATATATATATATATTTATATATTCGTGCAATACAGCACAAATTATTGATCAGAGGCATTGCGAAATTTCCGAGCTGGATCGGCATGCATTTTGCAATTAATCCAGTGTCTTCGCAAAAAGCATTGACCTCTCGCAACGAAAGTATGCGCAATTCTGCTGATTCGTTCTAATCGCAGAATTGGGTCACAAAAGTCACGAAAGGTAAGTGCGCACGAGAACCAGGAAGTAAGAGAGTTTGATTTTGCAGTTTGAACGGTGAGCGGTTTTCGGTCTTCAAAAAGAATATATCGAAACAGATTGGAAAAGAGAAATTAACCCCAGCAAAATAGAAAAAGCATAGTTTAATGACAATAAAACCGGAGTTGGAAATAAGGAAGTTTTGTGAATTAAAAAGGTGTTAATGATAAAGAATTGTTTCAGTTATAATTCCTGTCCCGTGAAAAAAGTTACCCTACATTATTTGGTGGGGCCGGTAGGATCTAACGTTTTTTTGTTAGATCGAGTGCTCGATAGATCTTTATTAATATCGTATGTGGTAAATTATTTCGCGGGCTAAGAAATTTAAAAGTGACGCAGAAAGAATTTTTAAAAGTGAAGAACATTAATCAATCAACGCAAAACAAAAATAAAATAAACTGAATTAAAAAAAAGGGAAGCAAAAAATAATCAGAGCACAATTGCCACTACTCCAAGGAAAAGAAAAAAAAATCACCAGTACAAGAGGATTATTGGATAACCTTCAGATGCCGAATATAGCATACGACTTGACCACAAAAAATAAGTCTTCAGAAAAGGTCAAAAGACTTTCTGATGTGTAAGCAAATTTAATTGGAATTTATTATTAGTTTCAACCGATTAACCAATTTAAAAAAATAATCCAAGAGTGTTTACTGTATACAAAACCTATATAAAGATATTTCTATTTCTATTAAATCTTAAACGGAATTTTATTTCAAAAAGCAGCACACATTGACAATAAATTTTACAGAGATGAAAAGTTAGCTTATTAATTTTTTTTTTAATTAACTGAACTTTTTTTTTAAACTTAAAAAAAAAAATACTTAATATACATGAATCAGTACGGTTTTCTTTATTGTTTTGCTTGTTGTATGCTGAAATACTTTTTAACTATATACCAACAATACCAACAATTAGAACATTAACATAAATCGTATATTTCTTTCCACTTAATCTTATTATTAATATGTCGTCACCATTTGCTTTCATACTTTTAAATACCACAAATTACTCTCATTTTTCGGCATAATTTAATAACATAAAGCTCCAAATTATTCACAAAAAAAGTGCTTCGCTAGCGAGCAAACCTATTACGAGTTGTTAATTTCTTTGTAATTTTTTCTAGAAAACTAAAATCCTCGAAAATTGCTATTTATGCCGCATGTATTTTTCTCTACAAAAAAGGCTAAAATCGAAACTCAAGACGCCCCGCTAACGTGCAAAGTCATTGTCTAACGTCCACAAATTATAAAGTGATGACTTTCATGTCCGCCTAGAGCAACTCTCTTTCGAAAGTGTAAGCCCAACAAGAACAGAAAAAACCACCTATGACAAGACAAAATCAATAGGGTTTATAAAACCACAGTACGAGATTTAGTGACTGCCAATTAAGAAGTGGACACATTTTTAACACGCAGTCGCTTCAACTCTGCACCCACACTCCTCCAAATGGCACACACACTTCCCTCAAATGAAACAATGAATGCACTAGAAAAAGTATCTAAGCTCGCTAGCCGTTTGGTCCCAAACTACCCAGAAGGTAATAGAAACGATGCAGCGAATGAGCTTCATAACTTTCTTGATTCCCCTCTTGAAGACTAAGCTGCATAGTGAAGCTTATGACTTAGTGAAGTATCAAGATATTCAGACGCTAACAGAACTAGAATAATTTCTCTTCAATGCTTTTGCCCCAGCAAAATCCATAAACGATATTCTCGGCGAAATTCGCAAATGCATTCAGGTTCCCGGTGAAAGAATCCATACATTTGGCGCAAGGCTAAACAAGTTCGTAGTCGAGTATAAAAGGGCGATGAAAATAAATACCCTGAGAACAATCTCGCTCTCACGAAGGAAATTGAAGAGGAAGCTTGTTACGTACTCAAAACCGAAGCTCTAAGCCCCGTGATAAGGCAAGTTTTGATTATTCAAAGAGTAAGTTCACTTGACGAGCTTATTCAAATTGCTGTAGAAATAGAGAAAACTCAAGAAAGGCAAATTCGTGGTAGACATATGCAAACAAGCTTGTTCGACCATACCTCCACTTTCAATGAGAAAGAACTTGAGCAACTCAAGATTATCGCGAATTATCAAGCAACACATTTTCACAAACCGCCCGAACAAAGTCATCTCTACACAGAGCAATTTAGTGTGCAACTGTTGCGTATACTGCTCCATATGGTACAAACGGTGGTTTTTATCAACCACACACTGACCAATATACACCAATCGCTCACCAATCAACTACAGCTAACTATTTACCAAACTCAATAAATTATAGCACACTTCATATATATCCCCTGTTCCGAGACGAGAAACTAAACAATGTACTTTTTGTAATAAAATTGGACATACTATTGCAGAGTGCCATAACAAGCGACGCATACCTCACTGCTCAAGGTGTAAAGGCTATGGTCACATGTAACAAACATGCCCAGTTTCTATAATGAATCAGTCAAACAACAGACGTTTAAGTACACGTCTTAAGTGTGATTGGTGTGCCCGATTTTCTCAGAAAACAGAAGAGTGTCGAGCAAAAATAGCATGGGAAAATAGATATCAGTCTCAACAGCAATCGGGATACTAAACCGGGCTAGCCTAATCCACCCTAAGGCTGTGCCTACTACCAGAGGGTGTAAAGAAAACGAAAAACAGACCGATTGTGTTTCAGATGAACTTACCTTTAAACCTAATTATAATGAAAATAGCATTATTGAACAAAAATCGGTATGCGCAGAGAATACGTCATGAAAATCGTCAAATGGCAAAAGTACTGAAGTCTTTAAATCCGTAGCTTTACCGCAACAATATAATCATATAGCCTTAAAAAACCCTTCAATCGAACTATCTTTAAACATTGCAAGAGGTGGTTAAACTATTAGTGGATACCGGCGCGGAACTTAGCTTGATTAAAAAAGATAGCTTAGCTACAAATAATAAAGTAGACATAAATAACATTCTTCGCTTTCAGGGCCTCTATGGAGGATGTGATATTACTTTAGGATTCTGCGTTGGTATTTTCCAAATAGGAAAAGGTATTGAGTTCGATTTTTATGTCTGCAATATCTCTCGTAATATACCTTTCGATGGAATACTAGGCCGTAATTTTCTGTCGGATAATACAAATATTCATACTACAGCACGAGTACTACATTTTCCTCGAAATGGAACTAACGCCATCGACTTGAAAATTCCTTTTGCCAAAAACTTTAGTAGCCAAAAATCCATCTCCCAAAATAAGAACGATATTTACAATTCCTCCAATATTAACGAACATATAAATAACATGATACATTCAGTATGAAAGAATAACATTCCCAATAGCAACATATTTTTACCAACAAGCCAAGAGAAACAACTACATGGACCAACTTCAAGAAATAAAAATAACGAAGCTTCCGAAACTTCACCTGCAAGTACAAGCACAATAAAACCACTCGGTAGCAGTACTGCAATGGGAGTACCTCCTCGAACAGAAATGGTATTAGAAATACCAGCAGAAGACTGTAAACAAGAGATATTATGCTTTTCGCAAGAAATTGCGCCAGGAATATTTACGGCCAATGGAATAGTGAAACCAAGATATGGAAAAATACGATTAAGTGTTATTAATACCCACGAAAGGGAAGTAGAACTGCCTACTTATCACCCGAAATTGGAGTTCCTAGATAAGTACGATATGTATACGTTGGAAAAAAGCCATGAGGAAACCAAACCTCAAACAAAACAAAATAGATTTCTTCTATTTGAAACCGAAATAAATATTGATCAAACCTAAAACCAAGAAGAAATGCGGGCCATAAATAGGTCCCTGTCAAGAGCTTAATGATGTTTTCCATTTAAAATGTGACCACTTACCTTACTCAAATGTAACAACACACACTATACCTCTCAAACATGACACAGCTCCCATAAATCAGAGACCGCACAGGCTACCAGAGGTTCATAAAAACGAAATTAATGAGCAAATTCGTGAGATGCTAGAGGATAAAATTATTGCTCCGAGTAATAGCCCATGGAACTCACCATTACTATTGGTTCCAAAGAAACCATCGCCAGATGAGTTAAAGCGTTGGAGAATTGTAGTGGATTTCCGTAAACTCAATGAAAGCACTATAGGCGATGCGCGCTATTTCTCAACGTTGAACTTAGCAAGTGGATATCATCAAATTTTAATGGATCCATCCGCCAGTGAGAAAACTGCATTCAGTACAGCTTATGGCCATTACGGATTCCTTCGAATGCCATTTGGCCTGAAAACTGCGCCAGCTACTTTCCAAAGAGCTATGAACCAAGTTTTAACGGGTCTTCAAGGCTTGGAATGTTTCATTTACTTGGACGACATTATACTATATGGCAAGAGCTTAGACGATCAAATTAAAAAATCAGAGAAATATTCTACAGGCTGAGGGAATATAATCTAAAACTACAGCCAAGCAAATGTCAATTTCTCCAGAAAGAGGTGGTCTATCTGGGACATAAATATTCCAATGAAGGCTGCGCTCCCGACCCCACAAAGTGAAATGTGTATATAACTTCCCAAGGCCCCATACTATAAAACAGTTACAAAGCTTCCTTGGTCTAGCTAATTATTATAGGAAGTTTGTGTGGAACGACTTATGTGAGACTTCATTCAACATGTTGAAAGAATTACTAACCTCACCTCCGTTGTTAGCATACCCAGATTTCACAAAACCATTCATTGTGACTACAGACGCAAGTAATGAGGCTATAGGGTCGGTTTTATCCCAAGGAACACCAGGAAATTATCGACCTATCGCATTTGCTAGTAGAATTTTAAACAATACCAAAAGGCGATACTCTACGATAGAGAAGGAATTACTAGCTGTAGTATGGGCTGTAAAGAATTTCCGTTGTTATCTACTAGGTAGGAAATTTACAGTTTGCACTGACCATCATCCCCTTATAGGAGTATTCAATGTTAAAGATTCTACCTCGAGATTAATATGTTTCCATCATAAACTTTCAGAATATGATTATGAAATAAAATATAAGCCCGGAAGAAAAATTACCAATGCCGACGCTCTGAGCAGACTTCCGTAGAACGAAACAACAATTTCGATAACGACAAGAGCCCAAGCGAGCAACCAAAATGAAATAGCTCCTCAGATGGACTTATCATTAGAGGAGAAGATACAGTGTCCACATGTGCGAGATGACGGTAATACCGAGATATTATCCGAAATAGAGGAAACCAATAGGATAAACGAAAATAGTTTACGCAAACAGACTTCATCCTTTCAAATATTAACAAACTTAAAGCATATACAGAAAATACCAAAGGCATTTCACTCAAATCCACTGGGCGGGCACCAAGGAATCGCCAAAACTTATTACAGAATTCGTCGGCAACATAGATGGAAAAATATGTTAAAAGATATAGCGAAATTCATAAAATCCTGTCCGAAATGACAGACTAACAAACATAGCCCTCAATAAAAATGCCAATGATTATTCCCGATACTGCGGAAAACAGTTTGACAAAGTCTACCTAGACATAGTAGGACCACTCCCTGAAACTCACAATCGATATAAATACATACTAACTTTTGAAGACGATTTAACCCGATTTATGGATTGCTACGCCCTCCCTGACGCTGAAGCAGCCACTGTAACAAAATGTTTTACGATCAAATAATTACCCGCTATATAATTCCCAAGAAGCTTATAACTGACCAAGGCACTAATTTTGTGAGTGATTTATTCACCCGCTTATGTAAATTTCTACGAATTCGAAAAATTAATATTACAGCCTATCACCCACAATCTAATGGCGCCCTAGAGAGAACTCATAGGCCATTGGCAGAGTATATACGAAATTTTGTAGCCGAAAATCCTCAAACATGGGATGAATGTCTAAGAGAAGCAGTCCACATTTACAACAACACAAGGTACTCCTCAACTCGCCTCACACCAATGGATTGCTTGTTTGGATTTACGGCTGAGCTGCCAACAAATTTAAATCAAAGGATAGAACCTTGATACAGTCATGAAAATTATTTTTACATCCTTAAAAATAAAATTCGAAGATCTCACGCCATTGCCAGAAAAAACTTAATCAATAGTAAAGAGGCAACGAAAAAATACTACAACAGGACCACGCGTGAAGAAACTTTCCAAACCGGCGATTTAGTACTTCTAAAAAACGAAAGTAAGAAAAACAAGCTATCTCCTGTTTGGATAGGTCCTTATGAAGTGAAGGAAATTACTTCCCCTGTGAATTTAAAAATTCAGGTAGGTCGGAAAGTTAAGACTATTCACGCAGATAGATTACAAAAATTCCACACTTCAAATTAACACCTATACACACACACTGTCTATCTCGACGAGTATACAAATAACAATACTATTGAAACGAAATAAAAGAAATACGTTTTAGGGAACATCGTCTGGCTTATCTGGTGTGCATCGCTCACGGACGGCTCTTCTCCAGGAATAGAACTGCCTTACACGAGTAAGAAATTAGAAGGAACTGGAATAGTATTTGAAGACATCGCCGAAGCCCTAATTTATAAAGACGAATGGAAAATATTTACCATCATTAATTTAGCGCAATTGAAAACATGGGAAGAATATCTGGACTGGAGC
The DNA here is from genome assembly GCA_963930735.1 of Dioctria linearis. NCBI lineage: Eukaryota > Metazoa > Arthropoda > Insecta > Diptera > Asilidae > Dioctria > Dioctria linearis. The sequence goes on from OZ005744.1 coordinate 41,799,831, forward strand.
CAAAAATTCGGTAACGCAAATATGCGAGTACTACCTAAAACTAGATCGTAACGCTTCATGTGCGCAGAATGTTCAAACCGTCCGCTATATTACGGAAAGAGCGAGGCATATGTTACAAAGACTAGACATGGAAGTTACTGGGAGGCATCGGCGCGCAGTTTTCGACGGCATAGGGACACTGATTAAGCTCTTGTTCGGCTCAATGGACCAACAAGATTCAAACCAAATTAGTTCCCGACTAAAAGATCTAGAGGTTGACAGTAAGCAAAATTTGGCATTATTAAAGGAACAGGTTAGTTTAGTTAAGTATGAAAAAAAGTTACCCTACATGAAAAAAAGTTACCCTACATTATTTGGTGCAGCCGGTAGGATCTAGCGTTTTTTGTTAGATCGAGACTTCGATAGGTCGATATTAATATCGTATGTTGTAACTTATTTCGCGGGCTCAGAAATTTAAAAGTGACCCACAAAGAATTTTTAAAAGTGAAGAACAATAATCAATCAACGCAAAACAAGAATAAAATAAACAGAATTTAAAAAAAGAGGAAAGCAAAAAATAATCAGTGCACAATTGGAGTTGTGGAAAAAGGAAAAGAAAAAAAAATCACCAGTACAAGAGGATTATTGGATAACCTTCAGAAGCCGAATATAGCATGCGACTTAACCACAAAAAATAAGTCTTCAGAAAAGGCCAAAAGACTTTGTGATGTGTAAGCAAATTTAATTGGAATTTATTATTAGTTTCAACCGATTAACCAATTTAAAAAAAATAATATAAGAGTGCTTACTGTATACAAAACCTATATAAAAATATTTCTATTTCTATTAAATCTTAAATGGAATTTTATTTCAAAAAGCAAAACACATTGACAATAAATTTTACAGAGATGAAAAGTTAGCTAATTAATTTTTGTTTATTTAACTGTTTTCTGAATTGTTTTCAATTGTTCCGAGTTTTTTGCAATGGTTCCGGATTTTCTTCCAATTGTTCCGAATTTTTTTTGTGATTGTTCCTAGTTTTTTCCAATTTTTCCGAATATTTTTCCAATTGTTCCGAATAATTTTCCAATTTTTCCGAATATTTTTCCAATTGCTCTGAATTTTTTTCCAATTGTTACGATTTTGTTCCAATTGGTTAATTTTCCCATTGTTCCGAATATTTTTGAACGTTTTCCGATTTTTTCCAACTGTTCCGTATTGTTTCCAATTGTTCCGATTTTTTCTAATTTTACGGAATTGTTTCCAATTTTCCGAATTTGTTTAATTTTTCCGAATTGTTCCGAATTTTTTTCGAATGGTTCCGAAGTTTTTTCCAACTGTTCCGAATTTTTTTCAATTATTATGACTTTTTTAAATTATTTTGATTTTTTTCCAATTGTTCCTATTTTGTTCAATTGTTCCGATTTTTTTTCAATTTTTTCCAATTTTTTTCCGAATTTTTTTCTAATGTTTTCAGCTTTTCCCCAATTTTTTCGATTTTTTTTTAACTATTGCGATTTTATTTCCGGACTCTGTCCCCAATTTTTCCGATTTTTTTTCAATTATTACGATTTTTTTTTATTATTACGATTTTTTTCAAAAAAAAAAAAAATTAATTTATTTATTTATTTATTAAAATGGCAGTATGTATATATGTACCTCCCCCGTCGTCAGTTTCTTCCAACCACACTTTATCATCCTTCAATCCAATCTTTCTTCTAGCTCCGTATATAAATTTCTATCCATATCCCTTCACATATAAATTAATTTCTATACATATCTAGATCTATGCATTAAAAAAAAATATTAATAATAATTATTTAATTCATTGATTCGGCACGTTGTATATATGTACCTCGCCCCGTCGCCAGTTTTTTGGTTTATTCATGCTGTGCACTCATAATTTGTATTAACTGGAATATTTACCTGGGCGACAGTGATTTTTATGTAGATCTTCCTATTAGTGACCTGAAAAGAAACTTCTGATTGATTCATTCTGTGCAGTCGTAATTTGCATTAATTGGAGTATTTACCTGCGCGACAGTGATTTTCATATGTCATCATATTGGTAAACTGTAGAGCAAATTTCGGTTTAACCATTCTGTGCACACATAATTTGCATTATTTGAAATACTTACCTGTGCGTCGGTGAGTCTTATTTACCATAGTAGTGGCGAACCTGAGAGAAAATTTGGGGAAAAGTTTCCAAAGTCCAAAGATCATTTTGAAAATTTTTCCTGCGTGACGGCAAGTTGGATTTATACCGGCGAGGAAGTATCCCCCTGGCAGAAGTTATGGCAAAACATTTCGCTCTTACATATCCGAAGGAGTAGGGATGCGAGGAGGTAAACTCAGACTTCAACGTAGTCCTGAAGTAGCTAGCAGATAGTTGGAAAACCAGTGTCCAACCCTTTTGGTAAAGGAGGAGACCCCGAATATGATTAAATCCGGTGTTATGTAAGTCCATAGCGGACCACAAGTTTAGTTCAAATTTACTTTAAGTATTATTATTTGCTTTCTGTTCTTTTGTTCCTAATTTTACAGTGTCAAAATCATTTAGTGTACATCTAAGTTAAGGCGTCGATCACAAGGTTCGATAAGTCACATAATAGGAAAGCGCTTATTAGGGCTAGTTGTAAGGTTTTGATCTAGATTGGTATTAACCGGAGACTTTGTTTCTTTTAGTTTTTATACACATATACCATGTTAGTCTTTGTGTGATCGGGTTTCCTCCCTCATAGCGATACATATGCATAGACAACAGCAAAAAAATAAATTATTTTGATTTGGACTTGATGAAATTTTGAGTTACTTGTTACGCCTTCCTTCTTCTTTTGGGTGATTTAGTTTGGTCACCTTTGGCCGCCCTTCTCCCAGTTGCTTCCTTCTTTTGTTTACAGGTTGGTAACGGATCCAGCGCGATGGAGTGAGTAGTTCCATAAAGGGGATGGTCGCGGACAGGAGGGAGGTCGTTTCCACACACACACGGCAATAGATGTAAACCACGCTCTAATGGGGCTGAGCATTTTGATACGGCTTTGGAGGTTTAGCCAGGGTGGATGGGGGCGATCGGACCCATTATTACCGAAAGCCGGGGTCTCAACAACATCGGAGACCCCTCTCAGCTCTCTCACTCTCTCGTTCATTGTTCATCTGTCAGCGTTGAAAACTCTCCGGGTGAATGAGCACTTGTTCGGCGTTGTTGAGGTCTTCTGTTCCTTTTTTTTGTCTCTCAGCTTAATTAAATAAATTTTCTTACTTCCAGGCTTTAGGGTCCACCAGTAGGAGGAAGTCTTCGTAGATCTTGTTTTTTGTCTGTCCGTCCGTCTGCAGTCACACATACCAGCTCTTTTCTTTCCCGTCCGTCCGTCTGTCGGGTCAATGTTCGTATTTGTGCACAGCTTAACAAGCATCAAGGGATGTGGGTGGCAAGAACCACCCCAAGCCGGCTGATCGCTGGCGGCATATTTGCTGTGCAGCCACCCACGCTAATCCCGCGATGATTTTGTAGCAAAGAGGTGTCGGATGCGGTATGTATCTACATCCAGGTACAAGTGGATGTAGGTAGATCTGTCGGCTGACAAGCTCTTCGTTACAAAATATAGTAATTCAGGGCAGACCGAAGCAGTAGCCATTGTATGAAAGATCTGGACTTTGGAAATCTGACACCGAGAATTTTGTAAAGTTGAAAAAAAGTTTGTTTAAATTAATCAAATAGAGTGAAAATAAAAGAAAATAAAAAAAATAAAACCAAGAATGAAACCAGGCAGCAATTTTTTATTTTTACCTAAACAAGTAATACAGCTGAAAAAAGACAAAAATAAGCAGATCTCGTGAATAAGGTGTTCCTTCTTTTTTTTTGGACAACCTGCTGTACCCCGAGAAGGATCGATTAGAAACCCGAGCCCCACTCCAACGGGCCCCACTTCTGAAGTCCCACTTTGGGTGGCAAGAAACAAGGGGAAACATTCCAGGTTAAAAAAAAATGCATTTCTCTATCCCCTCGTGCACCACTCGTGAACGATCGGACCTAACCTCATCGCCCTGGTGTCCGCTCCGCCAGGCGAAGATTTAAGTGAGGGAAGACGAGTCCAGTAGAACTTATTAGAACATCCGAAACCAGAAGTACTGTAACAGTATTATAATTATATATATATATATATATATTTATATATCAGTGCAATAAAGCACAAGTTATTGCGAAATTTCCTAGCTAGATTTGCATGCATTTTGCAATTAATCCAGTGTCTTCGCAAAAAGAATTGACCTCTCGCAACCATAGATAAAAAATGAAAGTATGCGCCATTCTGCTGATTCGTTCTAATCGCAGAATTGGGTCACGAATGTCACGAAAGGTAAGTGCGCACGAGAATCAGGAAGTAAGAGAGTTTGATTTTGCAGTTTGAACGATGAGCCGTTTTCGGTCTTCAAAAAGAATAAATAGAATTAGATTGGAAAAGAGAAATTAACCCCAGCAAAAATAGAAAAAGCGTAGTTTAATAATAATAAAACCGGAGTTGGAAATAAGGAAGTTTTGTGAGTTAAAAAGGTGTTAATGATAAAGAGTTGTTTCAGTTATAATTCCTGTCCCGTGAAAAAAAGTTACCCTACATTATTTGGCGCAGCCGGTAGGATCTAACGTTTTTTTGTTAGATCGAATGTTCGATAGATCGATATTAATATCGTATGTTGTAACTTATTTCGCGGGCTCAGAAATTTAAAAGTGACGCACAAAGAATTTTTAAAAGTGAAGAACAATAATCAATCAACGCAAAACAAAAATAAAATAAACAGAATTTAACAAAAAGGGAAGCAAAAAATAATCAGAGCACAATTGGAGTAGTGGAAAAATGAAAAGAAAAAAAAAACACCAGTACAAGAGGATTATTGGATAACCTTCAGAAGCCGAATATAGCATACGACTTAACCACAAAAAAAAGTCTTCAGAAAAGGTCAAAAGACTTTCTGATGTGTAAGCAAATTTAATTTGAATTTATTATTAGTTTCAACCGATTAACCAATTTAAAAAAATAATACAAGAGTGCTTACTGTATACAAAACCTATATAAAAATATTTCTATTTCTATTAAATCTTAAACGGAATTTTATTTCAAAAAGCAGAACACACTGACAATAAATTTTACAGAGATGAAAAGTTAGCTAATTAATTTTGTTTTTAATTAACTGAACTTTTTTTTTACACATAAAAAAAAATCACTTAATTTACATGAATCAGTACGGTTTTCTTTACTGTTTTGCTTGTTATATGCTGAAATACTTTTTAACTTAAATTTCTATAGCAATAATTAGAACATTAACATAAATCGTATATTTCTTTCAACTTAATCTTATTATTAATATGTCGTCACCATTTGCTTTCATACTTTTAAATACCACAAATTGCTCTAATTTTCCGGCATATTTTTCATAATATAAAGCTCCAAATTATTCACAAAAAAAGTGCTTCACTAGCGAGCAAACCTATTACGTGCTGTTAATTTCTTTGTAATTTTTTCTAGAAAACTAAAATCCTCGATAATTGCTATTTATGCCGCATGTATTTTCCTCTACGAAAAAGGCTAAAATCGAAACTCAAAACGCCCCGCTAATGTGCAAAGTCTTTTTCTAACGTCCACATATCATAAAGTGATGACTTTCATGTCCGCCTAGAGCAACTCTCTTTCGAAAGTCTAAGCCCACCAAGAACAGAAAAACCACCTATGGCAAGAATAATGAAAATCACGAATACCTGGCCCAACAAAATCAACAGTGTTTATAAAACTACAGTACGAGATTTAGTGACTGCCAATTAAGAAGTGGACACATTTTTAAACGCAGTCGTTTCAACCCTGCACCCACACTCCTCCCAATGGCACCCACACTTCCCTCAAATGAAACAATGAATGCACTAGAAAAAGTATCTAAGCTCTAAGCTAAGGTCCCTAACTACCCAGAAGGTAATAGAAACGATGCAGCGAACGAGCTTCATAACTTTATTGACTGTGTTGTATTTATAGTATTTGTATTTCGCTCTTACCTTTTTTTCGAACGGGGACAGGGACTTTTCAATCCAAAATGCAGTTTGATTAGTTATACACTCTCAACTATTTTTATTAGTAATACTCTCTCTACTACATTTTTATCTTTGTAGTACACTATCAACTATTTTTATTATTTTTGTATTACACTCTCAACTATATTTTTATTTTTGTAGTACGCTCTCAACTATTTTTATTATTTTTGTATTGATTTCAAACCATTTTAACTCGTGAGCTACGTTAATTTTTTTAACACTAAGTTAATTGGTCAAACTGAATTAATTTGTAAAATTATCTGTAATCATTTTTTCTTCAATCAAACACGACCAAAGATTTATTTTTTCTTTTCCGACGACCGTACCGCTCAGATTTTAAAAACGAACTTGCCTTTTGACCACATATTCATTGCGATCAAAAGCCATCGTTCAGGGTAGAAAATGCATCGTTTGCATTTCTACCCTGAGAAAAATTTACATTCGTTCCGGACTTGATTACACATGTCCAGAATATTTTTCGATGGACGGCGGCTCGACGATATGTAATTCTATCCTTTAATAAACATCGGCCACCGTCCCGTCGTATACATGTAATGTATTTGTGCTGCGCGACTTTCTTATCGTGAATTTTTTAGCGTAATATTTGTGGGAAAAATATGTGAAGGAACTGCTGACGCTGTTTTCTTCGCGAATTTTTCTGATAAGCCAACCAAGTTTTTAAGCATGGTTAGCTTATGAAAATTTTCTAAATGCATTAACCAGGCTATGTGGGACTGTCTTTGCATGTATGTGTATATACACAACATTCCTTCCCTCTGTGAATAAGAGAGCTATTCTTTGAAGAGGAATAGCTCTCGATAAAAAATATATAAAATGATACCCTTGATGATGTCCTTATCTTGCTTGAATATTTGATAATATTCATGGGGGCAGAAAAATGGATTGAATAGACACAGACAAACATAGAAAGTTTAATCATTTGAAGAAAAAAATTTATTTTAATCTGGATTATTGTTGCTGGCTTCAGCATTTTGTGCTAGGCTTCCTTTGCTCATTCGCGATGTTCTTTGCCACGAGATTGGATCATTGGCCTTTTAAAAGCCCCTCAGGGCTCTGCACAATTGCGTACCAGGTTGCTGTGGTCCACATTAGGCCCGGTTGGCGTGGCCCAATTCGTATCGTTTTAAGGCGAACGGGCCATCGACCCCTCAACGTATGGTGCGAGGAGGCCGTAGCAGGACGCTCTTACCTGGTGCATATCTGGTTGGATCCGCACGGGGGTCAATCTTGGTCAGTGATGGGTAAGTTATTTTTGTAAACTTTTCCGTTTGTTCCTGGATTTATCCGTTTTATTTTGGTTTTCTTTTCAGGTGGTGTTGTTAATTTGAGTGGGATGCAGGGGCTGTGCGAATGTTGCCATCCCATTTTCGACTCCCCTTTTGCTGATATAATACGGGTGTTGATGACGACACCGCCACTTCCCGCTGTCGAAGACGACTCCGACGAGGACTGGGACTAGCCAGCCACCAGAGCAAGCCCAAAACAAATAAAATTTTGAATTTTCTTTTTTATTCCTTACGTATCTATCCTATTTTCTTCTCTTTTCTTTTAATTTCAGAATAAATTTTTTTTTCTCTTTAATAAAAGGAAGTCTTTCGATTTATCTGCCCCCTTTTTCGGTTTCAGTGAATTTTCTGCTTTTTTTTTGTTTTGTTTCGTTTGTTTTTATTTATAGGGATCTATATCTGTTGCAGACCATCGGTCGTATTTGATTTGAACTATTTCAATTTACTCTACATCTATTTTACCATCATTCTACTTGTTTGGTTAATTTTAATTTAATTTAATTTTTTCTACTTAATTTGTACTTAGTTCTACTTGTATATTAAAACTTCCATATTTTATTATTAGAAAGTGTTTGTCTACGTTTCTTACTTGTGTCTAGTTAAATTTCAGTTTATTGACTTGAATTTTTTAGCTATATAATATTTAACAGATACAAAAAAAAGGAATATAATGTCTTACATTTTCTAGGTTAATCAATGTTAAATATTTTATTTATATATATATATAAAAAACTACTTTCTACGTGTTAACTGTAGTTACGGTTATTTCTAAGTTTTATTTCTATGTATATTTTCTTTTTTCTACGTATTAGAATTATTATTATTTGTAGACTTTATTTAAAATTTATACTTTTGGACTTGTTCGTCGAAGTAGAAAAAGTCTTTTGCATTTAATCTTTCGGCTATTTTCCGACTTTATTCCCCCGATCTTGAGTTCCACATTTGAAATAGTTGTATTGATGGAGCCCTCGGAAAGGTTCGTGATCTTTTAAGTGGCTTTGGTTTTGGAGTTTTTGGGGTATCTTCTTCGGGTTTCTCTGTTTCCAAGTTGGTTCCTAGTTCTATTTGAACTGTGGGTGATTCTGGTTTTTTTTGTTATGGCGAATGGACACCACCACCTAATAGCTGCGTATACTAGTATGGCTATCATAAGTAGACCGGTTAGGGATATTGATGTTTGGGAAAGAACATTGGTGTGGTGTGGCGCTGAGTTTTGGGCTATCTAGTGCACTTTAGATTTGATCTCATCCAATGATTTGGCTCCTTTGTGGATGATAGCGGTACCATCATCCCCCATTACTAAATCTGTCTGAGGTGGGTTGTTTTGATGATTTACGTTTGGCATGCTTTTCTCATACTTCCTTAGGAGATTTTCAGTCTCGTTTGTGCGTGGAAAGTACTCTGGTTGCACAAAGGTAAGGGGATGAAAGTTTTCTGCTTCAAAAGGTAGAGTTTGTGCGTTTAACTGGATTTGACAAGGCTCATTGACCTGGAATTGGAATTGGAATTTGTCTGGGCAAGTGACTTGAATCACTGTGGGTTTTGTAACCGAAAATATCCATGAATTGGGCCTGTTCATTTTGATCAGAGCGTTTCGGGGAGGTTTTTGTACTCTCAGTTTACAGTTGGTGTTCTCTGCTAGAGGGTTGAACACCAATTTAATTACACACTCTGTAGTTAGTGTGGCTTTAATTCGGGGTTTTACCAATTTCGTTACGTAAGTACTGGCTCTGATGTTTTTAGAGCCTTTATGAAGTCCCTTTGCATCCTCAGCTTTTAACAATAGGAAATCCTGAGTTTGGATCTGACTGGCGATGTAGGAATATTCCATGTCCGGGACAAGGGAATGTTCCTTATCAACCTGTATTGGAAAACAATTGCAATTTCATTTCGGGTACATTGAATATGGGTGACCTAATTCGTATAACTAACTTTTCTCGTATGAGAAGAGCTTGTGTCTGCGCTGTTTGATACAGGATGGACAGGCAATCCTGGGGCTCTCGACACGTAGAGTGCGATTTGTGGTAAATCTCCAGTAGTTTGTTTGGTGATATTAAAAACGGATGAATTTGGTTAGTTCTGCTGGACTGTATAATGTCTAGCAAAGTTTGTTGTCGAAATTCTATTTCGACTATTTGGAGTAAGAGGCTAGTTACTATCTCCTGCCGGAGTTGGCTTTGTTTGAGCTCGTCTGTTGTATTTAGCAAATTATTTATTTGTAGATTTACCTGTCGTTGGCGTTCTAAAAGTGAAGTTAAGGGTTTCTGTATTAGTTGGAGTGTTGTTTTTACCACATTGATTTGTTGCGCCTCCAACTTGGTTAATGCCTGGGTGTTGGATTCCAGTTCATTGAGCCGGCTATAAGTTTCCTTTTCATTCGTACTGTCCATAGTACCGAACATGAAGTGCTGAGCGCTTCCCATTCCGTCAAAAATTGACCTTGTACCTCTGAACTTTGGTACCCCTTCTTGAATTGTTTCTGTGCGTCGTTTGATGTTTTCCAGCAAACTGTGTACATGAACTTGCTGCACTTTACACCAGTCGAATGACTGAGTCGAGTTTTTACACAGCTGGTGCACCAAGTGTTCGGCTTTTTCTGTTAACATGGTCTGATTTGTGAGCTCAGACAGGTCCAATTCCGTCAATATATTCCAGGTACTGTGGTACGCCAATAGGGTGACCATGTCCTCAAACAATATTCCCGAGTTAGGGATTGGAGAGACTGTGATCGGTTCTCCCGATGGTCGTAGTTGTCCAAAGATGACCCGCCACATGCACATCACGAACACCAAGTTCGTCATTAAGTATTTCATTCAATATGGGGGGACAGAAAACATTTTCCGGTTAAAAGTTGGACTATTTACCATTTACTGTGTACTTAGTTTAATCGTGAAACTAATAGTGGGATGTTTTATTTTTTTACACCTAGTTTAGAGAATTTTTCCGTATTCGCTTTTTTTTTTGTTTGTCGTCATTAATCATAATATGGTTTTAACCTATTGTTATGCGCTGTGACACTGCGCTTACCTATTTGGATGGTTGTGTTTAAGGGACTTATTACTGAGGTTACCAGATATGGCCCTATCCAAATTTGTGAGAGTTTGTGCATTCGGCTTTCACTCTTGAGGAGGACTTTATCTCCTACGTGGAATATAAGGGGCCGAATTGTTTTATCGTAATACCCCTTAGAGCGTTTCTTGCTAGCGAGAAGATTCTTTCGAGCTGTAGCGTAAGATTTTTGTAGCTTATACCTTAGTATAAGGTAATAGCTTTCATGGCTATAAACGGGTTCAGGGTCCCGTTTAAAATTTGTTGGGACGTCCGCTGTAAAGCCGTAAAGGCGAGGTCAGTTTCGTTACCTCGTGTACCCCGTTGTTGTACACGAACGCAGCGGTTCGTAGATATTGATCCCATGTTTTGGGATTTTCATCTACGATGGTTCGCAGATATTATATAAGGGGTTTATGGGCACGCTACAGTGCTCCATTAGACTGGGGGTGGTAAGCTGAAGTTTGTAGCTTTTTTACCCTTAAGTGTTTACATACCTTTTTGAATAGTTCACTTAGGAAATTAGATCCCTGATCAGTAACTATTCTTTTGGGGATACGGTAGCGTGTGACGATTTCATCGAAGAAAACTTTTGCTACTGTAATTGCTTCCCCGTTGGGTATGGCATACCAATCCACAAATTTGGTCAAATTATCTTGAAAGGTCAGAATATATTTATTACCTGTGGCGGTTTCCTCCAGAGGGCCCATAATGTCCAGGTAGACCTTGTCAAATGGTTGCTCTGCTATGTCCGTTATCACCATTGGCATTCGGAATTGAGGGGATGCCTTCATCGTTTGGCATTTAGGGCATTTCTTAACGTACCTTTTGATGTCGCTAAGCATGTGTTTCCACCAGTACTTGCGTCTTATCCGCTTATAAGTTTTACTATACCTTGGTGGCCACCGAAGGGAGAATCGTGAGAGTCTCTTAAGATCGTTAATATCTCCTGGGTGCTCGTAATTACTTCCGGTTTGTTATTTCTACTTATTTCTGGCGGTATTTCTTTAAGCGTATCTGGGGTTTCTTCTTCCGCCTCTGGGGATTGAATTTCTTCCGGCACTTTAAGCGTTTTTTGCTGCAGCGGTTTTGGGGTGTTTTTCTGCGTTTGTTCTTCTGTAGGGAGGCTTTGTTCAGCCTCTTGGGCTTTTTGGTTTTGAGCTCTTGTCACAACGTTGCATTGGATGGCTCTATGCTTCTGTGTTTTTGGAGGGTTACTTTCGTTGTCATCTGAGTCCATTTGATGGTGGACCAAAGCTTTTACCGTGAAGGTTTTCTTTGTGTCTTCAGGGACTTCCTGGGGAATGCGACTCAGTGTTACACTTCCCCGGTTTGTATTCGATGCGGTAATCGAATTCGGAAAGTTTGTGGTGAAACCACACCAAACGGGAAGTTGGGTCTTTGACATTAAAGACTTCATTTAGTGGTTTATGATCAGTATAGACCGTGATCTTGCGTCCCTGGAGGTAGCATCTAAAATTTCTTGTGGCCCAAACTATAGCCAGTAACTCCTTTTCTATGGTGGAGTAGAGTAATTCTTTTCGGCCTTATTTAGTGTTCGACTGGCATAGGCTATTGGTTGATCCTTTCCCAGTTCCCCTTGAGATAGTACCGCACCTACTGCCTCACTACTTGCGTCCGTCGTCAAGTTGAATGGTTGGGAAAATTCAGGGTAGATTAGAAGTGGAGGTGTTACTAAAGCTACTTTAATTGCTTGAAAAGCTTCCTGACATTTCTCCGTCCAAGTAAATTTAACATCCTTTCGGAGTAAATATGTTATTGGACGAACTATCCTTGAGAAGTCGGGTATAAATTTTCTGTAATAGTTGGCAAGTCCTAAAAAGGATTGGACTTGTCTTACTGTACGGGGAACAGGGAAGGTCTGGACGCAGGCCGTCTTACTGGGGTCTGGTAGTGCCCCTTGACTTGAACATTTATGCCCAAGGTAGACAACTTCTTTTCTCAAGAACTGGCACTTTTCGGGCTGCAGTTTGAGATTGCTTCTCGTAGTTTATCAAACACTTACCATAGATGACTATGTCATCCAAGTACACGAAGCACTCTAGCCCCTGTAAGCCTGTTAGAACGAAATTCATGAGGCGTTGAAAGGTTGCCGGAGCTCCTTTAAGCCCGAACGGCATGCGCTTAAACTCATAGTGCCCATAACTCGTACTGAAGGCTGTTTTGTGTCGATCTTTTGGTTCGACTAGCACTTGATGATACCCGTTGGCCAAATCGAGGGTGGTGAAATACCGTGCGTGGCCTAATTGGTCGAGGATATCCTCGATTCGGGGAAGTGGAAATGCGTCGCCTATAGTCTTCTCGTTCAATTTTCGAAAATCGACTACGACGCGCCATCTTTTATCGCCATCTGGACCCGCTTTTTTGGGGACTACCAGAAGAGGCGAATTCTACGGACTTTTACTGGGCTCGACTATACCGCTGTCCAGCAATTCTCGTAGCTGCTCATTTATAACGTTCCTCTGGGTTTCTCGTAACCTATACATTTTCTGATTAATGGGTACCTTATCTTGAACCAAGGGAATGTGGTGGGTTATTGCGTTTGTGTAGGTGAGTTTATCACCTTTTCGGTAAAATATGTCGTTGTATTCGTTCCACAACTGAAAAATAGTGCCTTTTTCCTCGTTTTTTAAGCTTTCTTCCAGGCCAAGTTCCTTTTCTAGCTGGATCGTACGGGGATCGTTTACTAAATCCCCTTCATAATCTGGGTAGAGATATCTAACGTTTTGCAGACTGGCTGTTTTATCATTTTTATTAATAATTTCCCTGTCTTTCTTTCGTTTTCTCACTCTCCGGGGTCCATAGACTCTGCCCTTCTACTTTGTAGTCCTTTTTTTCGACGGCAGGCCCCTATGCACCTTGAGCTCTGTTGGCTCAGGTTTCGTGAGGTCTTTATGCTCGTCTTGTGTTTGGCCCATTGGCCTTGGATTGAAGTACTGGAACAGATAGGTCAGTATGGATATCAGCAATATAAGAAAATGAATAAACGAAAATGCTCGTAGCCAATGTAGTTTGTGGCTTTGTACTCTCTGCGATATCTGGACTTTTATTGTGTTCTGATTCTTTTATTAGTTGACCCGTTGGCCATGGTTTTGTGTTTTCTTTCCTGAGCGGTCTGTTTTTCCCACGCTCGTCTTTATTTCGGCTCAATGGCCGTGTTGTGGTCGTATGTTCTATTTGTGTGTCCTTGTGATCTTAAGTATCAGTCAACTCAACTTTTGTGTAGTCTTTTGAGTAAGTCAGGTGCAGCGATAAGCTGCTCATGACTACTTGTTTACTACTGCTATTGAGGATACCAATCAACACTGTTTTTCCGGGTCGGAGCAAGCTGTTAGCGAGGAATACTCCTTCGCCTATCACTTGAGATAAACAGAGCATTTCCTCGTCGACACACAATGGAATTCTGATGACCTTTTGTGACCGAGCCTAAAGCATAAAGGTTCTGATAAGATTACCCTATGCTTCCCTTGCTCGTTAGTCACAGTCTCAAAAAGTGGATTACTTTTTCCGCATTCCCCATTTTCTGTCAAAGAATCGCAACCAACATTTCTCATGTGAGATGCCTTAAGGACACTGCAGGTAGATAACTTAACCTCCTTGGGTTCCTTCTTCTCTGCTAGTGATCTTATTTCGGTTGCCTTTTGGGGTTGCAACTTATCCGTTGTGAGTGATATTGGAACAGCGAACTCTTCCGGGTTTGTTTCCGTGCGAGGAAACGTTAGTGTTTTATTTGGACCCTCTACATTGCAGAGTTTAGCTAGGAAGTTGCTTCCTAGCAGCCCATCATCGGAAAGACCAGGTAAGTTTTTCACAACTTGGAATTGACAAAGTATTTTATTTTTAAAATTGAAGTTTCCTTGACAATTTCCTATGGTCTTTCCGGTACCGAAAGGGGTCTGTAATGCAATTGTTCCATCTGCATTTACTGTGTCGAAATTTTTCAGTGCCCTTTTCTTAATCAAACTTACCTCAGCGCCTGTATCCACTACTAATTTGGTTTGGCCGTGTAGGTCTATGTCTAACGGAAGTTTGACGGTAGGGTTACAAGGCTCTTTTTGTGTGTTGTGGTTTAAAGTCGAGCCGGGGAGTTTTGGGTCGACTGGCTGTCGTTTCCCTGACTCTCGGCTTCCCATTTGTTTTTATATTGGCATGACTTCAGTTCATGTCCAATACGACCACAAAAACCACATTTCACTTGAACACGATACACTTGCTGATTGCTGGGTTTTAATTCAGATGGAGCTCGATTATTGAAAAATCTCTATTAGGCTGGTTGGATATAGCGTTTTTGCGTCTGCAATCTCGCACATCGTGTTTATACATCCTACGGTTTACACATTAGGGCGTGTTCTTTCTTGTTAAGCATTCTTAATAAGTATGGCCTCTTAATTTACAGAAACTACAATTGATTTTACTCAAAATTTTATCTTTATTTCTTACATTTGAATTTATTTGGTTCACACTTTCACTTATCTCCCTTTCTCTTCGTGTTGTATGTGTAAACTATGTAAACTGTATAGGCCGGGGATGTAATGCACAATTTGGCTGACTATGGGGCCATAGCCCCTTTCCAGCTTGGGTCATGTTTAAAGTATCTGGATTGTTTGGTGGCAGATAGTTTGTTTGTACTTGGGCCGGGTTATTCAGAGAGACATTTGGGTTAAATGATACCGGAAGCTGCAGGTACGGAGCGGTGTGTTGTGGCCGTTCCATGTCTAGTGCCTTTTGGGTGAGTTCATCTAGCGTTCCATCACCTATCGTCAACAGATATTGGCACAAGTGAGGGTTCATTACACCGGTTTTCAGCGCACTTTTAGCTAAATCCTCCAACTGGGATTTTACTGGTGGTGCTGCTGTGGCACCATATTTTGAGTCAGCCGCCTGTTTACACAAATTTAACGTTTGCTTTAATCTTGCCGTAAAGGCTGATAATGTTTCGAGAGGGAACTGACGTGTAGTTATCAATTTATTTACCATTTCCTGGTACTTCTCACGGGGGAGGTACGTCCTGTTTAGGCGTTCCTCTACCCCTCTGAATGTAGTAGGAATATCTGAGGCGAACAGCTGATATGCCTCACCTCGAAGTCTGGTTGGGAGAATTTGTAGAAAAAGAGATTGTTCTTCGGCCGACAAACACTGCGTTACTTGCCTGCAACAACCCAAAAAGGTCTGTAGTTCTAGGCTTATCTTAGGACTTAGCTCACCTGAAAACAGAGGAACCAATTGCGCCGCTAATTTTGCTACTTTTATATAGTCTGCCATGTCGGCTTTAAGATTTTTCTGCAGCTTTAATCTAAACACTGTATTTTCTAAAGAGGTCTCACCAAAACTAGTGTCACTACTGCTGGTTTCCAGAAGGGAGTCGCCCAGCCAGTTTAGTGTGATTTCAGTTGCCGAAGACCCAAAATCGAGTTCACAATGTTCACTATTATTTTCTACTGCAAGCGAGCGCGAGAATCCGTCGAAATCACTGAGTGCCTCTCGAAATTTTTCTGTTTCTGTTTTAAAATGCTCGATTTTTTCGAGCCTCTTCTTTCTAGAAGAAGCTATTTGTTTATCAATTTGATCGCACTGAATAACAGAAATTCCTGCGGACTCTCGAACTCGCTTTTCTAAATTTTGTAAATATGAATTTAAATCTAAATTTGCACTAGGCCTTACTTGTTTGAGACCGGTTAGCACCGTCCCACTTCTTAATCTGGCTCCTGATGGGATGTCTTCTGATTGTGCTGAAGATGGCGCGGGATTAGAAATTGTTCCCTCAACTGCTTCCTTTGAACTTGGGTGGCCTCCTTCGAGCCGGGGCGGAATTTCCTTTTCGTCGCCCGGCAAGGAAGATTGTTGATTTCCTGGGTTGCTTCCGGCTTGCCGAGATGGGTTGTCCCTTGAATCGTCCGGCGGGGAAGTTTGAGGATTTCTTGTTACCGGGTTGTCCTTAGGATCGCCCGTCTGGTCGTCTGCTGGTACTGTTGATGTCTCTAGTTCCTGCTCCTGTGGAGGGTGTTGTTCCTGGGTCGTCAGCTGGACTCCCTTGTCGCTCATGTAACCTTTCAGGGTTGGAGTCCACAAATATCCCGCGTTGGTGCTTTGGACTTTGTTGAGGAGGTGTCTGCTTACTCGCCTGGAGCAGAGGCAGTTAAAGCTGTACTACCCCGATCGTTGGAGGTGACCAAAAACGAATACCCCCGAAGACAGGCTCAGCTCCGAGTTGAAGGGTAGGGTGTCTTGCCTAGTACTAGCTCTAGGTCTTGCCTCTTTGTTGTTCGTGGAGAATCAAGGGTTTTCAAGCACTTATGTTCTTGTAACTTTAACCGGCTTCCTTGATCCTACCGGCTGCGCCAATTTGTTGTATTTATAGTATTTGTATTTCGCTCTTACCTTTTTTCGAACGGGGACAGGGACTTTTCAATCCAAAATGCAGTTTGATTAGTTATACACTCTCAACTATTTTTATTAGTAATACTCTCTCTACTACATTTTTATCTTTGTAGTACACTATCAACTATTTTTATTATTTTTGTATTACACTCTCAACTATATTTTTATTTTTGTAGTACACTCTCAACTATTTTTATTATTTTTGTATTGATTTCAAACCATTTTAACTCGTGAGCTACGTTAATTTTTTTAACACTAAGTTAATTGGTCAAACTGAATTAATTTGTAAAATTATCTGTAATCATTTTTTCTTCAAATCAAACACGACCAAAGATTTATTTTGTTCTTTTCCGACGACCGTACCGCTCAGATTTTAAAAACGAACTCGCCTTTTGATCACATTCATTGCGATCAAAAGCCATCGTTCAGGGTAGAAAATGCATCGTTTGCATTTCTACACTGAGAAAAATTTACATTCGTTCCGGACTTGATTAAACATGTCCAGAATATTTTGCGATGGACGGCGGCTTGACGATATGTAATTCTATGCTTTAATAAACATCGGCCACCGTCTCGTCGTATGAAAATCGCGGCGCTCGTATACATGTAATGTATTTGTGCTGCGCGACTTTCTTATCGTGAATTTTTTAGCGTAATATTTGTGGGAAAAATATGTGAAGGAACTGCTGACGCTGTTTTCTTCGCGAATTTTTCTGATAAGCCAACCAAGTTTTTAAGCATGGTTAGCTTATGAAAATTTTCTAAATGCATTAACCAGGCTAGGTGGGACTGTCTTTGCATGTATGTGTGTATACACAACAACTGCTGTAAGCAAGTCCATATGGCGTTATCGTCAAAAGAAGAAAAAACTATTTTGATTCCCCTCTTGAAGACTAAGCTGCGTGGTGAAGCTTATGAATTAGTGAGGTATCTAGATATTCAGACGCTAACAGAACCAGAACAATTGCTCCTCAATGCTTTTGCCCCAGCAAAATCCATAAACGATATTCTGGGCGAAATTCGCAAATGCATTCAGGTTCCCCGTGAAAGAATCCATACATTTGGCGCAAGGCTAAATAAGTACGTAGTCGAGTATAAAAGGGCGATTAAAAATAAATACGCTGAGAACAATAGTAGTGGTAATATGGAGGTTCTGGACCAGTGCAAAAATGTGCAAAAATATCCATATAAAAAAAATGTTGAGGTGCAAAAGGCACATTTGTCTGAAATTGTATGGAAGAATTGTTGAGAGCACCCAAAAAATTGCTGAGGTGCAAAATGCACATTTGTCTGAAATTTGTATGGAAGAATTGTTCAGAGCACCCAAAAAATATCACTAAAGCCCATATAAAAAACGTTGAGGTGCAAAATGCACATTTGTCTGAAATTCGTATGGAAGAATTGTTGAGAGCACCCAAAACATATCACTAAAGTCCATATAAAAAACGTTGAGGTGCAAAATGCACATTTGTCTGGAATTTGTATGGAAGAATTGTTGAGGACACCAGGATGTCACCCAGAGATAATTTCTAAAAATATTTTCGGCATATTAAACCTTTCTTGTTGGTAAGAATTGAATTGAATATTTTCGATATATTTACGCTTTCTTGTTGCGAGTGGTGATAAAGAATTGCTAGTATAAGATTATGTAATGTGATTTTGCGAGTGATGATAAAGAATTGCTAGTACAAGATTATGTAATGTGATTTTAGGGGGTATATGATGGATGTTGAGGTCAATGAATGAGGCGATGAAAAAAAATATCAGCTCAGAGATAGGTAGCAGAAAAAATTTTGTGGTCTGTTGGAAAGAAGTTTGACCTAGAGATGCCCTGTTGCCGATGTTGAGGATATTGCGGTTTATGACATTAATTAAAGTTTCTAAAACTGATTGCGGTAAATTCGCATATGAAAGGAGCATTTTATTGAGACCTAATTACAGTAGAATTTCAAGTTCTGTGAAGTTTATAATAGTACATTCAAATAAGATGAATTCCTTTGAATGTTCGGTTTGTCAGAAGGCTTTTACGCGAAATTCTTCTTTAAAAAGGCATTATAGAGCAATGCATAGCGATGGATATATGTGTGAAGTTTGCGGTGAAAGTTGTAAAAGTGTGTCGGCTTTAAATAACCATCAGAGGGCAGCTCATACAAATCCAATGGATTCCAAAAGTAAAAGTCCCAAAGACAGTGTACAGATTACAATGATTTCTAATAGAGACTTATTAGAAGCTAGCACTTCAAGTGCTAACGCACAGCCAATCTATTGTGAAACGTGCAAAGTAGCAATTGGTTTTAAAGAATGGAGATACCACACTCGAAACAATAACCACAAAATAAAAACTGCAGTGTCCGTAAGCAATAATTTAAAAGTGCTTAAAAGCGCGTTTAATGACAGAATAGAGTCATTGATGTTAGAAAATAGAGATGAGTCCTTACTAAATCCTAAAGATTTTTCAAACAATGCCAGAGAAACAGTTTTAGATGCATTAAATACAACATTGGAAAAGCATGATTGTATCAAATTTAACATGGAACTCTTCTGTGAATATATGAAAGTTATAAAACAGAAAGATGATGAAGAAGACGATTTAGTTACATCAGTCAAGTCATTTAATTCAAAAATGAATTTGATAATCCTCAAAAAAGATTTGGAAAAAGCATATGAAGAAATGTTTGAAAAAATTATGACAAAAATGGAGGAGTTTCAAGAGAGAGATAGTGGTTGGAGTCCCTTAAGGATTTGTTATATTGAAGTTAATGTGAATTAATTTAGGCCGTTCAAAGGAGGATCACAATATTTATAGTTGCCAGACTTTTTAGTTAAAAAACATGCTTTTGTAAATGTGAAAAACAATGATGTCTTCTGTTTTAAGTGGGCAGTTATTTCGGCACTATATCCAGTAGAGACACATGCAGAGCGCACATCTTCCTATGAAATAAATGATATTTCAACAAACACCATAATTCTTAAAAATGGCATTACGGTACAATTTATGAATTTAAAATTTCCGTTGAAAGTAGCCGATATCAGATATTTTGAAGAAATGACTCCTAATATAAGCGTGAACGTTTTCGGATACGAAGAGGGTAGAAGCAATAAATATGAAATTGTTGGACCGTACTACTTCACCGCGTAGGAAAAGTCAACCCATATCAACTTATTATTAATTCAAAATAATGACCTCTCTCATTTCGTTTTGTTTAAAAATATATCTAGGTAAAGTATATTTACTATATGTAAAATATTATTCAATAACTAATTTTGTGTTTTGTTAAACAGATTAATTCGTCAGCAAGTCACTGGTAGCAATAATCGAATCTTCCTTTGCTACACATGTCTCCAGCATTTTTGCAGTCAGGATGCGTTAAAGAATCACAAAAATGAATGTAATAGAACTGTCACCGTGATGCCTTCACCGGAGAAATCATATCTAAAATTTGAGACACAACACCGAAAAATAGAGGTACCATTTGTTATTTATGCAGATTTTGAATGTGTTCTGCAAAGTATTGATACTTGCTTTCCTAACCCATCTCTCTCATCAACTACTAATGTACAAGAACATGAACCTTGTGCATTTTCATATTATATTAAATGTTCATTTAGTAATAGTTTAAACAAGTTTAGAGTATATAAAGGTAGATCAACATTTCCTGGGAAAGATGTAGCTATATCCTTAATAATGAAGTGAGCATCATATCCAGATAAATTGTGAAAAATGACTGGAACTATGGAGTAATCTTTGTACATCAGATTGCATGCATTGTGCGCTGGCCCTCGGTATTTTCCTGTTAAAAGAATTTATGAAAATGAATTGAATTATGATTCTTAGTATTTACCTGTTAAGTGGCAATGGTCCCGGACTCGTTCCTCATCGGCTGCAAACGTTTTTTCACATATATGGCAGCAAGTATTTTCAATATGCGATCGCCGTTCCTCTTTAGTCAGGGGTTGCATTGGTCTGATGTTCAGCTTCTCCTGTACAGCTATGGATGCAATCTTTTGCAATTCTAATGCAAACCATTTTTGACAGTCTTTGCCTCTATATGCTCTGAAATATGAGAGCTTAGCATCATGTTTGCAGTGGAAATAGAATCCTATGCTATGAAATTCATGTTCCTGGGTTCGCTGTGTATTTTGATCGTTTCCCTGAATCGGCTTCAATATTGATTCAAGATCTGCATACACACAAAACGGCACTGGATTCTTATGGTTATAATTCTTATATTCCAAACATTTCTTTTCCTCTGATGGAAACATAATCCTACAATCGTTTTGCTTTTCGCATTCAGGAGTGTGTGATGTTAATTTTTCTTCAGAGTGAAAGTAGAGCAAACATCTATCGCAGATATGCCTTCTACCACCACCATGTTTCGAAATTTGTTTCGATATGAGGCGGGAAAGATCTTTAATTCAGCAGAAATGATATCTGCTGGCATCATCATCATTATCATCGTCATCATCATCCATATGATCTTCATCTTCATCATCATCCTGGTCATAGTCATCTTGTAGGATTAAGAGATTTACATGTCGCTCCATCCTGTGTTTCATAAGTCTAACTGGAACTGTGGTGAAGAAACGCTCTTTCTCTAGGATGAACACGTTTATTGATAAATCGTTCTGGCCTTCAAATTGCGTTATTTGCTTAAGCGTCATGGGAAATGTTATTCCAGTTAAATTTAGCACAGTAGAATAATGTGGATATGATGAGATCCTATTGATGTTAATATTTGCAGGATATAGCGTTGATGTTATTGCCCAAGCGAAGCATGCTTCATCATTATTTTGTACATTGATGCAAGCTTTCTTTGATGCAATCTCCTTTGGCAGAGGTATATAAAATGATCCCCGAATCGGCTCAAACTTGTTGATATGCACCGCTAAATGTATTATAGAATGCAGAGCCCAACCACTATCTTTCTCTTGAAACTCTTCCAGTTGAGTAAGTATTGGGTCGTATATATTTAATTTATACCACTTATTCAAATTATCCTCCACACTGATTGGGGCAGTTCTTGCTTGGAAGTACTTAATGTCTTTAATAACTTCATTATCACCAGTTTCTTTAATAAACTCACCGCAAAACGTTGTAGCAACTTTAATATGATATTGTTGTTTTAATGTATTCTTAATGAGGCGAGCAAGTAATTTGGAAGCATCTTGCATAAAAAGCTTAGGATCTAGGTGGCTTATATTCACGATAACACCTGTCCTAATTCTATCTACGAATGCTGTTTTTATTTCTTCCCACTTAAAAAATCACTTCTAATTACTCGTTGATTAATTCCTCCACCTCGTTGCGGAGCTTTGATTAACACTCTCAACGATTTTATTTGAGCAACACAGCTGTGCAAATGTTGTTTTCTAGCATTCTTATAACACTTCCGAAATGCTGCTTGATATTTACGAATGTTTCTGTTGCACTCTTTAATAATATTGTTTTTATTCACAAAATTTGCATCACTTAAACACTTCAAAACATCTTCTCGCAATTTATTAATTAATGAAAAACTTTCATTTATTACTCTGATAGACATTTTTAATTTTTTTTATTCAACACTAACACTTTGAATCACTTCGATTGACTGGTGCTCCCCAAGAGTTTGCTTGCGCTTTTATAGCAACGGTTTGTAAACATGAATGATTCTGCTGCTACAATAATCATTGCACAGGTTGAATTCCAACGAATTTGCTTACAGGCTGAGATGATATCGAATTACACGATAAGAAAATCACTCAAATTAATTTGATTACTTTATTTTGCTGGTCGAATTTGCAAATAAGATTGTTTACATGAATGCATACATGAATGCGGACATGAAAATGTGAAAATTTGTTTACATTACAATGAAACGTTT
Source organism: Dioctria linearis (assembly GCA_963930735.1). Lineage (NCBI taxonomy): Eukaryota > Metazoa > Arthropoda > Insecta > Diptera > Asilidae > Dioctria > Dioctria linearis. The sequence goes on from OZ005744.1 coordinate 41,822,501, forward strand.
CGATCAGCAAAATTCTTGGAACATTAAAATTTTTGGCTGCCTACAGGAAGTGTGGCATCAAATTAGATGAAAAGAATAAATGTGCTGATATAGCTTAAATTTATTTACAAAGGTGTGCATGACTCATTCAGCTAAAATGCGAATTTGTAAACAGGAAGTTTACACAGGTGTGTATGAACCATGCAGCTTAAATGCGAATTTGTTTACGAATTCCAATGAAACGTTTCGATCAGTAGAATAAACATGAATCATTTGCTGATATTGCTTAAATTTGTTTATAACAGGATGTTTACGAATTCCAATGAAACGTTTCGATCAGTACAAATTCTTGGAATTGGGTTGCTTACAGGAAGTGTGGTATCAAATTACATTAATCATTCAGCTTAATGTGCTGATATTGCAAATTTGCTTTAAGCAGGATTAAACTTGTTTTGGGATCATGACTATAAATTGAAAATCAAGTGTTGATATTACCTAAATTGGTTTACTTTATTCTCTTAAGATGATGAAATTACATATAGAAAGATTGTTGGAATGTAGAAAGATTTTATTGAAATAATCAAGTGTTAATATTACCTAAATTTGTTAACTTTATTTTACTCGACCTGATAGCGAAATTGCGTGAAAAAAAGATTAGAGGATTGGTCTGTTGTTTCGAATTTGATTATGATAATATCTAGTGTTTATATAAGAGTTCGAATCATTTGTATTGCAGCTGCAAACTATATGAATTTGTTTACAAGAAGTGTGATTATATTAAATTACATATTGATGCTTTATAAAAAATGAAATATTTGCAAGATTTTGCAAACGCATTATTTTTTTATCAAGATATGCATAGAAGAAGTTCAAATTATCTAAAGAATTTAGCTCATTCTGAATCGATTTTCCGAAAAGCCAAGATGTCAGAAGTAAGTTACTCTGAAATTTATTAAAATATTTTTTTAATAATTAATTTTTTTTCTCCAAATACAGCAACAGCAGCAACAACAACAACAGCAGCAGCAGCAGAGCCAGCAGCATCAGAGGCAGCAGCATCGCGAAGCTGTGAGTAATTTTTTTTTTATAATTTATAAATATATAATAATTTTGCTATAACTCCTAGGTCATTCGTGGGATGAATATGTTGCGAGGGTCACTATATAGAAGCGAAAGCTTCTATAATGACCTATCGCTAACATTTGCAGCGATTAAGAGAACCATGAAGGCTGAAAAGATCAGACTGCGGGCTGCAAAAGCGGAAAAGAAAAGTGAGTTACGCCAAATTGATAACAAATTGGCGAAGTTAAAGCAAAACATTAGTGTAGTGCGAAAATTCAGCACTTTCATTACTGAAGACTAAAAAGTGCAAAAAGTGAAAAAAAAATTTAATTTAATTTAATTTAATTTAATTAGGAAGTAATAATAATAATTATATTTTTTTTTATGTATATACGACTCTTTTATTATTGGCTCTTTGGCTCTTTTAAAAATTTCTTAAAAATACGTGGCAAAAGGCTCTACAAAGTGTAAAAAAAAGACGCTAGCTAAACTAAATGGTATAAAAAGTCAATAGGGGCAAAAAATAACATGTAAAACAATTATAACAACTAATAAACATCAAAAAAGACACAAAAATGTAAAACAAATGACACAAAATTCTCAAAAGAGACTAAAAAACGGGCACAAGAATTTTGAAAAGGATCTAAAATATGTACAAAAAATTTAATAGTCCCAATTTTGACAATTGGGTAAGTGGCAGTTCCAAGAAGTACCAAATTTCCAAAATAAACTAATAAAAATAATTGCCTAAACGAACGAATTTTCAACATAAAATTTTGAAATTTAGCACCGAAACCGAAACCGAATTAAAAATAAATGACCGAACGAACGAAAAATTTACGCGGTACCGTTGTAGAGTCCCGCGAGGGCAGCCTGTAGTATCGTAGACCTCTACAAACTGCCCTCGTCATCCCTCCAGCTTAGCATCTCTAACAGAGTGCTTGTCCTTCCCACAGCTCTTGCAACGATTCCTAAGCGGGGAGAGGCCCCGTGGACTAGTGTTGCAAATGCTGTTGCCTGTTCTCAGCAGTGAAAGACAAGAGCTCCATCCTGCACCGACGATAGTGGTTGCCATGTGCAGTTGAATGTGTCAGCGTTCGTTGCCAGATATTCGAGACGTAAACGTCTCTTCAATCTGTCAACGAAGTGGCGCTTAAGTGCGTGTTCGTGGTGTTGTGGGTCAGTGTTCTGATTCCCATCTTCGACACTCATGTAGTACAGGTGAATTGTAGATTTGGCCAGTGTCAACACAAAGCTAATCAAACAATTCACTCGACTACAGACCTTTGGTCCCCATAGAAACGATGTCCTAGTAATGCCGAAATTCGGGTGGATGAACTGACACATACCGCGCACGAGATCCATTAGACCCTGCAAAGCCGGACAAGTGAAAAACCTGTGAAACAGGGTGCCTTCACCAGCAAAAACTGTGCAAATCCTCTGAACTCGGCGGTGAATATGTGACAACTGATTAGGATGCACAAGACTGTGATGCAGTAATCTGAATTCTACATCAGCATCTTTGTAATTAAAGGGGAAACTGTAGACTACTCTGCAAGTTATCCCTCCCATCACGCCCATATTCACCCCGAGGTGTGTTCGCCATCTGTATTCTGTATACTCCGGAGGTCTTATTGACATAAGCACGTCACGGAGCAAACGTGTTGTAAGTGTGCTGAAAAGTGTGTGTGGTGGTCTGTTCACAACGAAAGCATCTTCCAAATTAGTGCCAGGGTCACTGGTACTAAGTTGGCGAAATTTCTCCCGCACAGAAGCAGCCAGGTCGTGTAGTTGTGCAGTGTTAGTGTTTATTCGACAGTTTCCAGCGATATCAATAATATCTCCGGGAACCGTCAGTGTATGCGTGTCAGCTTCAAAACCCCGAGCATTACTGAACACTGAATCTATTAATTCAGGACTAAACCTGATTGGAATCGACGCGAATTGCGTATACCTTAGAGCATTCCACTGAAGTTGAAATGCTGGCCTGATTCTGCCCCAGGTCTGAATCGTTGAGATTAAATCCTGTGGCCAGTCACGAGGATAAGCTGGTCGAACAGAGAGTAGGTAGTAATACTCCCCTATGCCGATCCCTCCCAGTACATTCACCCACATTTGAGAAATCAAGCTGTCTCTCTGGCAAAACACTCTTTGGAATGCACGCACTTGGAGACATCTTGATTTCACAACCAAGTTAGTGAGACCTAATCCACCTATCCTGACTGGCAGACAGAGCGTGCTTTCAGCAACCCATCGTCTTCCGCACCAAAAGGCGTCTATCGCTTTTACTTGAAGAAGACCTACGAAGCCTTCATCAAACGTCTCAGACTTTAGCAGATGAACGATGGACGAGGTAATCAAATAGTTTATCACGACTGACCTACCCATTAAGTATAATGGAAAGACTACGCCATGAGTTTACAGCTCTAGAGAGTTTCTCAAGAGCGATGCGACTATTATTTGATTTACTCTCGCGTCCGATATACACACCTAAATACTTCAGGCAAATATTAGTCCATTGGATGTTCAGTGGAGTATCTGTACGATCTCTCCACCTTCCACACCACAAACCTTGACTCTTACTAAGATTGATTTTAGCGCCCGCTATACGTTCGAACTCTTCGAAAACAGCACGAGCGACCGGAAATGCTTCATCTCCTGTCACGAAAATAGACAGATCATCCGCATACGCCAACATAAAAGGCCTCACATTGGTATATGGTAGACGAACCGCATACCGTCCGAGCATTCGACGAAGATTCACCAGTAGCGGCTCCAACGAAAGATCATAAAGCATACTTGACAATGGACAGCCCTGTCTGATACCTCGATGAAACGAGATAGGAGCCAGAACTTGTCCTTGATGCCTTATCAAAATCGCTGAATCTCTATACAGTTTCCCGACGATATCGAGCCACCTGGGCGGAAACCCAAATGCCTCGAGAGCAGTCAAGAGATACTCGTGCGAGACACTATCAAAAGCCTTATGCTGGTCAAGTGAAATCATGGCAATTTGTGTACCTGTCTGCTCATGGTAGGCAAACAAATGCTTGGCTACCGCGATATTGTCGTAGATACTACGACCAGGTACACAATAGGACTGTTCCGGGTGTATTACCGGAGCAATCACTGAGCGGAGTATCGCCCCTAATGCTTTGCAGACGATTTTGTAGTCTACATTGCATAGGGTTACTGGCCTCCAGTTCCCCATCCTCTGCAAATCTCCCTTCTTTGGAATCAAGCGCATAACAGATCGCCTCCAACTAGAAGGAAAGTCTGAATGCGTCTCAACCGCCGAATTGAAGACTTCCAAAAGATCAGGAATTAATAAATCCCTGAAACGTATGAAGAATTCTGGAGTCAAGCCGTCATAACCAGGTGAAGTGTGTCGCCTTAAATCCTTTGTCGCAGCAACCATATCCTCCAATGTATTTCACTGTATCCAGGAGCTCCTTACTGCCTTCAGTGAAAGTGGGAATATTCTCAAGAAATTCATGAGTGATCGAGGATGTTGTCGACGTCAGAGTAGAGACTACTGTAGTAGTTTCGAATATATTCTGATAGCTGTTGTCCGTTGAGGACTTGTCCAGATTCACCAATTATCGATTCGACCTCCCAAGAAGCAGTACGACGTCTAGTCGCCTGAAAGAAGTATTCAGTTGGAGAATCGCCTTCTCTCAGCCAGCGCGATTGGCCGCGCAGCACAAACTCCAAGCTGTGCTTGTATGTTTGTGTCGCCAAGCGTTCCTTTATTCCATTGAAATAAAGAATCAACCTCGGCTGAGTTGGGAGAAGAGCTGCCACCCGAAAGACCTCGGCCGACAAGCTAGAAGCTTGATAGCCACTTCGATTGAAACTCGTCTCGATAAAAGACCGAATCTGGAGCTTTCCAACATCCCACCATTGACTAAGAAAAGGAAAGTCAGCTTTCCTCTCTTGCCAATCGTGCCAGAAATCAATGAACTCATTGATGAACTGCTCGGAATTGAACAAATAGTTGTTGAATATCCAGTATGCAGTTCGTCTTTCAACTAGAGTGCTGGTCGCCACCACAAGAAGATGATCACTAATCGAACACACTTCATGAGTAACACCAACGAAATGTTCTAGTATTCCAGGTGAGACGTAAAGTCTATCAATTCTGGAGCCTGCGAGACTTCCATGGATATTTCGCGAGACCCTCGTGTATGATCTAGTCGTAGGATGCATCCAACGGTAGATATCCACGAGTCTGAAAACACCGACAAAATTGCTCAATCGAGTAGCATTGACAGAGTTGAACTCAACTCCAGAGTGCCGATCCATTGAGGGATTCAGAGTGCAGTTGAAATCACCTCCGAGGACAGTTTCGCCGCTAAAATTCACCAGACAGGACTGAACACTATCAAGAACTTGTCTTGTAATGTCCTGGTCATGAGGAAGATACACCTTTACTACCTTGATATGTTTGTCTTGAACGACAAAATCCAAGGAAGAAGCGAAGCCTGGGAAGATATCTGTATAGACAGGAGATGATAGTGTAAATTTGTTGGATACAATGATTGCCACCCCTGAGCCTCGGCGAGGCGCAGGTGTGGCAAACATTGCATAGCCAGTGTGTAAATAAGCATAGCGCTCAAGTTGTGTATATGTGTCTTGTGTGAAATTCGTCTCCTGTAGAAGTGTAATGTCTGTATCGAACATTTTGACATGTTCGATAGTGCTGTGTAATCTTGTATGAGCACTTAAGCCCCCGGTGTAAAGAGAGCCTATCTTACACATTCAAAGAGATAAGAAGCTCAAACGATGATGGTGCGACGTATACCGACGAGGAGAGTCGACCAAGCGATGCTCCTGCAGGAACTCCTCCACCTTCCTATGAAGTCGTTCTTACCGAGCTACATGGTTGTACTTCCTCCTCTTCTTGGACTCCTGTTGTAGAATTCTAAGCTAAAGAAGTAACAACTCTGGCCTCTCCAGCTCCCTTAAAAGAATGCTCCAGATTTTATCTGAGTTCTTCTTGTACTGGAGCTGGGCAAGAATTTCGGAGATCTTGGGATCTTACTTCGGAAACTCAATTGCTGCTTTGGTGTTAGTCCTTCTGCCGTCGCTCTTATCCGGGACTTTTTGGTAGATCGTAAGCAGGTGATGAAAGTGGATCTTAATACTTCCTGTTCCCTCTCCCTTCTGTCTGGCGTTCCTCAGGGCTCAATACTGGGCCCTTTGTTATTTAGTTTATTTATAAATGATCTCCCTGAAACCGTTCGGGACGTCAGCGTTCACATGTATGCTGACGATGTGCAGGTCTACCTAAGCAGACCTGTTGGTTTGTTTGAGGACTGTATTGCTCGCATTAATGACGATTTAGAGAGAATCAATATTTGGTCGAAGGCTAATGGCCTAAAGCTAAACCCTGACAAATCCCAATGCATTGTCTTCCATAATGGCACTTTTGACCCGCATGATTCACTTCCAGTGGTCTTGGATGGTACAATTTTAAATTTGGCACCCAAAGTTAAAAATCTAGGCATTATTTTGAATCAACATATGAAATGCTGCGACAATACAAAGTTAATTATCGGTAAGGTTTATGCTGTACTTCGTAGGCTCTGGCTCTCTGCTGACTCATTATCTTTCGAAATCCGCTCAAAACTGATTAAAAGCCTAATTCTACCTTACTTCACTTTCGGCAGTTTGATTTACACTAGACTCGATAGCGTTTGTCTGCGAAAGACGGAAGTTGCCTTTAATGATTGTATCCGCTTCATTTATGGACTTCGTAGGTTTGACCATATTTCACCGTACCGTACAAAATTGCTGGGTTGCTCAATACTAGATTATCTAAAGCAAAGAGACTGATTCACTTTTATAACCTATTACGCAAAAACAAACCGTATTATCTACGTGAATTTTTCCAGCACACAGCTTCGGAACGTATTCACAATGTGGTAATACCCCGTCTTCATAGATCAGTAATGGAGGGCTCTTATCCTGTCCAGATAGCCCGTCTCTGGAATAGTCTTCCCCCTAGTTATCAGAACGCGCGATCTGTCGGTGCTTTTAAGGATCTTATGAGGGTCCACGCTTTCAATTAATTTTGCCCATTTTCATTTTCATGTTGTTATCCAGTCTCACAGCGTAGCTCACACTTTCGTAATTTTTATAATTTTTATCTTTCTTATAATTTTTAATTTTCAATACTGTTTAATATTTTGTTTCATTTCATGTATATCAGCTATAATTTTCTTTTATTTAATTTTTAATTTTATGCCTCTGTTTTTTTTTAGTAGTATACTTTTTCAGTTATTTTAGTTAATTCCAATTTTTGCTTAGTTTTTGTAGGTTTTTTTTTTTTTAATTTAATTTTAAATATAGTTCCATAACTTTTTGTACTAAAAAGATTGTAAAATCTTGTGTACGTGTTGCCAGTCCAATAAATAATAAATAATAATTCTCCCTAGGTATGTTTTCCATCCCCTTCGAGACCTCAAATTGGCTATCAGTCGAAATGGTGCTACCACACGACTCGTAGCCACTGAAGCTCGAGAGACCAGTCTCATCCAAACAGGTCATTTCGCAGTCCGAAAGCTGTTCGAGAGATGCTTCCGCCTCCCTCACAACAACCTTCGAACCGCGGGCACCACTATCGTCCTCCTCCGAGTGGGGCCATTTTGGAGCGACTGGCTTTGCTGGTTCTGGAGGAGGCAGCATCACACGGTCCACTTTCGTCTTCCTCCTCGTCCTCTTTTTTTAAATAAATGGCTACTCGACTCCTCGTCGGAAGTAGCCGTGTTTTCACGTGCCGACGTGGCACCGTTTATAGCCTTAATCGTTTTTGCCTCTGGGACAGCTTCAGGCACCTTAGTCACTGGCTGCTTCAGAATAGCAGGTCGAGTGCCGGCCGAAGGCTCCTTCTCCAGATCCACTACTGTAGTAGTGGCTTCCTTCGAGGGAGCCCTCGGTTCAGCCTTCTTCCCGGTTCTCCTGGTGCAGTCAGCAATAAAATGCCCTACCAAATGGCAAGCATGGCATTTTGCTTCGGTGCTCATGTCTATCCAGTGTCTCAAGCCGGATATGCTCAAGTAGAAGCCTCTTGGAAGCGTGCACCCCTTGTTTAGAGTGATGGACGTCTCCCGGCTGGTACCGAAAATACCCTGCCCAAGACCCTCGTCCCCAATTTTAATGGGAATAGCGCGAACGTTGCCATGAACCTTCCCAAATCTCCCTAGGAAATTCAGGAGGTCTTCATGGCTGGCTCGCTTTGGGACCCGTGAAAACACGACCTTCGTGGGCTTTTCCCTGAGTGGGAACGGCACAAGGTGCCTACCATCCACTTCGATGCCCTCAAGCATAAGCTTGGTAGCACTACCGAGGGTTGTGGTATACACCTCAACCATTCCCCCAGCTATTACTCCCATGGAGAATAGCTCCTCACGAGAGATGAACTGGAAGATCGCTTTCAGGTATGCGCTCTGAGGACATCTATTGATGTGCTCGAGCTGCATACCGTAACTCTCATCCTGCCACCTCCCGTCGAAAAAAGCCTGTAGACCCGCACCGGTCTTAGGCCGAGGCTTACCTGCGTCCAATGGGGCTGGACGAGGAGTGATGCCCTTTCCTATAATTTCAATGGTGGAACTATTCTGGGAACTGCCACTTACCTGCGCATACGAAATCCCTGATACTAACGCAGGGGATCGTGGTGCTGCTTGTGGCTGACTTTTTCCTATTGTCACCTTCGCTGATGAAAGCGGTGGCCTCATTATGGTAGTGAACGGCTTGGGCGCGGAGGCTGAATCTGCTTTTACCACATCTGCCAGTTTCGGACTTGACGCTGATGCTACTGAAGATCCTGCTGTTGCAGCCATTTCCGGCTCTACTTCCGTTGCTATAATAGCAACGGCAATTATGGGAACTGTATCCGGCATTTTAAGAGCAGCAAGTGCTGCTTTGGTGGTGCCAATTAGAGCTACTTGGCCAGATTTTGCTACCTCATGGGCTGACTTCACGTTGCTGGAAGAAGATGCCTCATCATTCTTCTTTATAGCCTCTTGACTTGGGCCCTGAACGACCTTTTCAGTGGGCCCTTTTAGGTTTCTTTTGGAAGAAGAGGAAGAATTATTCCTCCTTTTCTTCTTTCCTTTTAATTTAAGGGGATCATCTGGCCCCCAGAATCACTGCTGCTCGAGCTCATTGTGAGCCCGGCAGTGTAAATTTTTTTAATTTAAATTTATTTTTCAATTTGTGTCGAAATTGTATATCGAAGTAATCAAAATTTAATTTTTACTAGAAAATTTTTTCACTGCTGGCACGTTGTCATGGCAACGACCAAAATTAAATTAAAATAAATGTTCCAAATGTCAGAATTTACAAATTTCAAGATTTTTATGCTTTTTTATTGCTTTTCTAAATTAAATTAAATTTTCACAAAATTTCTCGTTGAAAAACACACTCACTCACTGTTCTGTATTTACTGCTGTTTTTTTACTATTATTACACTTTTTTGCGGCTGTGCTTTTTTGGAGCTAAAACTGACGCGTCCGCTCTCTGTGGCAATAATAATAATAATAATAAAAATAATAATAAATAAAAAATAATAAGTTTCCTATCATTTGTTTTATTTCATCATTACATATATCCATTTATCTAGAACACAACAACAAATCTAGGTACTTATCTACACCTTCCGCTCCGCAAAACCAAGGTGACAGCAGAACCAAGGCTACATCACAAGGTCATGCTGATATCTAAAACTTCCACTCTACAGAAAACAGCAAAACCAAGGCATGCTGCTAGTACCAACCAGCAAAATCAATGCGACATCATCCTGATATCTACAATTACCTTGCTAAGAAATCTTCAAGTAAGAAAACAGCAAAACCAAGGTAACGTCATGCTGGTATCTACATCTTCTCGGCTAAGAAATTTATGCGCAACATTTTATGTGACGTCATGCAGATATCTACAACTTCTCCAGCTAAGAAATCGTCAAGCAAGAAAACAGCAGAACCAAGGCGGCATCATGAGGTCATGCTGATATCTAAAACTTCCACTCTAAAGAAAACAGCAAAACCAAGGCATGCTGCTAGTATCGACAAATGCAGCCCCAGGCACCCTCACAATGGTGTATCCAAGGCCCAATGGTACTTCCAAGACATAATCCAGTACAGTCAAATGCCGATGGTGGATCCAGTACAGTCAAGAGCCAATGGCGCATCCAACGCATAAACCAGTACCATCAATAATTTTAATTATTAGTTCAAAACCAAAAGCCTACATTTAGGCGCTCAAGAAAAATCAATTATTACTAATATTAATTCAAAACCAGGCCCAATACTTGAAAACAACAAAAGCCTACATTTAGGCGCACCACACATCCAAAAAAAGTGAAGCAAAAAACTTCCCAAAACCGTAGCATGCTGCCATGTGTGGGCATAAGTGAACCAAAAAACTTCCCACATCCGTAGCATGCTCCACGTGTGGGCCAAAAGTGAAGCAAAAAACTTCCAAGAGAACCATACCACACATCCAAGAAAGCCGTAGTACCGGAGCATGCTGACAGTATCGACTAATGTCTCACTGACATCTTCTAGAATCTGTTCATGGTGATGTCATGTTGTGAAACTCGAATGATGCTGAACTCTCCCGCTAATAAAAGAAAACAGCAAAACCAAGGCATGCTGGTAGTTCCGGCTAAGGCCACTAGGGAACCTTACTCAAGAAATGGCGTTCGCGCCTGAACAGATGTCGCTAGAAAACCGTAGTACAGGAGCATGCTGGTAGTACCTGCTAATGTCGCTAGAGCGCAGGCAAATCCAAATGATACATCCCGGTAGTACCGGTTAATCCCGTTAGGGCGCAGTCGAGACTCAATGGTGCACCCAAGTTACAATGGTGTATCCAAGGCACAAACCAATATAGCCAATGCACCAACCTACATTTAGTATGGGCTCAAACCACCTACCGACGGTGGCGCCATCTGTGGAGAAATCCTGGAGGTTTAAAAAAGTGATCCAGAAACGCCATAGCTTATCTACTTCCATAGCTAACTTTCATTTCTTTGCCTTTCATGAATTTTGAGGCGACACGCCATATATTCGGCATTGTAATTAATTAATATAATCATGCATACAACATTGGACATCGGCGAATACGCCAACCCATCGGCAACCAGCGTAAGGGCAAACAAAACATGGCAACCCTGCCCACAAACAACCCAAATGAGATGGATTTAACGATATCGCAGAGGAATGGATAGCAGAAATAAATGAAAAATTTGAAAAATTATACGCGAAACTCAACGAAGAATTAAAGGAAGATTTGAAGCAAAACCCACAAGCTGGACCCAGGCCAATTTCCATCGAGAAGTACAGACCAAAGTACCAGCGGAAAAACCAAGTAATAGCAGACAAGCAGCCAGAAGAAAGACCGGCAAAGAAACCACGAGGAGGAAGATTGGTGAAGCAGCGTCAACGCATAGCTAAACTAAACCGGCTAGTGAAAACAACTGTAGGACAATTCAGAACGAAAGCAGTAAGAGAATTAGAGGAATTAAAAAAAATTCAAAAGGTTGCAAAGAAATAGAAAAATAACAATGGGAAATAAAAAATCCCAACAGGGTGTTGTTAATTGCAACACAAAAGAAGTGATTGAGAATCAAATAATAGTTTATACAATCTTAGGCATAGTAATTAGTATATTGATTTTTAAATTGAATAGTCATTATAAGAAATATGTAAAAAAAACTTTAGTCAGGACAATAAATGTATAGTATAGAATTTTTCTTTCATTTTCTTGATTATGGTATCAGTGTTGGTCAGCGGTATACACCATAAGGGTTTCACTGATGGAATTTGATTTGCTAATAGAAATCTTAGGAAATTTAAAAAAGAGCTAAGGTAGGAAATATACTGCAAATTACATTGAAATAAAAAATAACGAAATCAACGAAGTCTGGCTGGAGATAAAAAACAATATTACTGATAAAGTAAAATTAGAAGAAGCAAAAAGAAAATTTGAGGAATTAAAAAATAAAATAAGTGTCTATCTCATTCCCAAAGAATCATTGGAAAATTCTGACGAGATTAACAAGGAGAAAATAATCGAGCACTGATCGTGAACATGAATGATCAATTAGGCTTAAGTTCATTCAAAAATGGCGTTAATGAACCATACAAATCCATTCTCATATCAGCAAGGCCAAGCAAACTATCAGAAGCCATAACCATCACTACAGAAATAACTGATAGTCCAAAATAGACAAATATGTATCACTACAAACAAAACTTCAACGGTGCTAACAGATACAACAACAACAAATATCATAAAAAAAATTACATTAACAAGAATGGGAACTATAATAAGAATTACACTAGCAGCTTTAATAGAAATGAGAATAACAATTTCAAGAATAGATATGGAAATAATAGGAGAAACTATAGCAGCAGCTATAATAGCAGCAGGAATGGCGACAATAGATATAATAAAGGTTACAATAATAATTGGGACAGAGAATCGGAAAACTTAGCTGTCCCCGGAAAACAGAGAACCGGGGGAAACATACTAAGAAGATAATACATCTAAAACAAGGAAATAATTACACAAACTACCTAAATATATATACAAAGGAAAGCAAGTACCCGATGACATTTCTAATTGACACAGGAGCAGATATATCGATATTAAAAAGTAACCTAGTAGAAAATAAAAAAATAGATATAGATGAATCGTGTGAAATAAATGGAATTACTAATAAGACAATAACTACCCAGGTAGTTACAGAGTTAGAATTGTCAATAGCAGATATCATCATAACACATAAATTCCATATAATTGATGAGCAAACAAACTTAACCACGACTGGGGTGTTAGGGCGTGATTTTCTGATTAAGTATCATTGTAATATAGATTACGAAACATGAGCATTAACCATAAGATCAAACATGAGGGATATAACGTTACCAATAAATATGGACATCAAAACAGTCAATAATATCACGATACCACCTAGATCAGAGATAATAACACCGATTGATATTAAGATAAACAAAGACAGTCTGATCTGCGGAAAAGAAATAAAAAAAGGGATTTTTGTAGCAAATGCGGTAATACCGGCAAAGGACATAAAACACATAAAAAACACGAACACGACTGAAGAACAAGTTACTATAACAAAGGCTCACATATACACGCAACCACTCAAAAATGTCATATTGGAATAGAACCTATTAAGAATTGCAATATTGCCTATCACAACAAAGCCAAAACAAATAATTCAAGGTTCGAAAAGGTTAGAAAACAGATAAATATAGATAGCTTATGCCCGAAAGCAAAACAATCAATACTAAACATCTGTGAGAAGTTCGAAAACGTCTTTCATATAGATCGAGAACCACTAACCATCAATAATTTCTACGAACAACGAATTTCGGTTATAGATAAAACACCCGTTTACACAAAAAACTATAGAAATACGCATGTACAGAAACTTCAAGAGGAAGGCATTATTGAACCATCAATAAGTCCTTACAACTCACCATTACCCCAATTGTACCTAAGAAAGACCTTGGAGGACAAAAGAAATGGCGATTGGTTGTAGATTTTAGATCTCTCAATAAAAAGGTTGTCAACGATAAATTTCCCTTAACAAGACTTGATGACGTATTGGATAAATTAGGTCGAGCGAAATACTTTTCAACTCTCGATATGACTAGCTCATTTCATCAAATTCCATTACATCCAAAATGAAGACAGTTGACAGCATTTTCAAGAAACACAGGACACTATCAATTTACGAGATTACCTTTTGGGTTAAAAATCTCAACTAATAGCTTCCATCAAATGCTATCAATAGCACTAAGTGGCCGAGAAGCCACAGCATTCCTATATGTAGATGGTATAATAATATTTAGTTCTAAATTAGACGAGCATAACAACAATCTAATAAAAGTGCTAGAAAGATTGCAGAAATACAACTTAAAGTTAAATGCGAGTAAATGTAACTTTTTAAAACCAGAAGTTACATACCTTGGCCACCAAATCACACCTGAGGGTATACGAACTGACCCAAAGAAATACAAAAGCATTAAAAATTATCCTGAGCCCAAGAACTCGGATGAGGTGCGAAGATTTGTAGCATTCTGCAACTATTATTTGCAGAGATTGCAAAACCACTAAATGAACTTCTAAAAAAGAACAAAATATTTCATTGGTCTGAGGATTGCAAGAAATCATTTGAACTATTAAAGTATAAATTAATATCCCCACCAGTACTAAGTTATCCTAACTTCAGTGAAGTATTCATTTTAACAACTGATGCATCTGGCTATGCATTAGGAGCAGTACTCTCGCAAGGCGAAATTGGACGAGATAAACCGATAGCCTATGCAAGCAAGTCGCTTAATAAAATTAAATTGAACAAGCCAATAATAGAAAAAGAACTTTTAGCGATCCATTGGGGAATACATCATTTTACACCATATTTATTTGGAAGAAAATTCATAGTGTATACGGACGACAGACCACTAGTAAGCCTATTCACCCACAAAAACCCATCATCAAAATTGACGAGAATAAGAATTGATCTCATGGATTATGATTTCGAAATTATCTTTAAAAAAGGTAAAATGAACACCAATGCAGACGCATTATCAAGAATAAATCTAGAATCCAAGGACTTGATAGCAATGATGCCGAAAAATAATGTCAATGTAATTACAAGAAACATGCAGAAAAAGCAAAATATGCAGGATTATATTAAGGAGGGCAAAAGTAGTGAGAACTGTTCAAGTACCTTAAATTCGAACAAGAAGACTGATCACCTTTACGTTTGGAACAGTACATCAATATCTGACATAAGGTATATTAAACCACTCGAGTTAACATTTAAAGATAAAAAACGCGTGCAACTTAAGACACACAATGATAACAAAAAACTGCATGAATATAAAGAGATGGAAATAAAAATCTCGAAAGATAAAATAATTGCAGAGTGTAATGATAAATCTTTACCAGAGTTAAAATTGGTTCTGAGGAAATTACTACTCGAAATAAGCAATGCGAATATAAATATATTAGCGCTAGCGAATAATCATGAATTATTTGATATTATCGACGTCGAAAAATTAAGGAATATTTTGAAGGAATTCTATAAAGAAACAAAACATTGTGTTGATATAATTTTATATACACCTCCTAAAAGGATAGTAGAAAAAGATGAAATGCACAGATTGATAGAAGAATACCATACCTCACTAATTGGTGGACACTGCGGCATAAGAAGATGCATTGCTAGATTGAAACAAAAGTACACCAAAGAGAGATATCTTGACACACCAAGCTCATCCTTCGAAACAATCTCAATAGACACGGTTGGACCACTTCGACCATCTGGAAATTTCAGATATATTCTAACTCTGCAATGTGAGCTAACTAAGTTTGTAAAAGCATTCCCAATAGAAACCAAGCATGCAAGGACAAAACTGTAAATGAAGCTAATTTTAAAATAGATGATTATGTATATATAAAAGTAGGTAATAAAGTAAAATTACAACAACAATATAAAGGCATAAGTAATTAATATAATCATGCATAGAATATTGGACATCGGCGAATACGCCAACCCATCGGCAACCACCGTAAAGGCAAACAAAACAATATTTCGTGCTTCACGAACTCCTGTTTGAAATGCTAACCTTGCTTTCTTCTTCTTAAGACTAGCTTTACTTCTCTTTAGCGCCATTCCGAATTTCACTTTTGTTTTCATCGCGTTTGTCACAAGCCAGGTATTAACTCGTTCTTCAAGCGCTGCGTCTCTAGATTTTACACGCTGCCAAGCTTTTTCGGTTAATATTCGATCAGCTATATGACAATCATCAATATTTTTGAATTTGGAATATGCGATGTCGTGCTCTTTACAGGCTGCGTCAAGAGAATTGATTCCAGGGTCACCTCTAGCTATTCTTTCCTGCAATTTGGTACCTGGGCCGCAATACTGATATCCAGGTAGATGAAGTTCAAAAGGTAAATTGCTAATAGCAGTGTTTAGCACACCCACCTCCTTTTCGACTTTTGCGTTGTCGGTAAAAAATCCGAGATTTTTTATGTTCTATCATTCAAACGGAAAAATTCTCTTAACAGACGTCCTTACAGCAGCATATTCTGATTAAGACTGATATAAAAGAAAGAGTTTCCTTAATGAATAGGTTAGTTCTCATGATGAAGTTCATCAAGCAGAAGGAGTCACTGTCAATCAAAAACCTAGACATAAAATCTGAAAACTTGAAGAAAAGGCATAGTCCGCTTTTATCAGATAATATAAGAGCCATAGTTGTTGGACCTTCTAACTGTGGTAAAACAAATCTCATGATTGGTCTGATTGAACATCCGAATGGTCTAAAATTTGAAAATATTTACATTTATTCAAAATCATTATACCAACCGAAATATCAGTACCTACAACGAGTATTACGTCCTATAACTGGGCTAGACTACCATACATTTTCAGATAATTGCAACGTTATTTCGCCAGAAGAAGCCAAACCTAATTCAGTTTTTATATTTGATGATGTAGCATGTGGAAAACAGAACAATATACGCTCGTATTTTTGTATGGGTCGACACAATGATATCGATTGCTTTTATCTATGTCAGACTTATACTCATATCCCAAAGCATTTAATACGAGATAATGCGAATCTGCTTATTTTATTTAAACAAGATGAAATGAATCTTAGACATGTTTACAATGATCATGTAAGCACTGACATGACATTTGATATTTTTCGCATTATTTGTGGTGAATGTTGGAAAGATAAATACGGATTTGTAGTTATAGATAAGGATAGCACCCTAGACAGGGGGCGCTTTCGTGAAGGATTTGACACATATATCGCTCTTTAAATATCTTCCAGATCCAGTTCATATATCAGTTAAAGCAGTTAACAGACCAGTTCAAAGCTGTTCAAAGCAGTTCATGGACTAGATCAAAACAGTCCGCTTTCGTAAAGGATTTGACACATATATCGCTCTTTAAATATCTTCGAGATCCAGTTCATATATCAGTTAAAGCAGGTAACAGACCAGTTCAAAGCTGTTCAAAGCAGTTCATAGACTAGTGCAAAAAGCAGTTCGTAGACCACTTCAAAGCAGTTTAGTTGAAAGTAATATGGGGAAAATGCAAAGTCTCATGTCAATAGGAAGGAATTGACCACAGATATTATAAAAATTAGAAATGCTATAAAAAATAAATTCCGAGCCTTGAGAACTGGGCGAGTGGAGACTGAAGCTCATCTTGAGGAAACGTTTAAACCTATAACAAAGCCCCTCCAAGAGTTCATGACTAAAGTAAAGCATGATCCAAAGGATGAAATTAAAGTTGAATACAAAGATGATGAAGATGACATGAAATTAACTCCTCAAATTAAATTTCCTAAAATTTACCCGACAAGCACACCAACAAAACATACAGACTCATTTATGTCTGAAGATGAGTTTGCAACACCTACTCATTCAAGAACTCTGATAGAGAAAGCAGATTCTATACATAATCTATCAAGCGGATTAGTTGATCGGTATTTTAAGTTATATATGGAAAAAAGTGCAAAAATTGACTATACTCATGGAATTTATTTGTATAATGATGAATGGAAAATTGGCTATTCAAAGATATTAATCCAAGAAGATGATTTTATTATTAAAGGGAAACCGTATAAATTAACGTTAGGCTTATGCGAACTACTCTTTATGAAAGAACCCATCAAAAGTTTATATGATAATGTAGACTTAAATAACTATCAAGCAATTCTAAAAGATACTAATGCCTATAAACGTGGATATCTTGAGGATGGACAAATAAAAGGTAGTAAAGCGCTTAAGTATCAAGAAATTGTAAGCAAACTAATAAATCATGAAGGGAAAAGTTTAATGCATATACCTAAAAGTAATATTGATTATGTTTATTGGGATGACCCTAATGAGCTAGTGGACAGACTTCGAATTTTAATAGCATCACAACACGCTGGGCATAATAATCACTACAATGAAATCATGTCAATTATAGAAGAACTGAGAGAAGCTTATATCATAGTATAATTAGTGAATCTTTCCTGTTTTTTTTTAATACAATAATGAGTGTTGATAAGTTTGGTCGTTTTTCTAAGCAAGGAAAACTGGGGCGTCCTGGTGAACGAGGTCCGAGAGGTCCACCTGTTGAGCGTGGTCCTGCTGGAGACCGAGGAATTCAGGGTTCGCCTGGCATAGGATTTCAACTAACTTCAAATGAAGATTACAATTTAAGCAATAAAACTCTTAGACATGTTGGAAAGCCAAAGGACGATGAAGATGCAGTAACTAAAATATATGTTGATAATTTAGTTGATAAAAGTATGCATTCAAATAGTTCGAAAATTCAGTTAGTCAACAACAATCTAACGGAGAAAGTCGATAAAGTCAATATAGATCTAGAGAGAGAATTAAAGAGTGTATATAATATAATACAGACAGCGGGTGAAAAATATAAAACAGAAAGTCAATTGTATTCAAATGAAACAATTAATGCATTGGATGATAAGTTGCTGAGTTATATTGATTTTCAATTCAAAGAAATTAACAGTAGGTTGCAGGCGCTAATAATGTGGAATCATTAATAATTAAGGAGCCGGAGAAAGAGAATACGTTATAATGAATAAAAATCATCTTGTTAATGAGCTACATAAACCTGCTCGAAAGAATTTCCAAAGGAGGCGTGTAATCATAAAAGGTTTCGATGATCCATGGCAAGCTATTTAGTCGAAATGGGTGCCTATTACAAAGTAAACACCGGGTACAAATTTTTACTGACGGTTGTTGAAATATTTTCTAAATATGCTTGGAGTATTTTCAGGAAGAAGAAGATTTGCGTGTCTGTAGCCGATTCTTTTGTTATTGTTTTCTTTTTTGTATAAATTTCATCTATTAGTTCTTATTTTGTGTATAAAGTGATTTGGTTTTTCCACGAATTGTGTCCTTTTCATGTGCAAGTGGAGTTTTAATCCTAGATTCCCTGAGTGATCTGTGGTTTGCTCGTACTACTAATCTGCTGTCATCGCCTCTGTTGAGGCTTTTGTGTTCATTCGTGCTTCGTGGGACCTCGTATACAGGTGGATTAATTTTCAATTGACTAACTCACTTTGTTTCGTGTGGCTAATAAAGTTAAAATTCTTAAAATTAAAAAAAAGAAAAATATATATATTTTCGTGATTTTTGAGGTTATCTTTCTTTGCGCCTTTCTCATTATAATTGTAAGCTTTATTTAGTGCCATAAAGCTTAACCAACCAAAGACACCGTTCTTATTGCATCGCATACTCGATCCTTTCCTTGAGCTGGACTTTCACATCCATTCTCCCAACCATAACCGATGAAACTGAACTACTAATCAGAGATTTACCATATACGAAAACCAGCAAATTTATGAAGCTAATTGTGAATTATAAATCTCATTAATTGTAGCATCATAACATAAATTGTCTCCAATTGCACTGCCAGTTAGAGTAAATCAATTTAATTTGTTTGCAATGGCACTTTCCAGAATCTGCTCCACTAATATCAGTGGCAAAGGGGTAGATTGTGATGGAGTTTGCGGCAATGCCTTCCATGCTACATGCTTGAAGGGAAATGCTTCGTCTTCTGGTCACACCACCTGTAGTGAATGCTCTGTTATAAAGCCTTGTCACGTCTTAAGACTTATGAAAGCTGCTTCGGAAGCAATCTCTGGGGACCAGTCTCTTATGCTTGATAAAATCAGTCGGTTTTCTGCTGATCTTTCTAAATTTCAACAATTTTATGACTATGTACATATCCTGAACTGTAAGATGGATAATCTTCTTAGCCTGACTGCCACTTTAAATTCTAAAACGGTTGCGATACTTGAAAAGACTCATGACATTTCATCAAAAAATTCTCTTGTATCGAGCAGCTTAGACGATCTTCACTCTGTAGTAATAACATGTGACACGCCTTTAACGTCAAGTGCTAATAGCGGGCTAGTTACACCTATCATTGAGGATATCAGGCGAACTATTAAGCAGGTCAATGGCGATATTGGTTCCTGTTCATCAGCCGTTTTGAAGAATTCTGCGCTTCTGGGTTCTTTGTCTCATGACATTGGTAACTTAGCTTTAAAAGAGTCTTGCAGATCTGAAAATTTACTGCCTGAACCCCAACAGTCTTCTCATACTCAGCAGGACTTGTATGTTTCAACTCCTCCCTCCTCTGTGAATATTTCGTCAGAGAAGTTAGGCCGTCGCCGGAGACAAAGGAACCAACGCAACCGCCCAAATAATATTCCGACTGCCTCAAGTCGACATGAGGTTTCTCTGGTTAGTGGTTTAGCCCCCATTGGCAGCGTTTTGTCTACGGGTGGAGATAATGTGTTATCTTCGTTAGTGGACAGGTCATCTGACAGGGGGACGGAGATTTCCGTTTCGGATGTCGGTGTATTACGGTCTGTTTCGGTTGTGGATAGTGCCCCCATCAATGATACTTCGCCTGTGGGAATTGGTATTGGCGCCTCTTTGAGAACGGTACCAAAGCCTACGTGTGTTTTCATCACCCGTTTCTCTCCAGAAACATTGTGTGAGGACATATTAAGGTATCTGAAGTCCAAAAATATCACAACAGATGGTGTTTCTTGCCGAAAAATTAGTAAATGCTCTAAACCGGTTGCATCCTTTATTTTAACTGACTCAGCGGATCTGCAAGACAAGTTATTGGATCCAACATTTTGGCCCTCTGGCGCTTTTACTAAATTATTCGTACCTTCCGGGCGCCAAGGTCGTAATACAGCTAAAATAAGCAGCGATATTCCAAAAAACTCAAATCGATTTCCCTCTACTACCAAAATGTAAGGGGGATTCGTACAAAAACTTCACAAATCTTCAAATCCTCTGTTGCAACTGATTTCGATATAGTTGCTTTCACTGAAACATGGCTGCATCATGATTTCCGCGATGCCGAAATCATTGACAATTCGTATCAAATTTTTAGAAGAGATAGATACACTTATTCTGAAGCACGTGGCGGTGGCGTACTCCTCGCTTGTAAAAACCACTTCAATTGCAGCCAAATTCAGCTTCCCAGTTTCTCCAACACTCTTGACATCGAACTTATAGCTCTTAAGTTGTCTCTCTTAAAATATGACTTATACATACTTTGTTGCTATATTCCTCCAGACTCTATAAATAATATAGATGACAAAGGACAGAATATTTACGACCTGCTCATTTCAACATCCAATTTTATCCATGGTAAGATGGAACCTCTTGACGAATTACTACTAATTGGTGATTTTAACTTACCCAATATACAAGGGGTACTTAATGAAGAAGACGATGACTATCTTCCACTTAACAACTTGACAGCAACAGAATCACTTTTCCTTGACACAATTTCATCTCTTGGTCTCAGCCAAATCAGTAACGTTAAGAATGACATGGATAGGCAGTTAGACCTGGTATTTTCTACTGACGCGGATAACTTTTTAGTTGAACCTAGCCCCGTTTTAATTTCTACTCTTGACAAATACCACCCCCCTATACTAATTACGTATTCCCATGAAACCGAAAACTTGACAAATTGTGACGAAACACAATACTTTCTCAATTTTAGAAAAGCTGACTTCGCGGAACTTTCTAGTAGACTTACCGCTATTGATTTCAACACATTACTATCTTGCGATAGTGTTGATGAAGATGTTTCTAAGTTTTACATAATTCTTTTTGATCTATTCTCTTCTCATGTTCCCCGCGAGCGCCAGCGGTTGCATAAAACATCACCGCCCTAGTTCAATAAAGAACTGAAACGTCTCAAAAATAGAAAGAATAGAATGTGGAAAAGTTATATGAGGGACAAAGATATTATAAGTCATAACAACTTCCTCGCATCCTATAATGAGTTCAAAGAAATTTCTTCTACACTTTATGATGAATACGTCCTAAGCATGCGAACGAAATTATTTAGTGACCCACGCATCTTTTTTAAGTTTATTAATATGAAGAAAAAAACCGGCAACTACCCCAATACCATGAAGTACAAAGATACTGCTAGTGATGATTCGTCTGAAATTTGTAATATGTTTGCTTCATTTTTTGACAACGCATTTGCCTCGTCCAATTTTCAACCTCTAAATAGCAACTTCAATCATATGAACGACTCCCATAACGTTTCATTCACTGTCCCTTCCATTTCACATGAGGATATACTTGATCACATTTATGAGCTTCCTAATGACTTCACAATGGGTCTAGATGGGATCCCTCCAGCCTTTTTTAAGTCTTGCTGGCTTGCCCTGGCAGCTCCCCTAAGAATTATTTTCCAAAAATCGCTCGATAGCGGTTGTTTCCCGCAGCTATGGAAAAATTCCTTTATCATACCTATCCACAAAAAAGGTAGTAAAAATGACAATTCTAACTATAGGCCTATTGCAAAATTATCTTGTATGCCTAAATTATTCGAATCCATCATTTACTCTCAAGTGTCAGTTTCCTGCAAGAATTTGCTTTCTTCAAACCAACATGGGTTTATTTCGGGCAGATCTACAACCACTAACTTGTTGGAATTTGTCTCGGATACCATTGGCGGATTTGCAAAAGGCTACCAGACGGATTGTATTTATACAGACTTTAGTAAAGCGTTCGACAAGTTATCTCACTCCGTGATACTCGGTAAAATGGAAAAGTATGGGTTTCCCCCAACATTTCTAAAATGGACGGAGTCTTATTTAGATAACAGAACATACCAAATCTTATTCCGCCATTCCATCTCTAAAATCTTGATGGCTTCGTCTGGCGTGCCTCAAGGTAGTCACTTGGGCCCGTTGTTTTTTATTCTATCTATTGACGACATTGTCTCTGTTGTGAGGCACTGTAAAGTCTTGATATATGCTGACGACAGTAAGCTTTTCGCTCAGATTAAATCTGTTAGCGATTGTGAACAGGTACAGGCTGACCTTCACAAATTTTACGACTGGCGCAAAAGTAATATTTTGGTACTCAATATAGACAAATGTGAGGCTATGACTTTCCACAGAAATCAGAAACCAATCACTTATGATTACGAGTTCTCGCATTCCTCGATTCGCCGTGTTGGCTCTGTCTGTGACTTGGGCGTCAAATGTGATCAAAGATTGAATTTTATCTCCCATATAAACTACATGGTATCAAAGAGTAGTTCTATCCTGGGTTTTATAAAACGTTGGTCCAGAGAGTTTTCGAATCCCACCATAACTCTGCGTTTGTACACTTGCTTTGTGAGACCACTGCTTGAATACGCTAGCCAGGTTTGGTCTCCATTTTACGGTACACACATTGACCGTATCGAGTCTGTTCAGCGGAACTTCCTACGATTTGCTCTCAGGCACCTACCTTGGAATAACTCATTAATTCTTCCACCCTATGAGGATCGGTTGAAGCTTCTAAATATGCACTCGCTTGTGAAACGTCGCATGGTTGCCGATGTAACTTTTGTGCACCAACTCTTAAACGCGAATATTGACTCTCCTCTGTTATTTAATAAAATCTCTTTTCGCGATAGCAGGCACAATTTGAGAAGGCTACCTCTGTTGCATGTTAACCCCTCAAGGTCTAACTATAGCATGTACGAACCTATCAATCGCATGTGCATTACTGTCAATAATATGGCTGAGAATTTTGTTATAGATGTTTCTAAGCATGTTTTAAAAAAACGTCTATATAATATTTAATCTATTTTGTTTAATGTTTTTTGCATGTAATTTCATCTGGTGTTTGGTTTATGTTTAGTATAACATACTAATACTAACACCGACTAAGTGATGAATCGCATGTATTGTTGAGACGTTTATTTATTAAACGTGTCTATGCTGCGAGCTTGTGTTAAGCTGGTTCTAGTAGTCATTAAATATTCCAATAAAAAGGAAAACTGGAAATGACGTTACCGAAGCGATGAAATCCATATTAAAAAAAGGTCGAATCCCAAAAAATATACAAACCGATGACGGAAAAGAGTTTTATAACAGTTATTTCCAAAATTTAATGAAAGCATTTCAAATTAATCATTTTTCAACAAACAGTCCATTAAAAGCTTCTATAGTGGAGCGTTTTAATAGAACATTCAAAATATGATGTGGAAAGAGTTTAGTCTGCGTGGATCCTATCGATGGGTCGATATCATCAACAAGCTAGTGCTAAAATACAATAGAACTAAGCATCGAACAATAAAAATGAGACCATGTATCAAGGCATATGGAGAAAAAGTTACTTTCAACAGTATATAGCAAATTAAAGGAATTTCGCGTACCTAAATTCCAAGTTGGCGATTTTGTTCGCATAAGTAAATATAAGCATGTTTTGAAAAGGGCTATACACCAAACTGGACTACTGAAATCTTCAAAATTTCTAAAATCCAAATAACGAATCCTGTAACATACCTCTTAGAGGACCACCAAGATAAAGCAATAAAAGGCAGCTTTTATGAAATGGAGCTTCAGAAGGCAAAATATTCAGATCTTTACCTCGTAGAAAAAGTTTTAAAGAAAACAGGAGATAAATCTTATGTAATTTATAATTATCATCAATTTTCTTCACAATCTCCACTTCACCGTTACTTAGAATTCTCTCTGTTTCAAACTCGTGATATTCATAACATGAAATCTTCAATGAGCGTGCTACATAGTCACTATCATAAGTGCAACGAATAGGAAGCGTAGTTTCATCATCAAATTCAAGTTTGAAGTGTCTATAAAAAATGTATTTGCTCTCAATAATTCCAGGAATATCCATTTCTTTTTTTATCAGATCTTGCCTAAAACCTTCAATAGCCTCTTCCACAGACACAAATTTTCTTGTATTATCATTTCTAATTATCCTTGATGTAGTAGTGGTAATAAGTTCATCATCGCGTTCTTGTGAAGTAGAGTTTTCTTCCTCGTGATGATCACTAACATTACTACAAGTCATCAGGCGGAAAGTTAAACCGATTTGCACAGAGTCATTATTGGGTAGACTCAGAGCAAAATTCAAATCACTAGAATTTTTATCTATAAGGCTTACACCTAACGGTATAGGTTGACTATTACTATATAGTAAGAATAGCGGTAGGATCAAAATATTGATGTAGCACCCTTTCATTTTCTCTCCTTGCTATTTTGTTTTTTTAATGTTAGTATGTTACTCTACTCAAAAGAACTGAGTGATTCTTTAGTCTTTCCTTGAATTTATACCATCCCCTCCTAGTTTTTCTATTTTTATTTTCATAGGATGATTCCATTTCCAATCATTCTCATCACCAAAAGGACAGTTCGGTAGAAAATGATTTGTCGCCTTATACCTAACTGTTCCATCCTGAGCTTCACCAACTAAGACAATTTCACCTCCTGAAATTTAAGTACCGCTAATTAATTATTTCACCCTATTTGATATAGTTCTTACCAAAAAGTTCTAATCTAACATGCTGCCAAGGAGTAAAGTTGAAGGGAAAATTTAGTATGGACGCACCACTTCTCAATTGAAATACGGGTGCCATATATAATTCGAGAAGCTTATTGTGTTGAGGATTGATATGTACAATTCTAAGATACAGCCAACCGGCTTCACATGTACAGTACTTGGATCTCCCCTTCATTGTCTCTGACCAAAACATCTTCTGAACGTACGTAATATACTGAATACTGTTGATTAAAAACCAAAGTATTTTATAATATCAATTCAAAACACTCAACAAAATGCAATTGTGAGGATTTCTGACCTGTAATATGCAGAAGCCTGAGCTATTCTTATCTAAGTTTTTAAGAATCAAGCAAATTTTGTTTAGTGTCTAATAGCAATAGAATTTTTTGGGTGGTTTTGATAAATACTTTTCTGGATCAGTCGGCTAGGCAGCTAAATTAGATAATTAAATGCTGGTTGATGAAGTGAAGTATTTTTTTAGTTTTCGGGTTCAAATTAAAATGAAATTAAAAATTCAGAACATTTTTTTGTATACGGATATAAAATACAAGAATTATGTTATGTTAAAAGCAATCTTTATTAAATTAATCCTCCATAGGTAATGTAAAACTCTCCTGTGTTGAGTTTTCCACGTTTCGTTCAGAGATTTTGGTGAACCTCGCTGACAAGAACATCTGGTAACCTTCCAAATCAAGATGAACTCTTTCTCCGAACTTCGTTTGCAATTTTTTGCAGTGTAGAATTTTATAGGCCTGACATATTTCCATGTTTTAATGGCCAGCAAAGGTTTAAAGTTTAGTGAGTTTAGTTCCTCTAAGATTTGGAAGTCTTCCTCTATTGAGTTTTCCTGGGGACTGCTTACCGCTGTACAAGACATTATGTTATAATTTTAAAAGATGTTTTCTAAGTGAATACTGCGAGCGTACCGACAAATAACTCAACAATTTGGATTCAATTTATAGTCTCATAAACAGCAATATCCTGAACAACGTCAACAGGGCATCAATTCCTATCAATAAGAAAGCTTCAATACGCCGAAAATATTCTTATAGCCGAAATCTCAATATATCTCTGAGGTGCTATTTTTCATCGCCAGTGCTTCCGTACTTTGGTTTTAATGTATTCATAATGGAAATTCTAAATATTCAACTTAGACAGTTCGAGAATACAAAATCCTAAGTAAATAGGTTTTATTGTAAAAAGTTTTTAGCTCTACTTAATCACAAAAATATTCTCTGCTACCTATCTCTGAGCTGATATTTTTTTTCATCGCCTCATTCATTGACCTCAACATCCATCATATACCCCCTAAAATCACATTACATAATCTTGTACTAGCAATTCTTTATCACCACTCGCAAAATCACATTACATAATCTTATACTAGCAATTCATTATCACCACTCGCAACAAGAAAGCGTCAATATACCGAAAATATTCAATTCAATTCTTATCAACAAGAAAGCGTTAATATGCCGAAAATATTTTTAGAAATTATCTCTGGGTGACATCCTGGTGCCCTCAACAATTCTTCCATACAATTTTCAGACAAATGTGCATTTTGCACCTCAACGTTTTTTATATGGACTTTAGTGATATGTTTTGGGTGCTCTCAACAATTCTTCCATATAAATTTCAGACAAATGTGCATTTTGTACCTCAGCAATTTTTTGGGTGCTCTCCACAATTCTTCCATACAAATTTCAGACAAATGTGTATTTTTCACCTCAACGTTTTTTTTATATGGACATTTTTGCACATTTTTGCACTGGTCCAGAACCCCCATATTACCACTACTAACAATCTCGCTCTCACGAAGGAAATTGAAGAGGGAGCTTGTTACGCCTTCAAAACCGGAGCTCTAAGACCCGTGATAAGGCAAGTTTTGATGATTCAAAGAGTAAGTTCACTTGACGAGCTTATTCAAATTGCTGTAGAAATAGAGAAAACTCAAGACAGGCCAATTCGTGGTAGATATATGCAAACAAGCTTGTTCAACCATACCTCCACTTTCAATGAGAAAGAAGTTGAGCGACTCAAGATTATCGCGAATTATCAAGCAACACATTTTCACAAACCGCCCGAACAAAGTCATCTCTACCCAGAGCAATTTAGTGTGCAACTGTTGTGTATACTGCTCCATATGGTACAAACGGTGGTTTTTATCAACCACACACTGACCAATATACACGAATGGCTCACCAATAAATGCCAGCTAACTATTTACCAAACTCAATAAATTATAGCACACTTCATATATATCCCCTGTTCCGAGACGAGAAATTAAGCAATGCACTTTTTGTAATAAAATTGGACATACCATTGCAGATGGTCACATGTCACAAACATGCCCAGTTTCTATAATGAATCAGTCAAACAACGGACGTTTAAGTACACGTCTTAAGTGTGATTGGTGTGCCCGATTTTCTCATAAAACAGAAGAGTGTCGAGCAAAAATAGCATGGGAAAATAGACATCAGTCTCAACAGCAATGGGGATACTAAACGGGGCTAGCCTAATCCACCCTATGGCTATGCCTACTACCAAAGGGTGTAAAGAAAACCAAAAACAGACCGATTGTCATTCAGATAAATTCACTTTTAAGCCTAATTATAATGAAAATAGCATTATTGAACAAAAATCGGTAAGCACAGAGAATACATCATGAAAATCATCAAATGGCAAAAGTACTGAAGTCTTTAAATCCATAGATTTACCGCAACAATATAATCATATAGCCTTAAAAACCCTTCAATCGAACTATCTTTAAACATTGCAAGAGGTGGCATAGTTAAACTATTAGTGGATACCGGCGCGGAAGTTAGCTTGATTAAAAAAGATAGCTTAGCTACAAATAATAAAGTAGACATAAATAACATTCTTCGCTTTCAGGGCCTCTATGGAGGATGTGATATTACTTTAGGATTCTGCGTTGGTATTTTCCAAATAGGAAAAGGTATTGAGTTCGATTTTTATGTCTGCAACATCTCTCTTAATATACCTTTCGATGGAATACTAGGCCATAATTTTCTGTGGGATAATACAGATATTCATACTACAGAGCGAGTACTACATTTTCCTCGAACTAAAACTAACCCCATCGACTTGAAAATTCCTTTTGCCAAAAGCTTTAGTAGCGAAAAATCCATCTCCCAAAATAAGAACGATATTTACAATACCTCCAATATTAACAACCAAATAAATAACATGATACATTCAGTATGAAAGAATAACATTCCCAATAGCAACACATTTTTACCAACAAGCCAAGATAAACAACTACATGGACCAACTTCAAGAAATAAAAATAACGAAGCTTCCGAAACTTCACCTGCAAATACAATGGAGAATTGTAGTGGATTTCCGTAAACTCAATGAAAGCACTATAGGCGATGCATTCCCACTGCCAAGAATAGAGGACATCTTGGACCAATTAGGAAATTCGCGCTATTTCTCAACGTTGAACTTAGCAAGTGGATATCATCAAATTTTAATGGATCCATCCGCCAGAAAAAAACTGCCTTCAGTACAGCTTATGGCCATTACGGATTCCTTCGAATGCCATTTGGCCTGAAAACTGCGCCAGCTACTTTCCAAAGAGCTATGAACCAAGTTTTAACGGGTCTTCGAGGCTTGAAATGCTTAATTTACTTGGGCGACATTGTAGTATATAGCAAGAGCTTAGACGATCACATTAGAAAGTTCAGAGAAATATTCTACAGGCTGAGGAAATATAATCTAAAACTACAGCCAAGCAAATGTCAATTTCTCCAGAAAGAGGTGGTCTATCTGGGACATAAATGTTCCAATGAAGGCTGCGCTCCCGACCCCACAAAGTGAAGTGTGTATATAACTTCCCAAGGCCCCATACTATAAAACAGTTACAAAGCTTCCTTGGTCTAGCTAATTATTATAGGAAGTTTGTGTGGAACGACTTATGTGAGACTTCATTCAACAAGTTGAAAGTATTACTAATCTCACCTCCGTTGCTAGCATACCCAGATTTCACAAAACCATTCGTTGTGACTACAGACGCAAGTAATGAGGCTATAGGGTCGGTGTTATCCCAAGGAACACCAAGAAATTATCGACCTATTGCATTTGCCAGTAGAACTTTAAACAATACCGAAAGGCGATTATCTACTAGGTAGGAAATTTACAGTTTACACTGACCATCAACCCCTTATAGGAGTATTCAATATTAAAGATCCTACCTCGAGATTAATATGTTTCCATCATAAACTTTCAGGATATGATTATGAAATAAAATATAAGCCCGGAAGAAAAAATGCTAATGCCGACGCTCTGAGCAGACTTCCGCAGAACGAAACAACAATTTCGATAACGACAAGAGCCCAAGCGAGCAACCAAAATGGAATTTCTCCTCAGATGGACTTATCATTAGAGGAGAAGATACAGTGTCCACCTGTGCGAGATGACGGTAATACTGAGATATTATCCGAAATAGAGGAAACCAATAGGATAAATGAAACCAGTTTCCGCAAACAGACTTCATCCTTTCAAATATTAACAAACTTAAAGCATATACAGAAAATACTAAAGGCATTTCACTCAAACCCACTGGGCGGGCACCAAGGAATCGCCAAAACTTATTACAGAATTCGTCGACAATATAGATGGAAAAACATGTTAAAAGATATAGCGAAATTCATAAAATCCTGTCCGAAATGTCAGACTAACAAACATAGCCCTCAAATAAAAATGCCAATGATTATTCCCGATACTGCGGAAAAACAGTTTGACAAAGTCTACCTAGACATAGTAGGACCACTCCCTGAAACTCACAATCGATATAAATACATACTAACTTTTGAAGATGATTTAACCAGATTTATGGATTGCTACGCCCTGCCTGACGCTGAAGCAGCCACTGTAACAAAAAATTTTAACGATCAAATAATTACCCGCTATAGAATTCCCAAGAAGCTTATAACTGACCAAGGCACTAATTTTATGAGTGATTTATTCACCCGCTTATGTAAATTCCTACGAATTCGAAAAATTAATATTACAGCCTATCACCCACAATCTAATGGTGCCCTAGAGAGAACTCATAGGCCATTGGCAGAGTATTTACGAAATTTAGTAGCCGAAAATCCTCAAACATGGGATGAATTTCTATGAGAAGCAGTCCACATTCACAACAACACAAGGTACTCCTCAACTAGCCTCACACCAATGGATTGCTTGTTTGGATTTACGGCTGAGCTGCCAACAAATTTAAATCAAAGGATAGAACCTTTATACAGTCATGAAAATTATTTTTACATCCTTAAAAATAAAATTCAAAGATCTCACGCCATTGCCAGAAAAAACATAATCAATAATAAAGGGGCAACGAAAAAATACTTCAACAGGAACAGGCGTAAAGAAACTTTCCAAATCGGCGATTTAGTTCTTCTAAGAAACGAAAGTAAGAAAAACAAGCTATCTCCTGTTTGGATAGGTCCTTATGAAGTGAAGGAAATTACTTCCCCTGTGAATTTAAAAATTCAGGTAGGTCGGAAAGTTAAGACTATTCACGCAGATAGATTAAAAAAAACCACACTTCAAATTAACACCTACACACACACTGTCTATCTCGACGAGTATACAAATAACAATAGTATTGAAACGAAATAAAAGAAATACGTTTTAGGGAACATCGTCTGGCTTATCTGGTGTGCATCGCTCACGGACGGCTCTTCTCAAGGAATAGAACTGCCTTACACGAGTAAGAAATTAGAAGGAACTGGAATAGTATTCGAAGACATTGGCGAAGCCCTAATTTATAAAGACGAATGGAAAATATTTACCACCATTAATTTAGCGCAATTGAAAACATGGGAAGAATATCTGGACTGGAGCAAAAACTCGGTAACGCAAATGTGCGAGCACTACCTAAAACTAGAACGTAACGCTTCACGTGCTCAGAATGTTCAAAACGTGCGCTATATTACGGAAAGAGCGAGGCATATGTTACAAAGACTAGACATGGAAGTTACTGGGAGGCATCGGCGCGCAGTTTTCGACGGCGTAGGGACACTGAGTAAGTTCATGTTCGGCACAATGGACCAACAAGATTCAAACCAAATTTGTTCCCGACTAAAAGATCTAGAGGTTGACAGTAAGCAAAATTTGGAATTATTAAAGGAACAGGTTAGTTTAGTAAAGTCTAACTACGAAAATTCTCGAGAGAACTTTGGTAAACTTCAAGTAGACTTAAATGAGACGAAAATTCAGACATAAGACGTTATCAAAACCTTTAAATCTCAAATAAATTTTACGATATCAGAGATCAATTCACTCCAGGCCAGAGTCACATTTGATGAGGCAACGTCTAGCGTAGTTATTCACCTACAGGAAATAGAACATCAAATTAACACTTTATCCATTATTCTCGGTTCTCTAGCCACAAAACACTTACATCCCCTTACTCTTAGCTATCACCAAATTAGTGAGTTATTAAAGGAACTCCCTCTATCTTTCCAATTAAATACGGTAATGTAGGATCCCTTTATATTACAACAATTTGCATCTGTCGAAAGTGCCCATATAGGAAATCATCTCTTCTGTAAAGTAACCATACCCCTCATTGAAAAGGAATGGTTCACTATAAAGAAGGCCTACTCCTTACCATTCCCGTTAGGAGAAAATATATTCGTGCATTACGAAATAGAAGAATAATACTTAGCTACGGACACAGGTGGAAATAAGTTCATACCCTTAAATGAGCAACAGCTGAAACTATGAGAGAAAATATGTTTGAATAAATCTGCTAAAATTAGAGTCCGCCATTTAGCACTACCGATTTACACTACTCCCCAAAATAATTGCATCTTACTTCTCTTCAAGGGTTGATCTGAAGTCAATGAGATTTGTGCTAAGGCACCAATCCGAAACAATCATAACGTTCTAATAAAAATGAATAGTGAAAACTGTTGGCTATATATTTTCCCTCAGGAATCAGAAGTTAAATTGCACTGTACCGATTTTCAGACAACTATCCGAATAACTCAATGCGGTATGATTTTCCTGAAACCAAATTGCCAATCGCAGATTGATAATCTCCTACTGAAGACTACAAATAAACTCAGTAAGACAGCTGAGGTAGTAGAAATTGACCTTGTACCGAAATTAGATCTTCACCCATTTACAGAAATACTCAAGAGTTTAAGACCCGAAAATAAAGCCTCGAAAATGCATGTCCGAAGTTATAAGCAACATAATGACTTCCTAAAAGAAAAAAAGTGCAGAATTTAATAACCTTGTGCAAAAAATTCAGAAAGCGTAGACAGAGAAACTAGAAACAGAAATAAAAAACAAACCATTGCCCTCGGTTTGGCGGGCTCCGCTCCCATAGTAATCATCTTAATTCTCGCACTAATATTCAAATTACGAAAGAGACACCCCAAAACCATATCTCCTATTATACCCTCAGCCTCCATAGAAAAGGCGGTCCCGCACAAGGAAGCTTCAATCGAACTAAAAAACAAAAATCCTTTCGCATAGGCAAAACCTAAAAAAGTACCAAGCTTAATACGAGAAACTAGCATGAGCGTAAGGCCTAAGCCTGGCGAGTTTGAAATACTCTAATAAAACAAAAAAAACCAAGTTGCCTAAAAATTAGAGTAAAACGATACGACATAAATACACTAGTAAAACATAATTCTAAGTAAAATAACATAACTCAATATACAAAAATAATGTACGAACATATGTATGTTATGATTCTTTCTTTCCTTGAGCACAGCAATGTAATTTAAATACCCCTAGCCTTAAATCAGACCGAAAACATAAAAAAGATGCAATGTGTTAACCGCAACTATAAACTGTAGACTCTCCGCTTTAAGTTGACCTATTACACCCTATGTGTTAACTGTAGCGGTTAAACAGTTATTAACTCATAACCTATTCAGGTCACACCGAAATTAGACGATATTTTTTAATATGACTTGCCAAGGGAACAAATTATCGTTGATAATAGGTTTGAAAACAGGTTTGAGAATAGGTTTAGAGCTAATAACTCTTAAAGGGCTTCAGATAGGACATTGGGTGTAATAGGTCATATTAAAGAGGAGAGTCTGCAGCTTGCAGTTTTTATAAAAAAAAATTTATGTCAACGACCTTTTTTTCAAAAATAATAGAGGTTAAATTAAAAAAAAGTTAAGAAAATCCGAAATTTTTAGTTTAGACAACATTAATTTTTGATGGGAGACGGGTGTGCAGTTGGTTGCGTAGTCCTTGGAAAGGCCATGCAGTTCTCCATACAATGAACTCTTAAGTATGACCGCACATCCTGTAGTTTATAAGATACAAGGTGTTTTGTGAAATCGTGGCTTTTTTTCTTAATCACCCTGTAACTCCTAAACGGTTGATATGGCCCTCCCCCCGCCGTACAATTTTTGGTTCATGTAAGTGACCTCCCGCTCTACTGACCTCCTATTGGGAAACACCCTGTATCTATTATATTATACACAGGACCAAATAGAATAATTTACTCAAGATGTAAAAAAAAAAAAAAAACATAGTTACGTATACCTATAGCAATAACGAATGTAACCAAACCTCCCTAATTTTATTTTTAATTGACAAAAAAATAACAGAATATATTTGAATTAAAATAAATTAGAATAAAAAAAATGCTATGTAATAACTACACAAATATATATTATACAAAGGGCCAAATAAAATATTTTACTCAGATTGCAAAAAAAAAGATAAAAAAAATGTGTACGTAGAAAGACAAATTGTAACGAAGGCGAACACCGCTCATTTTGGCGTAATTCTATTCCATCGTTGTTTTTTTTTTCAAAAAATTCTTGGTTCTGGACAAACTCACTGGCGGCTTAAAGCATTACTTTCTATACGCGAAGATATATGATACATCATATACCTTCTTTTCGATGGTGGAGGAATGTAATGTATTATAATTATATATATATATATTTATAAATTCGTGCCATAAAGCACAAATTATTCATCAGAGGCATTGCAAAATTCCCGACCTGGATAAACATGCATTATTCAATTAATCAAGTACCTTCGAAAAAAGCATTGACTTCTCGCAACCATAGATAAGAAATGAAAGTATGCGCAATTCTGCTGATTTGTTCTGACCGCAGAATTGGGTCACGAAAGTGACGAAAAGTAAGTGCGCTCGAGAACCAAGAAGTAAGAGAGTTTGATTTTTCAGTTTGAACGGTGAGCGGTTTTCGGTCTTCAAAAATAAAAAATTGAATTAGATTGGAAAAGAGCAATTAACCTCAGCAAAAAGAGAAAAAGTGTAGTTTAATGATAATTAAACCGAAGTTGGAAATAAGGAAGTTTTGTGAATTAAAAAGGTGTTAATGATAAAGAGTTTTTTCAGTTATAATTCCTGTCCCGTGAAAAAAAATTACCCTACAAATGTAATAAAGGAATTCAAAGGTATTGCGAGGAACCGTTGTTCAGAGAGATCTGTTTTCCATCCTCCTGAGCTTTCGAAAACACAGGGCGGGATTTACAGCAGACATCGAGAAGATGTACCGACAGGTACTAGTAGCGGCCAAGGATAGAGACTCTCAGAGGATAGTCTGGAGGACTAGTCCTTTCTCACCTATCCAGCATTTTAAATTAACCACAGTAACTTATGGCACATCTTCTGCCCCTTTCCTGGCCACAAGAGTATTAAATCAAGTTGCTGAACACAACCAACATATCTACCCCGAGGCGGCACATTGCATTCGTAACGACTTTAACGTCGATGATACTCTCTCCGGCGATCAATTCCTAGAGGAAACGAAAAGACTAAAAATAGCCTTGATTACAATTCTAATGGCAAGTGGAATGAACCTCACGAAATGGAGATCAAACCTATATGATATATCAGAAAATTCATATGACCACTATCAAGCGCAACATTCATTTACCAACATTGATGACAATTCAGGGATAGGGAAGGTGCTTGGCTTACAATGGGATTCATGAACAGATTTATTTTCCTTTACTACTTCTTCACTATCTGATGCAACAACCACCAAGCGATTAATTTTATGTCAATCATCCAAAAATTTTGACCCACTGGGTTGGCTGTCGCCAGTTGTTATATCTCTAAAGATACTCTTTCAACAACTATGGCTAATAAAACTGGATTGGGACGACCCTTTGCCACCTCACATAGCGGAAAAATGGGAATCTACAAAATCAGAGCTCCTAGAATTGAAAATGATATCTGTTCCTCGGCTTATATGCCATACTCTCACTCAATTGCAAATTCACGGTTTTTCAGATGCCTCTGAGCGCACATACAGTGCTGTTATCTACTATTGTCGACGAAACCGGAAAGGTCACTATAGCTATTGTTGCCGCCAAGACCAAGGTTAGTCCTCTCAAACAGGTTTCGCTCCCACGATTAGAGCTTTGTGGAGCCGTACTCCTCTCCAGGCTGATGTCAAGGGTTCTAAAAGCACTCTCATTTGAAAATGTCCAAGTCTACACGTGGACAGATTCATCAATTGTGATCAGCTGGTTATCTGACATACCACGGCGCTGGAAAACTTACATTGCCAACAGGACATCAGAAATTTTAGAAAGAATTCCCCGTTCATCTTGGAAATTCACAGGACAACCCAGCAGACTGCGCTTCACGAGGATTGAGCCCGTCAAAAATAAAAGAATTCGACTTATGGTGGCAAGGACCGAAATGACTGAAGTCTGAAATATGTGAATGGCCGCGCAAAACCTTTACGTGTGCAACAAAGCAAAGGTTGAAGAAAGAAAAACCTATGTACTGGCTACTCTAGAAGAAACCCCTGATGATTTCGTTTCCTATTTCTGCACTCGATTCTCAGTTTTGTCAAAAATAGTGCGAATTTTAAGCTACGTTCTCAGATTTCTTAGTGCATCCAGAGGAAAGATAGTTTTTGGATTTCTATCGTCACAAGAGTTACAAAATTCTACAATGTTATTCATTCGTCTAATTCAAATTCAGTCATTTTCCGACGATATTGCGAGGACATCATCAAGCAAGAATATCTCCAGTAGGAGCCCTTTACTAAGTCTCGCCCCGGTTTTGGACGAAGCGGGAATTCTAAGAGTTGGTGGAAGAATACACTATTCTAAGATTAGCTACAACAATAGAGACCCAATGATTCTCCCGAGAAATCATCCGGTAAATGAGCTTATTTATTTATTTATTTATTTATTTCGAAAAGTTAAGAAGATATTACACAGACAGAATCCAATAACGCAATACCTTAGAATAGTTAATACAGTAAATCATAATAATAAAAAAATAAAAATAAAGAGAGGAAAAATAGTAAAATAATCCAAGACTACAAAATGTGAACCAAAGCCAAAAATATTATAATAAACAAAATGAAATAAAATAAACTAGAGTTGTGAAAACTAAAAAGGAAAATACAAAAAATTACAAAAATTCATATAAAAATAAGCAATATACAAAAAGAGAAGGAAATCCAGAAAAATAAAAAATAAATAGAAAAACAAAGATAAACTAAAATTTTAAAACTACTGAAAATTCATATAATACAAATTATTCAAGGAAATGAAATTAGAAATTAAAAGCAAAGCAAAGAAAGCCAGAGGAAACGACAAATATTATTTATTGATGTATTATTTATTGTTCGAGAACAGCATGTGTTGCATCTTCATCCTGGTATATCCCTCCTGACTTATATAATCCGTCATCAATATTGGATCATAGGCCTACGAAATGTTGTTAAGTCATTCCTCATAGGCCGGGCGTTAACGACAATTCCTCAAGCAGATTTCAGCTGCAGTACTGTCAGTAGACTGGGTCGTTGGCAACACATTCCATGTATGATGCAAGGCTTTTGGAAATGCTGACATAATGAATATCTAGGTACCTTGCAACACCGACCGATGTGCCAAAAGACATCTACGTCAATTCAAGAACGCGATCTCGTCCTTTTGTGTGAAGACAACACCCCTACAGCCCAATGGTCCAAGGGACGCATTATCCAGATCCGTCCAGGACAGGATGGACACGTTAGAGTTGCAACCATTAAAACGACAAGCAAGATATATAAGAGAGCAATTACCAAACTTCGCAAATTATTAATTAAATAAGGATGAAGAAAACGTAATCTAAATAAATTAAATTAAGAAATAAATTTCTCAACTGCGGCCAGGATGTTTTGTACAAACTGCAATGTAGTAGATCGTAAATCTCGATAAGTTGTCAACACTTTTTTGCTGTAATTATTATTATTGTAATTGAATTTAATTGAATTGTACAAATGTTTTTGTTATTGATATAGATGTGCGAGTGTAATTAGAAACAAGAACGATGGAATTTTAATTCAGTTAATCAGTTAGCGTCGAGAAGCTTGTTTGGAAAAGACCAATAAATTGTAATAATGTATTAATCTGAAGCAAGAAATTGATGAATTTTTATTTACATTAAAACCCTACGTGCTGGGCATATCTATAAACTCCTATATGCTGGAGAACAATAAAAAAGAAAAAAAAACAACAAAAGTCCATACAGTCCATATCGATCAATTCAGTGTCAACAGCAGCAGCCAGTTGCTGATCACTAAAAATTCTTACATATAGAACGAGAGCTAGCAGCGTCACTATCTGAATTAGCATGCGGCCCGTCTGTTTGGTGAGAGGCGTTGCATTTACCTGTGTCTATTCCGTTCCACAGGTAAACAAAGCAGTTTTCAAAATAATTGTAGTTCGATTTTTTTTTCTTTTTTATAGACATAAAAACATTGAATAATATAATTTCATTATTCCCAGACAGTTCTTTTGCTGGTAGTATGTGCCAGAAGCCTTTTTTTTTTATACAAAAAAAATGATTTTATTATGGCTGTAATTTTTATACGAGCTGGTTTAGTTATCGAAGGAACAACATGAAATCAATTTGTCAGGCAGAAATTCGGTTTATTGTCAATATCCAAATCGATTGGAGTGTGATAGGGAATAAATGTGTAAGAGTACGGCCGACAGGACGTTAGTTTTTAATGAAAAAAAACCGTCTAGAACGGTGCCAGCAATGGGGAAACTGTCTAGAAATAGTGAATTTATATTGTTTTTTGCTTACGAAAATAGATAAAAAAAAATCGAACTAAAATCATTTTAAAACTACTTTCTTCACCTGTCTAACGGAAAGGGAACAGGTAAACGCAACCCCTCTCATCAGGCAGCGTAACTGAAGGGTATTTGCTGTGGGAATTACATTTCGGATTCTTTCCTGGCTAGTTGGACCCCTAACCCGTTATCTGCAACGACGAGGGCATACTACAAGAGAAATTTCTTGAGCAGCTGTTCAATACACCCTTATTCGCCAGTGTGTAAAAAACAACAGTGAACCACTACATCCTTATTCACCAGTGTGTAAAAAACAACGTGCCTGGTTATTGAAAAATGTAAACATTTCTACTTCACATAAAACAAGTATATTTCTCTTTGTCACACACATGCTCCATTTCCTTAAAGCTACATGCACTTCTTTCTTTCAAATATTATAATCATTTCTTTATTTTATTTTTTTCAAATGATGTCCTATTCTCGTGGGTAATCTCTTTCCTTTGATCATCTGTTCAAGAAATTCCTCTTGTAGTGTGCCCTCGTCGGTCTGCAATATTGCAGTGTAAAGGCAACCATATATGTGCAAATAAATTGGAGTGCGTTACTTTAATTAACTCCAGCAGGCAGTCCCAAATCAGTTTACAGTTGGTTCTATTTTATTGAAGATCCAGTAAGGCAGCTCTGCAGTCACAAAGATATTATAGATATTTTTGTTCCTGTGGGTTCTCTTGATATTTTTCCTAATTTATAGCTTAATTACATATATGCTGACCCGAAGTCTTGAACCATATGCTCCTGCCCCATCTCCCTCATTTGTTTTGGAGCCATCCGTAAATCAAAAGATTGTTCGATCTAGGCTCAGGCGCTGAGAGCACTCGAATCAATTCAACTTTATTAGATCATTCTCGGCAACCAATAATGCACAAGAATCCGGAAGAAAATTTTCCAGTAATTTATAAGAAACAAGTAAAAATGCTAGAATTGGTCTAAGACCAAGTCTTATGATACCCTAGTAGATGAATGCTCGTTTGTAATTTCGTATAGTCACCCATCTGCGCAAGTTTGAGTTTTGAAGAGGTTTTTGAATATATCTCTAGAACGGTTCGTCGAACAGGAAATATGATTATAACCAACTTTATAGGATTTCATATTCTGAAGAACTTTTCAGTACATTAAAACTGTATAGGAGAGATCGTTTTCACAGGATACGTAAACATCCTAAATATTTATATAGCAACACCAACAAGGAGTTGTCCGACTTGGTCTGTCTTTAAAATTGTATTTACTGGTTTTATGAAAATACTATGTACAAAATTTCAACGCTCTACGTTGACGCGTTCTCAGGCAATGTCGAAATATGTAGTGAAAGTTGAAATTTTTGTATGGCAACCGTACGAAGGAGTGACCCGATTTGCCATTTTCAAACCTAATCTTGCCTTTTGTTTAAAAAGCCCATGTGCAAAATTTCAGATTTCTAAGTACACGCGTTCTCGAGTTATCGTGAGGATGGCCAGACAGACGGACATGCAAAAATCAAAATAACTTTTATTTTTATGCATGGGTCCAATGCATTTTGCTCTAGCATCGTTATTTCTATATGTTACAAACGGAATGACAATCTTAGTATACCCTTTAGATTTCATCTAGGGTATAAAAGAAAATGTTCACGCTCATAAGATATTGCTTTCTGTATGCCCCGATCTGAACCAAAAATTCTAAGAAATTTCATCAAATGAGACAAATTGCTTGGGGGAAAATATTTCAAACTATTTACGAAAAATCAATGCACCTGTCAACAACCAGATGTGAAAAGGCAGATCGCAGAAGTTCTATCGAAAATCCGACCGAAAAATTTCTTGGAATCCTCCAGTGCCTAGATAAGAATTTTGTATGTTCTGCAACTTTCTGCTGAGAAAGCGAAGTATGAGATTGTTTTCACTTAAATCCCGTATGATACACATTTGCCAAATCCTT
Organism: Dioctria linearis; assembly: GCA_963930735.1. Classification (NCBI taxonomy): domain Eukaryota; kingdom Metazoa; phylum Arthropoda; class Insecta; order Diptera; family Asilidae; genus Dioctria; species Dioctria linearis. The sequence continues at coordinate 41,863,016 of OZ005744.1, forward strand.
CAAATCATCTTGATACTAATCAATTTCTTTATTACAGATTTTTCCACATTTCTACATATCATTAGATAAAAAAAGATGGAAAACACAAAATTACGAGTAGATTAAATTCTTTGCTGTGATATGGCGCTATTTATTATCGAAGACTCCTTATTATCCTCATATTCGCCAAGTTTTTCTAACAAATCGCGGACAGTTTTGTGAGCAGATGTCAAAGTACTACAGTGCCGACTCAGTGAGAAGTGGTAAGAACGTATTCTGCGCGGACGTGGCATATCTATATGTATAAAATCAATGGTGTATTGAAAAGTCTTATACCCTAGGCAGACGGACAAAATCTATGATCATTCATACGTAATTGGTTTTTTCAAAAATCAAGTTACCCAAGATTTTGCGAATTAAAACGAAAATCCTGTCAATTTTTAAATGTAATTGACAGCACATTTTTAATAATTAAACTTCGAAGGTAAGGCGATTTTTGTAAAATTGAATTACGACCGAATGATCATTGATTTTGCTCGTCTGCCGAGGGTATTATGTTTTATAAACATTTGTTTTTATTTCCAATAGAAGTTCTTATTACAAAAGTATTTCTTATATCACATTGCTCAATATGAACTTGGCAAGATGGCGCATTTGTGCTAATCTTTATTAGTTTTCCACAGTTGTATTCATCTTCGACGTTGATAATGATTTCACCCTCTACAACTATCTTCTACATCCTATGAACTTTTTCAGCTCTCTTTACATATATGGTTTTCTTTCGAAGCAGTGGTTCAACTTTAGTGTACAGCTTGTGATACGGTATGTAGCCATCATTTAAGCAGAATCCATGAAAATTGTGTTGAAGCATTGCCGTCTTTATGTTCCAGGCCGTCACATCGAATTCTTTGAACGTATTAGAGTGGTACGATTTCGTTCTTCCATTTGTTCTTATGGAAAAATTCATTACTTTCAATTTCAACCTTCTGCGCAATATAAGTAAGCCTCCGTACTAAAAGCTTTATTCAGGAATTGTATTATTTAATTCCTTGTGCATTTACCAGCATAAAAATCTAAGTACTTTCTTTAATAAAATTGTTTATATTTTATTACATAACACTACACATAAAAATGATAAAATGCCTTGAATTCTGTTGCCTCTAACGCATCACCTGTCTCGCTCTAACACAAGTGTGCGTGTGTGAGTGCGCTAAGGTTTTCGAGATATTAGCGATCTTACATTTTCAGGTGTAATCACTAATAGTAATAATTCAAGTTAACCCTATGCTATTTTTTTTATAACAGTAGATTCTAGAAGGTGCCAGTGGATAGAGTATTGGTACTGGTGGGGGACAAAATTTACATCAGAAATCCTCTGCGGGCTATGGTTTTCCAGAAATTAGCGATCTTACCTTTTCAGGTGTAATCCATATAAATAATAATTCAAGTTAACGCTAGGCTCCTTTTTTCATACCATACTCTTATGGTTTTCGAGATATTAGCGAACTTACCTTTTTAGGTGTAATCAACATTACTAATAATTCAAGTTATCCTGGGGAGTTGTAGATATCAGCATGATGTCGCCTTGGATTTGCTGTTTTCTTACTTGAATATTTCTTAGCGAGAAATTTGTAGATATTAAAAGTTCTGGATCACTTTCTATGCGGGTTGTGGTGCAGTGGGGTTCTGGGTATCAAATATTAAATGTTCACCAAACATTAGGCATGCTTCCCCTGATTATGATGTAATTTGATATCGCCACACTTCCTGTTTACAAATTCACATTCCAACTGAATGAGTCATGCACACATGAATTAACAAATCGTCGCAGCTGGATAAAGTAAACAATGAGTCATCATCATGTAGTTTGATATCACCCCACTTCCTGTTTACAAATTCACATTTAAGCTCAATGATTCATGCACACCTGTATAAACAAATCCACACAGCTGAATTAGATTCGCATAAAGTAAACAACGAGACGTTCCTATAAAAGCCCAAGCAAACTCTTAGGAGTTATCAGTCAGTTTTAATTAGTCCCAGTGATAGTTTAAAACATCCAAAAATAAAAATGACAGCCGCTCAAGTAAATAAAAAATCTGAAATAATAAAGAAATTTCGGAAGGATGTGTTGAAGTGTTTGGAAGAAACAAATTCAGTGAATAAAGACAATTGTAATAATAATATAAATATTGTATTTATATATATATATACGATCACCAAGTGGTATTAAATACAGATTAAGAATGTTCATTTTTATGTATCACCAGAGATAACTTACATCTAGATGTGCAAAACCTCACAAAAACGCGGTCATAATTAAACGAGCTAATGGCACTCTAATAGAAAGCTCTACACATTCTCTCTCTCTCCTGCTGTATTATGCCACATAAATTCTTCGCAATGATATCTTTTTTTGGTTGAATAAAAAGTTAGAGAGCTTTCAAAAAGTGTTCCGGGTTTATATGGAGTTTTGCACATCTAGTTGTAAGTTATCTCAGGTATCACCAAGATGACCGTAGAGAAGATAGGAGAAGCTTTGTAAAAAGCAGACGTCCGCTACTAAGACGGGCGCAGTTGTAAACGGCAGATGTCCGTTAGTAGGTACGATTGGCGCAGCTGTAAACAGCAGATGCTAAGTGAAATAAAAAGACTACTTGTTGTTTGTGATTAACTAAATAAATTGATTGTTTATTGGAGTATCGCTACTTAATTTATACAAACGTGAATTTGCTAGCCTAAACAAAATTAATATTAATGTACATGAAGCACGTTATAACTAAACCGCTTATTTGCACTTATGTGCTTAACTCCGGCAGAAAGGTGTGACGCTATATAATTGACCCATTTTACCCTGGCTTGCAAAAATATAAACAAACGCATGTAAACAATTACAGTCACTTCTTAAGGTTGTGACATATATTTTGTTTAGCGTATGTTTTTACTTAATTGACCGATGGGTTTTGGGTCAATTGAATAATGCAAGAATGCAGAATTTATATTCTTGTATTTTCAATTGATTAGGAAATTGTTGTGCAAATTCACATCACACCTTTCCCTTTACAGAGAAAAAAAAATTATAATAACAATCTTTGTTATTATTATTTTTTTTTTACATGCTTATTAATGAGTAATCCAATTCGATTTTATTACATGGCTATGGTTTTGTTTACATACTCTTTATACACTAATTTATGTTCTTATGTTTATGTTTGTGCTATTGATATGAGTTTAATGAAATATATTCCTTAGCCTATTTTTGTGTATTTCTATAATTGTATTTTTATTCTTATCGTCTACTGTACAGTTTGCATTATCTATAGATTTCACTGTGTATGGATCATTATATAGTGGGTCCCAATTCTTTCTATTTCTGGAATTTACTAAGATTTTATCGCCAATTTTTAACAATATTGGGTAGCTATTTATTTCACTTGTTTATTTTCGTTTTTCTTTTGATGTGTTAAGGTGCTCTTTTACCTTATTTATCGTTTTTGCAATCTATATTTCATTTCTCTACTATACAACGCGTGATTATAGACGGGGTCTGGACGGTAGATATTGAGTTCAGATGGTAGGCTTATTCTTTTAGCAAAGTGGAGTTCGAATGGGGTGTATGTGTGTACCGTGTTAGGTGTGGTATTGTAGCAAAATGTATAGTAAGGCATCCAGTTGTCCCTGTCATCTCTATTCTCATAATCGAATGATCTAAGTATTCGTTGAGACATTTGTGATTTTTCTCGAGCGCTCCTATTATTTCTGGGTGCGCTGCGGTGGCAAATAGTTGTTTTATTTTTAAAATTTCGCAGATTTCTGTGAAGACCTGATTCTTATATTCTGTTCCTAGGGCAGTTCTCAACTTGTTCATTGGACCATATGTTAGTATGAATCAGTTGACTACTGCTTTTGCTAGTGTGTTTGCCTCTTTATCATTTGTTGTTATAATCACGATGTATTTATTTAAATCGCACTGGATAGTTACGGCATACCTGTTGTCATTTTGTGTCTTTTGTGAACGGTCCTACTGTGTCTATTGACACTATGTCAAAAACCTTTATTGGCGTGGTTGTTACAACCATTGCTTCTTTGTTGTGTTTTTGATGTTTGTTTTTTGAGAAAAGTTCACATTTGTTGACATATCTAGCCACTGATTTTTTCATGTTGTTCCACGTTTATATATATTTTAGTTTGCTAAACATCCTTGACTCTCCTAAATGTCCCGTTGGGGTTGAGTGGAAGTCGTATAGTATTTGATTTATTTTCTCTATATCAAAGACTTGAATCTGTGGTTTATATATTATCATTTGTATTTTATTTAAAATTTTATTACATGGGCCTTTAAATGCGGTTATATTTATTATATTAATAATTTGACTCTCTGCAGAGATCTTCAGAGTCTTGGTCTGAAGTTGATTGTCAATATACTCTTCCAATGCTTCGAATGTCGCTCTAGTGCGTGTTCTACTGATTGGGTATTATTTATTCTTGTTATCCGCTTATGAAATATTTTATAGTTTAACGCTAGCGTGAGCTCAATTCTTCTGTTATTATGAACGTTGATCTTTAATTCCGGTAATTTTGTTACTTCTGATGGTGCCAAGGCCTCAGTGATACGCAGTTGATCAGACTGCACACTTGTGTCATTGGCTTCTTCTTCTGTAACGTTAGTTTCTTTTCCTTTCTTTTTCATTGAGCGAGTTTTCATTTGTAATATTTTGATCCCTTTTAGATCGAATATATCAAGCTTTATTCTAGACAAAGCATCAGGCCCAGAAATTTCGGTTCCTTTGATATATTGAATTTCGAAATCAAACTCTTCCAAATCTAATCGCATTCGGGTTAATTTCGATGTCGGATTCTTCATTCCGAACAAATATGCTAATGGTCTATGGTCCGTTCGTACTATAAATTTTCGTCCATAAACATATGGTTTAAAATATTTTATAGCCCAATGTATGTCTGTTAGTTCTTTTTCAATTATTGATTTGTTGATCTCTCCTTGTGTGAATGTTTTACTTGCGTATGCGATAGGTAGTTCTTGTCCATCAAAATTTTGGGATAGAATTCCCCCACCTGCAGTGTTTGTTGCGTCTGTCGATATAATGAATTCTTTATTAAAATCAGGGTGTTGTAATATTATGGGCGACACAAGCGCTGCTTTTAAAATATTGAAGGCGTTTTGGTGAGTTTCTGACCATTCAAATATTGCATTTTTCCTGAGCAGTCTATTTAAAGGTATTGCGATATCTGCGAAGTTAGGAACAAAACGACAGTAGTAGTTGCAAAATGCTACGAAACGCCTGACTTCAGCTGCGCTCTTGGGTACAGGATAATTTTTTATAACATCATATTTTGAGCTATCTGGGTGTTCAAACCAACATTAAATAGCCACCTGGAAGTAAAATAGATTAAAAGTTTATAATTCCAATTTTTCTATTCATTGAAAATAGGTTGGGAACGACACGATATACATATATCTACCTACAAGCACATCGATAAGGCAGTTTTTAGTGGAGATAACAATCAACACCTCATAGCTACATTCCACATAAACAAATCCGGGACACAATCTAATAAGAGGAAAGTAACTTGTCTTCGATAACAGTGCGCGAATGAAATGGAATTAGATTAAGTCATCTGTACATTTTAATGTATCTTTAAAATAGCAAATTAGCTATATTTTAATAGGACCTTTATTGTATAATTATAATCTTAATAACTTCAGCTAGGAAAAATTAGGAACGGCAACAAAAAATGCTCAAAATTCCAGTTGCTTTGCACAGCTGTTAGGGTCAATGTACTCTTCTGACCTACGCACAGCTGATAAGATCAACGGACTTTTCTGTCGCTACCTACGCACAGCTGCTAAGGTCAACGTACTTTGGTTACTATGCGCAATGTAAAATAATTTGTTGGAGGCGTGAGCAATTCAGAGGCAATATAAGTCGCAGGCCAACTTGAATCTTTCTCTTTTAGTATCCAGCTTTCATAGATTGCGCATCATTTGGAATTCGACTTGGCTAGTGTAATAAAATATAAATAGTAACGAATTAACTTTATCTTGGGTAACAACTGAGATAAAGCGATTTATTCTGGGTATCAACGGGAATAAATTCTACTAACATAATATCTTTATCTTGGGTAACGACTGAGATAAAGATATTTATTCTGGGTCTCGACTGGAATAAATTGGTTATCCCTGACCAGAATTATCTTCTGTACGATAGGAAAGGAAATTCAGGTTATCCCTGACCAGAATTATCTTCTGTGGAAAAAGGTAGGAAGCACGATTCTTTTTACACAGATTAGCTCTGATACAGATCAACTCTGCCAAAAGAATGGTGCCATTTACTGAATTTCGTCGGCTTTATATAGCCGCTGTAACCAGTTACGTCTTCTCGCCTCTTGGTGTTGCCCTAGCAACGATTGATGCGATGTCTGAATGTACCACAGACAACTGGTTGACGTAATGTCACTTTATGTCATCGACAATTGTAAATATTAGAAGGTACGTATGCTTTTGTACATTGATTTATCTATTTTATTAATTAATTTCGATTGCTTTTAGGTGAACTGCAGCTCCCCAGGGTTCTAGTGGATGTTTCCTGATTTAGTTTGAGCTAATTTAGCCGAGCATATCTAATGGAAATGTGAAAATTATCAGATAAGTATTTTTGTTTATGGTTTCAGAACTTGGTTCTTTGTGTTTCTTTTATGATACTTTAGGTAGATTGAACGTGAAGCTGGGAGTACATAGAGGGATTAGGATTATATTTGCTGCATTGAATTCATCGTGGGATCTTTATATTTATGTGTGCGGACTGAACAATCGTATTATAGCATTAAAAATAAAAGGGACTTTCTCGAACCCCTCGATGCCGTTTTCATCACGGGAGAGGGATGTTGTGAATATAAATCTTGATGCTGATCAATTGATGTTATCATAGAACGAAACAGCCAATTGATCAGCATTTCCTCATTGAGTAATTGCTTTGCGAGATACTAAGTAAGACCTTGCACAATAAGTACAATGCATACAGGTCTTACTTAAGTCTGCCAACGGTAGCCCCATTAAAAGTTGCAGTGTATCGCATTTCAAAACAAACTGAAAATTATTTGGCTTGTTATGAAAGCGCGTATGCCAAATCAGGTGGCTACCTGCTTAAAAATATTCTAATTTGATGCAACATAGCAATGGCCCAGATATGGAACGAATGAGTGAGGTGATATGGTGAATGGCCGGAGAAAGCTCTGTGAGATCTTTATAATATTGCAAAGAGTCAAGTTACGAAAACTCTCTTTCGTGCGGCTTTAGGTAAAAAATACGCGATCGAAAGGAAGAAGTTTTTTTTAAATAAACATTTTTAAATTAAAGAAAAGTTTTTTATGTGGTGAACTTCCCTAATAGAACGAAATACAACAAAGGAGTCGGGAATAATGGAGTTAAAAAATGTTTCACAATGCTCCTCCTTAAGAAACTTGATATCAGATTTGGGTCTGCTGTTAGGTGAAATACTATTAATAGATTTCATAGTGAAGGGAGCTGTATGTTCGATGTGCCTGGAGAAACAGGGATCCAGTTCCACACTGCTGCAAAAATCTGGAAGAAGTAGCTCCTTTTGAGCAAAAGATGCTTTTGATAGATTGGTGATGATGAGTGACCTTTTTTTTCACTAGCAAGGGCTTTACCTTTTTTTAGCTTAAATTTGGTTTCTAATATCGAAACCACACTCTTAGCAGTTGAGTCTAGTTTTATAGATAAATCTTTTAAGCGTTTCTTACGAAGCTGAATGAAGTGGCAGAACCAGCCACCTTCCTGCCAACAAGATGATGCTCCTTTGCAAAGCTGATACAACCTTTGCAAACCTAATCTATAGAAATTCCTTGATAATGCGACAGATAATCGGAGACCTCAACTTTAGCACACTGGATGTGAAAACATCCTGCGCCGGCAGCACAATAAATCCAGCTGATAGCAGTGGCTTTGCGATTTATTGTTTTATACTTGCTTATGGGAATTTTAAGGTTTACAGGAGCAGGATCTACTACATTACAAACACAGCAGCGAACAGTCTTGTCAATGCCTTTATTGTTACCTATGATCAATAACTGATTACCATTATTCACGGTCGGCTGAGTCGGGAGAATCGGGTCAAAGGGGCTACCACAGGTCTTGCTTCCTTTTGGAATAGAAAATATTTGTTAGTTTCTACACTTTTTAACTGCTTTCTTCGTTTTTTTATAATGGATTTGGTTTACGGGTCAGACTGTCAGTTCGAAATTTAATTTTAACTATGATCACCTGGCTGAGCTTTAAAATGTAGCTTTTAGTTTTAATTGCTTGATATATATAGACAAATGTCGTCAAGAATCATTCTCAATAATTTAATTTTAGTTATGTTAGGTTAGTACTCCGATAAGTAATTGCAAATAAATGGTTGTGCTATATCAATAAAAGAAGTTAGAGACTCATGTGATTTATGGTATTAGATTAAGCCAAAGTGAGATATCTGATATTCCATATCATATGAAGACAATTTAATTATAATAGCACTACTAACGGGATACCAAATGCTGGAAACGAATGCGCCTTAAAATGTTATAATATATAAGAAGATAGTCCAAGATTATTCATCAGGAGGTGATTTTATGGTTTGTAGATGCTGTTAATGATAGTTAAACATTGCTTAGTGTTCAAATAGTCCCTTCCAAAGTGAATTGTTGTGCTGGAGTCCTTACTGCATTCGCTTTGGTTTAAACATATAGTTGGATTAATTGCTATATCACTATGAAGTCAGCTCGTATGAAATGCTTCTATTTAGAATTAAGGATTCTGCGCTAATATCCAAGAAGGTTGCTTGCAACGCCAAACCAGCGCCTTCGAGATTCACATAAAAGATTAGTTTAAAATAAACATAAACGCGATAATTAAATAAAAATTCAGAAATTTCTTAGAGATTTTAAATAGCGCGACTTGACAGCTGGCCTACTAATTGTTTTTGTGTTTGCGCCTGTTAACATGTCGTCTATATAGAGGTCGGAATTTAGAACTTTCCGCCCAATAGGAAGCTGGGTGCCTTTATCTTCTGCCAGCTGCTTGAGAGTTTTGAGTGCGATATATGAGGCAGGACCATTTACTGTATTTAGTATGAATTCTTGCATTGGCTCGCCAGGTAGCTGTCGCCAAAGTATCCGGTGATAATCTCTATCCTCTTTAGTGACGCTGATTTGCCTGAACATTTCTTCAATATCGGCTATATAAACGTACCGATGCTTTCTCCATCTTAAAAGTATTTCTGTAAGATCATGCTGAATCTTTGGTCCACGGTATACTAAGTCGTTAAGGCTACATTCAGATTCAGTTTGCATCGAATACAACGCGTGTTTTCGTAGTAGTGCTGTCCTTTTTAAACACGGCATGATGTGGCAAGTAATACACCATAGTTACATATCCGTTATGTGGTTTGGCTGGGCTCATATGTCCCAAAGCGAGATATTCCATCAAAAACTTGTTGTATTCAATTTAAAAGTCTGGATTTTCCATTTGGATTAGGCGGGCAATGGCTACATTTTTAGATTGGCTTAAATGTCCCTTGTCATCTTTAAAATGCAATTGTAACATATCTTCCTTCCTCATATCATTTATGCGTTTTTCTGAAGTGTTCTTTGCATATGTCATTGGTTTGAATTACTGGAATACTGTCTTCAATTTGCCAGAATTTTTCGAGTTGTTCTTGAATTTCTGCGAGTGATAGAAGACTTGTTTGGTTACTTCTTGCCAGGTATTTGGGATACTGCCAAAAACAATCCATCCTAATTTATTTGGTATTTTGGGTTGCTGGTTGTCCCGTTTTGACACCTTCAATTAGAATATTAGCATACACGTCAGATCCCAGAAGCAAATCAGTGGGACCTGGTTTGCTGAAATGTGGATCAGCCAATACCATATTTTCGTATTTCTTAATGTTGATTCCAGTTAAGTCCGTTTCAGGAAGGTAGGAGTTTACTTTGGCCAAGACGAGTGCTTCCACTGCGAGGTTAGTGTCTTGTGTGTTTCGGAGTTGGAGCTTGATATTTACCTTGCTGGAGATTTTGGCAGACTCATATACCCCAACTCCTAGTATTGTTGCTTTGATTGGATGATTTTGTAGCTTCATGATTTGAACAGCCTCTTCTGTCATTAGAGAGACCTGCGAACCAGAATCTATCAGTGCTCTAAAAGACTCTATTTTTCCAAAAACATTTCTTAGCCTCACTACACCAGTGGTTAATAATACGTGTGTAATTCTGGTGTCACAAGTGTGAAAGGTCATGATATCTTTTGCTGTCTAGAATGTACTAATCCGTGGTAGCAGGTGTTTGAGTGGAGTTGAACCCCTTTTCGCTGTTTCGATGTAATAAGCTATGGTGCTTCTTTTTGCAAAAAAGGCAGGTTTTGGTTGATTTGCACCTTTTTGTGCTATTATGTGCTAGACAATTAAGACAAAGATTGTCTTGTTTGACCACTGCGTGTCCGCATTGATAGATGTTGTGAGCTTTCCTGCATACGACACATGTGTTCTTGAATGTAGTGTGGAATGTTTTCTTTAAATTTCTGGTGTAAACATCTGATCTTGGTTGTTTTGAACTTTACATGCAGTGCAAAACTTGATACCGCTTTTCTAAGAATTGTAGCAACTCCTGAACAGATGGCATTTCACTAGGATATGAGAAGCTTTCCTCAAATAATCGAACAATTTCTGGATCTAGCTTCCTCATTGCTATACACACAATTATAGGACCACATTCGTCCGTATTTCAGTTTAGGTTGTTTAATGCTTCTTAGCATTCGCTTAATAGGTCAAACAACGTTATAATGTCTTCCTGACTTCTATGCTCAGTCTATTTGGCGTCTATTATCATGTTCACATAGGTTGTGATTATTTTCCTTGTTTTATTAAACCTTGCCTGAATTAATTGTAAGGCAGTATGGTAGTTGTTACTACTCAATTGCAGGTGAGAAATTACTCTTTCGGCATTTCCTTCCAGGTGATAGATGAGATATTGCACCTTCTCAACGTTACTAAGATGAGGGTTATTATGGATGACATTCGAAAAGATATCGATGAAAGATTTCCACTCTTATAATCTTCGTTGAACCTCAGAATTTTCACTGGTGGTAACTTGGGGAAGTTATCAATCCTTCGAAGATCTTGATGTGAAAAGGCTGATGTATATTGATGCTGAGGTTCCCAAAACGACACGCATGTGGCAGGTAGAGCTGAGGTTTGAATCGGAAACCCATAACTCTGTACGGGTTGCATGGGTGTGGTTATGTTTCTGTTAACCATTGTCGCAGTAGTTTTTGTAGATATTCCTATGGAAGGTACTGCTGGAGGAGTTTGTGCCGTTGCAGTAACTGGGGAAGTTGCTAGTATGGTTTTTGTACTCATATTTGGTACAAGCAGATCAATTTTGGTTGCAGGTGTAGTTTTATCTGGTTTGTCTTTTTCCTGTATCATCTTCATAGTTTGTGTACATTTCTATACCACCTTTGTATATTTCAAACTTCTTTCTGAACAAGTCTTCAGTATGGTACTGCTGCTATACCGCTGATACCGCTGGATGAGTGTAGAAAAGAGCTACATTCAACAGTGTGTTAAATCTTTAGTTGGTTTCTGTTTCTCGGCTCGAACGACCATGAACAGAATTCAATGGTATCTTGAATTACGTTTAATTTAACGATGAACGGAAACTCAAAAGGGTGTTGAGTTAAGTTTATTTTGCTTGGCTTATCCTCTTACCACTGCCGGGCGATGGAAAAGCGCTGGGTTTCTTGGGAGGTTGGTAAATGAAAAAATCAACTAGTTTAATCATGTGAAGGCTATAGGCTATTTATAATAGAGGAAAAATGCTTACAATACAAAAATAACTAAATTATGTTTAAAAGAAATAATTTCTACATAGCAGAGCTATGTTGAATGATTTCAACATATATTAAAATGAATACAAGAAAAAAAGGTATGGTCAGCTTTTTTTGACTGACCTGGTAATCCAAAGAAAAAGCGCTCGTACATGTGTATGGAGAAATAGAATAAAAAACCTAAACATTTTTTATGCTGGGAATCTCTCTTTATGTTGTGAAAGCTATTTTTAGGTCATGATTGCATTGATTCTAATTATGACGGTAAGGAATTCTTATTAATTGTTAATGTGATGAACAAATTCTGATTACACCTGAAAAGGTAAGATCGCTAATATCTCGAAAACCGTAGAGGATTTCTGATGAAAATTTTGTACCCAAACAGTACCAATGGAACCTTCTAGAATCTATTGACATGAAAAAAATAGCCTAGAGTTATCTCGAATTAGTACTAATATTGATTACACCTGAAAAGGTAAGATCGGTGATATCTGGAAAACGAGCCCCCCCCCCCCCCACACACACACCACACACACACACAGCCACACAGCCACAGTCCATCGAAAAATATTCTGGACTTGTGTAAACAAGTCCAGAATAAATGACAAATTTTCTCAGCGTAGAAATGCAACTATGCATTTTCTACCCTGAACGACGGCTCTTGATCGCGATGAAAAAGTTCAAGAGCCGAGTTGTGTCTAAATCCCATACGCGGCAGTAGAATTTTGAAAACGAGTTGGATTTTACACTTGATTAACGGCGGTTCGGGAGTGATCCGTATCTGGATATATTGAAATAAATCGGTTTTGGAATAGGTTTGTGGTTGATGTTTGAAAAAAGGAAAAGGAAAAGGAAAAGTTAACAGTGAGAGAAAAGTTTCTAGATAAAAGGGAAGTTGTAAGAAAGACAAAGGTTAAGTGGTGGTCGGTTCAGGCAGAATTCGGAAAAAAACGAAGATTATACAAGTTAGTATTATTCACTAGCACGTAACATGGGGCTTGTAATATGCAATAAGTGGAAAATGTGAAGAATAAATAAATAGAGAAAATGTCAATATAAGTTGTGTGCGTTACTCAGTGAATCAAACCCCAATTAAGGAATACCACCCAACCGACCAACAGTAGAAGAGAAGTAAGAGTAGAAGCGGTGAGCACATCGAAAAATAAATATGGCATAGGTAAACTGGGTACAAATAACAAAACAAAATATAATAAAATTGCATCCATTTGTTGTGGTTATACTAACCACTTATCACAAAATTGTAGGTACAAAAAATTGTGTTTGCAATAAATGGGGCTATAAAGGGCATTTGCAAAAGGTATGCCCAAATAAAACAACGGTTTTAGTTCGGGAAAATAAAAATAAAAAATGTAACTAATTACGTGTCGTCCAGCCTGTTGATGGCAATTTGTTTACACTTAGTATCAATGAGGCTACTGCGCCAATTGCTTAAATGTGAAAGTGAATGGGGAATTATTGAAGACAGAATTGGATAGTGGTGCAGTTAAGTTGCTTAAATTCGTTTGTGTATCATCAGAAATTTAGTAAAGTCAAATTAGAAGCCACAGATATGAAATTATTAAGCTACAATGGCTCATAAATTCCTCCAGTAGGGAAATGCAAGTTAAATGTACAGTACGCCGACAAAACTCGCGAAGTATAAATAGCTCTATGTTGTAAGGGGTGGATCAGTTACTTTATTAGGTCCAGATTTTATGTGCGATTGCGGTATCGGCTTTCAGAAAGAAAGAAGATCGGGTTGTTAATTAGAACATTTCCTGTAGTTTTTTCTGATCAGTTAGGCAAGTTCAACTACGAAAAGACTAAAGTACATGTTGAAAGAAATGATCTACCAACATTTTTTACACCAAGACCACTGCCATTCAGCTTAAAAGGTAAGGTGGAGACGGAATTAAGAAAATTTGTAATAATGGGTGTTTTAGTACTTGTTAAATTTTCAGATTGGGGTCCCTATTTTAAAATCCGACTGTACAGTCAGGATATGTGGTGATTACAAGATCACTTTGAATAAAGTGTTACTCAATGAAAGATATGTACTACCGAGAATCGAAGACCCCTTCGAGAAATTAAGGGGTAGCACGATTTTCTCGAAGATAGAATTAATTACTGCCTATCAGCAAATGGAGTTAGAAGAGAATTGTCCGTATGGTATCAAGAATCTACCCCATATTTTTCAAAAGAAAATCAGAACTGTGTTGGCTATCTTGCACGGAGTTTGCCGTATTTATGGATGACATATTGATAGGAAGTAAAGACATGAGCGAACACATGCAAATGTTAGAAAAAGTACTTCATCGTTTAAAGGGTGCAGGTTTAACTGATAAAGCAAAAAAAATGTCAGTTTTTAAAAGAATCAGCCCGTTGTTTAGGATTCATTATTTGTGGAGAAAGGTTAAAAACTTATCCGGATAACGTACAGGCAATCTGAGAAGTGCATTCTAGTAGAAATGTGACACAATTAAAATATTTTTTGAGGATGTTAAATTACTATCGGAAATTTCTTCCGAATGTTGCTGAGAAACCGAAACCGTTCTATCATCTCTTAAAAGCAATGTTCCGTGCTCGTGGACCAATAAATGCGAAAGAGCTTTCAATCATGCAAAGGAAATGCTTTTATCTGCTAATGTGTTGGTTCATTATAATTCTTCTTTGCCAATAGAATTATCAGTAGATGCAAGTAGTTATGGCCTCGGTGCAATCCTATGCCATGTATATGAAAATGGGAATGTCAAACCAATCGCGAACCTTACTAGATGCGGAAAGAAAATATAGCCAAATAGAGAAGGAAGATCTAGCAATATCAGTAGCGCTTCGTGGGATCCTGAAGAAGGGAGCAATACATTTTGTGTAAATTATAGCTCCGTTTTTCAGACTATTTCATTGCTACTATAAGTAATTATACATGTATCAAAGTCAATGATGTCAACAATACACAATATAAATATTCATATTTATTCTTGCTCTTGAAAGAGAAGGAAGCCATTATCATCGTTAAATAAATCAGCGATGCAATCAACTGTTTCATTTAATCGATTTACAGCAAATACTGCTTGCCTCATAATTAAGCAAATACAAAAATTTCACTCAATATCCCCTTTCACAACGTTCGCAAAAAATCTAATCATCCAATTCATTCTTTTCAATTCAATTACTATTATAATTGTACTTAAGTATACTCGTTCGCGGGAAGACTTTAATAAAAGCAAGAATCCTACATTATCTCGCAATTAAACAGAAACGTACGTAATATTATAGATAGTCAATATCTTATTTTTGCACAATATGAATAAAATATTTTTAATTTTTTTAATGTGTAATTTTAATAATAATTATAATTCCTATTTATAATTTGTTGAGCCCTGAAGAAGCGTTGAAATACAACGGGAAACGTTGGTGAAAAGAAGAAAACTTGTTTTAATATCCCATACCAGCTACATTTAAATTATTGTTCAAAACAATTTTGTAATAAAAAAGATTCAAATATTTAAAGTCAAACGAGATAATATAATTTTAAAATATTGTTATTGGGTAGATTCAGTTTTGCAATGAAACTTTTCTTGGGTGAAAAAAAAAATTTTTTTACTTAGCCTATAATTTATTTATGAAAGTTATTTATTTAAAAAGTTTTTTAATATATTTTATTTTCTAATCATTACATTTTTGCTATAAACTCGTATAGCAGGACATACAGTACCTTTACATGAATACTTGAGTACATGGCTTGAAATCCAGTTGAAGCTCAGGTAGGGCGGTTGATTGAATTAATTCCAATTACTTGAGTTGCCTGAATATTTTAAAGCAAAATGATTTGTGTTTTATATTTGGATTTTTTTATTTTGTCAAGGGAAGCAGTGCTTCCTTTGCTACCAATGAGGAACCCCCCTTGAGCAATATATTTCGAAGTAAAATACTTCCATCATTATTTGTATGGGCGTAAATTTGTTTTGAAAACAGACTGCAAACCTTTCGTTTACATATTTGGAGTAAAGCAAGAATTCCTTAAATGGCAGCGCAGCGCATAGATTGCAACGATATATATTATTTTTATCGGGAGATGATTTTGATATCAAATATGTCAAGATGACAGTAAACAACACAGATCTTCTTCCGCGATCCCCTTTACACTATCTAGAAACCAGGGACAATGATAATCAAATACAAGATTTATATTTAAATCTTACAAGTTAGGAGCAACAGTTGCCGTTTGATGCACAGTTGATTGCTAAGGAAACGGGAAGTGATAATATATTACACGTGGTAAAATAATTTGTGTTTAAGGGTTGTTAAGAAGAGTAAGCAATAATGAAGTTTTGCCCTTTTGTAATATTCGAAATGATCTGTCGATTGAAAATGATTGTATTCATCGGGGATTAAGAGTAGTGATTCTTAAACGTCTTGCAGAGTAAAGTGTTACAAGCATTGCATTCTTCCCATTTCGGTGTATAAAAATGAAATCTTTGGCTCGCAGCTATGCAAATTGGCAGAGAATTGATCAAGACATAGTGCAGGTGGCCAAAAATTGCACCATTTGTGCTATGAACCAAGCCGATCCGTCAAAAGCTACTATATATCCTTGGTCATGGCCTAAGGTACCATGGGATAGAATACATGTAGATCTCTGCGGTCTATTTATGTGAATGTATTTCCTGGTATGTATAGACAGTTTCAGTAAATGGCCTGAAGTAATTCCAGTTCCTAACATAACTTCAAAAACTACCATTGCGAAATTTGTTTCAGAATGGGTATTCCGAAGACTCTCGTTTCAGAAAATGCCACAGCTTTTACATCGGAGGAGTTCAACTGGTTTTGCCAAATGAATGGTATATAACATTTAACGGGAGGGGCGCATCATCCGGAATCTAATGAACAAGCGAACAACTGTGTCAAATCGTTTAAAATATCAGTAACAAAAATTATGGCAGAATGCAAGAGGCTGTCGGTCGCTCTAAGTCGTTTTCTTTGTAACTATAGATCTCCTCATTGTACGACTGGTGAAATACCAGCTAATTTAATTTTTGGAAGGCAGCTTAGAACACGATTAGATTTAATCTGGCCCAAAGACAAAAACCGACTGGACAGAAAACGTAATACAAAAATACGGAGGAGTTAAAAGTTATGGGGAAAGAGAAGATACACTTTTGAAGTTGGGGAAAATGTGTGGATTCGAGAGTTTACAGGAAATAAAAATTCTTGGCCTACAGGTAAAGTTGGGGAAATCAAGGTTAACCAGACGTATATATATTAGCTTAGAAAACTCGGGGAAAGGCGAAAAGGACACCAAAACCATTAAGGCTATGATTCAAAGAAAGCAGTACTAAAAAGGTACTCAATAGTTATTTAGGTTCCAAAGTGGTAAAGGAAGATAAAAGAAGCTTACCAAGCATATCAAAAAATGAAGAAGAAAGGAGAAGTTTAACGCCACCCGTATTGGAAAGGGAAATTACAGTTCTAGATAAAACAATTCATAAAACGCCAAATACGTCGATAGGAAGTGAAGATGAGGAATTTGTATCCCCTGAATAAGAATTCCTCGTTCCAAACAAAGACAAGGCCCCATAGAATCGGCAAAAAGAAGCGACACTGATAGCAAGGAATAGTGGCGGTAATGATATACAAAAGAAACGTCAGCAACCATCTCATAAGGTTAAGCGCCCATCTACCCATCTACTAAAATATAAATATATAAATGATAATGAAATAAAAAACTAAGGAGAAAGATCACAACAATGGAATTTTAAAAGAATTTTCTATGAAGCAAAACAATGATTTCTGCAGTTACCTGGTGCTCGTACAGATATTAAGAGTATGGAAAGTAGAGAAAGTAGAAAAGTATTTTTTTTTTATCTTTTTATTTGAAATAATGTTAATAAAGGTAATGTTGAATTAAAAGTTACACTCGTATGTACAATTAGAGGAGGAGGAATTGTAATGTCTATCGTTGAATGCAGCTCAGTGCGTAAAGCTGAATGCAGTTCAGTGAGTTAGCCGGAAATCGGCTCCAGATTCACTGGCAACGGTGACGACACATGTTCTCATATATTAAAAAGTGCTTGAATGTCAGGTCAGACGTGGTTTATATATTTATATATTTATTTTAAGTTTCGAATTTTTATTATAATAATTTTTTTTTTATAATATTGTTGGTTCACACTGAAGACACATTAATTATGCAATTACAAATATGTTCATTTTTTTCTTCAGACAGCCACATCGATGCCGAGAACTTTCACCATCAACGCACGCGCGAAAAATACATTCCTTTATTATGTTATATCTGCGACATGTATTAATAATGTACCGCTTCTTTTTGATTTACCACTAATTTTGTAATTTATGTAAAATTCTTCCCTCTTAAGAGATGCGACTATGTATTATTTTGTTACCTTTAAAAAATACGAGCATACTGGGTTGGTGTTATTATTATTTTTTATTGGAGCGAACCAATATCCTAATTTCTCCATATTTTTCGATCCTGAAAACCTATCTTAGATAGGTACACCTTAATATATAAGAATTGTCTGACAAGTTTGGAATAAAAACATTTTTTTCCAACTACTATAAGACTGACGAGAAAAGCTGCAGTTTTCCTGTTATTATTACTCAATGCCTATTAACCCTGCTGGAGGGCTTTTTCCTGCGTATTTGGAAGACAGGACATTTTTTGTTAACACTGATGACCGACTGTCGTCCCCCAGAGCTATTGCCTCTGGGGTTCCATAAGGAGCTATCTTAGCTCCCCTCCTATTCACCATTTATATCAATGGATTCACTAAAGTGATGGGAGATATCAAATGTCGCCTTTATGCTGACGAATCGCTCAATATAACTCTGGGTGATGATTCATTCATACATTCATGATAATGCCCATATCCCTAATGATATGCTTCCCAGCCTGATTCTTCTCAACGAGATCATCCCTCTCCCTACTAGACCTGTCAAGAACCTTGGTCTTCTCTTGGCACCCACCTCACATGGCGGCCTCAGATTGCCAAAGTGTGCTCCCGAATCTATCACGACCTTCGCTCTCTTTACACAGTCTCGCACCACCTGGCCCGGCATATCAGACAATCCCTGGTAACATCCCTGATTATGCCACATTTTGTTATGCCGATGTTGCTATGTACCCCTGCAGGCGTCTTAAATTGCTAAATTGAACAGAGCAATAAGGGCCAGCGGGAAATACATTTTTCGTCTCAGGTGATACGCACACATATCTCATCTAGTTCAGCTATTTATGCCTGAACCTCTCGACAAGCTATTAGAACTAGGAGCTCTATGCTTCATTCATAAAGCCAGGTGTGGCTCACTCCCAGCTTACATAAGTCAATTGCTCTCATGTAGCAATCTTAACGGCACCAGACTTGTCCTTCAGAGGTCACGAGCTCGATTTGGGTCTAATGACATTTTGGACAGGGAGTTTGCCTCTGGAACACACTTCCTGAGGCGGTTAGGAAAGTCTGCTCCCGCAAGCAGTTCAACGAACGCGCTTTGCTTAACCTTATGGACCCCAATGCACGCTAGTGTATACTCCGTCGGCGCACTAGCCCTCATTTCCGACGCACTCTGCGAGGTGGTTTCCAGTTCCTAGTTTGTTACTTCTAATTTCTAAATTCTAATATTTAATTTATATCTAATTTTTAATTTTTATTTTAAGTTAAGGCTTATATTTAGTATCTAGTATTTTGTATTTCCTATTCGTACTTTGAATTTCTTACACACTTTTTCATATGTGATGATTCACATTGTAACATTGTACCGCTGTATATTTATCATTTATTTTCACTACTGTACTGATGTACCTAACGTTGTAACGCAACGTAAGCTGAGGTTCTTCAATAAATGCTGTTCTATTCAATTTTATGCTTTAGAAACCTAGAAGAACAGGAGGGCTGAACACTTCACCAAAAATTTTGAAATTTTTGTTTGAAATCCATGAACGTCGCCCTTTCAAATGGTACGTCACAAGATTTAAAAAAAGTTGTTTGAGGGGCGCAATTAAAAAAAATATATTTTATAATCTTTGACTGTTAAAGTATGTATATGCGCGGTATGGAGACCTAATATTCTGCCAAATTTCAAATTCAAATTTCACTGAAGAAAATATTCGTTGTACCTTTTCCCATAAATATTGTGGTATTTTGTAGTATACATTTTTATAGGGAAGTTAATATTATATAATTGTTAATTAAGAAATTTCCTTCCCACATATGTATTTGAATTTTTCAATGAATATTGAAATAATCACCTTACGCATAGCAAAACACTTTTTTCTTTAGGAAATTCTACTAAAAATATGATGAATTCCCATATCAATATGCTGTATTGTAATTGTATATCATAAGCAACCTGCTGCCAGGAGGAATGCAAAATTTGATGCTTGTTCCGTCAGTCACCGTTCGCCAGTACAGATATCTTTTGAAAGACTGAATGATGGTAAAACTTTAGAAAAAAACGGTAATTTCAACACTTTTGGTGAATTAAAATACTTAACAAATACATCGCACGAAGAGGACTAAAATTACACAAAAAATGTTTACAATACAAAGTATTGATTTTCTCTGGCTGTAACAGGAAAAGTACTTAACTTCTTTAATCACGCTCAGTCGTATCTCAAATCAAAAAAAAAAGTAGGAAGAGAAATAGAAAATTTGCTGGCCGTTCAAAATACATCTCTTGAAAAATTTATTAAGCTTTCGAATATGTTTTTACATATATTTGATATTTCCGCAAAGTTAGTCTATAGATGTAAACCTGCAGACAAATTAATTTTGAGTTTATTTTCATCTGACTCAGTAATGTACTAGAAATCTATGTTTTTATATATACCAAGTGAATGTAGATACTTCCCAAACATACTTCAAAACTCCTGTTTATTTTTCATATCAAACAGTATTTATGAGACACGTGAATATTTCATATTGTAATACCTACATCCAGCAATGTCTAGGACATTCTGCTATGATATACCCTAATATGCAGATTAAAAACTAATAAAATTATTATATATTATCTTTGGTAATTCGAGAATCTTTTCTATAGTAGACCACGCTAAGAAATTTATCATATTATACAATATGGCTGAATTCACTATTTTTAATAGGATTTGTTACATATAATAATCCATCGCTGTCACTAAAATGGTCATAGTTATAGTAGTACAGCATCCCGCCATTTTCGAGAAAAATATCTCTGACACAGATAGACAGACAGACCGAAGCACGAGCGATCTTATAAGGATTACATTTTTTCCGTTTTTTGTACGGAACTCTAAAAACGAAGCTTTTGTCTGTTTAATAATTACCCGACATTTTTGATCTTATATTTACAATTTTTATAAAAAAAAAACAAAAAAAACGTGTACCTACGAGCTTCAATTTTGCGAATCCATCATTATTTTTATGAGTTACAAATGGAACTTCATATCTAGGGCATAGAAAACGAAACAGATTCGCTTGGGGAAAGCACAACCTGAACAAATTAATTATTTTGATAAAAATCTACATTTTGTTACTTTTTCTTATATTGAAATAAACTACATACATCGGAAAATTCCTCTAAACATCAGATACAGTTAGACATAACATAACCTAATTCTGAAACCATGTACGTGCAACTGAAGTCAACTGATAACATTCAAATATTTCATATTACCGTTTTTTTCAACGAAAGGTTACAGTTCAAGTTCACAAGCTTTCCTTAAAGCAAATGAGCTCATCCTCAATCTCTAGACATTTTTCAAGAAAATTACGGCAATAATCTGGCTACTATGTAAACTAAGTACAATATGGCTCAGATGACGGGATTTTTGAATTTTTGTAATGGTTGGGCTTCTAGCTGTAAAATGTTTGTAATTACACTGGCTATTGCATCTATAGCAAGTAAGTACAGACGCTTATATCTGCAGTTACCCTACCATCATGCAGGTTGCAATATAGAAAGACATCTTGTCGCCTTTGAAGCAGTCCTGCAGCTCGGTTCATACCTGAGCTTATCGCTTTTCTTTGTAGTTGTATACAAGAGCTAACGGGGTAAACGAACTTTTTTGGCTGAGATGGGCACTCCATACTAATGAGAGCCGTTCGTATTGCTACTATGCGCATGTGTCTGGTAATGCGACGCGCTTCTCAAGTAGGATATCCTTGACTGGTGGTGAATTATTGCTAATTTTTCACATTTTTCATAAGGATGGAAAATTACAACAGCTATATAAATTCATTAACTTTTACGCCCGACTGTCAGCCACTGGAAGAGGTAAAGAGGATACCGTTTGAATTTTTCATAATCCAGAGTCTGGTTTTTCGCTTTGTTTTGGAAATTGGTTTGGGGAAATTATTTGGAGGATATCTGTTCTTTCGGAACATGAAAGTAGAAAATGCGATAACATTCCATCAATTATTGGAATAGAGCTTTGTATGCGTATTTCCGCTGTAAAAGACTATAACAACTAAAACTGTTTTCAATAAATCCCAAATACCTTTCGCATTGCATTTGACAATTTATAAGATCTGATTGGAAATTCAAACATATAAATTTTTACAACTCCATTCTTCAGGTTTATAGAATATATTATCTACACGAATTAAAAAGGACTATTATGGCTATTAAAATCCTAAATAAGCAGCTTTTACTTTTATTTGTTAAACTAAGGAGCTCGCATTTACAAAAAACAGTTTTATAAGAATACTTTAAGTAAAAAATAAAAAGCCTATGTCACAATAGACCCGACAAAGACTAGGTATGACTGTAATACACTGAAGGACATAAAATAGATAAAAAATTGAGGTGCAGGTTTAAAAGCTAGCACCAAACTTAGTAAACTAAATATTGAGATTATGGCTTCAATGAAGAAAAAAATTTGTATTACGTGGCAACTTAAGCGAAAACAAACAAGGAAAAAGTTAGAGTTGGCTTAAGATCAATTCTTGCGATATACTAGGATGAATGCCCGTATATAATTTCGCATGGTCACCCTTCTGTGCAAGATTTTGGTTTTTCGCACCTATTTCTAGAACGGTTCGTGTTAAGAAAGTGTATAATGTACAGTTGAAAGAGAAAAAACCAAACTGAATTGCGTATAATTGGAATAATAAAAGTTGAATTGTGTGAATTTATGTACAATATCTGTATGTGCGAATTACGAAAATAAAGAGAAGTAATAAAAGTTTAATTATGTGAATTGGACACTGATTAAGTGTTTAAATTTATTTGTGAATCTTTATGTAAAGCCCCTCAACCCCTTTCCGCGGGGTGTATAAAATCTAAACACCACATTCGGCGTAGCCGGTAGGATACGGAATAATTAGATAGCGTTGAAATAGACTTTAAATTATAATCGTCTAGTAATACTTCAACTGATACTAAAGGTGCTATATCCGAATCCAAACCTACTTGAAAGCGATAACGAGGCTATTTGCGATTTACAAAACCAGTGTAAACAAGAATTAGAGCAGCCACCATTTAATTAAAATTAAAAAAAAGTGAGGAAGAGACGAAACCTGCCAGGAAATAACCGCCTATAAACATATAGGGACCTACCAACCTACAAGCATTGAAGAAGAAGTGAACTTGCAGGTAATAGAGCCGCCAGCAGCCTTTCAAAATAGAAGGCTTAAGAAAGAAGTGAAGAAGAACTGCTTAGGAATAAAGCAGCCTACAGCATACAAAAATACACTAAGCACATTATATAGTTACCTTCTCTTTATTTTTATTTTTATTTTTATTATATGATATATAATTCAATAGCAGTGTTTCGATGCGCCAAATTTTCTGAATTTTATTTTACCAAACGAATTTTCGTTTATATAAGTAATTGTAATTAATTTTTTGTGATGTTACGGAATCAGCGATTTTTTTTTTACCCCAATATAGAGTTTCTGAATTTTATTCTATAGTCACCTAAAAATTAGAAGTTTCATTTTCTGAAGATTACTTTGTTTACTGTGTGTGAATACAATGCAATAGTTCTTTTAAATAAATTTTGAGCTTTTAGATGCAATTTCATTAGTGAAATTATAAAACACTTTTATTTTTTCGGTATACCGCAGGTCTATATCAGAAGGCGCAGATTCCCCTAAACCCAAAAATAGTGAAGTAAGTTTTCTGCTAGGTGATATTGAACCCCTTGAAGAAACAGTACTGCGATCAGGTCACAGAATAGCGAAACCTCCTACTCCCACTACGAGTTCTGCCGAAACCTTCATAAATTAAGTCCTTTTCAACCACGGCTACTGATCTACTCTTTAAAACCGCTGAAGAAACGGACAACCAGATTAGGGCATTCTGTGAAAAAATTGCGACAGGATCCACCTTAGTTAAATAGTTGGTTCAGAAAAATCAAGATCTTTTCACTGACTTGGAACACTTCCAAGTAACTTCTCCACCTTCCGAAATAACGCAAGCTCGAACTCTTTCTGTCTTACTTCCGAGGGTCGATCACTTACTCGCCTACAGCTTCTTGTATTGTGACCCGAAGTCTTACACCTCTGACAATAGATCGAGTTATCGGAGTCTCTGCAGTCTCTCCTCAAACGCTTTGGTTGTCCACACTTAAAGCAGGTAATGGGGGCTGAGTTTCGTGGAAGACCACCATGTGCGGTACGTCTAGGATCGTCACTTGCGATGCCTGCGTAAGGCATAGCCATACCGTATTTAATTGCGCTACGAAAAAACGATGGGAAGAAAAACCAGAAAACCCGGGAAACTTGACGGCGCCGATCGGACACCACCCCGCTCTTTCTTAGACATAAACAAGAGCATGAACGAAGTAAAAAGAGTGAAACAAAATTTTTGATGGATACTGCCTCCCAGGAGGAAAAGGAAAACTTTCTGAAGACGGGAACCAAAGTAAATAAGAATGAACAAATTCGAATAAATTCAGTACATGGCAAAGAAAATACTTTAGGGACTTGTAAAGGAACTTTTGTGTTGATTTCGGATTTAGTTTGAAAATTAAATGTAGTAAGTACGGGTACTAATATTCCGGAAGATGGATTGTTAGGAAATGACTTTCTCCAAGAAAATTGCAATATCGAAGGCCATAGAAAACGATTACTTTCTCCTTGCACAGAAATCAATAAAGTAGAATTTGAAGTGCCGTTTGAAGAAACTGCTACGCAATAAGAAGAAAGTTCAAGTTCCAAGGCTAGTCCAAAGTTTGATTGTGGGAAGGAGACTCAGAGAGCAACCCGCAATCTCGGCAAGCCAAGGCATGCTGAAGAAAAGTCTGCCCGCATTACGCCAGCTGATCAAATAAAAGACTCGCAACAAGAGAGTAGCCCTGAACAATTAACTAATGTTCAGTGCCATAAGGAAAATGAATTGACTTCGAGAGAAGTCCATATTCCTGCTCGATCAGAAGTTTTGGTCAAAACAGCTTGTCCAAATGAAGGAGATTTAATTTGTTTAGCCGAAGAGCTAAGCCCTGGAGTGTTCATTTCAAATTGTGATATGATTATGAGGATATATTTAATTTGAAAGACGATCTTTTGACGTACACTCCAGTACTAAAATATAAAATACTGGTAAAAGAAAACCAGGCACCAATTAACCAGAGGAACTATTTACCACAGAGTCAAAAAGAGATAATAAACGAACAAGTTCAGCAAATGCTCAGAAATGATATCATATCTCCTAGTAAAAGCCCAAGGAACTCCTTATTACTGGTATTACCAAAAAAGCCTGGCTCGTATGGTACCAAACGATGGTGAATTGTCGCCGGCTTCCGCAAGTTAAACGAAGTTACTGTCAAGGACGCTTTCCCGTTACCGAGAATCGAATAAATATTAGATCAGTTGGGTTACGCAAGATATTTCACAACTTTAGATTTGGCAAGTGGTTATCATCAAATACAAGTAGATAAACGAGACAGAGAAAAAACTGCCTTCAGCATTAATTATGGCCATTATGAGTTTAAACGGATGCATTTTGGACTCACCGGAGCGCCAGCAACGTTTCAACGCATAATGAACCATATCTTGACGGGTTTGCAGGGATTTAAATGAGTCGTTTATTTAGATGACATTGTCATATATGGAAAAAGTCTGCATGATCCCAACGCCAAACTGTTGCAAGCATTCCAGAGGCCAAGGGAAAATAACCTAAAATTACAACCGGAAAAGAATCAGTTCTTACGTTTTGAAGTTGTCTATTTAGGACACAAATGTGGTAAGGAAGGTGCCTTGCCAGACCCTGCGAAAACTTTAAGTGCCCAAAATTTTCCAATTCCCAAAACAGTTAAACAAAGGCAATCTTTCTTGGGATTGGCAAATTATTACAGGAAGTTCATTCGCGAATTTTCCAAAATAGCATCTGCAATAAACAAACTGCTGAGGAAAAATGTAAAATTTAAAAATTCGTTTTGTGTGCTAAAAAATGCCTTAGTTACACCTCAGTAGTAAGGGGGCCACCTCCCGTTTAAACTGCACTAGGTGACGTAGAGATAGCAATACAAGGGGCCCCACCTCGAGGTGGGTCTTATCATGCCAATGCCATGATCCCTTTCACCCCTGCTGCAAGTGAAAATAAAAGAAAAAATTATGAAAACCATTTAGCTAGTGGGTGTGAGCAAGGAAACCTGTACAGACAACCATACAAGGTTAGCCCACCTCGCGGTGGGTCTTATTATGCCAATGGTAGTGAGTGAGACAAAAAGATGTTTGCAAGGTGTTCGGTCCCTTTCACCCCTGCTGGAACTAAAAATAAATAGCAATACGACGAAGACCATTTAGTTAGTGTGACGAGTAAGAAAAAGAATCTCTTCTTGAACGAAGTGAATTTTTATTAATCAAAACGAAACCGCCTTGCGAAGAAGAAAAAAGCGAGAGAATTGCTGTGGGCCTGCTATCATAATTTTGCCGATCAGATCTTTCACCTGCAGTTGGCTCTCAAGAAATTTTCCGGTTTTATAGTAAAATTTCTGGCTTTTTTTTTTTAGATAGATACAGAACTGTAGAGGTTAACAATATATAAAAGCGAGTAGAAAATGAGAACGTAAACAAAAAGAAAAAACGAAAATAAAAAAGAGTCGACTGGCCCGCAGATCTGGTGCGGGTACGTATGTAAACAAAGGGGCTCAGGCCGGTGAAAACAGGTTGCCGTTTGGTGAACTTGAACTGTGAGAAATGAAAAAAAACACGATATGTAGGTTATATTAATTTTTATTCTCACTGTGTCATCTTTTCCGTTGCGAAATTCTTGTGTTGAATCGAAACCAGAAAATTTGATTGTAGGTGTGTCATTCAACCTGCTTATTTTTTATTTAAATACCCGGTAAAAGTAATAAATTTCACAGCACAATCCTAAAACAATAATTGTTCCTGCTGCAAATTTTAATGTATTAAAGATATATCTTGATGAGTTTGACTGCAACAATGGCTGGTTGTACGGGCCACAAACATCCCTACCGTTTGCGTAGACACACTTTGGGGAGAGAAGTATATGTTCTGCTTCAATGTCTTCTGGGGAATTCATAGCACACATTTCCAGGGAGCAAAAGTAGCACATTATTTTATCTTTAAGATTTGTGTAAAAGAACCCGCTTCTTGCTAGTTTGCAATGCTTTCTGTCATCTAAAGGTAGATTATGGAAGGTTTTTAAACGGTCAGATTCTTTCTTTAAGAGTAACATGATGACTGCGTTTAGAAATATTACAATACGTCTTTTATATCAATCCAGGAATTATGTTTTGCTGAGAAAGCGAACCACTACACAAAGACTTTATTTCCACGTCTTTTTAAAATTTGTTCTATAATGTATAGGGTAGGATATTTCACTAGAGCCAGTTCGAGTTCATAAAACCTCCCTTGAATTACATCTCGTTCGTAATCCTCGAGAATATAAGTCGTTGGAATTGTTCCTTTGACCTTAGTTATTTTAAATATTTCAGTAGACCAGTTAGGTGTATAACCTTTCTCAAATATATGCTTATATATACTTATACGGACAAAATCGCCTTCTGTATATTTCGGTTTTTATTTTATTTTTGGATATTTATATACAGTCGATAATAAACGTTTTTCGTTGCGTGGACTAACATCTACAGGCCGCATTTTAACCGTGCGATGCTTTGTTGTATTATAGGTTTCTGTTAACTTTGCTAGCAGGCTAATCCAATGATAATTCCCGTTCATACTGAAATCTTTCCATATCAGGCATTTTAAACTTCTGTTAAATCTTTCTACAATAATGGTAAATATAATATCGTTTTAGAAGCTGTTGAACCGGTTTACTAAAAAACTCCTTTCTATCATGTGCTTGTAAGTTTCTTGGAATGCGGCCTCGAGACTGCATTGCCTTAACAATTTCTGAAGCCTTCTTACTTTTAATTGGTAATGCCCAAGCATGTTTCGAAAAGGTATCAATTATAGTAAGAAGAAAACGAAAACCCTGGTTTTCTGATGAGTACGAACCCATATCGAGCAAGTCTGCCTGCCACAAATCATCGTTACCCTTAATAGTAACACTCTGTCGTTTAATGTTCTTACGAGCTGGTTTATCCAGTTCATTAACGACTTGTCTTCTGCTCATTTTACCGAATGTATAAATACGGCCAATGAACAACAGCTTTATATAAAATATTTTAAAACCAGCAATTATCAAGTTTAATCATCCGTTTACAATGATGGTCACAGGGCCTTCAGGCTGTGGAAAAACAACATTTATAAAAACCTTCTAAATAATATATTTTTAACTCGACCGCAAATAACAAGAGTTATCTGGTGTAATACAGAACAAGGGTCTCTGCCATCAGATACCACATTCGCTAACATCGAATTTATTGATTGTATTCCTGAAAAGTTTGTAAATTATATACAAGTACCTACATTACTTGTATTCTACGATATGATGTTAAATGCTTTTAGCAGACAGGTTTGTGAACTCTTTACAAAAGGATCACAAAATGTATTTCATCAGGGTAAGTTTTGCCGAGACATATCACTTAACTGTAAACACCTCGTTGTGTTTAAAAACCCTCGAGATAAGAGCCAGTTTATTCATTCAGCGAGGCACATTTATCCAGAAAAGAGCTCGGAGCTGTTAAAAATATATAAAGAGATTACTCAGGTGCCACATGGATATTTACTGATAGATTCCACTCAGGATATCAACAAGGTGTTAAGATTCCATACTGATATTTTTAATAAGATATTTACAACTTGTTTCTGCCCGCCTTTAATCAGTAAAAATGGTGTGACGAATGAATCAATTAAGGGACAACAAGCATATGATATATGTTCGTAAAACAGCGAAACCGAAATTAAGGCTGGCCATTATTAAAATTGCGACCCCGAAGTCATAAAAACTCTTTGCGAAATTACTCTTAATACTTTGAAGGGAAACCATATCCCTCATGGAAAAATATACAATTCGCTCTGTAAGTATAAAAAGTATTTGCGAAAATTAGTTGTTGCAAAAAGATCTGTTCCCAGACAACCTAAAATACTGATACAGCGAGGAGGCTTCTTACCAGTGTTGTTAGAGTGTATTATCAGGTGTAATTGGTTCATTAATCGAGAAATATGTTTCAAAAAAATAATCTAAGTAAAATGTTACTTCTTTCACCAGACGTTCACGAAAAATTGAAAAACGAGAGTCAATCTAGGTTCGATAAGACTATGGATAAAATATTAAAAAACAAGAATTTATCTGATAGGGGAAAATGGTATAACTACCGAAAGGAGTTAATAAAGTTTTCAAACTTAAGACGGAAAGCTGTGCGGGTGTCAGATGAAAAACCAAATATTCACATACCGCAAGAAAAGCAGAAAAGTTTGCGGGACAGTACTACTCAAACTAAATTTATTTTTAAAGATGAAATATCAACACAAACATCACCCTTAAAAGAAAATACAAAGAATGGAAGAGGTTTCTTCGAACTTGCTGAAATATCACCACCAAGACAACCGTTGTCACCTGCTAGCAAACTTCGCTTGTTAGCTTGCGGTATAGGAAAAAGTCTCAAAACAACCTTCAAAAATACCTAAGACGATTTCTGAAACCAAGCCTTGCGATAAAGATTATAAGGTAATCATGGCTGAGGATGGTATAACCCAGTACACTGTACCTGCAGAAACGAGGATAGATGAAGCTGCGAACATATTAAAAGAACTCGACACGGAAAGTACTACAATTGACAATGGTAGAAAACCGTCCAAAAATCAATCTATATTAAGGCCTTCTCCGCTAGATCCGAGCCAATATATGATTCGTTGCCAGTTAAGAAAGTTGTCCGGCAAAGTGGTAGTCTAAACGCAGCAAAAAATAGAAATTCCAGCGTACCTGCAATTGCTTGGGAATACGTGTAATAATAATAAGCAGCAATTCTCAAGTCTACCGAACGTTGGTTGTGAAAGAATTTAAAAATGCCTATGGATATAAAATATAATGATTTTTACGTATGCCTTTTAGATAACAATTCCATGCAATTTTAGCATAGCGTATTTTCGGATACGCTATCAGCTTTTACAAATGCACTACCTAGAGCATGACTGGTGTGTTGGAATAACTGAAATTTCATTGCCATACCATGCCATAAAAGGAGGAGTCAAGCGAAATGCAGCTGAAGAGTAATTTTAAAAAGGGTAAGGCGTGAAGCATCTGATCCGTTGAAAGAAATAGGAGAGCAGCATAGAAAAGAAATCAAACCACTTAGCATCAAAATAAATGAAACAGTTAAACTCGAGTGGACTAAAGAGAATCTTGAGCAAGCTAGTTACAGAGCAGGACAAGCAAATTTTTCTGCATTCCTACTTACATTTTATAACGCTATTTCATCATCATGGTATACCATGTACGTGGATGATGTTAAGAAAAAGATGTGGGATCGGTTAGAGGCTGACATTTTTGATGGCGTTATACCTGAAGTAAGCTACAAACAGGATCCAGATGAGTTTACATTACATATATATCATGGTAAAAGGGCTTCAGAAAATGTTGTCTTAAATTATAAAAACTATGAGTCAGTTGAAGCCTTTGTTGATGGCGCATTTGGACTAATTCCTAGACAGAAGAGAAGGTACGCTATCATACAAGATTCAATAGACAATTACACACATCCAGCGCTTAGCATCAAAAGAGCTCGTGAGACAGAAAAAAATACTGGTGGCAAAAGGGTGCATGATGTATTTGAATTGCGGTTGGAAGATTTGGGAGTCACAATCATAATAAATAAGCCGCTACCATCTCATATTAATGTTAGAGATCTTATTACTCTTTTTATATCAAATGTACACTTTGATGATCAAACTCTTAGCGAGCAAGAAAAACAAAAGATAATTATTCAAATTAAGAATACGATTTTTAACATTTTGAATAGATTGAATAAAGATGCAGTTAACGCTAAACCGGCCGAATAGCTAAAAATGATTAAAGGTAGCAATATTTTGGATGTTTCATACGAAAAGCAAAGTTCCGGCGAATATTTAACTACACCAGTGCCTATTGATACTAATATAGACAACCTGTCCAACTTCTTTACGGAAAATACCTGAAAATAAGCGTGAGCCTGACGCCATATTGGCAGAAATAAAAGAATCTTTTAATACGGCTGGATTACGGCAGGAGCATATGTCAATAATATACACACTTAATATACTGGAAAGATCAGTTACGGACTGGGCACTAAGGTTACCGCAAGAGTCTCAGCAAACAGCAAAGCAGTGTTATGAAAAATATATAATTTATGTCTACGCTGATATTATTCAGCCCAGATACCTACGTATAATACCTTTAAAAGATGTGAAAGTACAATAAGATTTCAACACGTAGATTACTGTCTTATAGAAAAAACGTTTATCGAAAGTATTTCTATAAAAATAACTAATCAGCAAGGGGAGTTACTTGATTTCAAGCCAGGCTATATTCCGGCATACATATATAATGCTCCATTTTAAAAGAAAATAAACTATATATACTCATACAACAAACAATTTAAGATAGTGCGAAGTTAAGAGTATTTTGTATAACTTCGAAAATGAATTCATATTATACTAAATATTATTCAATTCAAAGTGGCGGCCGGTTTAGCGGATATTGGAGAATTATATCGATCTCCTCTTATTTACCAGCGTGGAAAAGGAATTGGCAGTTTTTTCAGCGGATTATTGATATTTACAGCCTTTGGTTACATCTGGGGCAAAGGCTTTGAAGCAACAAGCAGTTCAAACAGGAAAAGCTATTTTAGAAGAAGCAGGTAGTAAACCTTTAACTGATATTTTAAAAGAACAGGGAAAAGCGGCTGCCGAAGAACTATCACAGAAAGGTATAAATAAGCTGTTTGGAAGCATGGGCGGTGCAGGCAATAGCAGTCGCATGCTTATAAAAAGACGCAACGTTTTGCAGCTTTACATTTCGCTCCAGCTTCTAAACGTAAAAAGCGTTCAAAGTCACAAAAGTTCGCTAAAAGAGGTTCAAAAACAAGAAAGACAGCTAAAAGAGCATCTGTTATAGGCAAACGTAAGATACGTAAACGTGTGTTAGATATTTTTGATAAATAGACAACATTCCTTCATACAACGAATGCATGAAATCTGAATTAGACCTTTTCTCTAAGAAGTATTGACTGACGTAAGATGCTTGCTACCTGATAAGCTGTATCGAGGCAAAGGACTTGGAAGAATTACAGAAGTAAAGGCTGAACCACAATAGACGTAAATAACTGTACGAAATTGAACGAGACTGAGGTTAACTTACGAAAAATTGATACTTTTAGCCTAAATCACACTCCGTTAGAGTTATTATCTTGATATTTAATGTTTTCAATTTGGAAAAGTGGTAAAAGTGAAAAACTAACAAATGGAAGTTGATGTAATTGAAGATTTGTGCATTCTATTAATTCGCAGTGCCCGAATGACATTTTATGTGTTAAATATTAAAAAGTGGTAAAAGTGAAAAAATTAACAATTGGAAGTTGATTTAATTGAAGATTTGTGCTTTCTATTAATTCACAGTATCATTTTTATTCCATTTTAAGTTTTACATTGCACTTTTAATCATTTAGTAATAATTTAACTGTTTGACACATCGCGTTCTTACAAATTCGATATTTAAACTTAACGAAAGTTCCCCTCACGAGTTAAAGTTAATATGTGTACGCCTGTTAAATTGAAGGGCGCGTTCGCTTTACGTAAGTAAATGTACTTACGTATATTTCTATTATGGTTCCACCTTAAATCATAGCTGCTTACATCCCACGGATATTCTCTAGCGAGCTGCGGACAGAAATGTTAGCTTTTCGGAAAGGCCCAGAGAAGATATCAGAGAGTTTACGAAAAAAATAAGGAACCGTTGTATCAGATTAAGAGTGCTGTTTCTGCGAAATACCCGGGTAAAGATGGAGTATTACTGGAAGACTTGGAAGCCAATGCTATAGCACATTTAAAGCTGGTGTTTGGAATCAGGCTATCCGGACGCACCTAGCAGGATGAAAGTTTGACTCATTAGAGGCGGTGCGGACAGAAGCGGAATTTTATGAAAAGGACGCGGTAAGACTACAACTCAGGGTACCAATCAATAAGGAGTTTTTACAGGAAGGATGGAGAAGCGACGAGTTTAGCGTAAATATACCTGCAGCTCGCCAAAATTCTTTCTCTTCGGAAAAAACGGGTACAGCGCGTTTCCTGGAAATGTATGTAGACACAGACTCAGCCATTGCTTCAATTGCGGACATCAGGGACACCTGGCGAGAGAGTGCCAGAAACTACCTTTCTGTATAGAATGCCAGCAATATGGGCACGAGGCATCCAATTGCCGAATAGATCACGTCAGAATCGCTGATATTAAAGAAGTCGGTAGTGGAAGATTCCATCCAGGAGGGGAGGAGTTTTACTGCCAATTCTGGCGAACACGAGACCACTGTACGGCGAACTACCTGAAGAAATATTTAACAGAGAAGGCTAGTGAACAACTAAATTCGCAGAATAAGTTTGTCATCACAGTTCCATCCGATATAGTTGTTCCGTGAAGAAGCTGCTACAACAAATCAGGCCAAAAAAATAAATGTGAAAGCACACAAAGCATCAAATTCTATATTGATTCATCTTGTACGTATCTACATAATTGTCCATAGTTTTAATTTCAACCTTTTGTTTTTCTTTAAAATTTGATGGTTTGTTCGTAAGGCATTTTTTTTTCTTATTTTTTGAGCTCTGGAAAAATAATTAATCAATTAGATTCATTTCCTGTTTTTATTTTGCAATTTTAATTATCTTAATTCTTAGTATTCTTACCACCACCATACAACACAACACTCTTTATTTATAATTTCAATTGACATTTGTCATCACTTGTCTCATCTCCCATTCCCTTTCTTTTCTCGTCAAGTTATTATAGCATTATCATCGAATGATGCTATAAAACATCGATGGTCATATCCCATAAACTTGAGAAAAGAAATGGCCAATACCAAAAATGAAATAGATATGGTAAAAGAGAAAGACACAAATTCTGTCTTAACATTTATCGGATCGTTACCATATGCATATTTGAATTTAATCAGATGATGCATTTACCGATAATTAATAAGGGAAAGTTCTAGAAAATTCCGAAGTTGGAAAAATTGAAAAGGGAAGGAGATAAGCTAGTCAAAGTAAAGTCTTAGATCGGGACGGGCACCAAAATTTATCGGAACCTTTTAAAATTTGAAATCTTATTTTTTATTTTGAAATCTTTAAATCGATTAAACAGCGATCGTAGTTTATTATGGTGGAATTTGGGTTTGTAATTTAAATCGGATTAATTAGCATTAGTTGTTCTTTGAAATTGATTTAAAGAAACTATGTATATACATATACAGGGGTCCCGTAAGTCGACGTCAACCCGGAATCGGGTGATAGACATTACAGTTACCAGAAAAATATAAAAAAATCTAAGTCATGTGTTTTTCAAATTATAGACATTTCTTTTGTTTTCGAGAAAATGTACACCTTGTGATGGTTTTTAGCTCCTGTTGCTATAAATCTTTACTTTTTTTCAATTTTATTGTGCTTATGTAATCCCGAATAGTGCTTATGTAACCTTTTGATTTAAATTCTAAGCCAACTGCTCCAGCTTCGAAGGAAATGTCACATTTTGCCGAACCAACAATATAAAATTAATAACTCGTTCAACTTTAACTGACTGTACTGAAGAAAAAAATGTACTACGCCAGTTTGGTAAGTAACTTTAAAAGTTGACGCATTTAATAAGAATTCGAAAATGGTATAACACTTGCTACATTATTTCCTAGATTACGAAAAAAAAATTTCTTCAAGAAACCCAAGATAAGTAACGGTTATAACCCAGGAATTTGGGGAGTTCACCAACGAAATTTCTAACAAATTTCCTCCAAATTCAGAAGAAATTCGATGAGAGGAGCTTGACCGTCTTGGCGAGAAAGAATATGGAAGGAAGTATAAACGCAACGCTGTGCCTATTACATTGAATCCAAGCAGTAAGGTTAGTGTATATGAATAAACGTTAAGGAAATATCTTAAAGGAAAAAATATATAGAGAATAGATGCAATGAAAAAAGAGTTATCTGAAAGAAAACATAATATTTACAAAAGAAGAGGAAAAGGGGCAAAGTAAACAAATATATATGTATTTCAGAGAAAAAGGGTGGTAGTACCTATCTAAAAGAATTAAGTGGTAAAATATATATATATAATAAAACACACAAAATATTAAAGAAAAAAGGATAATAATAAAGGAAAATAATGTCCAAGTAAAACAAACAAAAAATGGAGTAAAACAGAGAAAGTTAGAAAATGTGTTTAAAAAAGGATAAAGATAAAAAACAGTGGAAAAATAATCTCGGCAAAAGAGATTTTAAAGAAAAAGGTGTTTAAAAAAATTAGAAATATTATTTGACAATCAAAGAAAGAAAAAGTTATAAGAATAAGACAATTAATAAATGTTTAAAGTTAAAAATCGAAAGCGAGAATTAGGCAGGTTGAAATTCAATCTAGCTTTGATAAATGTGCT
Organism: Dioctria linearis; assembly: GCA_963930735.1. Classification (NCBI taxonomy): domain Eukaryota; kingdom Metazoa; phylum Arthropoda; class Insecta; order Diptera; family Asilidae; genus Dioctria; species Dioctria linearis. The sequence goes on from OZ005744.1 coordinate 41,898,876, forward strand.
TTAGTAGCAGTATACTGTCCTCCAAATTGCTTCTGCATAAATAATACGCCTGAGTTCGAAGATAGAAGTGCCTCAATCATTCATCGCTATAACAAAGTAATTATCGGTGGTGACTTTAATGTGAACATGTTGCAACAAAACTCGACATCTGAAAATTTTATTCACCTTATCCAGAGTCTTGATTTGAAACAAGCGAATATGTTTCCCACGATTTGTGGTGAGGAAAATCCATCATTACTTGTACATTCGTACATCAAACTGACAGTAAACCATAATAAAAATAAAAAAATCTTTACCAGGACTGTCCAGACAGTTTTATACATCAAAATGTTTCCCTATTATCAAACAGATGGCGCTGCAGCAGGCAACCAACGCATAATCGAAAATTCGATGAAATAATGAATATTTCGAGAATGTAACGTTCGAGAGTGTCTATAAAAGCCGAAGCAGTGCTCTAACAATCACCATTCCTTTCCCAGACATCCTTGGTAGCGCATTAAACTGCCAAGCTCCTTTCCGCTTTTATACACCGCATTAAGGTATATAAAAATTATTAGACTGCAAACCGCACTAACTTTTGCAGTTATTGTATCTCTACTTTTCTATACACCGCATTAAAGTGTATAGAAAATATTAGACTGTAAATCGCACTAACGTTTACAGTTACTATTACATCTAACACAATTCTATACACTGCATTAAAGTGTATTGAATCCATTTATATATTGACCGTAAACCGCAATAACGTTTACGATTCTTTCTTCTACGTATTCTAATCTTTTCTTTCTCTGTCTCATTTCAGATTAAAACCAAAGTATTAGTATTAAGTTAAAAGACTGAATTATCGTTATTTTTTTATATATTATTTTCTGTTCCTTGAAGAAATAAGTTTTGTATTGTTGTATGCATTGTTTTTTGTACCAGTAGACACTTGTTGAAACGGATTGACTATTCTTTGCAACTAGCACCCTCTCCTATACTTCATTTGTAAGACAACCTGACCGCAGTTTCGTACATGGTCCTTCGAAACCGGATATATATACATATATATATATATAGTCATTCAGTTTTAGGGAGTGTTTGTTGATACATTGACAATGAGCGCGGCAATTAAGCAACTTGTGAAAAGGCAGCAAGCCCTTCACACACAATTAACAGCGGCTATCTCCAGCCACGAGCAAATTAATATACCCACTCTTGGTTATTATCAAGCCAAAATAGAAATAACTGGCAATTATTGGAAGGAATTCTCCGATAATCATCTATCCATTTGTGAGGAATATGAAAACACTGAGGATCCATATTTCACACAAACTCTATTCGAGACTACCGAAAAACTATATATTAAACTTTTAACACTATTGAAAGATGGTCTTAATCAATGCCCGCCTACGGCAAACAGAGAATCAAACCATTCTCATACCAATATATCGGATATAAAATTACCTCGGATTGACATACCAAAATTCGATGGTAACTATAAATCATGGAGACCATTCTATGATTTATTCAGGTCACTCATACATGAAGACCAATCGTTGTCAAACATAAAACGATTACACTACCTTAAAACCAGTGTCACTGGTGAGGCCGAGCGAATGCTTAGACAATTCGACATAACCACTTCAAATTACGAGAAGGCATGGGATCTGCTTATTAAACGATACGACAACAAGCGCGTGTTAGCATCAACCCAATTAAAGCTCCTTGTAAATCAACAACAAATTAAATTTGAATCTCCTACGGGTATAAAAAATCTTCTTACCCAGACAGAAGAAAGTCTTCATGAACTAAAAACCCTGAACCTACGCATCCAGCAATGGGACACCATACTGATACATTTATTGGTATTAAAACTTCCATCCGAAACCCATTATTTATGGGAACAGGAAATCAGCGCAACTAATGATTTTCCTACATATACAAAGTTAATCGAGTTCTTAGAAAAACGTCTTAGAACTCTCGAAGCCATGAGCTCAGCCAGCCAACAAGGCACTCATAAACCCTTCAATTCAGCTCAATACAATACCAAACCTATACCGAAAACAGCATATGGTTTGCATAACAATTCTACAAATGCAAATAGAAATATGCCACCATTTATAATGTGTAAAGCGCTACACATGTTATTCTATTGCCCAAAAATTGGGGCTTTAAAAGTGCATGACCGACTGAAATATGTCAAAGAAAATAAGGCATGCATAAATTGCTTATCAAAAACTCACACTGCTAGCAACTGTCCTAGTAAGAAAAGGTGCTTTGAATGTAAATAGCTTCACAATACGCTTTTACATTACCAATTAAAACCAGAAACTGAACAAAAACTTCCACTCAATGGGCATACTAATACAGTTTCAGAAATAAGAAATACGTTACCATCACAGTCAAAGGCATTCTTTAATTCAAATATTAAAAAGGCCTTGCTTTCTACAGCCATAATTGAAGTAATAAACTCAAAATGTACTACGGATATGTTACGAGTACTAATAGACTCAGGCTCCCAAGTATCGTTTATTACTGAGTCAGCATATAAACGCCTTAAATTAAGGGGATCTCCTATAGATTTACAAATATCTGGCTTAGCAAATACACAAATACACATACTGCTTCTGCACACAAATACAGTTCTCTAACAATAAAATCATAAACGTCGAAGCACTAGTAATTTCTAAGATATCAGGTATTATGCCACATAATACAATTGATATTCATGATTGGAAATATATTCAGAATTTACAACTGGCTGATCCACAGTTTTACAAACCTGGACCCATAGACATGTTGCTTGGTGCAGATATATATGCACAAATAATAATAGATGGAATTATTAAAGGGCCTTCCAATACTCCAGTAGCTCAAAATACTCATCTTGGATGGATTTTAATAGGCAAAATGCCTGAAACATCCACTTATAAAATATCGAACCTAACAGCATCTGTTAACGATAACATAGCACTACAGAAGCAAATCAAAAAATTTTGGGAAACAGAAGAAATTCCCAACCAACCCATTTTATCACCAATGCATGAAAAATGTGAAGACTTCTATAAAAATAGCCACGTCCGTCTGGATGATGGAAAATATGAAGTCAAATTGCCATTTATAGATTCAAATTCGCCAGATCTTGGACATTCAAGAAATATGGCACTTAGGCAATACCAACAATTAGAACAAAGGTTCCAAAAAAATCCTTAATACTTTGAAATGTACAAATCTTGTATTGAAGAATACATAGCTCTTGGCCATATGAAACTATTACCAACAGAGCAAGTAAGAATCGAACAAAATAATAAAGACAAGATAAATTATTATTATCTCCCACACCATGCAGTAATGAAAGAGAGCTCAACAACGAAAATACTTTAAATTTATCAGAAAACGAAAGCATTAAAACGCTTGGGATATATTGGCATCCATCTACAGATTGCTTTAGTTTTGCCGTCACTCTTCCATCGCCAATAAACCAATACACAAAGCGGATTATAATATCAGAAATATCCACTTTATTCGACCCATTAGGATGGCTAGCGCCTGCTATTATTAAAGCCAAAATTCTCATTCAGAAATTATGGCTATCCGGATGTGATTGGGATGATGAAGTCCCAGTAAAATTAGCAACGGAATGGGTAACATTCAAGAGTCAGCTAATGGAATTACGAAAATTAAAAATTCCAAGATGGACTAACTTCACTCCAAATGCCCAATCTATAGAGTTACATGGTTTCTGCGATGCATCTACAAATGCTTACGCGGCAGTAATCTATTTAAAAATAGTACATGAAGATATAATTGATACACAATTGATCACATCTAAAACTAGAGTAGCTCCAACTAAATGCATCTCACTTCCTCGTCTGGAACTCTGTGGTGCTGTACTGTTGTCACAGTTGTTACATCAAGTACAACACGACCTCAACTTACAAAATATACCAATATTTGCATGGACAGATTCCACCATCACTCTGGCTTGGATACAGTCTCATCCATCCAAATGGAAGACTTATATTGCCAATAGAGTATCCGGACCTGGAAAGGAGGAAAATCGAAAACTTTACTAGCACATGTGAAAACAGCGAGTTGGTTCTATTAAATAAATTCTCTACATTTACTAGAACTATCCGTGTGATGGCCTATTGTTTGAGATTCATTAATAACTGCCAAAAACCTAAACAAAATCGATGTTATAATAGCAATCTATCATTATCAGAAATTGATATTGGTAGATGTGCTGTGATCAAATTAACGCAATTACAACCATTTCAAAGGGAAATTAATTCATTAAAAGCAAATAAACCCATCCACAACAAGAGTCCAATTTTATCTCTACATCCCTTTTTAGACAATCAAGGAATGTTGCGAGTGGGTGGACATCTGTCTCAAGCAAACATAAATTATGATCAAAAGCATCCAATCATTCTTCCTAACAAAAACCATATTTCAAACATATTAATTGATAATATGCATAAAACAACTGTGCATGGCGGTACACAGTTAGTACTAAGCACTTTACGAGCTAATTTTTGGATAATTAACGCCAGAAACACAATTCGGTCTCGAATTAAAGACTGCGTAATCTGTAAACGACACAATGCAAGCACCTCAGACCAGCTAATGAGCTCGCTTCCATCTGCACGGGTCACACAATCACTACCGTTTATTCATACCGGAGTCGATTACGCAGGCCCTATTGAACTAAAAACGGCTAATATTAAATCAGCATAAATTATAAAGGCATATATTTGTATATTTATTTGTCTATCAACCAAGGCAATTCATATAGAGCTTGTCACCGAGTTATCAACCCCTGCGTTCTTAGCTGCCTTTCGACGATTTATAGGTAGAAGGGGTCTGTGCTCACACATGTATTCAGACCAAGGCACAAATTTTATCGGTGCTAACAAAGCCTTACAAAACGATTTTAAAGATGCTATTAAATCTTTAGAAATCGACATATCAAATGAATTTGCAAATTTGGGTATTAAATGGCATTTCAATCCACCATCCACCCCACATTTCGGAGGATTGTGGGAAGCAGGAGTAAAATCTATAAAACGACATTTATACAAAATCATACATAGTGCAAGGCTTACGTACGAAGAAATGTCTACAATACTCATCCAAATAGAAGCGTGTCTAAAAATTCTAGGCCCTTGTATCCTATCTCAAACGATCCCAACGATAACAGTTATCTTACTCCCGGACATTTTCTAACTGGAAAACACCTATTAACACCCATTGAAGCAGCCCTGCCAGACATCCCTTACCATTCTGTAAAAAGATGGCAATATTTAAGAGTATTAACCAACTCATTTTGGAAAAAATGGTCGACTGATTATTTGAACGAATTACAAATAAGAAATAAATGGCAAAAGGAAAAAAGAATTCCTTCAAAAAATAGTATAGTCATCATTAAAGAAGATAACCTTCCTCCTGGGCAATGGGTATTGGGGCGCATTCTGGATACTCACAGAGGACATGATAATCTTATTCGTGCTGTGACTCTAAAAACTTCCAAAAATATCTTGACAAGACCACTTACAAAAATAATACCTCTTCTTGAGGAAAACTAAAACAAATTATCAAGTTATCACTCTCCAGAAGAAAGTTGAAACAAACGAGGGAGAAAACCATTATATAGACAGCAACAGCAGTGAAATACAATCTCTTTTTTTTTTTTAATAAAGGTAGACTGCATAAGAAACGCCAGTTCCTTTTTATTTATTTCATTCTATATTCTATAATACTGCTGAATTAATAAAGCAAAAAAATATATACTACATCTATCATGTTATTTTCTCAAAAAGATTATGTCAGAATCACCAAAAATAATGAATTTCTTGGATATTGAGGCTGGGTCCTTGGAGGATCTTCTTAAAAACGATCCATTTCACATCGTACCAGTGTCACCAATTCCATCAACACCTACACCACCACTGGTTATCACATTCCAGCCAACAGAAGGAATATGTTGCATAAATCCCCGGAAATGCTCACCATGCTGCAAAACTATGACATACCTTGGAATAAGGTATCAGCTGCACAAGGGTACTTTTTATATAGTCTGGGTCATAACCGCCATATAAAATTTACTAAGACCAAGCAGGGCACCTATAAAGTTGTCATCAAACATCGTAGTAAATATTGGTACTGTTCACTTCGTGAGGTGGAGATTGTACATTCGTACATCAAACTTACAGTAAACCATAATCAAAATAACTAAAATCTTTACCAGGACTGTCCAGACAGTTTTATACATCAAAATATTTCCCTATTATCAAACAGATGGCGCTGCAGCAGGCAACCAACGCATAATCGAAACTTCGATGAAATAATGAATATTTCGAGAATGTAACGTTCGAGAGTGTCTATAAAAGCCGAAGCAGTGCTCTAACAATCACCATTCCTTTCCCAGCCATCCTTGGTAGCGCATTAAACTGCCAAGGTCCTTTCCGCTTTTATACACCGCATTAAGGTATATAAAAAGTATTAGACTGCAAACCGCACTAACGTTTGCAGTTATAGTATCTCTACTTTTCTATACACCGCATTAAAGTGTATAGAAAATATCAGACTGTAAATCGCACTAACGTTTACAGTTACTATTACATCTACCCCAATTCTATACACTGCATTAAAGTGTATTGAATCCATTTATATATTGACCGTAAACTGCAATAACGTTTACTATTCTTTCTTCTACGTATTCTAATCTTTTCTTTCTCTGTCTCATTTCAGATTAAAACCAAAGTATTAGTATTAAGTTAAAAGACTGAATTATTGTTATTTTTTTATATATTATTTTCTGTTCCTTGAATAAATAAGTTTTGTATTGTTGTATGCATTGTTTTTTGTACCAGTAGATACTTGTTGAAACTGATTGACTATTCTTTGCAACTAGCACCCTCTCCTATACTTCATTTGTAAGACAACCTGACCGCAGGTTCGTACATTACTTGATTTGTTTCTTGTTACAGATGAAAGTTCTGTTAAGTTCTTTAATAAGCTTAGCCCTCCAAGTATAATCATGTCATGATATATTACTCTTGATATACGAGTTCCTAGTAGAGCGAGAGGTTAAAATACCGACTTTATATCTTAATTATAATCGCGTCGATATTAATTTTATGTTGGCGGAGTGCACCACTCTGCCCTGTAATGAAATTTATGATTTCACTGATGTAGCTGACCAAGTAGAGAAGTTCGATTTCATCATTCAATATCTGCATGATAAATACGCTCCTCTTCGCTCGCGGCGTAGTTTTACACACAGCATTCCATGATATACGGAAGAAATTAGTATACTTATAGCAGAGCGTGAGTTTCTTTATGAGAGGTATAAATACTCGAGAAGTCAGTTTACCAAGCGACAGTATAAACAAGTTAGAAATTTGGTAACTTGTAAAGTGCGGTCCACAAAGCGTCTTTATTTGGGTCACAAGCTTGACCCTAGTCTCACATCAAAAAAATTTCGGTCTAATTTAAAAAGCTTGGGCATTCATGGCAAACATGCCCCAAACTGTGATTTTAATCCAAATGATCTAAATGAACATTTTACTTCGTCTTCAGCAGTAGTATTCCCAACTGCATCTGACTTTATGCCTGCAACTCCTCAATCACCATTAGATGATGGTTTCAGCTTCCGCTGCTTAGATTAGTTAGAGGTTTGCAATGCCATTAATTCGATTAGTTCGAACGCTAGCGGGCCTGATAACATCCCTCCACTTTTCGTTAAATTACTTTTGCCTGCTATGTCACCTACTGTCAAGTACATCTTTAACACTGCTTTAACTACGTCAAAGTTTCCAGCAAAGTGGAAAAGGCAGTTGTTTTAGCCATTACCAAAAATACCTCCCAAAGTAACATGTCTGATTTCAGACCTATCAGCCTATTATGTTTTCTGGCGAAAGCCCTGGAGAAGCTCATATCAATCCAAATGTTTGAGTATCTTGAGCAACGTTTGCTGTTATCTGCTCGTCAATCTGGGTTCGTCGCAAGCCCAGCTGCGAAACACATTTACTGAAAGTTACCACCGATATTCGTGAAGCGCTTGATAGGGATGATATGGGGATTCTGGTACTATTGGACTTTTCTTAAGCTTTTGACAGTGTCAATCATAGTAAATTATTGCAAAAATTAGCTTCGAATTTTAACTTCGCCTCATCTGCACTTTCAGTGATTAACAGCTTTTTGTCTGGACGAACACAGCAAGTGAAAATGAATAATTGCCTTTCTAAAGCAATAAATTTGACATGTGGAATCCCCCAAGGCTCTATCTTAGGACCGCTGCTATTCAGCCTCTATATTAACGACTTACCGGATGTTATACGTCATGCTGATATACATTTATATGCGGATGACGCGCAGATCTTTATGAGCTGTCCTATTGGCTTGTCTGAGGATTGCGTTCTCAAGATCAATAGTGATCTTGTGCGGATTGATGAATGGTCAGCATTAAACGACCTTGCATTAAACGCTAAAAAGTCTAATTATATGCTAATACACCGATGAGGCTTGGATCCTTCAAATTTTTCTCCTATTGTTCTTGGAAATACCCCGCTACTAAACTCACGGATGAACTGCTGTGATTATGTAAATAGCGTGTTGGGAAAAGTGTATGGCGGACTTCGTCGCCTTTGGCTCTCAGCATATTTACTTTCTTCAAGTGTTAAAATTAAAATCGCCAGAGCATAATTAGTACCTTTTTCACTTATGGAAGTTTAGTCTTCACTGCTCTAGATTCTAGCTGCTCTCGAAAATTAGAGATCGCATTTAATAATTGCATAAGATTTGTATTTGGACTTCGACGTTTTGATCATATAAGCCAATATAGAAATGAAATTCTGAACTGTTCCCTTAAAACATATCTTTTGCTTAAAGCACTAGTTTTCCTTCATAGGCTAATTTATACCAATCAGCCTGCTTATATCTGCAATGGTATCAGATTCTTGCATTCCACTAGACATGTGAGTATTTTGATTCCCCGCTACCGTACAGTATTGGGCCAACGTTCCTACTTTGTTCATATAACTCGCAAGTGGAATTCTCTTCCTGTCAATTTGCAATGCACGGGGTCAGCCGGCATGTTTAAGAGGCTTCTTTTTCAGTATTTATTAAATGAGAATCAGGCATACGTCCGATGAGCTTGAAAAATCTGTAGTGTATTTAGGTTTGCTTGTCAGTATAGCAGTAACTAATATAGGTTAATATTTACTTTTTATTTTATTTTTATTTTTTTATTTTATTTTCCCAGTTTTGAATTGTTTTTTTTTATATTTCATTATCATTTAATTTAATTTCTCTTTTTCCTATCTTTCTTTTATTTTATTGTGCTGTTTTGTTTTTCTCTTCTCCTTCTTCATCTTAGTAGCATTTCCTGGTAGAAATTTTAGAATGTACATGCTGAAAAGATTTATGTATCTTGTTGTGCATTATCCTTGAAATAAAATTGAAATTGAAATTGAAAATAAAAACAAGTTTCACTACACCTGTTTTTATTTTCTAGCCTTATAGAAAAATTAAATGTAAAAACATTGAGTTTAAACAACAAGTTAAAGAAGAAAGCTGTAAAGGAAACAAGATGTAAAAGAAAAAAAGTTAGATGGGAAAAATATTACCGACGTATAGAAAATTTTTTTATAAGTTCATTGAAAAAAGATGTAAGACAGGTTAGAAGAATATTCATATCTTTGAAATGATAAATGTATAAAATATGTAACAAATGCTTAAAGCTTAGAATCATAAAAAATTAAGAGAAATAAAGAAAAATAAGTAATCTCAGTAAACATTAGCATGTTAAAAAACAAAGTTAAATATATAAAAAATACAAAATTTGGATCCTACCTTTAAGCATAGAATGTAAACATAGTCGCTAGCCATAGGTGAAAGTTGAAGCTGAAGGAGACTGAAGCAGAATTGGCAGACATCTGTTCCAGAAACATTCTTGTATAATCTACGTAGAGCAATTTGATAATCAGAACAATACTGCGGATGGGAAAATGACAAAAGTCAACCGTGGACGACTGTCTTAATTTCGCACACAGTGACCGAACTATGAAGATTGATGAAGAGAAGGAAACCGCTAATGAGTGTACAAAAAAAAGAGCCTACGAAAGAAGAGTTATTACGAGGAAATAATTTTCTACTAGTACTACAAAAATCAAGGTTATATAACAGCAAATTTAAGGCAGATAGCCGAATAAGTAAACAGAGCTAGGAATCATTCAGAATACTATGCTGTATTAGAAAGTACGTTATAAGACCTTTAATAGCACAGGCGTATTTCTTGTATGTTTGGGTGCACTCTCAAAAATATATGTAATTTGGAGAATTCCATCATGCATATTGAAATAATACAAATAACAAGTTAAAGTTGTAAATATCAATTAGATTGAACAAAGCCATGTAGATACTTTCAGCAAAGTTGAAGCAAACAATGAGCATTATAAGCAAAAAGCTCAACAGTAAACTGAAAGTTCGCTTTACCCGAAATCGCGCTATTGGAAATATACTCTAAAACTTCCACAAGCTGATAGTAGCAGGAGCGCAGTTTACCTGAGACGAGTTAAACACTGAGCACCTGCAGTACATCGGCGTTGCAAATTGTTCCGAGGTCAACTAGGAACACCGAACTAAGAAATTGAAACAACACATGGAGAGCAAAGGATACAATTATCATCGAGATAATAGTCCCTACAACCCAACGAACCCAACGTTGTTGAAAAGTTTCTCGTGCAGCTGGAGTAACTGCAACAGCATGCATCAGTGTTAGTGAGATATAGGACATTAGACATATATTATTATAAATAGGTAGGTTCTAGCAACCTGTATTTAGAAAAAATAAATTAAAGGTTGTATGAAATAGAAACAATAATTGTTAAGGTTGAAATTAGAGGTGGTTTATGATAGAAATAATAATTGTAATTAGAGATGGTAAAAATGTCACAAAAGATAAATGTAAGAATATATTGTACATATTATGTATAGTAATAAAAGCTCTGATAAAGATTTTGTTATAGAAAGTAATGAATGTACTAATGGAATGGATGAATTAAGAAACTAATGTATTAAAATTGAAAAAAACTGAAATATAGTAAATTATAATGACTAAAATGTATTTGAAAGGAAAGATTTATATTGTTCAGAAAATTAAATGAAGAAAAATGTGAATATAAGGTATAAGGAAATGTGTTATGTAAAAATGATTGTCAAACAAGAGATAAACAGATATGAAAAAGAATATGTAATGTATATTGTATAAAGAAAGAAATATGCATGATGTGAAAACCAAGTTAAGAAGGACCATTATTACAAAAATTATGAAATTATGGAAGAAACTGTAAAGCCAACAGCTTTTAGATTGGATACCCTAAGTGAACACACCGGATCAAGTTCCTCTTGGATATAGTTTTTCAAATGGGGAGAGATGTTGTGGCCCAGTCTGCAAGTACACGGAAGCAAGAGGCTGACAGGTGTACTTGTATTAAAGTAGTAAGCAATAGCGGAACTCATTACTTCGCACTGTAAAGTGCTCGCTTATTGCTGATTAATGTGATTTTTGTTTACATTACAGCGACAGTGACTAAACATGCTAATTCGCAAAGAGCACGGTCATTGCCCGTTGTAGTTAGAGTTTCAGTTCGGGTTTTAATCAGCAAGTAGTCGAAATATATAGTTTAACAAAAGCAGTGATAACAATAATTTAATAAAAAAGGTTTAGCTCAATAGCGTCTGTGTTTTATTGCTAAGGGACACAACAGAACAAATGAATACTCTGGAGTCCCGTTTGGACGAATAAAAGAACAACAAAAATTCACCCAGTAGGCTGAACAAATCAACTTACTCTGCTTTAGTTATCACTAGGAATGACCTTCCAATTATTGCAATCCAATTATACCATTTTCGCCTATTTATCCACTTTCACTTATCTACACTGCACTGTCTAAGACAAAACTCGCCCCTGGTGCTGACAAGTGCTGTCTTTATACTCTACAGATGCTTCAGAATCTTCAGATTCTCCAAACCTAAAGTTAATAATATGCCTATCTTATTGGTCAATTCACTCGAAGTACGCACTTCCAATAAACGTCACTTGCCCTTTTCTATTGCTCGTAACAATATCATATCTTTCCATTCTTGAACGTCTTGCGACTTCGTAAGTTTATTTGTAATTCAGAATTCTTTTATACTTATGTAAATGATGCTCACGATACCTGCATTGTGAGCTTGTATCCACACAGCAGTTAACTCAATAATAACACCAAAGAGCGCAATGAAATAAAACACTTTGAATTAAGAATTCAACTGAATGATTTTAGTTACCTTTTGGAAGGTATTTATATGTAAGACTTATGCTACACTAAGTAAGATTACTTACAGCTAGGGTCAGTAACATTACATCAACAAATTAAGTAAAGCAAATGTATTACTTACATACACAGAATTAGCTGATTTCTCAAATTATGAGTCCGAACGACCTTTGCTGGCACCGCTTTTCTCTTATGTTGCAATCTAATTTATATGTTGTCAGAACAAAAACAAGGTATATTCCATATCCATTTTCAGGGTGTTTCCTTCTAGAAGGTCAATAGAGCAGGAAGTGATGGTACTCACCTAGAAAAACAAAAACTTGTTTGTCAGGGGGGGGGGGGGGAGCATATCTACCGTATAGGAGTTACAGGGTGATTAAGAAAATAAGCTAGATTCCCCCAATCACCCTGTATCTGTAAAAGCACACTGCGCACGGGCACAGTTAAGAGGTCATTGTATGCAGAACTTCATGGCCTTTCCAAGGACTGCTCAATCAGCCCCGTACCCCTCTCCCCTATAGAATTATGGTTGTCTTAACTGAAAATTTTGGATTTTCTTACCTTTTTTTTACATTGACATCTTTTGTTTTTTTGTAAATAGGTAATTAACATAACTTTTTTTATAAAATCCGTAAATTGTAGACCATCTTCTTTAATTTGACCTATACACCCTATGTGCTATCTCCAGCCGTTAAGGAGTAATTAGCTGTTAGCCCATTCTCAAACCTATTCTCAAAGCAATTCTCAAAGATAATCGTCTAATTTCGGTATTTCGGTATGACCTGAATAGGTTATGAGCTAATAACTCCTTAACGGCTGCAGCCAGTACATAAGTTGTAATAGCTCAAATTAAAGAGGAGAGTCTATAGTGTACAGTTTTTATAAGAAATAGTTATATTAAGTACTTATTTATAAGAAAAAGGTGTCAAATTAAAAAAAAGGTAAGAAAATCCGAAATTCTCTGTTTAGACCCCCGTAACTCCTGATAGGAGAGGGGTACGCGGCTGGTTGAGCAGTCGTTTGAAAGGCCATGAAGCTTTGCACATGGAAGGAGGTCTTAACTGTGACAGTAAGCCTTGTACTTTTCGAGATACAGGGTGATTTAGGAAAACTAGCTTGTTTTCTTAATCACCCTATAGCTCTTACACGGCTGATACCTTTAAAAAAAAACTTTACACTATTGAATATATGCACTTGTTCAATGAGTCAAGGGTAGTGCTGAGAGTGAATAAATCACAAATAAATTAAGAGGGTATTTCGACCACAGTCTTAAAAAATATACTGCTAGCTGCAGGCCTTTCCCATACAAAATTATTGAAGCCAGCATATGCCCCCATCAGAGGGGTAAGACCTCCCAAATTAAGTCAAATTAAATTCAATTGCCTATATTACATAAATAGGGCTACCATGAGTAGCTAAAATGAAGGGAATTGTTCTATTATATTTTAAGAATTAATTCTGTACGCAGTTTCTTAATTAAGCTGTTGTTAAATATTCAGAAAATATTTTAATATATTTTATATACAGGGTGTCCCGTAAGTCGACGTCAAGCCGGAATCGGATGATAGACCAAATCATAACAGTTACCAGAAAAAGATAAAAAAATTCTGAGTCAAGTATTTTTCAAATTATAGACATTTCTTTTGTTTTCGAGAAAATGTACACCTTGTGATGGGTTTTTAGCTCCTGTTGCTGCATATCTTTCCTTTTTTCAATTTTATTTTTCTTATGTAATCCCGAATAGTGCTTACGTAGCCTACTGCTTTAAATTCTAAGCCTACTGTTCCAGCTTGGAAGAAATTGTCACATTTTGCCGAACCAAGAAAAGAAAATTAATATTTCACCCAAATTTAACTGACTGTAATGAAAAAAAAATGTACTACGCCAGTTTGCAAATAACTTTAAAAGTTGACGCATTTAATAAGGATTCTAAAATGGTATAACACTTGCTACAATATTTCTTAGATTACGGAAAAAAAAATTTTCTTCAAGGAACCTAGTTTCGAAAAATTTCTTTTCACCTACTAAAAATGATTCTAGTGTACCCAAAGCTTGCCGTAAGACCGTAGCTTTCAGATTTTAGTTTCAGTGAGACGGAGAGTCATTACATGAAGTGTGAGTGAGACAGATAAATAAATAAAGTTTTGTACGATGGTACGGAACCCTTAGTGCGCGAGTCCGACTCGCAATTGGTCGGCTTTTTAATTTATTTTTATACCCTAGATGAAATCTATAGGGGTATACTAAGTTTGTCATTCCGTTTGTAACACCTCGAAATAATGATGGTAGAGCAAAATGAATTGGACACCCACGAATAATATTAAAAGTTATTTTGATTTTTGCATGTCCGTCCGTCCATCTGTCTGTCTGTCTGTGCGCACGATAACTCGAGAACGCGTTCACCTAGAAAGCTGAGATTTTGTACACGGACATTAAAAAAAAAGTAAAATTAAGTTCGAAAATGAGACAAATCGGGCAACTCCTTCGTGGGGTTGCCATATAAAACTTTCGTTTTCCACGATATATTTGGACACTACCTGAGAACACGTCGACATAAAAAGCTGAAATTTGGTACACTGTGTTTTCATAATAATAGCAAATAAAATTTTAAAAATGGGCTAAATCGGGCAACCCCTTCTTGGTGTTGCCATATAATAATTTTGGGTTTTTACATATACTTTGAAAACGATCAGTGCTCGACATTTTTATTGTACTAAAAACTTCTTCAGAATAAGAAATCCTATAAAATTGGTTATAATCATTTTTTCTGTCCGACGAGCCGTTCTAGAAATATATGTGAGAAACCAATGCAAAAAATCAAAATTGCTCAATTGGGTGACCATACGTGCATTCATCTAGGGTATGATAAAAATTGGTCTTAGACCAATTCTAGCTTTTTCACTTGTTTTATTTAATCTTCTTTACAAAAAATTCCGTAATAAAAATAAACGTTTTTGTTATTGGATTGAAATATTACTATAAACTACAAGCTAACAACATATTATATATACATATATTATACATATGTGACAATTTCCCTTCTGTAAATATTTTTTTTACTCTGTGCGCAGCACTAATCACTTGCAACATAAAAAGCATATATTATGGTGGCTTTACTTTTTCCGGGCTGTCATCAGTCTATATTATTAAAGTCTGAGATTTGCATTTACCACGAACCGGATGATTTATTTATGTTATTCTAGGATCAAAGCAAAGTTATATCTGGTGCTAATATGTTTTTTATTTATACAAAAATGGAACATAATATGTGTACCAATATATTTATAGGAAGTAAACAAAAGAAAAGAAAAAATCACGATAAATTTGAGGATTATTTACGCTATTTCCAAATATATTTTTCTACTTAATAAATTTCAGTCATAACTTCTAGGCAACGTGTTCTGTAGGAGAAGAAAATTCCATATGAACTGTTTGCCATAGAAATTGTACGAGCACCTAAAAGGTTCAACGAACCGCACGGATTTGTTTGCGCCAAAGAGTTGCCAAGGTTTTCTTGAAAACCATGTCTGATAATATCTTCCTACCACTACTGAACATTACTGCCATACCAATACTTTGATATGGATAAGCTTCCTATGTCACCACCAGTGTTATTCACAAAGAGCTAACGTTTCTTGCAAATGCAGATGGAAGCATTCCCCTTTCCAGCTACCAGTTTTACAGTTAAAGCATGTAGCCGTCATCGAAAGTCCTATTGCACTTCCTGTGGTTGAGCAGCGCTTCCAAATTTGGCTCAGCCTGAAGTATCACAAATTGAAAGTTTTGGCGAGGGTGGGTCAATCGTTCACTGTTGTATACACTTACTGACCTCAGACTAGACGAAGCAGTTCCGGGTTCAAGTGTCACTCCCTCCTTAATAAACAACGAATAAAAAAAAATTCTTGCAAAGCTTTTAGGTGGGTAACCTATGCAGAGATTTGGTATAAGTATTTGCTTTAAAACAGGGAGGTGGAGGATTATGTACCTCATGTCGTAAGTGGGATTCAGTTATGTTTGGTTTTCATACTGTTTGGCGCCATCAAGTCTCGATTCCGTATTCACGAAAAACTTTAGAATTTGTTGCACTTACATTGATATCGAATGCAGCTTAAATGGGGCAAAGAAACTTATTCCTTCTTTGATGAGACTTGCTGGTTCTCGAAGGATCCATATTAATTTTTTTTTTTTAAATTTAGAATCATGAGATACATGTTATTAGATTTCAAAATGAGTTTTCTCTTAATCATTAGGATATAACTCTTGTCTACAAGGCAATGTAGTTAAGATGAACTGTTGAAATTGATGTTGGTCTGATAAATTTACCTAAATAGTATGAAAAAATTCAAGGATGAATGATTATATATTCGAAGTGAGGATTGGACAGACACAAGTTCGTATTTTAAATAGGAACAGTTTCAACAGCAGATTAATTGATCCCTTTTAAACATATGCTATAGCGAAGCAAAATTGAATAATTAATGTCCGTACACCTACTAATTATAATTAAGTACAAGCGAACCGTAATGTAACGTAATCTTATACGTAGATACAATTCGCAGATCTTCTAGTAAATGCACGGAGACTGTCTGAATTTAAATAATTTCAAAACGTTGTTTTCACACTGATTTTGATTATTTCAGTGTGCCTTTACGGTATAAATAGTAAACTACATAGTGGTATTGCAGAAGTCCACCACAGTTATTGACACACCATTTTCTTCAATCTTTAAAAGTCTTAAACACGAAGAGCTAATAAACTTTGCGTCAAATGTGTGCGTTTTATCATGATCAAATTGCACATCGTTGGAGAAAAAGCATAAGCTTAGGTAATGACGTATGAAAAATAAAGATTTCGGGATTGTATATCTATGTAATTAGCTTTAGAAAACTCTCGAATTAATGAAATTTGCAAAGTTTGGTACATAATAAAGTAATAATGATACATCGAATAGATAAATTTGTACTTCAGTATGGAAAATCTTGAACTGGAAGAGAAAGTGACGGAGAGAAAACTAGTAAGATAGTTTTGGGTTCTAGTTGCTATTTTCAAAGACGATTAACTATCAAAATTATGAGATTATTGCAAAGAAAGTTCAATTTGTAATAAAGAACGAACCTTTTTCTGTTAATTTTGAAAAACCCAAATTGTTTAATGCAATGATAAAGGAAATAAAGTCAATACGGGTAACCATAGTAACGGCAAACATTTCTTCTTTTTATATATTTTGCTTACAATTTGGCCTTTTTTAATAATTTTCTATCAACTTACAGACCCCTGATTTAGAAACTTTGTGTCTGAGCACTTGAGCACCTGAGAATGCCGTTCATGATGCGCTAGTAAATGTGGATGGACTTACATGGGGTCTCCTGATTTATAA
Source organism: Dioctria linearis (assembly GCA_963930735.1). Classification (NCBI taxonomy): domain Eukaryota; kingdom Metazoa; phylum Arthropoda; class Insecta; order Diptera; family Asilidae; genus Dioctria; species Dioctria linearis. Next base: position 41,916,558 of record OZ005744.1, read on the forward strand.
TGAGTGAATGTGGAGCTTTCCGGTGAGGTAAAATTTTCTTACGTGTTGGGAGTTTTGGAGTGGGGTTGTAACTGGCACCCTTGGGGTTGTGCAATTTGGGCCGTGTGTGATATGAGTATAGAGTCGAGTTTCGAGAATCGACCTTCTAGAGACGGGGTTCGAAAGTCGAGATTCGACAGTCAATCTTGAAGAGTCGAAAGTTGAGTATCGAGATTTTAAATTTGAGATTTCAGATTCAAGAGTCGAGAGAGTGCATAGAATTTATGACTAAAATGTAGAAATAAATGCTTTTAACAAGTTCCAATCGTATTGTACAATATTTTGTGTTAAATTAGCTAAAAAAATCATAAATAAAACATAATCTTTAAGAATCTGGTAACTCAAACGGGTACCTACTAAAATCTTAAGCTTTTCATAAAATTTTATGTTTACAAAATGTCAGAAATTTTTTCTCTATCCACTTTTGGTGCCCCTTTTCTCTTGATGCCCTAAGCACTTGCTTAGTGTGCTTATAGATTAATCCGGCCCTGCTCGTAACTGCGCCAGCGAAAAAGCAAGAAGTCATCCGAATTAACTCTTAGGGCTGCTTCCCACATACATATACACAAATTTGCATACCTAGCAATATTCACTTTTCTCTTCTTTAGTGCATAATATTATTAGACTGAATTTTGCTAACACGTCCCATGATTAAATCATAGTTACTCACAATACACAAATAGATTATAAATAAAGCTGTAAAAAAAAAATTCTCGGCTCCCGAGCACAAATAAGAAATTATCAATGATAAAACTTAAAATATTCCGCGAAATCTACACACATATAGCTAATGCAGAAAATGGCGGCATAAACTTTCAAAGCATGCAAACTACAGCCCGCAGAGCTTGCAAAACAAGTGCATGCTTTCCGAAACCACATCATTCCATCTGACGGTGATGAAATGAATAATAAATAACTTTTTTAAATAAAATGCACTAAACAGTCAAAAATTAATTTTTTTCTTTCTCAGTGATATATACTGTAAAGCCATGAAAGAATAATATCTTTCAACTTAACTTGTAGTCACTCCGAACAGATAATGTTACATGCCTTAACCATGCATTGTAGAGCCATGACCACAGACAAGAAAAATAAACAGAAATCAGAACGATAAACGAAAAGAAAAACAAAACAAACAAAGTTTGCTCGACCTTAAGAGGAATTTGCAACATACGCAAATTTCGCTTTGCAAGCAAAAACGTTCAATTATGAAAACATAAATGTATCTGAGGTCATCGCTCTACCAAACCAATAAGAAGTGATTCATTATGAAGTTCAGTGATCAGAATTGTTGACACTGCAACTATGATCAATGAATTCGATTATTGCTTCAATATTGCAATTCTGCAATAACTCCCCCCTTTAGAATTATTAGACACATTGTTTAGTATGTAAGAAAATTGTATAAATAACCAGTGCCTGATCAATAAAAATCAGACTTAAACTGACCACCGAAAGGTGTCTTTTTATTTCTCAACATCGGCATACTCTGCCATCATGCTATTACAGCGGCATACTCTGCCTTAGCAAAACTCAACATCGGCATATTCTGCCATACATTTATAAAGCGGCATACTCTGCTTTTAAATACAAAATAGCGGCATACTCTGCCACTCATTATTATATTGGCATAATCTGCCTTAAATAATATAACAATAAAACAGCGGCTCCTCTAAGCCATACAAAACCGTAAGTTTGGCAGTTCTCTGCCAGGTATAATTTTAATAAATAACCGGACCCAATAATTAAAATACATCATGAATAGCTAGCTACCAAACAAATTGGTGGACACGTTTATTACAATACAATAAAAGTTTAATTGCAAAATAAGGAATGCTACAACTCAGATTAAATCTTAAAAGGTTGGGCATCCTTATCATAATTACATTGTCTACAACTCATGACCAAACCTTTAAGATTTCATCTGAGTTGTAGCATTCCTTATTTTGCAATTAAACTTTTCTTGTGTATATCACTGAGAAATAAAAAAATTATTTTTGACTGTTTAGTGCATTTTATTTAAAAAAGTTATTTATTATTCATTTCATCTCCGTCAGATGGAATGATGTGATTTCGGAAAGCATTCACTTGTTTTGAAAGCTCTGCGGGCTGTAGTCTGCATACTTTGAAAGTTTATGCCGCCATTTTCTGCATTAGCTATATGTGCGTAGATTTCGCGGAATATTTTAAGTTTTATCAATGATAATTTCTTATTTGTGCTCGGGAGGAGGGAAATTTTTTTGACAGCTCTATTTATAATTTATTTGTGTATTGTGAGTGACTATGATTTAATCATGGGACGTGTTAGCAAAATTCAGTCTAATAATATTATGCACTAAAGAAGAGAAAAGTGAATATTGCTAGGAATGCAAATTTGTGTATATGTATGTGGGAAGCAGCCCTAAGAGTTAATTCAGCCATCACATGGCAGTACCAAAATACGCCTGTCATTTTTAGCTTTGACGACGAAAAAGCTTCGGATGACTTCTTGCCTTTTCGCTGGAGCAGTTACGAGCAGGGCCGGATTAATCTATATGCACACTAAGCACGTGATTAGGGCATCAAGAGAAAAGGGGCACCAAAAAGTGGATAGAGAAAAAATTTAGGACATTTTGTAAACAAAAAATTTTATGAAAAGCTTAATAATTTAGTAGGTACCCGTTTGAGTTCCCATATTCTTAAAGATTATGTTTTATTTATGATTTGTTTAGCTAATTTACCACAAAATATTGTACAATACGATTGGAACTTGTTAAAAGCAGCGTGTAAGCGTGATAAGAATTTGCTGATAATATTCACTTCTTTTCTTTCATACCCCGGTATTCATACCAATCCTGGTTATACTAAGATGAGGTCACACAATGACCAAAACCGTGATGACAGCCGGTATCTTTAATAGTCCGGTTTTACTATCTAATAATTTTAGTACCAGCACATTAAAAATTTTGGTGGATGTCGAGCTTACGAAACCTTCTAGCAGATCACTATACAGAGCAGAAAATAAGCGAGATGCTTTGTTAGGTTAGGGCAACGAGCACATAATACATAGAGCAAAATCATAGGTTTGTCTGGCTAAAAGGTCCCACTACATATGCTAAAAAACCAACACCACACATTTGAGCAAAATGGACAATTGTTCCCCACTAGGAAAGCTCGAATGTGCCGGAGCCGAATCTACAGAATGATCTGTTTATATTTCTGATTGGATCCACGCAAGTAGAGGAGCTCTCATTGGTTTAATCGAACTATTCTTGCTGGTAAATTGTTCAAAGCACTTTGATCAATTGTACAAATATGCTTTGGCAATTAAATGCACAATGACTACTTCTCTCTTTCAGTTTTGCATTACTAGAGTTTTAGTTTTAGCTAATTTTTTTATGTTTTAATGTATACATCTATTTCCCTTCAACAGATAATCTTTTTTACTTGCGCGAAAGCTTTTGTTCTTGTTCTTGTGACAATCATTATTCGTTGGTTATGGCTAAGCTGATACATAAGCGCATGTGCATATTTTGAATTTTATTATGATCAACCGTGACTTGTTGATAATACCGCCAACTTTGTTGCTATCCTAGTACGATGACATCGAAAAGCCGGCATTACTGCGAATACCAGCGCTGGGAGGCTAGACAATGCGTTCATCTTTTTCAGAATCAAACAAATTTCCAATATATGTTCCCTGTGCAGCCCATTCATTGAATCTAATAGGTCAAAGTGCTGTGGACTGCAACCAAGAGGCAGTTAATTTCTTCTCGATGGTCCAGTTGTTATATGATTTTTTTTCATCATCAACCAGCCGGTGGATAATCCTTAAAGGTTGTATTTGAAACGAAAGTGTCTTAAAATTCCTCTCTGACACCAGATGGGCGGCACATCCTATGGCTACAGGAACAATAATGAAATCTTTTCCTAAAATTTTGGAAGCACTTGATTGTATAGCTGAAGACCAATATCAAAAGGGAGACACTAGAAGAGAATCATATAACAAAGCCAATAAGATGCAAGAATTAGAATTCGTCTTTATGTTGAATTTTGGGAACTATATTTTACAAAATTTTCATAATGTAAGCCAAGTCCTACAGAATGAGGACGTCAATTTAAAAACATGTGTAGATCTGTATAAATCATTAGCTGATCAACTGTGTACTTCACGAAATCAATTCGAAAAATATGAAGCAGCTACAAAATGTATGCTACCAGATGTGGATTACAAGCTAAATAAAACTCGAAACTGTATCAGAAAGAAGGAATCCAATGACGGTGATGCGCCAGAATAACTCTAAATGCGAGATATAAATTTCGCATAAATACCTTTCATATAATTATAGGTACACTACAAACAGAGATGGGAAGAAGAGGAGAGGTATATAAAGTAATATCAGAGAGATTGTCGATATTAAACAATGTGACACATATTGTCACCTTATCATCCTATGAAAGTGATTGGTATTCTCGGGGTTGTGAAAACCTGATTACTGCTTACCCAGAAGACTTCAATATACAATTTTGCAGCTGAGCTTCAGCAGTTTCTTATGTGCGGCGTAAATTCAGTGCAAGAATAACTGTAAAAACAAAATTCACTCATACAGAACTTTATAAAATAATTGTAGAAGACAATATTGAGTGTGCCTTTCCAAATGTTGATATTGCATACCGCATATTCTTATCATTAATGATAACCAATTGATCAGCTTAGCGTTTCTCTTCTCAGTTAAAGTACATAAGAAATCTCAACAGAACAATAATGCAACAAGGCAGGCTTGATACTGTTACGAGCGTGGCCTTAGTTCGTTATTTAAAACACAATATTTCAGATATAATTCAAAAGTTCTTTCTTTATTTAACTTTACTGTTTACTCTCACAAATTCACAAATAATTATCAAATCAACTCTTTATTTATCGCTAGTACTGTACTTCTAATTATCGCAATCCAAATAGTTTACTTCGTTCACTTCTCACTTCGCTGTCTGAAATAATACTCTGCCTCCTAGCTGTCAGAGCGCCGTATTTATACTCTACGAATTATCCTAGAACCTTCCTGAATATTCCGTTCTCCGAACCCAAAGTTTACTAAGATGACACTAACCTAAAGTTGCTTCCATTCCTAACAGATGTCGCTTGATTCACTTTGTGGCACGTAACACTGTCCCCTTCTTAAAATTTGTTCGTCCCGAACAACAGATGGTCCACGGTCTTGCTGCTCTCCGAATTGACCCAAGCGATCTAGATGAACGATTTTTCTTTTGCGTCTTGTACCGCGCTGAATCTTGTATGGCATGTTATTAATTTTAGTTTTAACTGCATACGGTCTCCCCCAGTATTGTGATAACTTTGGAGAACGTCTCGTGGCCTCATGCACATCAGCTAATCGTTGTCTGAGCTTCGTTACGTAGTCTTCTGGTTTCTTTTGTTCGCCTTTGGGTATAACAAACTACAGGTCGCTAGGTAAGCGCATTTCCTTTCCGAAAAGGACCTTAAATGGGCTTTGTCTGGTCATATTGTAAACAGCTGATATATAAGCCATTAGAAATATAGGAATATGTCGAAACCAATCGAGCTTATTATAGTTGAAGACCTTCCTGAGATGTTTGATTAATGTTCTGTTGAAACACTCTTCCATGCTTTGATTTTTCTTTCGTTTTTTATCTTTGATTCCTTTGTCCTCAAATTTCTTGCCCTTTTGATTGCCGTTGTCATCTTTTCATTGCCGCCTTTGCGCTTCTTATTATCATCATCGTCAGAAACTTTGTCTTTACCTTTTCCGACCTTCATTATACCCTTATCATCGTCATTATCAGCATCTTTAGACCCTTTACTTTTCGTCTTTTTCTTTCTTTCATTGTCCTCGCTCTTGGATTTCTTTCCTTTCTTCTTTTTACTTTTATCACCATAATCATCATCATCTTTGGATTTCTTTCCTTTCGTCTTTCGACTTTCGTTATCATCATTGTAGTCATCGTCATCTTTTTCTTCCATCCGTCCGCAATGTTGCCATTCAGGATTGCATGGACGTTGTGAAAAAGCTTCTGCATTTCCGTGGATACGTCCCTTGCGGTATGGGATTTCAAAATCATGAGGTTGCAGTCTAGTCTCTCCACGGAAAGCTTGCTCTCTAGCTCGCCATCTTCTCCCTTCTTCTTCAGTTGTTTGCATTCGTCCTCGTTTCCTACAGTCGTTTTGCAGGTGTCTCAGTCTACTACATTTCCAGCATCGAATGACACCACGCGAAGGAGTGGTCTCTGATGACGGTATTCTGCTGTGAGTCTGCTGCCCAGCTCGATATCTTTGCCCATCTCGATATCTCTGCCCTTCTTCTAGCGCTTTCATTCTTCGGAGTTTTCTGCAGTCCTTTTGGAGGTGTCCCAGTCTATTACAATTCCAGCAACGAAGAATACCGCGTGAAGAATTGCTCTGTGATGGCTGCATTCTATTACAAGTACATTCCTCCACCGAAATTTCTCTCACTCGTACTGCACTTCGAGAAGCTTGCCTGGCAGATTCATACCTTAGTGCATAGGCTAGTGCTTCTGCTGTTGATTTCTTTCCTGCTAGCCTCAACGCTTGTTGTAAATTTTGATCTGCAATAGCGTTCACAAATGCTTCTGTTGCCACTTCATTAAGGAAATCCGCATTTACGCTATAGTATGAGAGATAAGCTAACCTTTCCACATCAGCCTGCAGTTGTTGTAGTGATTCGCCATGCTTTTGAATCCTGTTGCGTAGCTGTAGGCGATATACTTGCTGCATGTGTTCATCTCCATAACGTAACTCTATCGCCTGTACTAATGAAGTATAATCACGTTGCCTTTCTATCGGTAAAGTTTGTAAAAGCTCTGATGCAGAACCTCGAAGTGGTAATACCAGAGCTGTAGCTTTGTCTGCATCATTCCATCCGTTTACTTCGGAAAATATACTTGAAAATATGCCACGAATTTTGTCCATCAAATATTGGAGGTTTCATTCTGCCTGCATTGGATATTTCAATTCCTTCGTGCCGTGGTTGTCGATGCTTCGTCTTCTCCAAATCTGATTTAAAGTTGTCAAGCTGTTCGGTGACTTTTTGTTGTACTTCCGACACTTGTTGTTGAACTTCTAGCACTTCCTGCTGGATTCCTTCAATTTTTACATTTTGCTCGTCTAATGAATTCTTAAGAAAAGTCTTCTGTTCCTCCAAACAAGTTTCTAGACAATTCTGCAAAGAATTCTTTTGTTCGTCCAAACGGGCTTCTAGAGAATTCTTTTGTTCATCTAGACGGGATCCAGAGAATTCTTTTGTTCCTCAAAAGCATTCTTTCGTTCCTCAAGAGCATTCTTCACCTGCAGGGTTGAAAGCTCCATTTTGGTCATTAAAGTACCCAAAAGCTGTTCTATGTTCATCGCAGGCTCTTCTTCAGTTTCTGATTCTTCCTCGAAAATGTATATCTCAGGATTCTTTTCTTCCTCTATCAAAGCTTGTCTAAGTCGCTCGAGTAGAACATTCTTTAGACCTGTCGTTTGCAATGACCGCTTCCCCAACTCCACTTTCAATTCCTGTATGCGAAGCTCCTCTAGTTTGCGTCCCATTACTTTGATAATTCACTCACTGTTTAATATAAAATTATCTTTCGGAATTTTCACTTAAAGCAGGAAAGTTTCACACGATTTCACCAAATTAATCACTCTTTGAATTTCAAAGTCAAATGCCACCACTTTATTTCGCGATTTTATTTTACTTCTGACACCAGTTGTTACGAGCGTGGCCTTAGTTCATTATTTAAAACACAATATTTCAGATATAATTCAAAAGTTCTTTCTTTATTTAACTTTACTGTTTACTCTCACAAATTCACAAATAATTATCAAATCAACTGTACTTCTAATTATCGCAATCCAAATAGTTTACTTCGTTCACTTCTCACTTCGCTGTCTGAAATAATACTCTGCCTCCTAGCTGTCAGAGCGCCGTATTTATACTCTACGAATTATCCTAGAACCTTCCTGAATATTCCGTTCCCCGAACCCAAAGTTTACTAAGATGACACTAACCTAAAGTTGCTTCCATTCCAAACAGATGTCGCTTGATTCACTTTGTGGCGCGTAACAATACTTTATGTTACGTACCTTTTTGGGACTGGCAGAATTTGTATCCAAACACTGTTTTCTCTGTTTTCACTGTTGTAATCTTTTTATTATTTCTTATTAAAATTTCCCTCAGTTTATGGACACTTTATTTTACAATTTTTCTTTGTTTGTTTAATCTACTAATTTTTAAATTACACACCTCTTAATTAGCTTTTCTTTCCGCGCACTTCGGATTTACAAGATTTACCAAGATTTTTTCTCAAAAACGTTTTAACCTTTCCTTCTTATTATTATTACACATGTTCTTTTTACACAACTCCCCTTTTTTTTCTATTCGATTAGCCCGCCGAACCAACCGTTGTCGATTTTTGCTTTTTCTTTAAAAAAAAGTCACCCGCTCTTGTTTTTTAAGGTCGACTCCTCGTTCAAGTTTTGGATCACAACCCGGTCTTGTTATCAAATTCGACTTCGTCTTTATAAAATCTTACTGCCGCGTTCTCCACGAGATTTAAAAAACAACTCGGCTCTTGATCACTTTTGTCGCGATCAAGAGCCTTCGTTCAGGGTAAAAAATGCATAGTTGCATTTTCACCCTGAGAAAATTTTCATTTATTCTGGACTTGATTAAACAAGTCCAGAATATTTTTCGTTGGACGGAGGCTTGAAATTTGATGCTTTTATAAACATCACCACCGTCACGATGCCGCGCGCGTATACATACAATGTACTTTCGCGGCGCGCTCTTCTTGTCGCGAAAGCTTTTTTGTGATATGTATGTACGTTCGTACATACATATTGAAATTTTCACGACAAATCGTACTGAAGGTACGATTTGTCCTTTGCTTTATTTTTTAAAGTAAATATTTCTACTGGCAAATTTTGCTGAAGGCAAAATTTGCCATGGGAATAATTTTATTTTAATTTATGGAATGTGAAGAAAATTGCTGACGCAATTTTCTTCACGGATTGAATAGATAAGCCAACCCAGACTGAAATCCTCTATTACTGCATGTAACAATCCTCCCCTCCCCCTAAAAGTTAAGAGTTATTCTTTGGAGAGGAATAACTCTCGGGGGAAGGGGTTCTGCCCTAGCAAAGTAAGATCTTCGTATTGGGTACCAGATTGGAATTCTTATCTGTTGGTATTCGATATTCCCTTGGTTTATTTTGGATCTGGCACTCTGTTGCAGCAACGATCTTATCTAACTTTTGAATTGTTACACTTTGATCATTCGCAATTGGACCTTTTCTGAATCAACCACGAGTTATTTTTTCAATTCAAACCCGAGTCGTCGAGAATCTAAAAATGCTGTTTCGCGTTAAAGTTGATCACGAACCCTTCTTCAGCCCGGTGGGACTTACCTCGGTCACTTACAGTATATATGTGCTGCACGTAGTACCCGGGTGGCAGGGTCCCATCCGTTTGGTGCTTCGCGAGCGAGGTCAGCGCCCTTTCACCGCCTGGGGAGCGGAGGCAATTGTAGGACGCCACTATACAGTGAATCTGCCTCTCTACCCCCACCGTGGGCAGTCCTGGACTGTAGCAGGTAAGCATTCATTTCTTTGGATACGAGAAATTTGTTTTGCTATATATATATTTTCTCTGTTTGTTGCAGGTGGAGCCGTCAACCTGTTCGGACAGCACGGGCTTTGTGCATGCTGTCACGAGGTCTTTTCTTCCCCCGTAACATCCCTCGTGAGGAAGTATACGGCGACCCCGTCCCCCGCTGGAGGTCCAGTAGACTGGGATGAGGATGATAGCGATGCTTGATGTACTTTTGAAATTAAGAAAAATTGTTTTATTTTTCCTCGTACCCCCTATTTTTTTTAAAAATTGTGTCTTGGTCGAGTTTTTTTATTTTTCAATAAAACGTAAAAACTATTCCTAAATCGCCTCGACTTTTTATTTTTTAGTACCTTTCGTTTATCAGGTTTCTTGGGTTGGTTACTTTCTGAGTGGTTGCGGTTTTGGTTTACAAAGTTTTAGCAAGTTCTCTTAAATACTAATGTATTTTTAACTTATTTAACAAGTACCTATTTTCCAAGCTAACATAGTTTTTGCTAATATCTATTTATTTGTTACTCTAGATTATATTTTCCACATACAAAACAATTTTTTTTTTTTGTGTTAAAACCTTTTTGTGGCCTGGTCAACCCCCTTTTTTTTGTTGTTGTTTTATTGTATTATTTCTTATTCTTTTTTTTTTATATGCTAATTACTTCTGATTTGAATTTTATTATTTTTGAATTTATGTAATGTATTTTACGTTTACTAGTTTGGCGGGTCGGGTCTCGGGCGGTTCGGCTTGGGTTTACAAAATTATTTTGTTCAATATAACTTTTATTCTATTGGCTAGGTTAGATTCGTTATCTTAATAATTATTATTATTTATTAGTTTATTCTCTAATTATAAGTTTTATTAAAAACATTTTTTTTTCTATTAGTAGCCTGGTAAATGTCTTCGTCTTACGTTACTTCTTTATCTTCTACTGTTTAAGTAGGTACATGTTTTATTTTTTTTTTCTTTGTTTTTTTTTTTTTAAGTGCATGTTTTTATGATTTATTTTTATATATATGGTTCCATATAGTATAGGGTAGGTATATTATTTTCCTCAAAGAGCATCCGGAATGTTTATTTAATTTTATGAAAATTTCATATTAACGTGATATAGTATGTATATAACTTGTGTAAGTTATTTTTAGTATTTTAACAGTCATGCAGTATGTAGAGCATTTTAACTTCAAAATCAACTATAATTGTAAGAAAACCACTGGCATTGTAGGTATGGCGGAGACTGTGCCCCCAATAAAATATTCAGCAGAGGAAACGTGAAAGGAGAAAATTATATGTACTTTTCGGAATTTAATCTTTGTATTTGGGCGGATTTTTTTTTTCCTGTACCTGAAAGAATTGTTTATTGTGATCCACTCCCCCATTGATTTGAATAATAACAATATCGTTTGGAGGAAATATTTACGAGGCTGACAGGGGTTATATACATATGTACATACAATGTAAGCTAAATTCCTAAGATATGTATCGTGTATTTGTGGGAATCGTGATCATCCTTTTATTAAGCTTTTTGTCCATTTGGTCTATATAATCCGTTCTTTGTGGTGTAATAGAGAATAATATGAAAATTTTTGGAAAAGGGGACATGTATGCTCTTTTCGTTAGTAGTTGCTATTTTTAATAATTTTTGAATATGATGTGAAAAGTTACCTAGGGTTAGAGGCTATGGTATAGCAATATGCGGTAATCAAGCATCATTTAATATAAATTACCACAGAATAAAAAAAAATTGATTCGCCCTCAAAGTCTATGGGAAATAATTCACGTGATATAAAGAAGACACGGACTAGAGTGGAGCCTACAAATGGAATCGATTCATTACTTTTTATTTTGAAGTTTTGTTGCTCAATTGTGTGTATTCCCTGAAATCATACAAAAATGATCGAATTTGATATTTCAACGATTATTTTCGCACAGGTTTTCAAAAATTATTTCGTCCGGATTTGTTATGGTTATGAATTTTTATTTTTAAGTCACTTTCACGAATAAATAGATGTACATTCAATTGATATTGTGGATTTTGAAGTTAAACTACTATTCAGATATACATACTCATATGTACCTAGTTTAATGGCAATTTAGTAGTCTTTTTCTGCCAAATTCTGATGTGTAATATATGAAGTTTGTCTTGTAAAAATATCATAAAAACGAAGTCGTGTGTTTTTTTTTTTCGGACATAAACATTTTTATGTTGAATTTGGCTTACATTTTACTTTAATTTTGTTTGTGTCACTTTTTCAATCCATTTGTATCTTTAAGGAAAAATTTTTATGAAAAACAAAATACTTCCCGATAACCTACATTATTTGTTGTGTCGACTATATCTATCATACTAGTATATATATAAATTTCTAATTTAAAATTCTATTTGTGGGTAGTAGCCTGGTAAAGCTTTTGCTTGCTTGTCTGTTCCTTATTCCCTAGATTTCTAACTGGTTAAACTTGGTTCTGCTGTTATTTCGCAGAGTTGGGCACGCTCTTTTCCTTTGATTTTATTTAGTTGTTATTTTCTTCAAATGTATCCTTTTCTTTAGTTTTGTTATTTTATCTTTTCTAGTTTTAATTTCAGTTCAGTTAGAACATAGTTTTGTGCCCCTCTTTTTTTTTTTTTTTTTTTTTTTTTTATTTCTATATATTTTCATATTTATTTCATTTCTATTTATTTATGTCCACTTTTGAGGTGGTTTTTCTTTAATTTTACTACTTTATCCAGTTAGATTTAAATATAATGTATTTTGATTTTATTTATAGGTATTTATTTATTCTAACTTGTATTTTGTTATGTAATTTTAGTACATTTGTGTGCATATACCTTTTATTATTTGCACTATAACTAATTATACTATATACTATATGCGTATATTGCTGTGTTTTTTTTGTGTTAAATCGTTACATATACATAGGTTGTTATATACATGCATAGATTTTCTTTGAATGCTTTACCAGGTCTACCTTTCCTATAAATTCTACTTTGATTAAGTGGCTCATGTTGACAGTATCAGTGTTCCATTTTCTTTTTTTTTCTTTTTCTTTTTTTTTTTTAAACGATTTGGACTGATTTTGTTTTGGAGAGGCTTCTGGCTCGCCTTAAACTGGGTTGGGGAGCAGGAGTTCGCTCTTCTAAAGGAATTCCCTCTGATGAAATTTCGGGGTTACCTTGTGGTTGATTTCTCTGTTATCTCATCTTGATGACAACAGGGTTAAGATATTTTACTGCCACAGCGATCATTATGGCCAGAACTAGTAGACTCGTAAATCATAGAGAAGTTGTGGACAGGATATGGGAGTTTTTACTTGATATCTTTTCTTGGTATTTTATAATTTTGTTTTGGATTTCTTCCAGCGAATGGGTGTCGGTATAAATTGATTTATGGATATTGTCTCCCGTTAAGATTTCGATTTTCCCCAGACTGTGGTTTTGAGTTCCTTGTAAAATTTCAGTCAGGTTTACGTTGAGTAGAGAGTGGTTGAGCTCAGGAAACTGATTCGGCTGGATAATTTTTAGTGGAAATTTACTCTGACCTTCGTATTTAAGCACTTTGTCACCTATTTGAACTTGACATGTTTGCGTTATCTCTAATATCCCTTGTCCTTCCAGTTTCGAGATTACAAAGTGATCTGGACATGTGATGTGTAGCACCGTGGAGGTGATAAAAGAAAATAGCCACGTATTGGGCTTACTTAATTTGATCAGCATGTCTTTTTGTGGGATTTGTACTCTGGTCTTGCATTTGGGCACTTCACTTAGAGGGTTGTATAGCAATTTAATGGCACATTCGTTGGACGTTGCCGCTTTGATTATAGGCGTGTTCAGCCGGCCTACATACGTGTTTTCTTCCAAATTACTTGTTATTTTTTTGAAATTTTTCATGTCATCGCCTCTTAATAAGAGAAGTTCCTGAGTTTTTTCGCTATTGGCTATGTATGAATAACCAGGGTCTGGAATTAATGAGTAATTTGCTGACTTGGATACAGGATAGCATTGAATCTGTTGTAGCCTCATTTTTGGCAGATTAAAAATTGGGAGAGTAATTCTCACCACCAATTTATTCTGCATAAGGAGCGACTGAACTCCTGCTGTCTGATATAGGACAGATAGACAATTTTGGTCATTTGGGCAATTCGAGGCCGTCTTGCGGTATATCTCCAACAGATTTTTGGGAGACATTAGGAGTGGATGAATATGATTGGTTTTACTAGCCATTATTATATCCAGGAGGGCTTGTTGTCGATATTCAACTTCGATGATTTGGAGCAATAAGCTTGATATAATCTCTTGTCTCAATTGCCTCCTAGTTAAATCATCGGCCACATGGTGGAGATCGTTTATCTGGTGTGCTATTTTTTGTTGTCTGTCTATTAACATTGCCAGCGGTTTTTGAATCTTTTCCAAGGTAGTTTTTACAACACTGATTTGTTGTTTCTCTAGCTCGGCTAGGGCTTGTGTATTCGATTCAAGTTCTTCTAACCTGCTGTAAATTTCTTTTTCGTTGTTGCTGTCCATAGTTCCAAACAAATAGTGCATGGCATTGCCTATTCCATCAAATAGCGATCTGGCCTTGCGTTTTCCTGGTACTAGTTCCCTAATAGTTTCCGTGCGCTTTCGTACGCTGTCTATAATAGCGTGTATGTGTAGTTGCTGCACGTTACAGAGATCTTCTGGGTTTGTTATATTTTTGCAGAGTTTATGCACTAAGTGCTCTGCATATTCTGCTAGCTTTATCTGTGCATCTAGTTCTTCCAAGTCTATCTCGGTGAGGACATTCCAGGTGTCATGATATACCATCAGATTTCCTAGGTCCTCGAAAAATATACCCGAGCCATTTAGCTGGGTTATTACATAAGGTTTGTCAGCGGTTGCTCCAGTTGTGTACTGGATGAAGAGGACAACTATGATGAGTTTTAGCGCCATTTCTGTGGACAATTCAGGAGAAGAAAACAATCCTTTAAGCATACTTGTACGTACATTGTGCCGATTTAAACTGGGCAGTGGAGTGACTCCACCGCAAATGTTCATGGGGAGGTATTGAAATGAGGTTTAATGGACACTATAGTGGGAATTTCAAGTCAACCTGGTTCATTTTTGTTTGATATATTTTTATTCGAAATATGGTTTCAAACGGTTATTATGTACCGTTACCGTTCGCTTACCAATTTTGATTGTGGTATTCACATCACTTAGTATTGCGATTACCTGATAAGGTCCTACCCAGATTTGGGAAAGCTTATGTTTTCTGCTTTCATTCTTGATGAGGACCTTATCTCCTACATGGAAAGTTAGGGGCCGTACTGTCTTATCGTAGTACCCTTTTGAGCGCTGGTTACTTGCCAATAAGTTCTTTCTTGCCGTGGCATATGATTTTTGGAGCTTATACTTCAGTATATGATAATAGCTCTCATGATTGTAAACGGGTTCGGGATCCCGTTTTAAATTTGAGGGGACATCCGCTGTGAAGCCGTATAGGCAGTCCATTGGGGTAAGTTTAGTACCCTCGTGTACACTATTGTTATACACAAATGCAGCGGTTCGTAGGTATTGGTCCCATGTTTTGGGATTTTCATCTACGATTGTTCGCAGGTATTCAATCAGCGGCCTGTGGGCACGCTCTAGTGCTCCGTTACACTGTGGGTGGTATGCCGAAGTCTGTAACTTCTTTACCTTTAGAAGCTTACATACTCTTTTGAATAATTCACTCAGGAAATTTGTTCCCTGATCGGTGAGTATTCTTTTGGGTATGCGATAGCGCGTAACGATTTCATCAAAGAAAACATGCGCTACTGTGACTGCTTCTGCATTAGGTATTGCATACCAGTCGACAAATTTTGTTAAATTATCTTAGAAGGTCAAGATATATTTGTTACCTGATGTGGTCTCTTCTAATGGACCTACAATATCGAGGTAAACTTTGTCGAACGGTTGCTCTGCGATGTCCGTGATAACCATTGGCATTTTATATTGTGGAGATGCTTTCATTGTCTGGCACTTTGGGCATTTTTTAATGTATTTTTTTAATATCGCTAAGCATGTGTCTCCACCAATACTTGCGTCTTATGCGTTTGTAAGTTTTTATGACACCTTGATGGCCACCAAATGGAGAATCGTGATAATCTTTTAAAATTGTTCGGATTTCCGTAGCGCTCGTGATAACTTCGGCTGTCTTGCCAGTACTTACTTTTTGCTCAGGCGATGCTGGGTTTAGTGTTTCCGCCTCAGTGTGTTGAATTTCGTTTTGGTCCGTTTTCGTGTGCTCTTCTGTCTCCACACTGCAGCTATTTAATGTCTCTTGAGCCTTTTGCTTCTGAGCTCGAGTCACGACGAAACAATGAGCGGATTTCTTCTTTCTCTTGTTATTTGTGGAATTGTTTTCCTCCACATCTGAGTCCATCGTGTGGTGGACTAGGGCTTCTACCGTTAAGGTATTGCCTAAACTGTCTTCTTTTAATGCTTGAGGGATGCGACTTAGTGCATCGGCATTAGTGTTGTACTTCCCTGGTTTATATTCGATGTTGTAATCGAATCAGATAATTTGTGGTGAAATCTCACCAAACGGGAAGTAGGGTCTTTCACATTGAAGACACCTTTGAGAGGTTTATGGTCAGTATAGACCGTGAATTTCCGGCCTTGAAGATAGCACCTGAAATTCTTGGTAGCCCAGACAATAGCCAATAACTCTTTCTCTATAGTAGAGTAATTTCTTTCGGCTTTGTTTAATGTGCGGCTTGCATAGGCAATGGGCTGGTCCTTTCCGACTTCTCCTTGAGAAAGAACAGCCCCTAGAGCCTCGTTACTTGCGTCTGTAGTGAGATTAAAAGATTTCGAAAAATCTGGGTAAATTAAAAGTGGTGGAGAAATTAAAGCATTTTTTATGCTTTGGAATGCTTCTTGGCATTTCTCTGTCCAAGTGAATTTTACATCCTTTCGGAGTAAATTTGTGATTGGACGTACAATTTTGGAGAAGTCTGGAATGAATTTCCTGTAGTAATTGGCAAGTCCTAAAAATGACTGGACTTGCCTTACTGTTCTTGGAACAGGAAATGTTTGGACGCAGGCCGTCTTACTTGGGTCTGGTAGGGCTCCTTCGCTAGAACATTTATGTCCTAGGTAAACAACTTCTCTTCGTAGAAACTGGCACTTTTCTGGCTGCAGTTTTAAGTTGTTTTCTCTCAGCTTATTGAAGACTTTCCTCAACTTTTCGTTGTGGTCGTTTAAATTTTTACCATAGATGACAATGTCATTTAGGTAGACAAAACATTCGAGGCCTTGTAGGCCTGTTAGGACGAAATTCATTAGGCGTTGAAATGTGGCGGGGGCTCCTTTGAGCCCGAATGGCATACGCTTGAACTCGTAGTGCCCATAACTTGTGCTGAAAGCAGTTTTATGTCGATCTTTTTTGTCGACAAGGACTTGGTGATAGCCGTTGGCCAAATCGAGTGTGGTGAAATACCTTGCGTGACCTAGTTGGTCGAGAATATCCTCGATTCGGGGTAGCGGGAATGCATCTCCAATTGTCTTTTCGTTTAATTTACGAAAATCGACAACGACGCGCCACCTTTTTTCACCGTCAGGTCCCGCTTTCTTGGGGACAACTAGTAGAGGCGAATTCCAAGGGCTCCTACTAGACTGGACTATCCCGCTGTCTAGCATTTCTTTTAGCTGCTCGTTGATGACTTTCCGCTGTGTTTCAGGTAAGCGGTACATTTTTTGATTGATTGGTGCTTGATCTTGCACCAATGGAATATTATGCGTTATCGCATTTGTATAGGTGAGTTTGTCACCTTTGAGGAAGAAGATATCGTTATACTCTTCGCAGAGTTCTGATATCGAAATTTTTTCTTCCGCGGTTAAATTAGGGTCTAGGCTGAGTTCTTGCTCTAACCTAGAAATACGCGGATATTGTTTTGGGTCGTCCGGAGTCTCATTATCCGGGTATAGATATCGTACATGTTGTAATATTGCCGTTTTGTCGGCTGAACCTTGGTTTGACTTACTTTTCCTTTTAGGTTTTTGACCTGTAGATAGATGAGGATTTTGCGATTGCTTTTGAGGCTGTATTTCGTTGCTCTTAATAATTGACAGGGTATTTGCTTCCTGCTTTGTTGACGGCTGAGTTTGGTACACCTGTGTGGTCTTTGCCTTAGGTTGTGTGGGATACTCATGCGCGTCAATGCTACTGCTTTTTGACCATGTAGAATGTTTTGTGTTTTGTGACGGTGGAGTAATATGCACCTTTAATATAGGCTTTAGCGACTCGCTACCGTTCTTATATGGCCGTTGTTTGTTTATGAGTGATTTATGCCTCGGGATTTTGGACGGAAGAGTTATATGCACCTTTTTGGTAGGCTTTAGACATTCAGTTCCGTCTCTTGTGTTGTTTGATATTGCCTCTAAATTTGGTAGTGGAATGTGTGTTCTTTTGTGGTCTTTTGTGTGTGTTAATGGGACTAATATGTAGTCGTTTATTGGAAATAGCTGTAACTTTAAGCTATGTATGACTACTTGATGACTGTTAGCGTTGAGAATACTGACCAGCACTAATTCTTCTCCAGATGACAGCAAACTGTTTGCCAAGAAGACTCCATCGCTTATCTCTTGGGATAAACAGAGCATTTCTTCTTGAGTTTGTAACGGGACTGGGGCAACAATTTGAGAGCGGGCAGGTATGCAGATTGGTTCCTTAAAGGTAACCAATTGCTGCCTGATTTCATCGGTCTCTTGTTCGCCCAGACAGCCTTTTTCACATTCCTTGGGCTCTTTTGGAGCTTGGCAGCCAGCTTTTCTCGTTTGAGAAGCCTTGAAGACACTGCAGGTGGATAGTTCAGCCTGTTTAGACTCTACCTCTTCTGCAAGTGTTCTTACTTCGACTGCTTTTTCAGAATGTAGCTTGTCCGTTTCAAACTCTAATGGCAAAGCAAATTCGTCTGGATTAGTTTCCGTGCGAGGAAACCTTAGTGCCTTATTAAGACCCTCAACGTTACAGTTTTTTGCTAGGAAATCATTTCCTAGAAGTCCATCATCGGAAAGGCCAGGCAAGTTCTTTACGACTTGAAACTTGCAGGGAATTTTGTTTTTGAAAACGAAGTTTCCCTGGCAATTTCCCAGCGTCTTTCCGGTACCAAATGGGGTCTGAAGTGTACATGCCTCATTGTGGTTAATTTCTTTGAGATCTTTTAATGACCTTTTCTTTATTATACTAACCTCAGCGCCTGTGTCTACTACTAGTTTAGCTTGGCCGTTCAGGCCTATGTCTAAGGGTAGTTTTACTGTAGCGACACTGGAATCGGGCTGCTGAGGGGACCCTATTTTATTAGACGGGAGCTTTATAGTCGAGCCGGGGAGTTTTGGGTCGACTGTACGTCGTTTCCCTGACTCCGGGCCTCCCATTTACGTTTTTGTTGGCAGTTATTTACTGCATGTCCAGAACGACCACAAAATTCACACTTTTTTCTTACGTTATATACTCTGGAATTGTTATTGGAATTCTGCGGCTCTCTAGGGCGTTGATTCGATGGTCCACCATTGTTGTGTGGTCTCTGGAAACTATTATTGTTTTTTCTACATTCACGCACGTCATGGTTATACATTTTACAGTTCACACAATAAGGCGTATTTTTCCTTTTGAGGCAATCAGCATATGTGTGGCCTCTTAGATTACAAAAACTACAACTGATTTTATTTAAATAATTATTTTTATTGTTTACATTAAAATTTCAATTTGGTGATTTTGGCTCCTGTTTTATATTTGCCTGTGTGAACTGTGATGGAAATGTACTGGTGCTTGCATTGGTGGGCACACTGTTTTGCCAGGTATCCTGTGCGCATGGTATTATGCCTGGATTATATATGGGGTGATTTGCAGGCGAATTATTTAGAATCCCTCGCGGATTACTTATCACAGGTGCATTTATTGACTGTGGTATTGGGTTCTGCACTGTACTGAATTGAAAGTGCCCTGGAGGGTTGCAGAAATAGAGCACTTTGCTGGAGACGCTCCATGTCAAGCGCTCTTTGTACGAGGTCATCCACCGTGCCGTCTGTCATGGTCAGAAGGTATTGGCACATATACGGGTTATTGACGCCTGTTTTTAGTGCGTTTTTCGCGAAGTCTTCTAGCTGGGTTTTCACAGCGGGGGCTGCTGTAGCGCCATATTTGGACTCTGCTGCTTCACTACAGAGTGCCAGCATTTGTTTCACTCGTGCCGTGAAGGCCTGTGAGGTTTTCCAAAGGATACTGCCTTGTAGTAATTAATTTATTTACCAGTTCCTGATAAGTTTCCCTAGGCAGGTATGTACGATTTAGCCGTTCTTCTACCTCTTTGAAAGTAGTAGGCATATTTGCGGCAAACAGCTGGTAAGCTTCGCCTCGAAGTCTGGTGGGGAAGATTTGCAAAAATGCCGATAGTTCCTCCACCGAAATGCACTGGATTACCTGCCTGCAGCATCCTAGGAAAGTTTGGAGCTCCAGGCTCAATTTTGGGTGCTGCTCTCCCCGAGAATAGGGGAACGAGCTGGGCAGTTAACTTGGCGATTTTCGCGTAATCTGCCCATGTTTTTATTGGGGATTCTGAAGCTTAAGTTTGATGCTTTTGGGGAGCTAGTTTCTTCTATGCTGGTTTCTAAAAGGGAGTCGCCCAGCCAATTCAATAGGATTTCACTCACGGTGGAATCACTGACACTGTCTTCAATGGCACCTTCTCTTAATTCTACACTATTGTTTGTAATTTCTGTTTCGAGAGAGTGCGAGAGTTCCCCAAACTGCTTTAAGCTTTCTTTAAATTTTTCCGTACTTTCTTTGAATTGCGCGATTTGCTCAAGACGCCGTTCACGGGGTCCTTTTGAGCTGTTTATCGATAGAATCGCACTGTACAACAGAAAGTTCGGAGGAGTCTCGCACTTTCCCCTCTAGATATTTTAAATAATTTTCTAAGTTTAAATTAGAAGGTCTTACTTGTGGGGGACCTGTAAGGATTGTCCCACTCCTTAATGTTACTCCTGGTGCTGTTGAATTTGTTGGGGGTGTTTGATTAGCACCCTCTGTTGCAGATGTTGCTCCCTCGTTGCCTCCTTCGTACCGGGACGGATCTTCCTGTGCGTCCGCCCGGTGAGGAAGATTGTTGTGGAGTTGGTGGAATTGGTGAGATTTCCGGCGGCGTCTCCTGGTGGGAGCTTTCCTCGCTCATGGACCACCGTATGTAGAATTTGCAGCTAGGGGGGCTTCTGCCGTCTTAACTCCCTTGGTTCAAATTGAGAGGGGGGCTTATTGCCTTCTTCGAGGTCCCTCTCAATTCAGGATCGCTGGTTTTTGTGATTGAAGTTCTTTTGCTGCCGGGGGGGCCCGTGGCCTTCTTAAATTCCCCTGGATAAAAGCTGAAAGGGGGGTGCGTTGCCTACTTCGAAGTCCCTTTCAGCTCCGGATCGCAGATTGTCGGTTGAGGATTCTTCCTTCAAGTTTCGCGTTTGAATTTTCGGCTATGGACGTCTTATGTTCCTGGGCTGGGATGAAGCCCGCTATTGTCCCACGTTGGCACTTTGTGCTTTGATGAGGGGGGTGGTTCGTGTTTTTTCAAACAGAGGCAGTTAAAGCTGTCCGACCCCGAGCGTTGGGAGCCGACTAGATCGAAATACTCCTGAAGCCAGACTCAACTTCAGGCGAAGGGTAGGGTGTCTTGCCCCAGTATTCGATTTCGTCCTCAACTCCTTTGATTCGTTAGGATAGAGGGTTTTCGAGCACTTATACTTTTGTTTTTTTGTAAAGTAGGCTTCCTCTATCCTACCGGCTGCGCCAATTTTGTTACGTACCTGTTGTGAGATTGGCGGGTATTTTATCCAAAACACCTTTTGAGTTGTCGGACTCGTTTTATTTCCTTTCTACTTCTTTCACCAACTTATCCTTTCTCCTTTTTACAAACTTTTCACAAACTTTCTGCTTATAAGCTTTTCACAATCTTATTCTTATAAACTTTTCACAATCTTATTCTCTTATTGTTTTAACTTTCCACAATCTGATTCCTTTTTTTTTACTTTTGTAGCTTTTCAGAAACCGAGACCGACCTGACACCAAGTTAAACTAACTTCAACTCTTTTTTCTTTTTTTTTAAACTAGACTCCCGTTTTTCAACTTATAAATCCGACTCGCTTTGTTTTTCAAAAATTCGACTACCGAACCGCCGCGTATAAGATTTAAAATCCCAACTCGGCTCTTGATCACTTTTGTCGCGATCAAGAGCCTTCGTTCAGGGTAAAAAATGCATAGTTGCATTTTCACCCTGAGAAAATTTTCATTTATTCTGGACTTGATTAAACAAGTCCAGAATATTTTTCGTTGGACGGAGGCTTGAAATTTGATGCTTTTATAAACATCACCACCGTCACGATGCCGCGCGCGTATACATACAATGTACTTTCGCGGCGCGCTCTTCTTGTCGCGAAAGCTTTTTTGTGATATGTATGTACGTTCGTACATACATATTGAAATTTTCACGACAAATCGTACTGAAGGTACGATTTGTCCTTTGCTTTATTTTTTAAAGTAAATATTTCTACTGGCAAATTTTGCTGAAGGCAAAATTTGCCATGGGAATAATTTTATTTTAATTTATGGAATGTGAAGAAAATTGCTGACGCAATTTTCTTCACGGATTGAATAGATAAGCCAACCCAGACTGAAATCCTCTATTACTGCATGTAACATTTATGTTTACTAAGTATAGAAGCGGATGTATTACGGAAAATTAGTTTTCAGGATGTTATCAAAGACTTTGCCACTAGAAAAAATAGAAGAAAACGTTTGTTTAAATAAATTAATTGGAGATTTAAAATTATAAACATTATTTCTATCTTGAGTGTAATACCCTAGCAACATGGGACATATCAATGACCATTGGTTAAATTACGTAATTGGACCAATGATCATTCCTCTTTTGGGGTGGCACACGGCAATGACGGTCTTCACGTAATTGGATTTGACAGACTAGATTTGACCCATTAAATGTGTCATTTGTGCATACTGGCGATTACTCCCATATCTTTAAATTTCACAGACATATCCGCGTATATGTGGCCATTTCTTCGTGCCTTTATCAGATCTTTTATATAAATGCGCCACAGCTCGCACAACTTATAATTTTCAGCAGTTTTCCACAATTTAGCTTTTTTCTTCGTCTCTTTTTCTATTTATGATATATGAATTTTTTTTAAAGAATTCACTAATTTGGGAAACATGCATAATTTACTTTGAAAAATGTATCAGCCAATTTCACAAATGACATTTGACAGTGATGGCTGGAAAATCAGCTGATTTTTCTCAATAATTTGCAGTTCCTCACCGCTGAAAGCGCGCTTATCGCTAAAATAAATGACAAGAAATGCATAAATTGCAAACAAATGAGCTTGTTGGGACGTAATTGGGGCAATGATGAAACGAATGTGCCAATGATGCAGTGACACACGAGCTATGCAATGATCATTGCTCCGTCAATGATCATTGATATGTACCGTGTGTCTTACGATATCAGATGTGTTTAGAAAAATAAAATTTTATTTTACGGTTTAATTTGTTAATATTTTCAACATTGAGTTAGATGTAATAGGGGGGGCACCAAAATCGTTTCAGTGCTTACGGCCTCTAAGGACTTTAATTCGGCCCTGGTCACGAGAGACGATCATCATTTTTTATCCATTTCATCCAAAGTCTTCTTTAAACCTAAACTAATTAGCTTAATTTTTTTACATAAAGACTGAGATATCAATACATTGTTATAAGTTTAACTACGTATAATAATTCAGAGTGAAACCTGCGAATCCTACAAATTCTGGGAGCTACACCGGGATTGGATGGGGGGATGGTGAAAGGGAGTCACAGAATTAAATCGAACACAATTAAATATACAAAGAAGGAATCCAAATAAACTGCTAAAGATGCTTCAAAGTTCCCAAGCCAAGACGTGGAAAAGGAAAATATTAGGTTCCGCTACAGAACCAGGAAAGGTAACCTCAAAGTCAGCAGGTACACAGGCACAAGGAAAAGCTTTAAAATTTCAAGTGTTTGGAAAAGCAAATTACAATATATTGTTATTCAAAATATAAATTAGTTTCCTTACTATATTTCGTCGATTTATTTTTGACTATATTTCGTCGAACAATTTGATCTTTTTACAAAAGCTTTACGAAAGCAGCTAGTATTCTTTCAAGCCTAAGGGTAGGCAATTGGATAGCGCTGAAGTGCAAGGTTCGGTATCGTGCAATACTTGCTCATGCCTTCACGGCTAAACATTTAGGTATAAATATTATAGACAAATAATATACATATAGTTTGTAATAAATTGAGTTTGAATAAATTGCATACTTCCTTAATTTATAAAATTTTATAAGATCGTTTATTAATCTAATACAATTGGATATAAAATGATTTTATATAAACTTTATATATAGTTCAATCAACTTCTCGTATAAAATATGTTTATAATTGTCTTAGATAAAGTAAGTAAGTATAAGATATGCTCTTTTATATGTCTGTATATTATATTTATATATTCATTATATTTATCTCAATTCGTGGATAAACCTTTATACTGATGGTATACTATTCTGTTACATATATAAAATATGCCTAACGAGATATCTGAAAAAGGCAATAAATAATTATTTAAAATACTTCCGGCATAATTTTTCATATAAGCTATGAATA
Organism: Dioctria linearis; assembly: GCA_963930735.1. Classification (NCBI taxonomy): domain Eukaryota; kingdom Metazoa; phylum Arthropoda; class Insecta; order Diptera; family Asilidae; genus Dioctria; species Dioctria linearis. Next base: position 41,940,917 of record OZ005744.1, read on the forward strand.
GCTTATCTATTCACTCAGTAAAGAAAATTGCATCAGCAATTTTCTTCACATACCATTCGTTTAAACAAAATTATTCCCACGACAAATTTTGCGTTCAGCAAAACTTGCCAGTAGAAAGTATTAGTCAATCCACCGTCCATCGAAAAATATTCTGGGCTTGTTTAATCAAGTCCAGCATAAATGAAAATATTTCCCAGGGTTAAAATGTAACTATGCATTTTCTACCTAAACGACGGCTCTTGATCGCGATGAAAGTGATCAAGAGCGCAGTCGAGTTAAAAACGATAAGCGAGTTACATTCTGAATTTGAAAAAACTAGCGGGTTGATTTGGTTTTGCAGTACGGTCACCTGGGCAGAAGTACGGTATTTCGGCGAATTAAAGATTGTCGCGAATTAGAAAACAGGAGTTTAGAATGCAAGGAAACAGGCAATGCGGGAGCAGTAAACGCACCAAGGCATTAAGTACAAACACCCCCAGCAGTCTCAGCAGTAAAAGGAATTACCCTTAGGAGCGGGACAATCCTGACAAGTCCCCACCAAGTAAGAAATACTTTAAATATTTAGAATTATACTTAAAAAAATTTATAACGGAAATTGCGAAGTTCCTCCGAACTCTCTGTACTTCAGTGCGATTCGGTAGAAAAACAAATTGAAAAGTCTCGAGACGAGAGACTTGGCTTCGGGATCCCGTTTTAAATTTGATGGGACATCCGCTGTGAAGCCGTATAGGCAGTCCATTGGAATAAGTTTAGTACCCTCGTGTACACTATTGTTGTACACGAATGCAGCGATTCGTAGGTATTGGTCCCATGTTTTGCGATTTTCATCTACGATTGTTCGCAGGTATTCTATCAAGGGTCTATGTGCACGCTCTAGTGCTCCATTAGACTGTGGGTGGTATGCTGAAGTCTGTAACTTCTTTACCTTTAGAAGCTTACATAATCTTTTGAATCATGCACTCAGGAAATTTGTTCCCTGATCGGTGAGTATTCTTTTGGGTATGCATAGCGCGTGACGATTTCATCAAAGAAAACTTGCGCTACTGTGACTGCTTCTGCATTAGGTATTGCATACCAGTCGACAAATTTTGTTAAATTATCTTGGAAGGTCAAGATATATTTGTTACCTGATGTGGTCTCTTCTACTGGACCTACAATATCGAGGTAAACTTTGTCGAACGGTTGTTCTGCGATGTCCGTGATAACCATTAGCAATTTATATTGTGGAGAAGCTTTCATCGTCTGGCACTTTGGGCATTTTTTAATGTATTTCTTGATGTCGCTAAGCATGTGTCTCCACCAATACTTGCGTCTTATGCGTTTGTAAGTTTTTATGACACCTTGATGGCGACCAAATGGAGAATCGTCATAATCTTTTAAGATTGTTCGGATTTCCGTAGGGCTCGTGATAACTTCGGTTGTCTTGCCAGTACTTACTTTTTGCTCAAGCGATGCTGGGTTTAGTTTTTCCGCCTCCGTGTGTTGAATTTCGTTTTGGTCCGCTTTCGTGTGCTCTTCTGTCTCCACACAGGAGCTATTTAATGTCTCTTGAGCCTTTTGCTTCTGAGCTCGAGTCACGACGAAACAATGACCGGATTTCTTTTTATACCCTAGATGAAATCTAAAGGGTGTTACATACAGAGCATGAAAATTCTTTGGAAACACTCATTCAAAAGGCACTAGATATGGAAAGGTTGCAGCAAGGACTCTTTTTCATTCCACAACCAACAAATTATATCCCTAACCCAACAAACTCTTTCCAAGTGGACCCTTTTCTAAGACATAATATCCCAAATTTCTCTAATACCTATGGTTATCCCATACCTGAGAGTGTAAATTTGTCTTCCTACCCTTACACAAAGCAATTCGGAAGACATAACATAAAAACTGAAATTGGTATACCTCCAATAGCGGAACCACCAAGAGAAACTTCAGTATCTTTTAGTACCGACAGAAACTCAGAAAATTATTGGCGCTCTCCTCAAACAAACATAACAAGGAAATCATTAGGAAGTCCACCTCCAAACAGGAAATCTTTTTACGAACAGGCAGAAAAAAAGTACGATAAACAGAAAATGCTGTTAAACAAGATCACCTGCAGCTACTGCAATTATAAAGGACACACGTATGACGAGTGCCTAAAGCGTAAGAATACTCCTTATTGTACTAACTGCAGAATGAAGGGCCATGATGCCCAATATTGTAAACAGAATATTAAAGCGCCACCCGAACATGTAAGCTCAAAAAACAATGCACGGTGGGGCTCTGCAGATAGGGAACAAAGATTTAACCCCATACATAATATGTGCGATTTCTGTGGGAGAAGAAGTCATACGGTGTCCACTTGTCAGCAGAAACAACGATGGGAGGCCACACATTCGGGAAACGGCATACTGTCGACCGAAAAATCCCCGGCTCGACATTAAATAAAACCGCTCAAATTACTTCAGGGTCCTCTCAAACAAAACAACAATTAAATAGAGAAAATGTACCAGTGGTAGACTTACCACTGGACATAGGCAAAAACACAGCCGTTCGGCTGATAGTAGACACCGGAGCTGAAGTAAGCATCATAAAAAAGGAAGCACTAGATAACCCAAAACATATAGAACGAAGCCAAAAGGTAACTTTGAAAACTCCATTTGGAGAAGGAGAAACATTGGGAAACTGCCAAGGCAACTTTTTATTAAGCCGCAGTGTCCCATGCAAACTCCAGGTAGTAGAAGAAATTGCCCAAATTTCCCACGATGGGCTGTTAGGCAATGACTTTCTTGCAAAAAATTGTAATATCGAAGGGCCTAATAAATTACTCCGGTTCCCTCGCACGGAAACCAACCCTATTGAATTCACGGTACCTCTCGAAACATCCCTAGAAGATGGAGAGGAAATACCAAGTGATCAATTGGAGGAGCAATTTAAATCACGGGCACCAGATAACAAAAATGCTTTACCTCCAATGGAAGAAACTCTGAACATCTCAAAAGAAGATGAAAGTAGGCAATATGAAGTAGTACTTCAGCGATCCAATCAAATACCCCCTCGATCGCAAATGGTACTGAGCATACCGCTACAAATAGACCAAGAAATGATCTGCTTGTCTCAGGAGATCCAAGAAGGAGTATTTGTCGCAAATTGCCTAGTTAGTCCTCATAAAAGCTTCATACCGTTATCCGTTCTAAATGTAAACACGGAACCAGTATTCCTAAGGAACTTAACGCTTACTCTAGTTCCAAGTAATTGCTATAATATACAGTATCTCCATGTACCTTTGGACGACGTAAATACCCAAAGTACTCATAAAAAGGGTGATCCACCTTTCCTAAGTGCACAAAACAAAAGCACACACAACGTCAAAAACGACAAATTAAAATTTAATTCCAACCCATATTTTCTACGTGCACAAAACAAAAGCACACACAATGTCAAAAAAGACAAATTAAAAATTAATTCCAACCCATATTTTCTTCGTGCACAAAACAAAAGCACACACAACGTCAAAAACGACAAATTGAAATTTAATTCCAGTCCATATTCAAGAAACGTAAACCATATTAAAAGCTATAACCCAGACAGACTTGTGGCTTTACGTAAAGAATTACTGTTGGATGAAAATTTAAATCGCGAAGAAGAAAAAACAATTCTTGAGTTATGCTATAAGTATAACGATCTTTTTTATTTAAAGGGAGATAAGCTCACATGCACTAATACCATAAAGCATACCATCTCCATACTACACAATCAGCCACCCATAAATCAAAAGATGTATAGACTTCCAGAAACACACCGGGCAGTCACAAATGAGCAAATTAAGGAAATGTTGGACAACGACATAATCCAATTAAGTAAAAGCCCGTGGAATTCTCCATTGCTGGTAGTCCCCAAGAAAGCTGGGCCCGACGGCAATAAACGTTGGCGAGTAGTAGTAGTTTTCCGTAAAATTAACGAGAAATCTATAGGGGATGCCTTTCCATTACCCAGGATAGAGGATATACTGGATCAGCTTGGGCCTTCGCGGTATTTTACTACACTTGACCTTGCAAGCGGATATCACCAAGTATTGGTAGACCCAAGGGATAGACCAAAAACTGCATTTAGTACCGCTTACGGGCATTATGAATTTAAGAGAATGCCATTTGGGTTGAAAGGCGCACCTGCGACTTTTCAACGCCTGATGAATTACATTCTAACGGGTCTCCAAGGATTAGAATGCTTTGTCTATCTCGATGATATTGTAATATATGGAAAAAAATTACAAGATCATAACGAGAAACTAGCTAAAGTATTCGACAGACTTCGAGCCCATAACCTTAAATTACAACCCGAAAAGTGTCAGTTCCTTCGCAGAGAAGTAATATACCTCGGACACAAATGCTCAAACGAAGGGGCACTTCCAGATCCAGACAAGCTGTGTCCAAAATTTCCCTCCACCACGAACTATCAGACAAACTCAATCGTTTCTGGGATTGGCAAACTACTATCGCAAGTTCATCCCTAATTTCTCCAAGATAGTCAGGCCAATAACAAATCTATTACGGAAAGACGTCAAATTTAATTGGACGCAAAAGTGCCAAGACTCTTTCAATGAGATTAAAAATTCTCTTATAAATCCACCTCTACTCAAATATCCAGATTTTACCCAACCTTTTAATCTAACAACAGATGCTAGCAATGAGGCATTGGGAGCTGTTCTATCACAAGGGGCAATAGGTAAAGACAGGCCAATAGCGTACGCAAGCAGAAGTTTGAATAAGGCGGAACAAAGATACTCCACAATAGAAAAAGAGTTGCTCGCTATTGTGTGGGCCGCCAGGAACTTCAGGTGTTATTTACAGGGCAGAACGTTCACGGTTTACACAGACCACAAGCCCTTGAAAGGCGTATTCAATGTGAAAGACCCGACATCGAGATTAGTCAGGTTTCACCATAAACTCTCAGAGTTTGACTATAAAATTGAATATAAGCCTGGAAAATATAACACTAATGCAGACGCGCTTAGTCGAATACCTACCGAGCTAAACCAGGCAAACCCCAATTCGTTCATTGTGGAAGCTCAGGTACATCACCGAGCCGATTCCGACATGGACGAAAAGGATTCTAGTTCTCCAACACCATCAAAGCCTAAACAAAAACATTGTCATGCTGTTACGAGAGCTCAAATAAGGGAGGCACAAAATAATATTGAAGAGGAAAATCAAAACACAGAAACTCCCAATAAAGTTCAAAAATATCCACGGAGCCTCCAAAATGAATTAGTCGAAATTGACTCAACTGATAGCAGCAAATCCGAAAGCAGTGCATCTGAACACGGCGAATCACCCTGGAACCAAAATCTAATAAATTCTCAACATACTTTACCAGAAAATATCTCAGACCCTGAGGAAATCGAAACAATTCTGAAGGACTATCATGACTCCGCATTTGGTGGTCACCAAGGAGTAATCAAAACTTATAGAAGAATAAAGAAGAAGTATAAGTGGAAAAACATGCTTAGTTCTATCAGGAAATATATTCGGAAATGCTCTAAATGCCAACAACTTAAGGCTAGCCCGGAGTATCGTATGCCAATGGTCATAACAGATACTGCCCATATGCCCTTTGACAAAGTTTATTTAGACATAGTAGGTCCTCTTGAGGAAACGCACTCAGGAAACAAATATATTCTGACTTTCCAAGACAATCTAACGAAATTCGTAGATTGTTATGCCATACCAAACGGCGAAGCAGAAACGGTAGCAGAAATATTTTTCGATGAGATAATCACTCATTATCGCATTCCTAAAAAGGTAGTAACTGACCAGCGTTCTAACTTCTTAAGCGATCTTTCAAACGAGTATGTAAACTTCTGAAAATAAAAAAAATGCAGACTTCCGCTTACCATCCGCAATCCAACGGCGCACTGGAGCGAACCCACAAACCCCTAGTGGAGTATTTGAGAGCTACTGTATCTGAAAATCCAAAGGCTTGGGATCGATTCCTGAGAACCGCGGCTTTTGTATACAATAATAGTCCACATGATGGCACCAAGCTCACACCAATGGACTGTCTGTTTGGATTCACAGCGGATGTTCCCTCTAATCTGAAAAGAGAGCCGGAACCCATTTACAACCACGAAAGTTACTACCACCTTCTGAGGTACAAAATACAAAAAGCGTACGCTACCGCTCGGAAAAATTTGTTGAAAGCTAAGGAAAAGTCAAAAGTTTACTACGATAAGCGTTCACGTCCAGTAACCTTCAAAACAGGAGATAAAGTTTTACTGAAAAACCCCGCTAAAAAACACAAACTTTCCCAGATATGGCTAGGACCATATCTAGTGGTACAAGTCTTTAACACTGTTAATACTGTTATTCAAATCGGTAAACGAAGAGTAACAGTACATAACAACAGATTGAAGCCATTTCACGAATAATGGCTGTCAAAAATTAAAAAAACAAATGGGGGCAGTAAAACAATGGACAAACTTAAGAAGCAGCAAAAGGCAATCCAACATACCTATTCAGTAAAAACACCCATAGTATTAACTGTCAGTAACCAAAAGGTACAGTTAGACACTGAGACACACCCTAAATTTTCTAAAGAAGCTACGGATACCTTGAACCATGAGTCCAGAATAGATACCAAGTTTCAAGATAAACCATCTCCACAACAAGAGATTTTTCCCACAAGTAAAGTCAAGCAGATCTCGCAAAATTTCCAGTCGGAGATCACTAACACAAACAAATCAAAATTTAAAACTCTAACCTCTGTAGAAGTAACGACAGCGAGAAACAAAGAACAAGCTGTCTCACAAACCCCTCATTCAGAATTAAAGGATGCCATTAAACAACGTGCCACCCATCAGCAACAAGCAGGTAACAGACAAAATTTACCTATTCCTCCACCACCACCTCTTCCACAAACACTAAGCCGTGTCGAATCTGAATCAATTCCACGCACCCGCCATTTACAGGTAGTTTAATTCCATTCTGTTTAGCCAAAGATAAAACAAACATCTCAATGGTGAATTCAATTGCTACACACTTTTTACATGTACATATATCATTAATAAATCAATATAAATAATTTATAAATGTATAAATAGGGTTAAGTTAAATTTTATAAATGACAAAAAATATGTATTCGCACATATAGTGCTAATAAAAATAAATATGTAATTACACATATAAAACATAAAAATAATAGTACCATAAAATATGTACCCATACATATAGTACTAATGACAAAAAATATGTATTCGCACATATAGTGCTAATAAAAATAAATATGTAATTACACATATAAAACATAACAATAATAGTACCAAAAAATATGTACCCACACATATAGTACTAATAGCAAAAAAAAAAAATTTATTCACACATATAGTGCTAATAAAAATAAATATGTAATTACACATATAAAACATAAAAATAATAGTACCATAAAATATGTACCCACACATATGGTACCAATAACAAAAACTATGTATTCTCACATATAGTGCTAATAAAAATAAATATGTAATTACACATATAGAACATAAGAGTAATAGTACCATAAAATATGTATTCACACATATAGTACGAATTTTTACCTATAATAAAAAAAAATTGTACCAAAAATGTATGTAAATTATTGTACTCATAAATAGTAGACATAAAAATAGTTATAACAAAACAAAAAAAATATATATATATATATAAATAAATAAATAAGTACAAAATACAGTTAAGCTAATACAAATTAACCCTCGCTTAGATAAGCTTGGTTCTTTTTAATACAGCTAAACACCACATGTACTCATCTCAGCATTACGTATATACATACAAAAGTTTCAAGTAAATGTTTTTCTTTTTCCCAAGCTATCAAACAAATAAGTTAATTTTTTAATGCGTTATTCCTCTCCAAGAATAACACATTTTTTTTAAAAAGGGGGAGATTTGTTACATACAGAGCATCAATTAAACATGTATATACATACATGCATGCATCTCTGAATCGATTTCGCTTCACGCAGAATTCTAAAATTCATGCATCAATAAAGAAATGCAAACATGTAGATATGTACATACCTACAGCATTATCATTGCATGCGGAATTACAATTCCCAGCTGCAAGTATAAACATACATATATCTACAAACATATTTGCAAGTTAAGTAAAGTCACTCGCTACTGACCTACACCAATTTCTTAATCATATAAAGAAACAAGTGAAGGCAGTGACACAATCCCCTGCGCGCAAGAATTCACACGATGCAATTTGATAACCTTGCGCCAGCAGCGGTAGAACTCAGGTGAACGAAACAATGGTTCACGATGATGTCACAATAGCAGCAAAGCGGCGAACGGTCTGCGGAAGTATTTATGTATGTACATGTTAAAGCGATGAGTGCCGTGATGTAATAACAACAAACCGGCAAAAGTTTTGCGGAAATTAATTTATGAATGCCACAAAGAAACACTTTGCGGAAATAATATTTATATACGAATAAATGCTGTGATGAAATTAGCTTAGCGTAGTAAGAAAATAACAATAGTATTAAGTGAAAAACTGTATAAATAAACTGTGATTTGGAATAAAGAAGTCAGTAAGTGAGTTAGTCAGAACACGAGTTGTTTCACTTACCCAGGAGTAAAGCTAGTAAGCTGCTCCATTCATCTGTACCTAGGAGTAAAGCTAGTAAGCTGCTCCATTCATCTGTACCTAGGAGTAAAGCTAGTAAGCTGCTCCGTTCTCATATACTAGGAGTAAAGCTAATAAGCTGCTCCATTGAACCGTACTGGGAGCAAAGATAGTAAGCTGCTCCATACGCATCGCTGCTCTACCCATCTCGGGACAATCAAGGAAAACGCCCAATCATCTTGACGGCACGTAGTGTAATTACCGTGTCGTGTTCCAGATCAAAAGGTGCTCAGATGAGAGTACTAGAAGTACATTAATAAACTCAACAAGGGGTATACTAAGTTTGTCATTCCATTTGTAACACCTCGAAATAATGATGGTAGAGCAAAATGGATTGGACACCCACGCATAATATTAAAAGTTATTTTGATTTTTGCATGTCCGTCCGTCCGTCCGTCCGTCCGTCTGTCCGTCCGTCCGTCTGTGCGCACGATAACTCGAGAACGCCTACACTTAGAGAGCTGAAATTTTGTACACGGACTTTAAAAAAAAATGTAAAATTAAGTTCGAAAATGAGACAAATCGGGCAACTCCTTCGTGGGGTTGCCATACAAAAATTTCGTTTTCCGTTATATGAACACTGCCTGAAAACGAGTAGCCGTAGAGAGCTGAAATTTGGTACATGGTGTTTTCATTGTACTAGCAAATAAAATTTCAAAAATGGACTAAATCGGGCAACCCATTCTTGGTGTTGCCATATAAAAAATTAGGTTTTTTACGTATACTGTGAAAACGACCAGTCCAAGACATTTTTATTGTACTAAAAACTTCTTCAGAATATGAAATCCTATAAAATTGGTTATAACCATTTTTTCTGTCCGACGAACCGTTCTAGGAATATATGCTAAAAACCACTGCAAAAATCAAAATTGCTCAAATGGGTACCCATACGAAATTTCATACGGGCATTCATCTAGGGTATCATAAGAATTGGTCTTAGACCAATTCTAGCTTTTTCACTTGTTCTTTTTATTATTTGTGGAATCGTGTTCCTCCACATCTGAGTCCATCGCGTTGTGGACTAGGCCTTTTACCGTCTTCCTTTAATGCTTGAGGGATGCGACTTAGTGCATCTGCATTAGTGTTGTGCTTCCCTGGTTTATATTCGATGTTGTAATCGAATTCAGATAATTTTTGGTGAAATCTCTCCAAACGGGAAGTAGGGTCGTTCACGTTGAAGACACCTTTGAGAGGTTTATGGTCAGTATAGACCGTGAATTTCCGGCCTTGAAGATAGCACCTGAAATTCTTGGTAGCCCAGACAATAGCCAATAACTCTTTCTCTATAGTAGAGTAATTTCTTTCGGCTTTGTTTAATGTGCGGCTTGCATAGGCAATGGGCTGGTCCTTTCCGACTTCTCCTTGTGAAAGAACAGCTCCCAGAGTCTCGTTACTTGCGTCCGTAGTAAGATAAAAAAGATTTTGTAAAATCGGGGTAAATTAAAAGTGGTGGAGAAATTAAAGCATTTTTTATGCTTTGAAATGCTTCCTGGCATTTCTCTGTCCAAGTGAATTTTACATCCTTTCGGAGTAAGTTCGTGATTGGTCGTACAATTTTGGAGAAGTCTGGAATGAATTTCCTGTAGTAATTGGCAAGTCCTAAAAATGAGTGAACTTGCCTTATACCCGTTCTTGGAACAGGAAATGTTTGGACGCAGGCCGTCTTACTTGGATCTGGTAGGGCTCCTTCGCTAGAACATTTATGTCCTAGGTAAACAACTTCTCTTCGTAGGAACTTCTCTGGCTGCAGTTTTAAATTGTTCTCTCTCAACTTATTGAAGACTTTCCTCAACTTTTCGTTGTGATCGTTTAAATTTTTACCATAGATGACAATGTCATCTAGGTAGACAAAACATTCGAGGCCTTGTAGGCCTGTCAGTCAGGATGAAATTCATTAGGCGTTGAAATGTGTCGGGGGTTCCTTTGAGCCCGAATGGCATACGCTTGAAATCGTAGTGCCCATAACTTGTGCTGAAAGCAGTTTTATGTCGACCTCTTTTGTCGACGAGAACTTGATGGTAGCCGTTGGCCAAATCGAGTGTGGTGAAGTACCTTGCGTGACCTAGTTGGTCGAGAATATCCTCGATTCGGGGTAGCGGGAATGCGTCTCCAATTGTCTTTTCGTTTAATTTACGAAAGTCGACAACGACGCGCCACCTATTTTCACCGTCAAGTCCCGCTTTCTTGGGGACAACTAGTAGAGGTGAATTCCAAGGGCTTTTACTAGACTGGACTATCCCGCTGTCTAGCATTTCTTTTAACTGCTCGTGAAGTACTTTCCGCTGTGTTTCAGGTAAGCGGTACATTTTTGATTGATTGGTGCTTGTTCTTGCACCAATGGAATATTATGCGTTATCGCATTTGTATAGGTGAGTTTGTCACCTTTGAGCAAGAAGATATCGTTATACTCTTCACAGAGTTCTGATATCGAATTTTTTTCTTCCGCGGTCAAATTAGGGTCTAAGCTGAGTTCGTGCTCTAGCCTGGATATGCGCGGGAATTGCTTTGGGTCGTCCGGAGTCTCATAAAACGGGTATAGATATCGTACTTGTTGTAGGGTTGCTGTTTTTTCAGCTGAACTTTCAGTTAACTTATCCTTCCTGTTTAACTTGTTACCTGTAGGTAGACGAGGCTTATTTGATTCCTGTTGAGGCTTTATTTCGTTATTTTTAGCATGTTGCAGGGTATTTGCTTCCTGAGTTTTTGACGGCTGAGTTTGGTACAGCTGTGTGGTTTTTACCATAAGTTGTGTGATATGCTCATGCGCGGCAATGCGATTGTTTTTTGACCATGTAGGATTTGTTGTGTTGTGTGACGGTGGAGTAATATGCACCTTTAATATAGGCTTTAGCGACTCGCTACCGTTCTTATATGGCCGTTGTTTGTTTAATAGTGATTTATGCCTCGGGATTTTGGACGGAAGAGCTATATGCACCTTTTTGGCAGGCTTTGGACATTCAGTTCCGTCTCTTGAAGTGTTTGATATGGCCTCTGTATTTGGTAGTGGAATGTGCTTATGGTTGTAGTCTTTTGTGTGCGTCAATGGGACTATGGTGTAGTCGTTTATTGGATATAGGTGTAACTTTAAGCTATGTATGACTACTTGATGACTGTTAGCGTTGAGAATACTAACCAGCACTAATTCTTCTCCAGATGACAGTAAACTGTTTGCCAAGAAGACTCCATCGCTTATCTCTTGTGATAAACAGAGCATTTCCTCTTGAGTTTGTAACGGGACTGGCACAACAATTTGAGAGCGCGCAGGTATGCAGAGTGGTTCCTTAAGGGTAACCAATTGATGCCTGACTTCGTCGGTCTCTTGTTTGCCCAGACAGCCTTTTTCACATTCATTGAGCGCTTTTGGAGCTTGGCAGCCAGCTTTTCTCGTTTGAGAAGTCTTGAAGACACTGCAGGTGGATAGTTCAGCCTGTTTAGACTCTTCCTCTTCTGCAAGTGTTCTTACTTCGACTGCTTTTTCAGAATTTAGCTTGTCCGTTTCAAACATCAATGCAAAGCAAATTCATCGGGGTTAGTTTCCGTGCGAGGAAACCTTAGTGCTTTACTAGGACCCTCAACGTTACAATTTTTTGGTAGGAAATCATTTCCTAGAAGTCCATCATCGGAAAGGCCAGGCAAGTTCTTTACGACTTGAAATTTGCAGGGAATTTTGTTTTTGAAAACGAAGTTTCCCTGTCAATTTCCCAGCGTCTTTCCGGTACCAAATGGGGTCTGTAGTGTACATGCCTCAATGTAGTTAATTTCTTTGAGATCTTTTAATGACCTTTTCTTTATTATACTTACCTCAGCGCCTGTGTCTACTACCAGTTTAGTTTAGCCGTTCAGGCCTTTGTCTAAATGAAGTTTTACTGTAGCGACACTGGAATCGGGCTGCTAAGGAGACCCTATTTTATTAGATGGGAGATTTATAGTCGAGCCGGAGAGTTTTGGGTCGACTGTACGTCGTTTCCCTGACTCCGGGCTTCCCATTTACGTTTTTGTTGGCAGTTATTTACTGCATGTCCAGAACGACCACAGAACTCACACTTTTTTCTTACATTATAGACCCTTGAGTTGTTGCTGGGGTTTTGCGGCTCTCTAGGACGTTGATTTGGTGGTCCACTATTGTTGTGTGGTTTCTGGATACTATTGTTGTTTCATTCTGCAGTCACGCACGTCATGGTTATACATTTTGCAGTTCACACAGTACGGCGTATTTTTACGCTTCAAACAATCGGCGTATGTATGTCCTCTTAAATTAAAAAACTACAACTGATTTTATTTAAATAATTATTTTTATTTTGTACATTATAATTTTTATTAGGAGATCTCGGCTCCTGTTTGATGTATGGTGATGTGTTTGCCTGTGTGAACTGCGGCTGCTGAATGTGACTATTTGTGTTTTGCAGGGTCTGAGGAACTTGAGCGAATGGCATTATGCCGGGAGTAAATACGCTGTGATTAGCTGATGAATTAAGTTGGCTAAATTGTGCGTTATTTGGAGTTGTTGCACTTATTGAATGGGGTATTGGATTTTGTCTCACATTTTGATGAAATTTCCCAGAAGGCTGCAGGAATAGAGCACTTTGCTGGAGACTTTCAATGTCAGGTGCTCTTTGTACGAGGTCATCCATCGTGCCGTCTGTCATGGTCAGAAGGTATTGGCACATATATGGGTTATTTGCGCCTGTTTTCAGTGCGTTTTTGGCAAAGTCCTCGAGCTGCGTTTTAACATGTTTTGCCATGTTTAAATTGGGGATTCTGAAAATAATGTTTGACACTTTTGGGGAGCTAGTTTCTTCTATGCTGGTTTCCAGAAGGGAGTCGCCCAGCCAATTCAAAAGGATTTCACTCACGGTGGAATCACTGACACTGTCGTTGGCACTTTCACTTAAATCTAGACTATTATTTTTATTTGTGGCTTCGAGCGAGTGCGAGAGTTCTCCAAACTCTTTAAGGCTCTCTTTGAACTTTTCATTACTTTCTTTAAATTTTGCGATTTGCTCAAGCCTTCGTTCCCAAGATTTGGCAATCTGTTTGTCAATAGAATCGCACTGTATAACCGAAAGTTCGGAGGAGTCTCGCACGTTCCCTTCTAAATACTTTAAATATTTTTCTAGATTTAAATTGGAAGGTCTTACTTGGTGGGGACCTGTCAGGATTGTCCCGCCCCTTAACGTGACTCGTCTTGTTGGTGAATTTGTTGCGGGTGTTTGATTAGCACCCTCTGTTGCGGATGTTGTTCCCTCGTTGCCTCCTTCGTTCCGGGACGGAACGTCCTGTGCGTCGCCCGGTGAGCAAGATTGTTGTGGAGTTCGTTGAAGTGTAGTGGTTTCCTGCGGCATTTCCTGGTAGGAGCTTTTTTTGCTCATGGACCACCGTACGTAAAATTTGTAGCTAGGGGGGCTTCTGCCGTCTTACTTCCCTTGGTTCAAATTGAGAGGGGGGCATATTGCCTTCTTTGAGGTCCCTCTCAATTCAGGATCGCTGGTGTTTTTCGGTTGAAGGGGGGCGCGTTGACTACTTCGAAGTCCCTTTCAGCTCCGGATCGCAAATTGGAGGGTATCTGTCCTTCCTTCAGGTATAGATATAAAATTGTTGGTTGTGGACATCTTTATCCTGGGCTGGGATGAAGCCCGCTATTGTCCCACGCTGGCACTTTGTGCTTTGATGAGGGGGTGGCTGCGTGTTTTTCAAGCAGAGGCAGTTAAAGCTGTCCGACCCCGAGCCTTGGGAGCCGACAAGATTGAAATACTCCTGAGGCCAGACTCAACTTCAGGCGGAGGGTAGGGTGTCTCGCCCAGTATTCGATCTTGTCCTAAACTCCTTTTTGATTCGTAGGATAGAGGGTTTTCGAGCGCTTATACTATGTTTGTTTAAAATAGCTTCCTCTATCCTACCGGCTGCGCCAATTGTTATATTTTGTAATAACTCCTACCTGCGTAATCCTATTCTACGCCGACAATAGTGAAGTGGGACAGTAATTCGTTCACGGGTTTGGTTTGAAATCGCTTTTATTTCCTCTTTATATTTTCTTCTTGTGTCACAATGTCGAAGTACAAATCACTTGTCTTCTTATTACTAATTGATTCTACTTTCACAATATTTTTCGTACAGTTTTTCCTTCTTACACTTAAAACGCTGTTCACAGATTTTGTTTACTAAACTATATCTTACTTTTGCAGTCCCCAAAAATAATGCTATTTCTTTATCACTTATAATCCGTTTTTACAACCATTTTTTATTTTAATCGAGATAGCCCCAACCGCGTGACTTTTTCCGACCAAGTTTTAATCCAACCCCGCTTTTTTTCCAAAAAATTTTACTCCCGAACCGCCGTTAATCAAACTAAAAATTCAACTCGGCTCTTGATCACTTTCGTCGCGATCAAGAGCCCTCGTTCAGGGTAAAAAATGCATAGTTGCATTTTTACACTGAGAAAATTTTCATTTATTCTGGACTTGATTAAACAAGTCCAGAATATTTTTCGTTGGACGGAGGCTTGAAATTTGATGCTTTTATAAACATCAGCCACTGTAACAACGATTAAAATTGCGACGCGCTCTTCTTATCGCGAAAGCTTTTTTGTGATATGTATGTACGTTCCTACATACATATTGCAATTTTCACGACAAATCGTTCTGAAGGTACGATTTGTCTTTTATTTTATTTTTCAAATTAAATATTAAATATTTTTATTTTTATTTTAAATAATTTTGTTTCAACTCTATGGATAAATGATTAAATAGATAAGCTAACCATGTTTTAGGCATGGTTAGCTTATGTGAATTTTAGTGATTTGTAATTTTTTAATATGTTTTAAATTTTAGGGTTTTTTTGTGAATTTTAGGAACTGATTCGCTTTCTTCAAAAGTTTTTAAAGCTAAGCTAATCGTGTTCCAACATGTATGTATGCCTGTAAAATTATCCCCTTTTATACCTTTTTCAGGGTATAATTACGTACATAACAGTAAGTAGACCTTGATATGTAACTATAGTATAATAAAATAAGTAAAAAACGAGTTTTCAAACAAAACTGAGGCCAAGCCGCATGAAAAAGTAGAAAATAAACTTTTTTTCACACACAGAGGTGGACTCAGAATTTATGATTGGGACATTTCCATTGAATATTCTTTCTCTTCATGAATCAAATCACTTATTACCTCTGATTGATCATACTGAAATATATCGGTGATTGTCAGGGAATAAAATCTGAGTCAACCCATGTGTGTGAAAGAAAGTTTATTTTCTACTTTTTCATGCGGCTTGGCCATAGTTTTGTTTGAAAACTCGATTTTTACTTATTTTATTTTCTGCCTTTTTCACGTTAACTAAATTGTTAATACGTGCTGCATGGAGATATTTTAAAACACTTTTATGACGGCTGAGAAGACACTGATTTACCTGTTTTTCAAAAAATTTATTCGATTAAAAATTATTATGCAACTCATTTCGCTCTACAACTTTGTCTTAAGTTGGAAAACCCTCAAAAGCTTCCTTGGTCGGAAAAACTCCGGAAAAGCGTTTTACATAAATGTTCCTCGATTTTTTCTGCAAGTTTTCACCATTATCGAAGAGAGAGTGTTGATGCCAGTTGATAGGGAACTTGATCCTGCATAATTTAGAAAACTTTTTTACCGGAAAATTTTCCGGAAAATTCCGGAAAATTTTTCGGAAAAATCGGAAAACTCTTCATTTTTCCTGAAACGGATTTATCACTAATCAAATTTGTACCAAATTTTCAAATAATTTTTCCCGATTTTCCGGGTTTTCCATGGAAATTTCCGATAGATTGATAGATTCAATTGTCACGCAGCATGAACCTGTGTGCCAAATTTCAGCTCGCTGTGATGACGAAAAGTGGGTCTACGAGAGTGTCAAAAATAGTAAAGATATATAATATAGACAAATTCGTGTACGAGTTAAAGGGAATGGCTGGCCTCAAAAACAACATTTCGTTATACGTATTTCCGCATACTTAATGGAAATTCTAAATTATCGGTTTTCTGTATAATATTTAAAGTAAGGATATATGAGGAAGTTAATGGGTGTAATTAAACTAAGAAGGAGATGTTAGAGTGTTTGCGTACATAGTTTTAAAGGGTTTATAATGATCGGTGTGTTGCTAAAATTTATCATAAATGGTCGTATATTATTAATTTATTATATTGTTACGAGCGTGGCCTTAGTTCGTTATTTAAAACACAATATTTCAGATATAATTCAAAAGTTTTTTCTTTATTTAACTTTACTGTTTACTCTCACAAATTCACAAATAATTATCAAATCAACTCTTTATTAATCGCTAGTACTGTACTTCTAATTATCGCAATCCAAATAGTTTACTTCGTTCACTTCTCACTTCGCTGTCTGAAATAATACTCGCCTCCTAGCTGTCAGAGCGCCGTATTTATACTCTACGAATTATCCTAGAACCTTCCTGAATATTCCATTCTCCAAACCCAGTTTACTGGGATGTCACTAACCTAAAGTTGTTTCCATTTCCAATAGATGTCGCTTGTATCACTTTGTGGCGCGTAACACTGCCCCCTTCTTAAAATTGTTCGTCCTGAACAACAGGTGATCCACGGTGTTGATGCTCGCAGTAATGACATAAACGATCTAGATGAACGATTTTCCGTTTGCCTCTTGTACCCCGCTGAATCCTATATAGTACGTCATTTATTCTAGTCACTACTGAATACGGTCCTTCCCAGTGTTGTTGTAATTTGGGAGAACATCCCTTACGTCGTTTCGGGTTGTACAGCCAAACAAGGTCACCTTGATTAAATCCTGCTGAGTTAGCACGTAAGTCATAGCGGGTCTTCATCCGATCGGTATTTATTGCTAATTTTGCTCTCGTGACTTCGTGTACATCAGCTAATCGTTGTCTATGTTCCGATACATAATCGTCTGGTAACTTTTGTTCACCTGTGGGTGTACCAAACTTGAGATCGCTAGGTAAACGCATGTCCTTTCCGAATATCACTTTTGCCGGGTTTGTCCGGTCGTGTTGTGTACAGCTGATCGGTAGGCCATTAAGAACATGGGATTATGTAGATCCCAATCGCGTTGCTGATAGTCGACTACTTTCTTTAGATGCTCGACCAATGTTCTGTTGAAGCGCTCTACCATGCCATCAGATTGTGGATGCAGAGGAGTTGTTCTGGTTTTTCTTATTCCCAGAATTTTACACATCTCTTGGAAAGTCCGTGATTCGAAGTTCCGTCCTTGGTCCCAATGAAGTTCATTAGGAACACCAAATCTACTGACACAAATCATTACTACTTGATCCGCTACTGTGGTAGACTCTTGATTAGGGATTGCATAAGCTTCATGCCATTTACTGAAATAGTCAATAGCAACTAATATATAACGGTTACCGTTATCTGTTTCTGGAAAAGGTCCAGCGATGTCTACGGCTATCCTTTCAAATGGGGCTCCTACTTAATACTTATGCATTTCTCCTCTATTTCTGTGTGGTGGTCCTTTGCAAGAAGCACAGGTAGTGCATCTACGGCACCATTCCTCAAAATCCTCTCGCATATGTAACCAATAAAATCTTTCACGTATTTTGGAAATTGTTTTATTCACCCCCAAATGTCTTGATGATCCACTGTGCATTTCTTCTAGAACATCTTTGACCTGGGATGCTGGCACGACTATCTGCATTCGGAATGACTCGCCGTTAGTTGATTCCCCCTTGCGCTTTAATATACCACATTCAACGTGAAGAGAGTTCCATTGAGCCCAGTAGCTCTTCAGTTTCTCACTCCTCTCCGAGATATCTTGCCATTGTGGTCTTTCCATGTCTTCTTTCCAAGCAAGAATAGGTGATATGTCTGGGTCTTCCCGTTGTGCTGTTCGCAAGCTCTCGTTGTTCCATCCTGTCGATGGTTCCACCGTCATCAGCTGTATTGTTGCTTTTGTTTCTTTTTCTTCCAGCCGAACGCAATGTTTGCATTCAACTTTGCATGGACGTCGTGAAAGGGCGTCTGCATTTCCATGGATACGTCCTCTTCGGTGTTGGATTTCAAAGTCATAAGCTTGGAGTCGCTCTATCCATCTCGCCACTTGCCCCTCAGGGTTCTTAAACAGCAAAGCCATTTAAGCGCTGCATGGTCAGTGCGGAGGATAAATTTCTGCCCGTAGAAATATTTATGGAAATGCTTGGTTGAGTTTACAATGGCAAGTAGCTCTTTCCTTGTAGCACAATAATTTCTCTCTGATTTTGAGAGTGCTTTGCTAAAATAAGCTACTGGCACCTCTTGACCATCCTCCTCCTGTGAAAGCACTGCACCAATACCTACATTGCTGGCATCCGTGTCCAATATAAAAGTTTTTCCCAGCTTTGGATAGTGAAGCACTGGAGTTCCACAGAGCTGTTGCTTCAAATTTGCAAAACTCTCGTTACATTTATCTGACCATATGAACGGCTTTCCTTTTTCAGTAAGTTGATGTAGGCTCCTTGCTATATCTGCAAAACCTTTTACGAATCGCCTGTAGTAGGTAGCCAATCCAAGAAAACTCCTTAATTGATGTTTGTCCTTTGGAACAGGCCAATTTTTCACAGCTCTTATCTTCTCTGGATCAGTTCTTACTACTTGTGATGAAACTATATGCCCCAAATATTTTAATTCATTCTTGAATAGAGCACATTTATTCGTGCTGAGCTTCAGTTTCGCATCTCTCAGTCTTTGAAGTACGTCCCGTAAGTTCTTTTTATGTTCCTAGAATGTCCTTTCGATCACAATTATGTCATCTAAGTAGACAAGATATGTTTTCCAGGTTAATCCTCGTAAAACACATTCCATGAGTCGTTCGAATGTGGCTGGTGTATTACATAATCCAAATGGCATTACTTTGAATTGCCATAAGCCACTTACAACTGAGAAAGCAGTTTTGTCTCGGTCCTCGGGATGTATTTCCACTTGCCAGTAACCGCTCTTCAAATCCAATGTGGAAAACCATTGCGCTGGGGAAAGGGTGTCCAATGTGTCATCAATCCTTGGTAACGGATAGTTATCCTTTCTTGTTACATTATTTAGTTGGCGGTAGTCCACACAGAATCGGGTGCTGCCATCCTTTTTCCTGACCAAAACAACTGGCGATGTTCAAGGGCTGTTAGATTCCTCAATTATGCCTTGTTCTTTCATGGAATTTTTCATATCTGCAACTTCTGGTTGTTTGGCTAATGGTAGTCTTCGTGGTGGTTGCCGAGTGGGCCTAGAATCTCCTGTATTGATCCGATGCTGGACAAGATTTGATTTGCCGAAATCATCATCATTCATTGCAAATAATTCCGAAAATTCATCGATCATTCTTTGGCATCGTTGTATTGCTGTTCACTTAAGGCACTAGATGAAAGAAGTTTCTGAACCTGTTGAGTAGTAGCTGGTATACGTATCGCCTCTTTAATATTACTACCATTTTCCAAATTAACAATCTGATAAACAGGCTCACAATTTCCAATTATAGCACCTTCTTTTAGTTGTACCTCATTTTCGGATGTGTTGAGCACTCTGACTGTAATAATTGTTGCGCCTTCTGCCTTCACTAAAGTCTTACCAACGATGATGTTCGATGTTTCTTTTGTAGGGTTAGGCTCCACCAGATAGAATCGGCAGGCCCGATGTCATCAGTAAGCTTTGTCCATACTAGCGTCTCCGAGAATGCAGAGAGAGTCATATTCTCACAGACCATCGTCCTTAATTTTGCAGGATAATCTGTTCCTCCTCCTAGTCTCATAGGAATTTCTATGTTGCCATATTTGAGTATTCGTTCTCCGACATCTAAATTTATTTTATATGTGGTCATAAAGTCTACTCCAAGGATGCATTCATCCATTATGTCTGAAACTAGGAAATTGTGAGGAAATAGTAGTTCACCTAGTTGAATATCCAAAGTTATTTCTCCAAAAACTTGTGCTGCGGCTCCAGTTGCTGTTCTTAGTAAATATTTGGTGGTATTGTGAAGCCATTTGTTCTTGACAAGATCCGCTCTAATAATTGATCTCGAAGCTCTAGTGTCGATAGTGACAATGCAGTCATTTTTCCCTACACTTCCATATATAACAAGACTTCTATTATTTCTCTGCAACTGGGCTATCTGAATGATGACTTCGGGGCTGTCGACTCTACCAACCAACTTCTGCCCCCCGAAGTTGGTTTTTACATGTTTTCCGGCTGCTGAACAGGGGAGCTGATGCGACTAGTCGCTGATTGATTTCTAGGCTCTCCCCGAATAGCTTCCTCCCTGGCTCGACATCTTTGGCATTCTGTTCTGTCCTCCTCTTCTGGTGATTCAGTTCGACGGCGTTTTCTGCAGTCCCTTTGGAGGTGTCCTGGTCTATCACAATTCCAGCATCGCAGAATACCGCGTGAAGAATTGCTCTGTGATGGCTGCATTATATTACAAGTACATTCCTCCACCGAAATTTCTCTCACTCGTACTGCACTTCGAGAAGCTTGCCTGGCAGATTCATATGCTAATGCACACGCTAGTGCTTCTGCTGTTGATTTCTTTGCTGCTAGCCCAAACGCTTGTTGTAAATTTTGATCTGCAATGGCGTTCACAAATGCTTCTGTTGCCACTTCATTAAGGAAATCCGCATTTACGCTAGAATACGAAAGATAAGCTAATCTTTCCACATCAGCCTGCAGTTGTTGTAGTGACTCGCCATGCTTTTGAGTCCTGTTGCGTAACTGCAGCCGATATACTTGCTGCATGTGTTCATTTCCATAACGTAATTCTATCGCCTCTACTAGTGAAATGTAATCACGTTGCTTTTCAATCTGAATAGTTTGAAATAACTCTGACGCAGGACCTCGAAGTGCTAATACCAGAGCTGTAGCTTTGTCTGCGTCATTCCCTCCATTTACTTCGGAGGCTGCCGCAAACTGTCCCTTGAAAATATGCCACGAATTTTGTCCATCAATTATTGGAAGTTTCATTCTGCCTGCACCGGATATTTCAGTTCCTTCGTGCCGAGGTTGTCGATACTTCATTCTCTCCAAATCTGCTTTAACGTTGTCAAGCTTCTCCGTAACATTTTGTTGCACTTCCGACAATTGCTGTTGAACTTCCAGCACTTCCTGCTGGATTCCTTCAATTTTTGCATTTTGCTCGTCTAATGGATTTTTAAGAAAAGTCTTCTGTTCCTCCAAACAGGTTTCTAGACAGTTCTGCAAAGAACTCTTTTGTTCATCCCAACGAGCTTCTAGAAAATTCTTTTGTTCATCTAGACGGGATTCCAGAGAATTCTTTTGTTCGTCCAAACGCGCTTCTAGAGAATTCTTTTGTTCCTCAAAAGCATTCTTTTGTTCCTCAAGGGCATTCTTTTGATCGTCTAGAGAATTCTTTTGTTCATCTAGACGGGATTCCAGAGAATTCTTTTGTTCCTCAAGAGCATTTTTCACTTGCAGGGTTGAATGCTCCATTTTGGTCATTAAAGTACCCAAAAGCTGTTCTATGTTCATCGCAGGCTCTCCTTCAGTTTCTAGTTCTTCCTCGAAAACGTATGTCTCAGGATTCTTTTCTTCCTCTATCAACGCTTGTCTAAGTCGCTCGACTAGAACAGTCTTTAGACCTGTCGTTTGCAATGACCGCTTCCCCAACTCCACTTTCAATTCCTGTACGCGAAGCTCCTCTAGTTTGCGTCCCATTCTTGCGCGATTTCACAAAATTAATCACTCTTTGAATTTCAAAGTCAAATGCCACCACTTTATTTCGCGATTTTATCCCACTTCTGACACCAGTTGTTACGAGCGTGGCCTTAGTTCGTTATTTAAAACACAATATTTCAGATATAACTCCAAAGTTCTTTCTTTACTTAACTTTACTGTTTACTCTCACAAATTCACAAATAATTATCAAATCAACTCTTTATTTATCGCTAGTACTGTACTTCTAATTATCGCAATCCAAATAGTTTACTTCGTTCACTTCTTACTTCGCTGTCTGAAATAATATACGCCTCCTAGCTGTCAGAGCGCCGTATTTATACTCTACGAATTATCCTAGAACCTTCCTGAATATTTCATTCTCCAAACCCAGTTTACTAGGATGTCACTAACCTAAAGTTGTTTCCATTTCCAATAGATGTCGCTTCTATCACTTTGTGGCGCGTAGCAATATTCATAAGAGCGATCGGCATATGTCTTTTTATCAACGAAACCATCTCACTGCTGCGCACGCAATTATTTCCTTGTACATCTCTATTATATGTTTTCGTTTGGGTGCACTGTTTATAATTTATCATGTTCTTTGGATAATATGCGCTGATTGTGCATGCATTTTACTTGTCGCGGATGACGAGCAATTGTGTATGCTTGATCACATCCAAAATGATTTTCGTGTTGAATTTATCTCGGGAGCAGTATAGTGCTCCCCAATATTACGCCGTATTCATTAGTGGGATATACGTTGAATCCATATGGCCCGCTGGACAAGACCTATTTTTTTACGCTTTCTATGTCCTGGCAGGGAACCAGTAACTATTTGGGGCAGTGACCCGCAGGCTGCTCAGTACCATCCGTTCTCGTTCTCATTGTAGCCGCAATATGAGATGGGGCTCAGAGCATTGGGTAAGTTCAACTGTTCATTAAAAAATGTTTCACTATTAATCATTTATTTGTTTAGGGCCCAACTTGGTGGTGATTGGATGGTCTCTCTGCCTATCTGATGTTGATGCGGCGTCGTCCGCCATACATCGCCCTCTTTCACTTGTCTGAAGATAGGTTTAAGTTAAATGTTGTTTGAAATTTTTTTTTTCATAATTACTTTATGTATTAATAAAGTTTAAACGTGTGCAACAATATAAGTTTTTGGTGTTATTATTTATTTTTTCTACCTGCTATTTCTAGGTTTGCGTTTGCGGAGCGGTGGTTGTTGTTGTTTTGCTCTTTTTGCTTATATTCTATATAGATACTTATTAAAGGATACAAAATGCCAAAGGCGGTGTTATAGAGAATATTTGAGTATGTATATATAAATGCTATAGGTAGTGTCTTAATTACCTCATCATATTGAATAACTATATACCTATATATATAGATATGCATATAATTATAATACCATTTGCTCCTCTTATTCTTACTTCTGTCTTTGCCTTTTTTTTATATTTCTTAATTATGTTTTCCTCTTATTATTTTATTAGTGTAGTTATTTATTTTTACAAGTAGGTATATTCAGATAAAAATCATTCTATTCTAGTCTTCAAGAATGTGTTTTTTTTTCTTTATACACATTACCTAAACATTAGTTATAAAAAATTGTGTTTTTTCTTCTTGTTTAATTTTGTTTTTTTTATAAATTTGCAGTTTCAATTTCTTTTCACCATAGAGTGCATTTGATTGTTGGTATGAGGATAGGGTTATTGAAAAAAATGAAAAAATTGTCGGAGAAGAGGATACTGTTGTTCGTGTCTTATGTTTGTCGTAGTTTGTATACCTTAGAACTTTAAATTGGAAGCATGAGTCCATGGCATGCCCATATATATCAATAGTATATATGTAAATTATATTATAAATTTTCTGTCTTTTTTTATGATGGGAGCAGGAGTTATTTTAAAATCTTCTCTTCTTGGTGCCGGGGTAGGCACACCTTCTAGTTCACGTGCAGAAAGCATTTCTTTCGATTCACGTACTTTCGGTTTGTATTTAATATTCAGATAAACACAGACTATAAAGATGATAGAAGCTACTATTAAATATGACAGTGCGTAATGGTGGTGGAATTTGGAGCTCAATAATTATCTTATTGTTGAAAATATTTGCAGATATTGTGGTTAATTTGTAAATTTGTGTAATTATATTTTCCCTGGGATTTATCGGAAGCATCATTGAATTTGGTAATTCTTGCCTGATGTTCAATAAAAGTTCTTCAATTTGTCTAGGGGAAATGAGTGTAGGGTGAAATTTTCCATGCCTTGAATCTGTTAAGAGATCTATTAATTCCGACCGGATATCTTGGTATCTGAATGCCATTAATGAGACTAGTGAAATGATTGATTCCAGTTCAATGGATATTTTATTGTTCAATGTTCTGTTTTCCATTAATGATGTAGCTATTTGTACTGCTATTAGTTTTTTATGCATATACAGGAATTCCTTCTCAATTGCGGCTTTTGTCTTATTAAATATGTGAGCTGTTTCTTCTACTATTACAGTTTGGCTTTTCATAAGCGATAGGAGGGAGTTTTGGTTAAGGGTGTGATTACGAATTTGTTCATTGTACAGTTTGGCATCAATCTCGTTCAATCTGCCGAAGGCAGCTTTAGAGATTGAGCCTATTTTCATTAAATAGTGCTCTTTTTTTCCAATTTTGAGTTACAAGTAACGTGCTCTCGTATTCTATGTTTGCTAATACAAGGTTAATTTGTAACAACGTACCGTTACAAGTGTGGCTCATGGCTGAGTATTTGTCCAGTTTACGGTAGGTCGCTGTAATTTGTTGGGCGATGAACTGGATGTTGTTGAATTCTGATTTAAAATTCGCTAGGTCGTAATAGGTGACGATTTTCCATTCTTTGGTGTAGAGGTTGGCTCTGCCAATCTCTTCGAAGTAAATGCCTGCAGTAGCATTTAGCTGCTTTACCTCTATTCCTGAGCAGTAGATTAAGGGGATGAAAATTATATTACAACTTTTCTGTAACTAAACAAGGGGGTACTCACTGGTTATCACTGTTTGCAAGAATCTCCGCCCGTTGTATATCCTAAACCACAAGTAACCTTTTTATCCAATTGGATATTTATTTCCTTTTTTTTACACTATTTTGCTTATCTATAGGTATGACAATACAACTAATTGCTTTTACACTTATTCCTAGTCCGAATCACAATTCCTCTTTGGAACCTTTTCCTCACTAAACCAAACTTTCGTATACAAATGTTCCTTACGCCAAACGACTACTTTTTTTACAATTTTCTCTTTTTACCTCACTAAGGTTTTCTTAGCACACGTTTTCTTTACCGACCGACCATATTACAACCGCCTGGAATCGACCAAGACTTTCTTTTTCGCTCGCTAATAAATTGACTCTGATCTCGCGACTCTTCGAAAATCGACTGCCAAGACTTTTTTTATAATTTTAATTATCAAGTCTCTAAGTTCAGGGTAGAAAAATGCTTAATTCGCACTTTCTACCCTGAGAAAATTACTTCCACTCGACGTGTTTCAACACGTCCAGAATTATCGCGAAATTTGATATTTTCCTAAATATCAAGCCATCGTCTTGCCTTTGCCGCATACATTGTTGCACCCACAATGTATGCGGCGCGCGATAATTAGCTGAGTTCAGTTATTTTGAGTAAGTTTTTGTGCGCCCGATATGTATGTATATATACATACATATCGTATATACGACAAATCTTACTGAAGGTAAGATTTGTCGTGGGGCTTTTTTCCATTGAAACGACTTGGGTTTGAAATTAAATTCTTTTATTTTTCCCAAGTCGTTTTATGGGAATACTTTCGTTTATTGAAAGGAATGCGAGGAAATTGCTGACGGCAATTTCTTCGCCGTTATGAAGATAAGCCGTGCATGTTTTAAGCATGCTTGGCTTATATGTATGAAAATTCAATTAAAATATCTTACATTAGACTATTTTAAATTAGAGTATTTTTTAGGTAACTTTTGTAAACTTTACGTATACAACAATCCTTCCCCCTGCGAAAAAGAGAGTTATTCTTTGAAGAGGAATAACTCTCAGGGGAAAAGAGAGGTAAGGTACTAGATGCGGTTGGTCATTTCCTTTTTTTTGTGTTTTGGTTTTGGGTTATTTATTTTTGCTTAGGATTTTATCTCAAGTGGGTATGGATAAGTTTATGTTGCGTGGGCAACAAAATTTCTTATCTAAAGATGCTAAATTATAATTGGGGCTTTCTTCAGCGTGCATCATTTAACTTTTTTCCCTCGTGAGGACAGCATCTTTTGTTTTTTCTTTCGCGGTGTATTTATACGTATAGGTGTTACAAATGTTGTTTACCGTTAAGTTGAAGAAGGAGCCGTGGCGGAGTCCGGCGGGATTAACCTCCACCTTCTACTCCGTATACGTACTGCGGGTGTCCCCCGGGTGGCAGGGACCAATACGACTGGTCCTTCTTATGGATGGGGAGTGTTCCAGCACTGTCTGGGGTGCTAAGGCTGTCGCCGGGATGTATCATCGGGTGCTGTTGCCCCTATTTCCCCACCGAGGGCAATCTCTGGTGGCCGCAGGTGAGGTTAATTTGTATTGTTTTTATTACTCTTGCTTTACGATATTTCTCTCTTCTTCAGGTGCTGTCCTTTCCCTGGTCGGGATGTACGGGCTGTGCACGTGCTGCCATGCCGCGTTTGACTCTCCGGCAACGGACTTGGCCCGGAAGTTCACCGCCACCCCTCCCATTCCTGCATTCGCTACCGACTGGGACGAATCCGAGGATGAGGATTAGGTGCGCTGGATTTACTCTGCATCGTCCACCTTTTGTGTGAAATTTTTTATCTTTTTGTAATTTTTGTATATCTTTCCTATCTTTCTACTTCTTCCGTAATATAAAATAAAATTAATCGCTTCATTCAAAGAAAGGCTACTTATTTCTTTTTTGTTTGTTTTTTATTTTGTTGTTTTTTTTTTTGTGTTTTTTCAGGGTTGGTTTGTTTTTCCTTTAGAGGCGGTTCGGCCGGCTCGGTTTTTTTTGTTTTTACATTTTTTTGTATCATTATTTTATTCTTTTGCTTAATTGGTCGCTTTTATCCTACTGTTATTTTATATTTTATGTTATTATTTCTAGGTTAGTATTGTTATCTCTATGCTAGATTAGCTCTATTTACTAGATTTATTATTATTTAAAATTCTATTTATTTATTTTATTCCTTAATTATTATTTGTAGTTATTTGTTACAAGGGAAAAAAAATTTATATATCTATCCTTTGTTGTTTCTATGACTATTTTATTTATTAATTGTTATTTTCTAAAAAAAAAATTTCCGTTTTAAATTTACTTATATATCTAGATTTATTACAATAATTTTCTTTGTAACAACTTATTTGTTCTCTTACAACTTACTTACTTGGGTTTATTGAAACCGCTTATATTCTGTCTCTTTGTGAGATTGATAGTGCTAGTGGCTTAGACATTTGTGACCTGTTGAAGTGGTGAATTTATACCACTTGTTCAGACTTGGTAGTTGGTAGGGTACGGGTCCTTTTGAGAGGAGTAGGTTCGACTAGTTTACTTTGCTCAATTGGTTTGATTTGTTCCTTCGCCTCTGGGGTTTTTTCAGATTCCTTAAGCGGTATTTTTTTTATGCTTGGTGCTAGCCATTTTGCGACCAGGTACAGCGCCATACATGTGAAGACAACACCAGTTAAGGACACTGATGTTGTAGCTAGTACATGTGTTGGATGGTGGTTTATAGGAGTAACTATTTTAGCTAATTTTTCGTCCAGCTCTGTTAATGACTGGGTACCCTTTAGGATGAGATTATTTGTGTCATCTCCCGAATATAGGTCTGTCTTGATTTTCTTGGTTGACTCCATTTTATTGGTTTTATTTATATAATGATCCACAATATTTTCTAATATAGATGTGTTGGGAAAATAATTGGGCTGTTGGAGACTCAATGGCTGAATATTCTCTGCCTCATAGTGTAGGATTTGGGATCCTACTTGTAATTGACAGGGATGGTTGATAGTGATTATTCCTTGGCCTTCTATTTTAGAAGTCAGGAATTGTTGTGTACACTGGAGGTGTACAACTGTTAGTTCTATCAACGAGAATATCCATGAATTGGGTTTACTTAGTTTAATAAGTAGGTCTCTGGGAGGTATCTGTGCTCTGAATTGGCACTGAGGCTCTTCCTTTAATGGATTGAAGAGCAGCTTCACTACGCATTCCTTGGACATTGCAGCCTTTGTTACGGGAATGCCTAGCTTAGCTTGTTGCCTTTCCAGTTCGGTTAGTGCTTTTGTATTTGTTTCAAGCTCCTCGAGTCGACTATATACTTCTTGTTCATTAGTGCTGTCCATGGTCCCGAATAGGTAGTGCATTGCATTCCCTATTCCATCAAAGATAGATCTTGTGGATCTTGATTTTGGGACCACTTCTCGAATGACACTTGTTCTTCTCTTGATATTTTCCAAGAGAGAATGAACGTATTTTTGTTGAACCAGGCATAGCTCATCCGTTTGAGAGCGATTTGAACATAGTCGGTGAACTAAGTGTTCCGCCTGTTCTGCCATAAGCGTCTGGTTGTCCAGTTCCATTAGATTGATCTCTGTTAAAATGTTCCATGTACTATGGTAGACTTGTAATTTTCCTAGATCCTCATACAGTATTCCTGTATTGTTCAGGGGCCCTATTGTGTAGGGTTCCGTTTGGATTTGTCCCATTGCCAGATGGAAACAGCATATTAACACTAATAAGTGCTTCATGTTCTGTAGAAAATGAAGGATAGGCTTCATTAGTCAATTGGTCGTACTACATAGCATATAATATTTAAATATAGTATTGCGTATTTGAATCGTCGATAGTTGTATAGTGGGGGCTTAGTTGCTAAAAGGAAGACGAGATAGAACAGGGTAGGCGGACTGTAAGTCAGTTCATGCTAAATCACGTCAAAGTAGGGGCATTGTATTCATTTAAAAATTGAATTGGGAGGTTGTTTAATTTACTACAATGAGTAAAAGTAAACCATGAAGAGGAATACAAAACTCTTAAGGTAAGGTATGAGGGATGAAAGTCAAGGCAAACAAGAAAAATTTTATTGGTAGACTATTTGATGTATTGATAGCTACTAAGATGTAAGAGTGTATATATTGACACGTTTATTTAACGTATTTTTTATTGATTTAAATAAAATTTAGGTAAGGGTTGACTTCGTGAGTCATAGTAAATAATTCCGAGCGCGGAACGTTTAAGTAGGCAGTAGCTAGTTTAGTTTAATTGGCGAAACTTTGTTTCAGTGTGACTTATTTTCTAAAAATGTATTTGCCAGTATACTACTCATAATAGGGCTTTAAACGGTTGTTGTGTACTACAACCTGCCGCTTGCCTATTTTTATGGCAGTGTTGTTGGACTGGGTACATTGATTACCAGATATTGGCCAACCCAGATTTGAGACAGTTTGTGTTTGCGGCTTTCATTTTTGAGGAGGAATTTGTCTCCTAGGTGGAAAGTGAGAGGCCTGACTGTTTTGTCGTAGTATGCCTTTGAGCGTTGTTTGCTGGCTAAGAGATTTTTACGAGCCGTGGCATATGATTTTTGTAGTCTGTATTTGAGCATATGGTAATAACTTTCGTGGTTATAAACGGGTTCAGGATCCCGTTTTAGATTAGATGGGACATCCGCTGTGAAGCCGTAAAGGCAATCCATCGGGGTTAATTTAGTACCCTCGTGTACACTGTTATTGTACACGAATGCAGCGGTTCGTAGGAATTGATCCCATGTTTTAGGATTTTCATCTACGATTGTACGCAGATATTCGATTAATGGTCTATGGGCACGCTCTAGTGCTCCATTAGACTGTGGATGGTATGCGGAAGTCTGTAACTTCTTTACCTTTAGGAGTTTGCAGACCTTCTTGAATAGCTCACTCAGGAAATTAGTTCCTTGATCGGTGAATATTCTCTTTGGAATGCGATAGCGCGTGACAATCTCATTGAAAAAATTTGTGCCACCGTTATTGCTTCTCCGTTAGGTATGGCATACCAATCGACAAATTTGGTAAGGTTATCTTGAAAAGTTAAGATATATTTATTACCTGATATGGTCTCTTCTAGTGGATGATGGCCACCGAAAGGAGAGTCGTGATAATCCTTTAGGATTGTTTGAACTTCCTTTGGGCTCATGATTATCTCAGGTGCCTTGACTGGACTTATTTCTTGTTCAAGCGTAGCAGGGGGTTGTATTTCCGCCTCTGGGGGTTCATTTTCTTTATCTTCCCCTGCCGTGGGCTGTGTTTCAGCGCTGGGGCTCGTATTGATTTCTTGGGCTCTCTGTCTTTGAGCTCTGGTCACGGCGAAGCAATGAGTGGGTTTCTTTGTTTTCCTTTTATTTGGGGGATTATTTTCCTCCACAT
This sequence comes from Dioctria linearis, assembly GCA_963930735.1. Lineage (NCBI taxonomy): Eukaryota > Metazoa > Arthropoda > Insecta > Diptera > Asilidae > Dioctria > Dioctria linearis. The sequence continues at coordinate 41,971,639 of OZ005744.1, forward strand.
CAGAGTCCATTGTGTGGTGGACTTGGGCCTGTACCCTTAAGGTATTGCCTGTATAGTCTTCGTGTAATACTTGTGGAATGCGGCTTAGAGCATCCGCATTAGTATTATACTTCCCTGGTTTATATTCGATGTTATAATCGAAGTCTGATAATTTGTGGTGAAATCTCACCAAACGGGAAGTCGGGTCATTTACATTAAGGACACCTTTGAGAGGCTTGTGGTCAGTATAGACCGTGAATTTTCGGCCTTGAACGTAGCATCGAAAGTTTCTAGTTGCCCAGACTATAGCCAATAACTCCTTTTCTATAGTGGAGTAATTTCTCTCGGCTTTGTTCAGTGTATGGCTGGCATAGGCGATTGGCTGGTCCTTTCCTACTTCTCCTTGGGAAAGTACAGCTCCTAAAGCCTCGCTACTGGCGTCCGTTGTGAGATTAAATGGCTTTGTAAAATCTGGATAGATTAAAAGCGGTGGAGAAATTAAAGCATTTTTAATGCTTTGGAATGCCTCTTGGCATTTCTCGGTCCAAGTGAATTTTACATCCTTTCGGAGCAAATTCGTTATTGGACGAACGATTTTAGAGAAGTCCGGAATGAACTTCCTATAATAATTGACAAGTCCCAAAAAGGACTGTACTTGCCTTACTGTTCTTGGAACAGGGAATGTCTGGACGCAGGCCGTTTTGCTGGGGTCTGGTAATGCACCTTCGCTAGAACATTTATGTCCTACATAAACAACTTTTCGTCTTAGAAACTGGCACTTCTCTGGCTGCAGTTTGAGGTTGTTCTCTCTCAATTTGTCGAAGACTTTTCTCAGTTTATCATTGTGGTCATTTAAGTTTTTACCGTAAATGACGATGTCGTCAAGATAAACGAAACATTCGAGGCCTTGTAGGCCTGTCAGAACGAAGTTCATGAGGCGTTGAAATGTAGCTGGGGCTCCTTTGAGCCCGAATGGCATACGCTTAAATTCGTAGTGCCCATAACTAGTGTGCTGAAAGCAGTCTTATGTCGATCTTTTTTATCGACTAAGACTTGGTGATAGCCGTTGGCGAGATCGAGTGTGGTAAAATACCTGGCATGACCTAATTGGTCAAGAATGTCCTCGATTCGGGGTAGCGGAAAAGCATCGCCAATTGTCTTTTCGTTTAATTTACGAAAGTCGACAACGACGCGCCACCTTTTTTCACCATCAGGTCCCGCTCTTTTCGGGACAGCTAATAAGGGTGAATTCCAAGGGCTTTTGCTAGTTTGGACTATCCCGTTCTCTAGCATTTCTCTTAATTGCTCGTTGATCACTTGTCTCTGGGTCTCTGGTAATCTGTAGGCCTTCTGGTTTATTGGGGCCTGATCTTGTATACGTAACCTTTTCACCTTTGAGGAAAAAGATATCATTGTACTCGTAACAGAGTTCGGATATCGAAGCTTTTTCTTCCGCGTTTAAATTTGGGTCTAGGCTGAGCTCTTGGTCTAACCTGTTGACTCGCGGAGTATGTTTGGGATCTTCATGATCCGGAAATAAGTATCTTACGTGTTGTAAGATAGCTGTGTTTTCCGAAAAGCTTTTATTTTTACCTTGTGGGATATTGTATTTACTTTCACTTACATTGCTAAATTGCAGGGTATGTGCTTTCTGCTGTTTGGTTGGTGGAGTACTATATATTATTGGTACTTTGGATTGTTGAGAGTACTCGCACGCATTCGTAAGATGGCTTATGGGCTTTAAAAAATTATTTTTCTTAATACTATTTGACGGTGGAGCCAACTTTGCCTTCATGGAGGTCTTACAAATCTCGCACACGTCTTTAATTGGGGGCTCTTAGGCCGTGTTTGATTCTTAAAGTTAATTTCGCTGGGTGGTGGAATCGACTTTGCCTTTAAATAGGTCTTACTGAGTAATAAACTGCTGATGACTACTTTGAAATTGTTAATATTGAGTATGGCAACTAGCACTGTTTTTGTCCCAGTTGAGAGTAAACTGTTTGCCAGGAAGACTCCATCGCCTATCTCTTGTGATAGACAGAGCATTTCTTCCTTCATTCGTAACGGGACCGTGGCGATCATTTGTGACCTAGCAGGTATGCATATTGGTTCCTTCAAGGTAACCAATTGCTGCCTCATTTCGCTGGTTTTTTGATCACCCAGACAGCTCTTTTCGCATTCCATTGACTCTTGTTGAGTCTGGCAGCCAGCATGTCTCTTCCGAGATACCTCGGAGACACTGCATGTAGATAGCTTAACCTCGTTAGGTTCCATCTTATCTGCAGGTGAACTCACTTCGACTGCTTTTCTGGAATACAGCTTGTCCGTTTTGCATGACAAGGGCACAGTAAACTCTTCGGGATTTGTTTCCGTACAAGGAAACTTGAGTGCTTTATTTGGGCCTTCAACATTACAATTGTTTGATAGGAAATCGTTTCCTAATAAGCCGTCATCGGAAAGACCTGGCAGGTTTTGTACCACCTGAAACTTGCAGGGAATTTTATTTTTAACCTTGCAATTTCCCAATGTCTTTCCGGTTCCAAAAGGGGTGTGTAAAGTGCAGGCCTCATTGGAATTAATTATTTTGAGGTCTTTAATTGCTCTTTTCTTAATAATACTAACCTCAGCGCCGGTGTCCACTACTAGTTTTGTATGGCCGTTAAGGCTTATGTCCAGTGGAAGTTTCACTGTAGGGACACCGGATTCGGGCGCTTGAGGTGACCCTTTTGATTTTCTAGTTGGGTTTATAGTCGAGCCGGGGAGTTTTGTGTCGACTGCATGTCGTTTCCCTGACTCCGGGGTTCCCATTTTTTGTTCTGGCGGCAATCTTCGTCTGCATGTCCTCGGCGACCACAAAAGGTGCATTTGAGTCTTATATTGAAGACTTGAGGACTTTTTGTGTTGTGTTGCTCTTGTGTAGATCTGTTGGAGAGGCGTGGAGGAACAATCGGTTGGGCCTGTTGACTTTTTCTGCAATCACGGACGTCGTGTCCATAGATTTTGCAGTTTGAGCAGAAAGGGGTGTTCTTGCGCTTAAGGCAATCTGAATATGTATGACCCTTTTGCTGGCAGAAATTACACGTGATGTTACGGACCAGTGCATCTGTATCCGAGTTTCTGACATCAGTGTTTGTAAATGGTTTTTGTCGTGACTGTGATGAACCTGAGTTATTCACATTGCGTGAAAACTGATTGGGATTTGGAGCTCGAGGTGATACGAACATAGGTGTTGATGGCATTTGATAGTAAGGAGCTCTATAGTAAGCTCTCACTCGTAAATCTGGGTCTACTGGAGCCATTGGAGGAGCTTTTACCAGAGGAGTCTGGACGAATGTAGCACTTTGTTGTAATTTCTCCATGTCCAGGGCTTTTTGAATTATTGCTCCTAAATCACCTTCTCCCTGCGTGTGCAAATATTGACACAGGTGTGGGTTAGTTACTCCACTTTTCAGAGCGTTTTTGGCGAAATCCATCAGCTGTGTTTTCACAGCAGGGACTGCCTCAGCTCCATACTTCTGTGTCGCTGCCTCGTTGCAAATCGTCAACAACTGTTTCAATCTTGTAATGAACACAGTGAGAGATTCTAATGGGTTTTGTCTGGTGGTAATTGATTTGTTCACCAGTTCCTGATATGTCTCACGGGGAAGGTATGTTCTGTTAAGACGTTCCTCTACTTCTGCAAATGTAGCGGGGACGTCTGAAGCGAACAACTGATAGGCATCACCTCGTAGTCTAGTGGGAAGGACCTGGATGAAAGCCACTTTTTCTTCATCATTTAGGCACTGCATGGTTTGTTTACAGCAGCCGATGAAGGTCTGCAACTCACGACCCAATTGTGGGGCACTTTCACCCGAAAATAATGGGACAAGTTGGACTGTGAGTTTTACAACTTTTGCGTAGTCCACCATTGTATTTAGCTTGTCAGCTGAAGGTTTGAATTTATGTGGACTAGCTAGGCTTGTATCTGGGCTGTTTTCCGTTAAGGATTCTTCCAGCCAATCTATCAACAAATCTTCAGGGGTCGGTTCAGCCACTTCACTATCACTATCACCGTCGGCACTTTCACTATTACTTAACCTAACACTCTTATTCTTTCCTAAATCTAAGTTTAAATCTTCACTGCGTTGTTTTGCTAACTCGAGCGAGCGCGTGGATTCAGCCAGCTTATTTACTTCGTCCCTAAATCGGTCACTGTGTTCTTTTAGTATTTAAATTTGTGCGAGTCTGTCGTCGCGGGTTTGATTTAATTTTTTGGTAAGTGAATCACACTGAGCGATAGCTAGCGTGCCTGAATCTCGCGCTCTCTCATACAATTTATCTAAGAATTTAGTAAGACTTACTTGTCTATTGGGACCTGATAAAGAGAGATAACTGTACGGCAGATGTGGTATCTTCACCGGGGTGCTTTTGGCTGTCTCCTGGGGTTTGTCCCGCGTCGGCTAAAGTTGGAGGATTTTCCCTCGCTGCTGTATCAGTGCCCTGCTGGTCTTCTTGAGCAGGGTTGTCGGCTGGCATATGATGTGAAAGGGGGGCTCCTTGCCTGCTTAGTTCCCTTTGCTGAGATTGAGAGGGGGGTTTCTTTAACCGCCTTCGAGTTCCCTCTCAATCCTTGGTCGGCTGTTGTCTGATTGTTTCTGCAGCTGGGGGGGCCCTAGGCCGTCTTAACTTCCCCTGGATCTAGTTGGAAAGGGGACTTAGACAGCCGTCTTCGATTTCCTGTCCAACTCCGGATCGCCGAACTCTACTTAGGCGTTGAGCTGGCTGCGAAAACTTCGAGCTTCTTCGGGCTGGCTTAAGAGCTCGTCCTTCTTAGTATTGAAATGGCATTGTTCAATTGTATCCCTCGGTGGTGCCTGTGCCATAATAGGGGTGAACGCTTGCCCGCCTGGAGCAGAAGCGCCTAAAGATGGTATCTACCTAGAGCATTGGGGGTGACTTGGCCTGAGTGGATTCGTCAATGGGACCCCTTCGGTTCGTAGGACCAAGGCTTTTCAAGCTATTACGATCGTTTTACTTGATCAAGCTTACTTGATCCTACCGGCAGCGCCAATTTTGTTACAACTTCTCTGTAACTAAACAAGGGGGTACTCACTGGTTATCACTGTGTGCAAGAATCTCCGCCCGTTGTATATCCAAAACCACAAGTAACCTTTTTATCCAATTGGATATTTATTTCCTTTTTTTTACACTATTTTCCTTATCTATAGGTATGACAATACAACTAATTGCTTTTACACTTATTCCTATTCCGAATCACAATTCCTCTTTGGAACCTTTTCCTCACTAAACCAAACTTTCGTATACAAATGTTCCTTACGCCAAACTACTACTTTTTTTTCAATTTTCTCTTTTTACCTCACTAAGGTTTTTTTACCCCACGTTTTCTTTACCGACCGACCATATTACAACTGCCTGGAATCGACCAAGACTTTCTTTTTCGCTCGCTAATAAATCGACTCTGATCTCGCGACTCTTCGAAAATCGACTGCCAAGACTTTTTTATAATTTTAATTATCAAGTCTCTAAGTTCAGGGTAGAAAAATGCTTAATTCGCACTTTCTATCCTGGGAAAATTACTTCCACTCGACGTGTTTCAACCCGTCCAGAATTATCGCGAAATTTGATATTTTCCTAAATATCAAGCCATCGTCTTGCCTTTAGCGAATACATTGTTGCACCCACAATGTATGCGGCGCGCGATAATTAGCTGAGTTCAGTTATTTTGAGTAAGTTTTTGTGCGGCCGATATGTATGTATATATACATACATATCGTATATACGACAAATCTTACTGAAGGTAAGATTTGTCGTGGGGCTTTTTTCCATTGAAACGACTTGGGTTTGAAATTTAATTCTTTAATTTTTCCCAAGTCGTTTTATGGGAATATTTTCGTTTATTGAAAGGAATGCGAGGAAATTGCTGACGGCAATTTCTTCGCCATTATGAAAATAAGCCGTGCATGTTTTAAGCATGCTTGGCTTATATGTATGAAAATTCAATTAATATATTTTACATTAGACTATTTTAAATTATAGTATTTTTTAGGTAATTTTTGTATACTTTACGTATACAACACAAGGCACAAGCCCACATTTAGTATGTACTCAAACCACCTAGCGATGGTGGCGCCGAGAGTTCTGGATAAAAACTCTGGTATAGAACTCTACCCATATATAGCAACTTTAAAGAATATTCATACAACACCTCCATGGTCTCATGGTAGAGCGCATCGGATTTTACAAAACCAAGCGTTCTCGGTTCGATTCCAGCAAAAAAATCCAACATTATTTTATTTAAAAAATCAGCTATAACAGAGCTTAATCAGCTGACGGGGATCAGCCAACCAGATGACGTCATACTCTGGTCAGCCAGACGGTAGGAAAGGAATTCCCCAGGCAGGCTGTGATGTAGACCTGTGCGAAGAGGCGATATCAAATTACCAGCCACCTGGCCCCTGGTGTGTGTGTGTGTGTGTGTGTGTGTGTGTGTGTGTGTGTGTGTGTGTGTGTGTGTGTGTGTGTGTGTGTGTGTGTGTGTGTGTGTGTGTGTGTGTGTGTGTGTGTGTGTGTGTGTGTGTGTGTGTGTGTGTGTGTGTGTGTGTGTGTGTGTGTGTGGATATCGCTCAATTTGTTTACATTATTCAGAATTTGATTATCGGACATATCCAAGTCAACATACCTACCTACATTGGTTGTTGTAGTATCCTCCTAAAAGAAAACTTCAAGATGATGGCAAATTTTCAGCACAAAGCGACCCCCTCCCCAGAACCCGCAGTGATCTGCCAAAATAGTTGGAATTTTCCGGACACTTTTTGTATGGAAAAAGTGGGCCAGAAACGCCATAGCGTAACTACTAAAATGAATAAAAATTCTGCCGAAATATTTTCTCAAAATTTCTAAAGAAACAATGAATGCTTATTGCTTGTCGTCGCTCATAAAAATTGTTAGCAGGCCAAACATTTGTTGTCAGGCTCGAACAAGGCATAAAAATGTCCAGTAAATTTCTAAGAAAAAATTGAGAACTTCCCTAATAGAGACATTGTTGATTTTATATTGGAGCGAAGCACCCATATCCATTGCCTATCCAACAACAAAACTTGCTTCGTAGTGACGTCAGCTTACAAACGAAAATGAGCAAAAGAAAAGCGATTGCAGGCAATGAAGAAATTTGGTCGGTTCACTCCATTTTCGGATCTTCGCTAAAGTTAGCCAAGCCTTATCAGTTAAACTTGTCCGTTAAAAACAAATTTTTAAAAGGCAGGGATAGCTCTTCTAATTTCTTTTGTTTTTATGTGCTTCGCTACTGATCCATACTCGTGCGTGACTGAAAAGTTAATTGATTGAAATCGTAACAAATTGTGAATTCCAAAATGTCTTAAACTAAGAAGAAATGTCGGCAGTACAATATTGAGTATTTGAAATATAGATTTACGCAATCTCCAACAAACCAATTATTACCTATGTGTTTAATTTGCCAAAAAGTTTTTTCAGAGCCTTCTAGGCTCCAAGAGCATTTGAATAAAATACATGCTGATAAAAAGGTCAAAGATTTATCCTATTTTCAAGGACTTGAAAAGAAATATTTAAAACAGCCAACTATATCAAAACTTTTTGCATCGTGTTCTAAACAAGAAGATGATGGACTACGAGCTTCATATAATATTTCATTATTAATTGCAAAAGCAGGAAAACCACATACAATTGGTGAGGAATTAATTATGCCGGCTGTCCAAGAGATATCATAAAACAAATTCCTTTGAGTAATAATACAGTGCAAAGAAAAATAGATGAAATGGCTAAAGACGTTGAACTAGCATTATGTGATTACTTAAAAACTTCCGAATTTTCCATTCAATTCGATGAATCAACTTCACCAAATAACGAAGCACTACTCTTGGCTTACGTCCGATTCATAAAAGAAGCAAAATTTGTCAAGAGTTATTATTTGCAAAAAATTTGGAAACCGATACAAACGGAGAATCCATATTTAATGCACTTTTTTTCCAGAGAAAGAAATTCCTATTGGATATATGTTATCAGTTGCTACGGATGGTGCTCCAGCAATGACGGGATGTCGTAAGGGTTTCACGGCGCATTTACAACAAGCAGTTCGAAATATACTCACTGTACATGGTATTATTCATCGTCAGCACTTGGTTGCAAAAAATCTTAATGAACGCCTTCATACGTCGCTCCATTACGTTATTAGAGCAGTCAACAAGATAAGAAGCAATTCATTAAATGACAGATTATTTGGGCAACTTTGTAGTGAAAATGATGAAGACTACAATCGCTTGCTGCTGCACACAGAAGTGCGATGGTTCTCGAAAGGTGCTTGTCTGAATCACTTTTTCAGTCTATTTGACTCAGTATGGGACTTCCTTTAAAACAGAGACGATGAACTGCGCAGAAACTTGGTTGCGTCCAAAAATGACATCGCTTATTTGACAGACCTTTTGAATTTACAATTGCAAGGTGATGAGTTGAATTTAATAAAAACAAAAAAAGTCATAGCTGCTTTTGTGGGAAAACTTCTTCTATTCAAACGAAATCTAGGAAGAGGTGAATACAGCCACTTTCCGACATTATCAGCATTATCGGTAAAACAGGAAGATTTACTTACTTACTGCCAACATCTGGACGCTCTTCATGCTGATTTTGCAGAGCGATTTCAGGATATTTTAAAGCTGGGTTTTAGACCCTTTTGCAGAAACAGATACAGCAGAATCATCAAATTTAGAAGAAGAGCTCGTAGAACTCACAACTAATGAAGAATTGAAAGTAAAATTCAGAAAAGGATACCAAGAGTTTTGGCTCCAAAAATCAATATCAGCTCACCACCGTGGATTGTGGGAAATAGTAGAGAAATTTTTAATTGAGTTTCCTTCATCATATTTGACTGAGCATGGGTTTAGTGCAGTAGATAATTTACTGTCTGAGAAAAGGAATAGACTGGAGATTAATGAGCATGGTGATTTGCGACTGATGTTAACTAAATTGAGACCCGACATTGACAAATTGTTAAAACTCCACCAGCCTCAACCATCTCATTGATATTTATGTTTCTTATTGAATTTTGTTTTTTATTACATATTTTTTTACCACCACGAGGAGCACGATTAGAGAGAGAGAGAATTAATTTGTGATTATTAATAAATAATAGACAGACATGTAAAATTGGTATAATTAACTCTTATGTAAAAGGGGGCGTTGGAGTTTTTTTGTCTTGAAAAGGGGGCGGTAGTCCTTAAAAGGTTGGGAATCTAGGGTCTAAACCAACCGCGTTTAGAAGCTAATAAACAGTTTTCCCTTCTTTCGCCACTTTAGACCTGGTAAAAACATCCTTGCTCACTCACAGGATCGAGACGAAAGACGCAGCTCCGATAAAACAACGCTTTTATCCGATATCGTCGGTAGTACAGAGTTTGATGGATGCAGTATTAGAGCGAATGCTATCACTGCGTGTGATAGAGGAGAGCCAGAGTCCTTGGAGCTCTCCAGTGGAAGCCTCTCTAGTGTGGAAGCCTGGGAAGGTTCGGCTTTGTTTTGACGCCAGGAAGGTCAATTTCGTTGCTAAGAAGGATGCCTATCCGCTGCCGCAGATAGATGCGCTTCTGAGTCGACTTTCACCGGCAAACTACATTACAAGCCTGGACCTGAAAGACGCATTCTGGCAGATCCCACTAGACGCTGATTCCAGAGAGAAGACCGCTTTTATTGTACCTGGTCACCCTCTATATCAGTACACAGTGATGCCATTCGGCCTATGCAACGCTCCACAAACTATGTGCCGCCTCATGGATAAGGACATTCCTTTCGATCTTCGTGAAAATGATCTCGTTTACTTGAACGATTTATTGATTCTGTCATCAGACTTTGACTCTCATCTCACATTGCTAGCCCGTGTAGCGGATTGTTTGATTAAAACTGGCCTCACTATCAACGTCGAGAAGAGTAAGTTTTGTATCAAGGAGACCAAATACTTGGGTTTCATTGTTAGGAAAGGAGGTATAAGAACTGACCCCGACAAAATTTCAGCCCTAGTTGACTATCCGTCACCTAAAACTGTTCGGCAAGCCCGACGCCTACAAGCTATGGCGGGGTGGTATAGACGGTGTTTATATCGCGACCAGTTCTTTTACTGGCCGCCTGGATGGGGAATCCCTGGTGCAGAAACCAGTGCTCTGGTGATCTAATGTTCTGGTGAAACACCAGAACATCAAATTTCTCAACGAAAAATGCGTGTAATATCTAACACCAGACACCACCTTTTTTTCACTGTAGTATGCACTACTTATCCGATCCACTTGTAATAATTAATTACTAGCGGATTGTTTGATTAAAACTGGCCTCACTATCTACGTCGGGAAGAGTAAGTTTTGTATCAAGGAGACCAAATACTTGGGTTTCTTTGTCGGGAAAGGAGGTATGAGAACTAACCCCGATAAAATTTCAGCCATAGTTGACTATCCGTCACCTAAAACTGTTCGGCAAGCCCGACGCCTACAAGGTATGGCGGGGTGGTATAGACGGTGTTTATATCGCGACCAGTTCTATTACTGGCCGTCTGGATGGGGGATCCCTGGTGCAGAAACCAGTGCTCCGGCGATCTAACGTTCTGGTGAAACACCAGAACATCAAATTTCTCAACGAAAAATGCGTGTAATATCTAACACCAGACACCACCTTTTTTTCACTGTAGTATGTACTACTTATCCGATCCACTTATAATAATTATTTACTAAATAAAAATGCTTCCACTTTTCAACAATAGAAAACACGTCCACTTCCCAAGCAGTAATGATTTTATTATTATTCAACACGAAATTTATAATGACAAATTTGCTTAGTTTCATAAACTCGATAACATGCAAGCCAGTTAAAAAATACAAACTTAAACATAACAATTCATTCTCACTTGAAGAGTGAAGATAAAGAATTGCATCGTCGGCTTTAATTCCGCGACATGACGATACAATGTTGCTGCGATAAATTCCAAATTACAAGCTGCGATAAATATTTCATGGGAGTTATTTCTATGGGAACGTAATCTGATACGATTAGTTTATCATAATGTAGGAATGCGTTCTTTGTGACTGAATATTCGTGCTGATTATGAAATTTTATTTTTCATTCAACTTGCAATTTGGAATTTAATGCTAAAATCCTAATGAATTAACTCTAATGTGTTATGGTAGTATGATGAGTGATGGGCTTGGACGTGAAGTCCCGACTGCCAGTATGAGCTGATAGATCACTCGACGGACAGCGTTGACTGCAGGGCGGCACGCTAGCTCGCCTCGGCTCATTGGCGGAGAGTGTGGGGAGGTTCCACGAAAACCTGCCGCCGCCGTCAGCCATAATCAAAAAAAAATCGTCGTGCCTATAAACAAACAAAAGCCGGCACACATTCGGTCCTGAAGGGACCCTTACGTCACTTACCCATATACGCAGTTGAAGGCGCAGATGTTCTGCCTTCCTTTCCTGCCCCATCCTCCCATCTGACTCTGAGGGGCATAATTATTCAGAGTCCCTAATTGACCTGTAAAGACAGAGAAACTAGGTGAGCCTATACAACCCTCACTTCATGTGAGAGGGCTTCGGGATAATGAAAGAGAAAGCCAAAAACTTTATGGAGCCATTGCCTTATAATTCTTTCGTAATTCTGTATACAGGTTAAACAACTTCCTACTAAGTAACACTAACAGTTCAGTTGTCGTGCAGAAGGCTTACGACCATCCCCTACTTACTAAATTCTTATGTGCGATAGTATAAATACATCCTTACTTCTAATGTCATGATAAAACAAACTCTTCGTATAAACTTTCTAACTCTAGCCTTATGAAACCTCTATTAACTATAAATCATATCATAGTTATGCATAAGTTCTCAATGTTAATTCACTTTTTCTTTTGCAAAACGTTGCATTCAATCACCTTAAAAAGTGAATATGTATGTCAGTACATTGACACAAACAGAAATGTGCGAAATATTGAAACCTAAACGTATCGCACGTCTAGAGGGAAAAGAAAATCTAAAGCAAAAACTGCGTCGTGTCATGAAATATTAAATTGTTAATGAAAGAAACAAAAAATATAAGGTGTAATAATGTAAATGTCACCCAGATCTTGAACATTTCCCTTACATTAAAGGTATACTATTAGTAATTATAATACGGAGTTACGAAGTTACGTTAATTGTATTTATGTTTAATTATGAACGAATTGTTTACATTTAACAGTCAGTTTTACCATATGCATATACTTTCTAAACTAGTCGTCAGGTGATTTTGAACTTATCCCGTAAATTTCCTATTCCTTATAAATGTTTTTTTTTTTGTTACGTTATAATCAAAAGCGTTTATTCATTTCCTATACCTTCACAAAATTTACGTAATGAAATAATAGGAAAATGCCCTACGAATTCTTCTACGAAAACTGACTGACCAAATCTATGGGCCAGTACAATTAGATTTTCAATTTACACGTGAATCATTTGTATAAACGACACTCGTTAGTAGTAAATTTTAAAATTAATTAAAGACATAGTTCGAAAACGAGTATATAGTTAAATATGTAATGTAATCAATGGGATTATTGAAATCTGAATGAAAAAAAAATATATAACTAGATGGCAACAACTTACATGTTTTAATTGATGGGAATCCCACGCAGAGGCGCCTCCGTTGTTATTCCGCTATGCCACTGCTTACTGCTAAATGTAATTGTAGTTCAGACATTAAAATTAAAAAAAAATGCGTAAAAGTCAATTGATGTTAGCATGGATGATCTTATCTCAATCATTTCCGTGCACAACAAGTGTTGACGTGGCCTATTAATCATAGCAATACTAAAATGAGGCGTTAAAATTTCACTATCTGATCTAGCTTCTTGCACACTATACAAAGCACAAATGTTAAGGAAATCCTTCGTATATTCAAAACTCCAAAGTGGACCTATATATCCGACTAATTCTTCATCAGTAGATTTAAATTTAAAATAGGATTCAAAAATGTCGATTAGTATATATCCATTATGAGTAGCCCTTCGTAAACATTGTTCTTTAGCTCACACTCTGTGGTACTCCTTCGTGGATTTCATTTATAACCTTTATGTAGTTGTTAACAACTGGTACCAATAGGTACATAGCCTAGAATTCTGCCGAAATCTTCAATAGTTTCATTGCTGAACCACGCCCGATGTGTTATTTCAAATCTCTGTATTTCCAAACGCTTGATGTAAAATATAAGGCTCAGCTGACGTTTTAGATAGACCGGAGGTTCAAGCTCGTGTAACTTGCATATTTCTCTTACAATGTGATACGCTATAGTCTTATCTCTGAGTCCCTCAAGTTTTATTTGGTACCGTGCATCACAAAATTCGACAAGGAATTGAATCTTCATAGATTTCTTTCATTAGGTCACATGAGCTTCATTTAAAGCGGTTAAAACGGGCAAACTTAGCCGAGATAGCACTGCCTCTGAATTAATTTTTGAACGTAATCCCAACAAAATTCTATGAACTTCTGAAACCAAGGGCATCAACAAAACAGAATTTGACATCACTTTAAACAAATTAATTATACCAATATCATAGAAGTTGAAGTCTTTCTTCTGAAGATCTCGTTGCAGAAAATTCAGTTCACAATTCAAGGATAACATATTCTTGGAGCTTTCCTGGTCACAATTTACAATACGAACCGATGTGAAATGTTCAATATCCAGACGTAATTACGGAATTATTTACATAACTTTAGTTGAGACTTTTCAGTTATATATTTTGAGCTACAGTCTCGGCTAAGACCGCGAGATGCAGTTCTGTTAGAGTCTCGACGTTTTTCTTTCCTTTTGCGGGTTTTTTTCCTGGTAATGAGGAGAATTTAAATTTTTTCCAGTTAAAATTTCAATACTGGTAAAGCATAAAAACTGGATTTTCTCCGATGTTTTCTGTAGATTGTGAATTCACTAGATTTGGTTTACGTTGCACAAATGCAGCTCGCCTTCACTTTTGGCAGGTTTCCACAAGACAGAATTGTCTTCTTCTTCTCTTTTCTACATCAACATGTCATCTTGAGCTTGAGAAAACGCACTTCTCTCGGTCGGGGTGCGTTCAATTTTTATGCTGACAGCAGCCGGCTTACACGCTTCAGTATTTCATGTAGCATATTGCTATATGCAATACGCTACGACCATAACAGGGCAGAGTGGTCTGCGCCACCCATGGTTCAGTCTGTGGCGGCAAATACACAACGCTTTGTACCTGGCAGATCCGCAGGGAATTTGTAAGGTTCGACTCCGAAAATTGACGAAGCACTTGGTGATTTATAAAATGTGGTTAGGCAGTAGGCTTAGGAATATTTTAAAAACAAAAAGTATTTTAATAAAAAAACAAAAACTAGTTTTGTCAATCGTCCTAGTAAAAAGCAGCAATCAACTTGTGTGTAGAAAATAATAAAAACCATATTTTATTATAGAGAAAGTTTGTCTACAAAATACAACAGATCCCGTTGGAGTCCTGCGAGACCCAAATAATTTAATTGATCATTAATAAACTTATTACTTATTAACCATTCTAATAGGTGTTTTATTTGGGACCCGAGCGCTAAGTTCTCCAACAGGAAATTAAGTGGGATAGCAACATCATCCCCACACTGGTGACCCCGAAAAGAGGAAACGCATCCTGGAGCACGAGCACCAACAAGCTCTCCTTACGAAACAGAAGAACAGAAAAGGGTTAATCCTTCCAGGAACAATTCTTCAACCCGGTTTGCATCGATTTTATAAACACAGTTTATATACGCACGAAGGCGAAAAGTGACTATACTTGGGCAGGATATATATCTATTTCTGAATCAACTGGAATTATAACGCATCAAACTCAGCATTGACCAGATTTTATAAATTTCCATCAACCACATCTGAAGCCTCTCGGCCTGCTTTCAATTTTTGGGTCTGCACTTGGAATCTCAAACAATAGCGAGCTTGGAAGTTCAAGAGATAGATTATACGAGTTCAACAGTTCTACAATTTCAACAACAGCAACCACAGTTGGCGCAGAAGCAGCCATTTGGTGTCACATTTCCTGTTAACAACAACATCAACAACAGATCCAACAACAGAAAGGCTTTGTTGCATAATTCGGACAACGATACCATCTTCAACCATCGAATTCAGGATTGATAACAGATTGCAAGATCAGAGGTATCGATAAAATTTAAAAAATTGGTTAAAATAAAGTTATTCTGTTTGTGTTACGTTTAAAAATTTTTTGTTCTACCACACTCGAATATTTATCCAGTTATTGTTGTTTATTTTTATTTCATTTTGTTGTTTATCATATATATACGTACATATAGTTGTAATCTGGAAACATTTTGCAAATCACCTAGTCTTCTTCGCACGGTTCGTTTTGTTAAGTTTGGTTCACTCAATTCGAGATTTTACAATATGGAGGAGCGTTGGGTTTCCCTCGAAGACTTGCCAGGGGCATTCCAAGCAATTGATATAAATACCATATCAAGCCTCGCATAGGGCTCGATTGACGAACAGACTCCCGACCCAACACAATCTCAGACAGTAAACATTAATTCGATTGCAATCAAAAACATTCCTTTTTGGAAAAAATCGCCGGAATTGTGGTTCGTTCAATTGGAAGCGCAGTTTACTCTCGCCAGGGTAAACCAACAAAAAACTATGTTTTACCATGCCATCAGTGCTCTTGACGAAAGCGTCGTAAGGTTGGTCAGCGATATGGTATATTATCCTCCTGAAGGGGAAGAATATTCTACGTTGAAGGAAGTATTGACTTCTCGGTTATCAAGTAGCGAGGAGCACAAAATTAAACAGTTGTTGACCGAACTGTCATTGGGGGACAAAAAACCCTCTCAATTGCTACGTGAGATGCGGGTCTTGGATGGTTTGAAGCTGGGAGATAGGATCTTGAAATCTCTCTGGTTACAACGATTACCTTCGCAGATGCAGACTATTTGGGCTTGTAATCCAGGGAAGCTGGATGAACTAGCAAGCTGCGCCGACAAAATAGCCGAGGTAAATACTCGATCAGAGGTGTATGCTATTAACCCTTCTAGACAGGATTCAAACGTTTAGGAAAAATTGTCAAGCAGAGTAAAGAACTTGGAAAAATTAGTCGAAAAATCCCTTAGTTATCGCCGAGAAACTGCCAAAAGTAGGTCTCTTAAATATGAGTTGACAGAAAGGTCGCCGCTGCGACCACAGACTTCGAATGATAGCGTAAAAATGCCAAACAAATATTCCTGGTACCATACGAAATTTTGGGAGCGAGCTAAGAATTGTGTTCCTCCCTGTAACTTCAAAATGCATAAACCTCGCAATACAAGTGTTGGAACCAGCAAAATGGTGTCGGAATTTTCGACAAACTAGAGTGCCCTCTGCCATTGACGGCGTGCGGAAGTGGCCCTATAAACAGTCGTCTATATATTTTCGATAAAGCTTCAAATAAACCCTTTTTAATTGACACTGGTGCTGATGTTTCGGTGCTCCCAGCCTCTTCGGCTGATCGCCGATCAGAGTCAAATTTACGACTGGCCGCAGCAAACTCCTCGACAATTGACACGTTTGGCCAAAAAATGTTAACTTTAGACTTGGGGTTAAAGCGTGCGTTCCCCTGGTATTTCATTTTAGCAGATATTTCCAGACCAATTTTGGGCGTGGACTTCCTTAGTCACTATGGGTTGTTAGTGGACATTAAAAGGAAAGTTATCATTGATCCGCTCACTTCCCTGAGTTCTCGTGGTGAAAAATTTTCAACAAACTTTCCTTCCCTTTCGTTACTTTTTGATCAGTCAATCAATCCCGAAATTCGGGATTTATTGCATAAATACCAAGCTATCACTTTAGAGACAAATTTTACTAGTCCAGTAAAACATACAACTACACACCACATACTTACCGAAGGTCCACCAGTCGTCTCAAAGTTGCGACGCCTTGCACCGAAGAAGTTAGCAGTGGCTCGGAAAGAATTCGATTTCCTTTTGGCACAGGGAATTTGTAGACCCTCAGACAGTAGCTGGTCTTCCCCTTTACACTTAGTAAAGAAGAAAAATGGTGAATGGAGGCCATGCGGTGATTATAGATCCTTAAATTCACGTACCATACCAGACCGCTACCCGATTCCACTAATACACGATTTCACATATCGTCTACAAAATTGCATTTTTTTTTCAACGTTGGATTTAAAAAAGGCATATCACCAAATTCCTGTTGAACCCAAAGACATTCCGAAAACAGCTATATGCACCCCCTTTGGTCTCTTTGAGTTCACTCGAATGACGTTTGGCCTCTGTAATGCGGCGCAAACCTTCCAAAGGTTCAGTCACGGCATTCTCCGAGAATTTCCTTTTTGTTTCATCTACTTAGATGATATCTTAATAGCTTCAAAATGCAAAGTGGAACATCTCAAGCATCTGGAATTAGTTTTTAAACGTTTAAAAGAATTCGGTTTAATAATCAATGTCGAGAAATGCAATTTTTGAAAAAGGAAGTAACATTTTTAGGTCATTTGGTTGCCGCTCAAAGTATTAAACCGTCACCGGAACGTGTCGAAATTATTTCAAACTTCAAAGTACCTACGAATGTCAGGGAATTACAGCGCTTCCTCGGAATGCTGAACTTTTATCGTCGGTTTCTACCGTTGGCGGCCAAGCATCATGCACTCTTAAACAGTTATTTAACAGGTTCCAAGAAGGAGGGTTTGAAAAAGATCGTTTGGACAAAGGAAACAGTAGCAGCCTTCGAATTTGCCAAAGAGCACCTAGCGCAAACCACACCCCTCGCTTTTCCCAAGGCTTTCGCAGAATTAGCGTTGTTCGTCGACGCATCAGATACTGCCATCGGTGCTGCTGTACATCAGAAATGCGAGGATGATTGGCAACCTTTGGGCTTTTATTCAGTTAAGCTCAGTACTACGGAATGTAAATACAGCACATACGATAGGGAATTATTAGCAGCTTACAAAGGTATAAAGTATTTCCGCTATCTTCTGGAAGGCCGTTGTTTTACCCTTTTCACGGACCACAAACCGTTAACTTTCGCATTTAAGCAGGATTCAGAGAAAGCCTCCCCTCGACAGCTTCGGCATTTAGATTTTATCGGTCAATTCACAACAGATATTAGGTATATACCGGGTAAAGAGAATGTCGTAGCCGATACACTTTCTAGATTTAACGAGCTCAATCTGCCGAGTATGATAAACTTTGCGGCTATTGCTGAGGCGCAAGACAAAGACGCAGAACTTCAGAACATTCTCCAAAATTCCCGTTTTAAATTCGAGAAACTATCGATTTGTGGCACCGAGAAACAATTATGTTGTGAAATCTCCTCAAATAAGTCCAGACCTTTTATCCCTCGTAACCTCCGCAAACAAATTTTCGATTCAGTACACAATTTAGCACACCCGAGTATTCGATCCACTAATAAAATGATCACGGCAAGATACTTTTGGCCCTCTATGAATAGAGATAGTAACGTCTGGGCACGGTCCTGTCTTGCTTGTCAACAGAGTAAAACTTCTAGACACATTCATAGTAGTCTAGGCACATTTCCACCCTGTTCTGGACGTTTCCAGGACATCCACGTCGACATTGTAGGTCCGCTACCTCCTTCTCAGGGATATAGGTATTGCCTCACTATCATCGATAGGTTCACGCGATGGCCTGAGGCAATTCCGCTAGTCGACATTAATGCGGAAACAGTGGCAGAGGCTCTCTGCCAGGTCTGGATAGCGCGTTTTGGGATACCCGGGCGGATCATTACCGACCAGGGGTCACAGTTCGAGTCAGCCTTGTTTTCTGAGTTGTCAAAATTGTTGGGTTTTGAACGCAATCGAACAACGGCTTACCACCCACAAGCGAATGGTTTTTTGGAAAGGTGGCACCGAACTCTAAAAGCTTCTTTAATGGCGTATAGGGAAAAAGCCTGGTCAAAAACCTTGCCTTTCGTGTTGCTGGGCCTTAGAACTGTACTCAGAGAAGAATTTCTCGCTACACCAGCAGAACTAGTTTACGGCGAGAACTTGCGTCCTCCTAGCGATTTTTTCCAGCATTCACAATTCCTGCCCCAGAAAGAATATATCGCTTTATTACGCGACTTCTTTACAGACATCAGACCGGTCCCAGCTTCAAATCACTCCAGACAAGCTATCTTCAAATTCAAAGAGATTGGGAGATGCTCTCACGTTTTCGTAAGGACAGACTCGGTGCGAAGTGCGTTGCAACCTCCTTATGAGGGACCCTATGAGGTTATTAGACGTTGTAGCAATTTCTTTACACTTAAAATAAAAAACCGCGAAGTTATTACTTCAATAAATCGGCTTAAACCATATTTTGGCGAAGTTGCTCAACAAACCGATTCACCGAACAACAATATCGATGACCAAGACTTTGACTTGGATGGTTCTTACATACAAACACCATTGAACACAACAAACCATTCGAAGTACCCTCAGCCAGAGCCTGAAGACTTCTTACCATTTAACACCGATTTATTGAATAACGATAGTGTTGAACAAAATTCGGAATTGAATAATTCCTTCAGGCAAATATCATTTAACCAAACACACTCAAACGGTAGATCATCAGTTTCACCACACCTTGCAACATCCCGAAGGATCAGGTTCCTCGCGGATGGAAACACTATAATACCACAACAAATTACCCGTTCAGGACGAATCACAAAGCCACCTTCTAAGTATCGCCAAAAACCCTAGGTTTTGCTGGTGGGGGAGTACTGTGGCGGCAAATACAAAACGCTTTGTACCTGGCAGGTCCGCAGGGAATTTGTAAGGTTCGACTCCGAAAATTGACGAAGCACTTGGTGATTTATAAAATGTGGTTAGGTAGTAGGCTTAGGAATATTTTAAAAACAAAAAGTATTTTAATAAAAAAACAAAAACTAGTTTTGTCAATCGTCCTAGTAAAAAGCAGCAATCAACTTGTGTGTAGAAAATAATAAAAACCATATTTTATTATAGAGAAAGTTTGTCTACAAAATACAACAGATCCCGTTGGAGTCCTGCGAGACCCAAATAATTTAATTGATCATTAATAAACTTATTACTTATTAACCATTCTAATAGGTGTTTTATTTGGGACCCGAGCGCTAAGTTCTCCAACAGGAAATTAAGTGGGATAGCAACATCATCCCCACAAGACAACGCTGAAAAATGGTCGACTGAGCTAGCCGGTCTTAAACATAGGCCTCATCGCTGCGGGCGCCCAATGTGCGTCTCGACCCACGACCCAATGCGTATTCCTCTTCAGTCGAATTTGCCTACGACTGTCGGCTATACTTGACAAATGACGCATCGAGGACACATCCTTGAAAGCACGTTAGTCTTTGATCAGACCTCGACGTCTTGCTCCGTGTGGGAAACCAAAGTTACATCGACAAGCTGGTAACCTAAAAAATCCAGCCGGTCGATGTCTCTTTGCCTTCCTTCACCGAGATGCTGAGGAAGCCTCGCGATCAGCAACCTAAAGAACTGATCGCTAAGCTCTCCCGGCACAACATCTCACTCTGATCTCTGACCGGCGATTGTTCAAGGGTGTGTCTCCCAGGCGTCGTCGAAGTAGTGACATGCTGACAGTCACCCTAAAATTGCAGACTTATGAGCAATTGAAATTCCTATGTCAGGCTATCTGCCGCAGGGTTACCATGTAGGAGGAGATTAACGTTGTGTAGCATTACGATGCTAGGAAACAGGGAAAAAGAAAAAAATGTACTATTGTCCAAAAGGTATGACGGCCGCTAGGCTGGGAATATCCTAAGCGGCACATCGGTATCCTGTAGTTGGCCAGTGAAGCTGGCTGGATGCCTTATTAGGGCTACCAGGAATAAATGAAAATAGATAGACGACGTTAAAGAATGGTTATCACTGCCTGATATCTTTGGCGTGATAGACTCCTAACAGTTTTCCCTGCAGATCTTCAAGCTCATAATAAGCGTTTCCCTTCTTCGCTCTGACTCGACACTTGACAAATTTTCGTCCCAGTTTAGCACTAGTCTGCTGTTGGAAGTTGCTTTGGGCAAAATTCCGTCTAAATACCTCTTGAACAACTTTGAAATCGACAGATTTCGCCCTGAGATTATAGGCTCTTGAACCCTGTTCGAACGCATGGTGTAAGTTTTCCTGCACTCTCGCACGGATCAATCTCATTTTGTCCTCAGCATCTACTCTCACCGGCTCATTAAGAGTTCCAAGGCTCCTCAAGATGGGATAGGAGCTGCCATGTTCAATCATTTGTTGACCGAAGAGTGTTCGATAAGGAGAGAAACCAGTAGCTTAGTGGAATGAGCTCCTGAGGTAACTAGCTACTTGGCTTAATTTTTCATCCCATTTCGTATGTTCCTTCCGAATATAAGCCCTAATCTCTGACAATAGAGACCTGTTTACTCGCTCTGAGCCGTTTGCTTGCGGCGAGTAAACTGCCGTTCGCAAGTGCTTCACCCCATACTAGTCCAGTAATCTGGTAAACTGAGCCAAGCAAAACTGAACTACATTGTCAGGGACGATCGTTTCCGGGACTCCGAACACATGGAACACTTCCGTTTCGATTAATTGGCACACATTGCACGTGGATGCTTTTCTCATAGGTTTGAGAATCGGGAACTTCGAAAAGTGGTCAAGAACTATTAAGATGCAGACATTTCCTTTCACTGACCGAGGATATGGACCTAGAAAATCTATATACAGCTTTTGCCATGGTCGTTCTGTCACAGACTGGACTCTCATAGGTGGTCTAAGAATGGTATTGGGGGTTTTAATCTCTTTACACACGTCACAGGCGCCTACGTAGTTTCTGACATCAACTGTCATTCGTGGCCAGTACAAGTATCTTCTCAGACGTTCCAGTGTTTTCCCTATACCACCGTGAGAAGCCAGTGGCGGATTATGAGCCCTTGAAACGACGTCGGTGACAAGTACTCGTGGAATCCAAAGCTTCCAAGCTTCTTCTTCCTGAATCGGATCGCCTGTTCTCGGAAGAGTCCGAATGTATACGAAGCCATCCCTGACGCAAAGATCTGGTAGTTTACCAGAAGTCGTTTTAACCTTATGCCTCAGCTCTTCATATTCCAACGAGTTGAAATATGGCGAACTAAGGTCAACTTCCGGGCCAGGATCTTCGTTGGTGTCGAGGGTGTCACAATGGATGCGTGACAGCGCAACAGGGACGACGTTCAGGCTTCCTTTTCGGTGCTCAATAGTGAAGTCGAAAACCTGAAGCTTCAAACTCCACCGAGCAAGTCTACCGCTGAGGTCCTTTTGAGACATCAGCCATTTCAAGCTCGCATGATCCGTCACTATCTTAAACGGCATAAGTTCTATGAAGGGCCGGTACTTCTGTACACTTAAGATTGCAGCTAGGCATTCCTGCTCTGTGACGGTATAATTTCTTTGTGCTGAGTTCAACTTTTTCGAGACGTAGGCTATTGGCTTCTCTTGGCCATCGTCATCTAGCTGAATCACCACCCCACCAATAACTTGTTGGC
The DNA here is from genome assembly GCA_963930735.1 of Dioctria linearis. Taxonomy (NCBI): domain Eukaryota; kingdom Metazoa; phylum Arthropoda; class Insecta; order Diptera; family Asilidae; genus Dioctria; species Dioctria linearis. The sequence continues at coordinate 41,994,143 of OZ005744.1, forward strand.
TCGCATCGCACTGGATAAACAACGGCTTGGTGAAGTCTGGGCTAACTAGCAACGGAGCAGAAGTAAGTTCTTGCTATAGCATATCAAGAGACGTCTGGGCTTCAGGTGTCCATTTGAACTGACTGGGTTTTTTCAAGGTGTCTGTAATGGACGCAGTTAAGTAAGCATAGTTCGGGATGAACCGTCTATACCATCCCGCCATACCTAGTAGGCGTCGGGCTAGCCGAACAGTTTTAGGTGACGGATAGTCAACTCTAGCTGAGTTCTTGTCTGGGTTAGTCCTAATCCTCCTTTCCCGACTATAAAACCCAAGTATTTGGTCTCCTTGATACAAAACTTACTCTTCTCGACGTTGATAGCAAGGCCAGCCTTCCTCAAACAATCCGATACACGGGATAGCATTGTCAGATGAGTGTCGAAGTCTGAAGACAGCATTAATAAATCATCTAGATAGACGAGCACGTTCTCACGAAGATCAAAAGGAATGACTTTATCCATGAGGCGGCACATCGTTTGTAGAGCGTTGCATAGGCCGAATGGCATCACTGTGTACTGATAGAGAGGATGACCAGGTACTGTAAAAGCGGTCTTCTCTCTGGAATCAGAGTCTAGTGGGATCTCCCAGAAGGCGTCTTTCAGGTCCAGGCTCGTAATGTAGTTTGCCGGAGGAAGTCGACTCAGAAGTGCGTCTATCTGCGGTAGCGGATAGGCATCCCTCTTCGTAACAGAGTTGACCTTCCGGGCGTCAAAACAAAGCCGGACCTTTCCAGGCTTCCTTACTCGAACAATTGCGGGGCTCCAAGGACTCTGGCTCTCCTCTATCACACCCAGCGATAGCGTTCGCTCTAATTCGGCATCCATTAAACTTTGTACTGCCGGCGATATCGGATAAAAGCGTTGTTTTATCGGAGGTGCGCCATTCGTTTCAATCTTGTGAGCGACCAAAGATGTTTTTTCCAGGCCCAAAGAGGCAAAAGAAGGGAAGAGCTGTTTCGTAGCTTCTAAGCGTTGTTGTTCCAGACTGGAAAGAACGAGGCGGTCGGTTGTCAGGAGTACCTAGTAAGCTTGGTGTCACTTCTGCAACTATACCTAGGACATCTGGAGCCAACCCAATAAACGCCGGAAGTCTATTCCTAGATATAGTGCCTGTGTGAGCCCAGAAACCACGTAAAAACGCACGTTTTGGGTCTTATAACGGAAAGTGACGTCCAAGTTCACATGACCATGCACAGTCGTCATGGCACCATTCGCTACTTGGCCATTCGCTATTCGGCGTACGATCGAATGTCGTCTGGCATCGACACGGAAATCTGTGCCAGTTTTTTTCTTTCCAGTCGCATCCGCCGACAGTATTCCCCCCAACGAACGGTTGATCTGTTGTTTTTCGGTCTAATATCCAAGTCAGGAAACACGATTTCAGCTAACTCCGCTACTGAGGAGAAGATGCGGTCTCTTACTGCATTATATTTCCGCAGACGCGTATCATACTGCGTCAGCGAATGTGCAACAGGCTCACGCCCACTCGTCATAACAGAGCTTGGTGGCCGTTTTAATATAGAAATGCCATGAGGCCAAATCTCCTGCTCAGTAGCCTTGTCAGCTAAAAGTGCTGTAGATGTTATCGGGACAACGGAAATTAAAGACTCTTCCAAAGAAATGTCAAATAATGTCATGGGCTACCCAGAAGTGGAAATGGGAGCTTGAAGATCCGCGGAGAAGTCTACCAGGTTCTCCGTCTCTATCAATGAAATGTTCGTACTATCAGGTGTTTTACTGACATCATCAGAATCACTGAATGATATCAGTGGACTATTCAGCGATTCGTCAAGTTCTGCTAATGGAGCGGACATTCCTCCTTGTTCATGACTTGAACTGGAGTGTTCGTTGCCGTTGTCGCTTGCGACGTTCACGCTGGTCGGAAGGTGTTACACTCGCCCAATTACCGCAGCGAGCGGGGGCACACTTCTCGTATTTACACTGGTAAATTAGAAAGAAAACACCTTTTTGTTTGGGTTTGATTATGAAAGAAACTATTTTATTATTTTATTAAAATACGTTATAAATTTACAATGACGATCAAAATTTTAGGTTTGGAAACCTTGCAAATACACGCGTAAAATGCCATCAACGTCTTTCCTGTTCGGTGGATTGAAGTGTACTCCGATTATGTAGACTCAACCCCAGGCCTCGGTACAGCACCGCATAATCATCAGAAAAAGGGAAAGTGAAATTGAGCACAACGCGATAAGGCAAAGAAAATGTTTGCATGTTGAAGCAATAAAATAATATTTTTGACTCTACGTTAGTATAATCTGTTTACTTAACAAAAATTTTGGGGATGTTGTCCACTTAAATAAACGATTGAGATGACTAGGGTTATTTTGGAAATATGTAAAAGAAATGTGATCGCATATCACATGGCTGTTAACGTGCTGTACGAGGTCTTGAGTTTGCGTCATAACACTCCTCCCCCCTCACAAAAGTGAAAAATAATAATTTGTTTGATTGTGTATAAATAAATTTTCGATTTTTTTTTTTTTTTCAATTATAATAAAAAATATTTTTTTTTTAATATTGTTTTTGTTCTCTCTATGTACGTGTTTACATATTTTATTCATATCAATTATTATCACTACTAATATTATTACTACTCTGTATTTTAATTTTACATTTTAGGTATTTTTTATATAAGCAGTAGGCTAGGTAGGCCATGATTACTACTGATACTAAAACAGTGGTAACAGTTAATGAGGTCTTAAGCTGAGGATCAGAATTACTTTTATACGATTTTAATCTATCTTTTAAATGATTTAAACTTATACTCATTTTATCTAAATTGTATCCCTCAAATTGGGTCTGTTTAAAATTTTTACAAATATTCTCTACATAATTTTCATTAATTTCGGTAATATTATCTACGATTATGTTATCGAAAAATTGTATAACAGCATTTGTTGTCATAATTACATTAGTAGCTTCTATATTTATTTGCTTGGTTGATGCTTTGCAACCATTATTTAATTCTAGGATACCACTATGTGCAATTTGGATAGAATATCCGTCATTGTTACAATTTACTCTTAAATCGCTTAAACTTGGGGTAACATATAACCAAGTATTACCTTAATTTAACGAATGCCATATTTCATAATTCACTTTAAAAATTCTAACTTCACAATTCTTTGTAAGGTTGTTTCCTAAGTATAGACTTATTACGCAATTATTCGAATTCTGATTGTACGTGAGGTAGTTCTGAGCACATATGAATAAGTTCTCGATTGCATTTTGACATTGATCCATTTCATTCTGCTTTAGGAAAATGTATTGCTTTAGGTTTTCGTTAACTGCCATATATTCTGAATCTGTTTTAACAAAGTAGTAAAGATTATCTCTATAAAGTGTGGGTATACTGGTCAACTTATAGAGTTTGAACTTGTCGCTTATTAGCGGAATTTCTATATTAAACACTAAAAAATGGGTGGTGTATAACGGTTCCACCTTGGAAATTCGAGCGATTAAAGGAAGGTTTTCTATTGACGTCTTTACTGGAAGTTTAAGTTCATTGGGAAGTTCCAACTGTATCTCTTTTAGAGCTTCAATGAAGGTTCGTGCATTTGATATATGTTTGTCTAGTCTGCCTAGTTTAGCTTCATAGACTATATTAGTGAGTTCTTCTTGTTTAACAAGAAAACGGTTGAGTGAAAATGTAATGAAACTGGATAACTCATCAAAGAGATGCATTCTTTGTTCAATTTTACTTTTGTTATTTAGGCGTTCTGCTAGGGAATCTACAACTGATTGGATATAATTGAATTAAGTATGCGTCCAGTTCTCAAATTTGTTTAAAGTTTCTACTGTTTTAGACATAATAGACGTTTGATCTGAGACTACCTGATGTAAAATGTCTTGATTATTTTGGAGCGTGCGTATAGCCTCGTCAATTCTCTTTGAAGCGTCCTCATCCATGGTTCCGAATACATTCCCCTAGTTTTTCTAGCACTACGATGAAAAGTTTGTTTAAGAATGACATTATTTTCGATTACTTCGTCTAATGTCGCGTTAAGCGCTCGAATGGATGCCTTACACGGATCCATTAGCATGATAGCCTTTAGGTCGTTACGAAAGTTAGAAAGGATAGTGTACCTTTGTTGGAGCAGTTTTCCTCTGTTTCAAATTCAGTAAAATCAAGATGTACCACCAGTTTCCATACTGAAGTTGATTTGGCCAAGCTTCCCAGACTTTCGAAGTACATACCACTTGAATTCCCCACTGAAGTATTGATGTGGTATGATTTAATGGATTGAGCACGTGTTTTAGTAAAAATTATCATCAGGATCCTGCAAATATGTCGTGCTTGTTTTAGTGTCTCATGCAAAGCATGTGACGTCGAAAAAGAATAGAAACAATAGTTAGAAGTTTGACTCCTAAATAATATAAGGTTTGAGTAAGTTCTTATGAATTAATTTAGTTTTTCTCCCTATTTGTATTAGAGAAGTTTACGGTGAGCGAATGTCTATTATTTCGTATGGCCGCTCATATTTCATTGTGAGTTTTTTATTTTTCTTTACTTTGCTCTCCAACAAAACTTTGTCTCCTATCGTAAAAGTTGTTTCTTTAGTTCCACGGTTGTAGTAAAGTCTTGATCGTACTTTGGCTTTTACTAAACTTTCGTGGGCCATTTGGTAGCCATTCTGGAGCCTGGCTTTCATTTCTATGACATAGTCGTCATAATTGGATATTGGTTCAACGGATCTAGTGACGGAAGACGGGATTTCAGGTTTCAAGCCAAATAAGAGTTCGTACGGCGAGTAGTTTGTTGCTGAATGCGGAGTAGTATTATAACAGAATACCGCATAATCGATCCAAGTATCCCAGTTTTTGGGATCTTTGTTCGCATAACTCCTAAGATATTCGTTTAAACTTCGGTGGTATCGCTCAAGTGATCCATTTGACTGAGGGTGGTAAGGAGTTGTTTGTATCTTTTGTATTTTCAATAACTTACAAGTTCTTTTAAAAAACTCGCTTAAAAAATTGCTAACTTGGTCAGTTAGTAAATATCGCGGGGTGCCAAAAACGCAAATTATTTTTCGTACATAGGACTCGGCTATAGTGCTGGCTTCTTGATTTGGAAGTGGGATTGCTTGTACAAATTTTGTCAAGTCGTCTTGGGAGGTAAGAATATAATGATTTCCACCATCAGATGGTGGATTAATTGGTCCCACAATATCTAAAGAGATGCGTTCGAATGGTTTCTTTGAGGTCGTCATAATTTTCATAGGGATTTTTACCTTTTGTGTAACCTTATTCCTTTGACAACTATCGCAGGATGATATGAATGCTTTAACGTCTTTATATAAATTTTTCCAGACATATTTTTGTTTAATTCTTTTGATTGTACGGGCCACTCCTTAATGTCCACCAATAGGATTACTATGATACTCGCGAAGAATTTCTGCGATTTTCTCTCTGTCTGTTTGAATTACAGGTTGATTTATTTTTGCATTTCCTGTAGACTTTTTAATTGGCTCTGAATCAACGTTTACATCATTGTGCGTATGATCATTGGGTAGATTATTTGATTTCGGCTTGAATTGTTCACTAGAGTGCATTCTAGTTGAAGGATCGTTGCCTTTTTTTTTTTGTTACGTGAACTTGTATGATTTTGGAATGGCTTGTTGGTCAGGTTTGAATTAGGACTGTGAACATTTGTTTGTTTCTACAATTCCCGTTTGTGAGATCTGGTTATCACGTTGATATTCTCTGCCTCCAATCGGGACAGAGCATCAGGATTGGTGTTCAGATGTCCCGATTTATGGATAACATTGAAATCATATTCCTCAAGTTTAATTCTCCAGCGCATAACTCTGGAAGATGGGTCCTTTAGATTAAAAATCCAGACCAGAGGTTTATGATCAGTCACCACCGTAAATTTCTTACCATATACGTACGATCTGAATTGCTTGGTCGCCCATACGACAGCAAGTGCTTCCTTCTCGATAGTATAATAATTCTTTTCGGCCTTATTCAGGACCCTGCTTGCAAATGCAATAGGTAAGTCCGTACCGTCCAGTTCACTTCTTTGAGAAAGCACCGCGCCAATCGCCGCATTACTGGCGTCGGTTGTGACAAAAAAATGTTTCTCGAAATTTGGGTATTGTAGAATTGGAGCTTGCGTAATAGATTTTTTTAACAAATTAAAAGACTCATCGCAATGAGCATCCCAAATAAAGGGAATGTCTTTTTTGAGTAGCTGATTCAATGGATTAGCAAGCTTGGAAAACCGTGGAATAAACTTTCTGTAATATCCTACCAGACCTAGAAAATGTTGAAGCTGTTTTACATTTTGTGGAGGGCGTACAGTTTTTACAGCTGTCACCTTCCGGGGATAGGGCTTTATACCTCTTTCGGTTATGACATGCCACAAATAACTCACCTCTCTGCATAAAAATTTGCATTTATTGGGTTGGAGCTTCAAATTGTTCTTCTTTAAACATTCAAACACTTCTCGGAGCTTAGTATTGTGATCATTTAGGTCTCGTCCATAGATGACCACGTCGTCCAGATAGACAAAACATCTTATACCTTGTAAGCCAGTCAAGACTCTATTCATAAGACGCTGGATTGTGGGCGGTGCGTTACGAAGACCGAAGGGCATGCGATTGACTTCGAAATGTGCGTATGGTGTACTGAAGCGATTGACTTCGAAATATCCGTATGGTGTACTGAAGGCCGTTTTCGGTTTATCCATCTCAGCCACCTGTATTTGATGATATCCGTTTGCTAGATCTAGCGTGGAGAAATATTTCGAGTCGCCCAGTTGATACAGGATGTCATCTATTATGGGTAGTGGATGTGCATCAGCTATAGTAAGCTCATTTAGCTTGCGAAAATCCACCACAACCCTCCATTTCTTATTACCCTGCGTATCAGGTTTTTTCGGCACCACCAATAGTGGCGCATTCCAAGGACTTGTGCTGTGACGGATTATGCCTTCGTCGAGCATCTGATCCACTTGTTTCTTGATTTCCTGCTTGTGTATCTCAGGTAAACGATACGGTCGAAGATTTACTGGAGAATGAGTAGGATCGACTGGAGTATTGTGCGTAATTGCCGGAGTGAAGGTAAGTTTATCTCCCTCTAGATGAAAGATATCATTATACTCACGACAAATGTCCACAATGGCTTGCTTTTCTTCCGAGTTTAGGTGATTGAGATCCAAGGGAGCAGAAAGTTTCGCTAAGCGTTGCTCTACTTTGTCCTTATTTTTGACATTTTTAAGATTGTATACGTCGAATTCATCCAATCTTTGGAAAGGCAAATGCATTTTATTAGTTATTTCCGCTTCATCTTGGGAAGAATTTACTACGGATATGTATATGTATCCATCCTCAGGTTTTGCTATACACCCTGAAGTGTACACAAGAGGTGCTACCTCCGAAGGGAAACATATGATTTCCTCGCTTGCGAGTACCGGACCGAATTTGAAAAATGTCTCCGTTCTAGGAGGGATATTTATATTTTTTCTGGAGTATTTAAAAGGAAACTCAATTTCTCCATCTTGAGTTTGAAATGTAAAGATCTGGGACTTATAATTGATTACAGAACCAGTTTTGGAAAAAAAATCTTCTCCAATAATTCCTTCGCAATTAATGGGAAAATCAGAGGGAACCACATGAAATGGATGATTAAGTATAGCAGTTTCGGATAGCTGAATGTCCAGATAGCAGAATCCTTTGGTCGATATCGTGTGGTCAGAAACTATAAAAACTTCAACGTCATCTTTAAGTGAGCTAACTTTAATTAAACTAATTGAAGCTCCGGTATCCAAGAGAAGTCTATTCTCTTGATTCTTTGCTTGAAGGATATTGAGGGTAGTTTCCGTTTGAAACGTTTGGAGAGGGCTGAGATTTAGAATTGGGATTGAGATATTATTACCGTCTGGCCTTTTCAGACTAGGGAGTTTAACCTTTTCTGCTTCTGGTGTTGAGAAGAAATTTTATTTGAACAATTGGAATTTTTGGTTTCGCACACTAATTGAGATTCTGTACCCGCACCATTGCGCCACTGGTGCTGGGTATTGCTGCGTTTCCCAAACTTGCTCGTCGAGTATTTTGGTCGTTTTGTCTAGTTTGAAGCGTTGTGATGGGATCTAGTATAAGTGGAAGTTGAATTTTCACGTCTAGAGTTATTAAATTGGCGCTTTCTGCTTTCTTGAATTGTATGTCCTAAATTCATGCAGTATCGACAACGTTGCTCAGTTTGAATGGTGTTAACGCGCTGATTTTGGAATTTAGGAAATGGGGGACGATTATAACCATTTGATTGGTGGAAATTATTCCGGTTTTGCAGCTTCCGACATTCATAAGTGGTGTGTCCCATGTTTTTACAATAACTACACCTCTTAAGGTCAGTCTTTTGGTTCTCATTCTCTGCAATATGGTCCTCTTCTAATGCATAGTCAATGGCTGCAGTTAAAGAGTCATGCTTTGTTGATTTTACTATCAATTTTAATGGTGATTTTAATCCTCTTTTAAAATTGTTCACAGCCGATTTTTCATTTAGACTTCGGATGGCCTTACTGCCTTCATTTCCTTCATTCTGGGTACTAGATATGTTGAACTCATCTAATAATTTTTCAATTTTTTCCGAGTATTCAGATACCGTTTCACGGATACCCTGCTTGACTGTGAATAGTTCGGCTTGTATTACTTGTGTAGAACGAAATTTTATGAAAGTTTTCGTTATTGCTGCTTCCAATTCGTTCCAAGTGTCATAGGTATTATATCTAAGGAGTACATTATAGGCTTTACCAGTTAATTTTGATTTTACGAGATCAAGAAATTCAATTTTCTCTTCTGCAGTTGAAGCTTTAGAGTAATGAATGTTAGCAATTTGAAGGAATCTGGCTACCGTTGCCGGACTGCCATCGGATTCTGGCACGAGTTTAATAGCATTAGCTTAACTGAATGAGGAGGTTGCCATTTCTGGCGAAGAAAGTTTTCCGTTGTCTTTGGATTTAGATTTGTGAGACATCTGACCTTCTTTCGAAGTTAAGCTAGATTCGTTAGGAAAAACGTTATCTTTCGCCAGGTCTAATGAATGTTCGTCTGAGTCCGCGTCGGTAGGGTCACTCTGATTTTCTTCTGAATCAGAATCGCGAGGATTACGGTTTCCGCGTGGAATCTTTTTTCCGTCTCTTAAGGAAAGATTAAATGAGAACATGTGTTCTCTTATCACTCGGTCATTCCACCTCAGTTGGGGTAGATAAGGAACACTAGCTTCCCACTCGAGGATCTTTAAGAAGATTCAACACGAACACAATAGCAATAAAAATTCAAGGAAAATTGGGCATCACAAAAGAATAACATCAAATTCACTACATTTAATTGAATATCAGATTTTCAACCTTTGAACCATCACACAGATGAAGATTATATGACATTAGTCCAGCCAAGGAGGCAAAACAGAAGGAGAGAAGGAAGAAATAAAATTAAGAATATAGATTTTATATTTTAACTTCTTCAAATTTAATTTAAAGTATGCAAAAATGCAAAAAGCGAAAAAAAATATTGCTCATAAATCTCCAGAAATACTTTATATTCTTATGAAGATTTCATCTAAGAACGTAAAGATCCCTTTAACTAAAGCAGTGATTGGTAAATGGATATCTTGAATCTCGGTGCGATTTTAGGAACACTTCTTTATACATTAGAGCTTCATTCAAAAAAAAATATTTATTTTTTTTAGCACTTTTATTATTTATCTCAAACTTCACTAGTTTTCTAGACTTTTTATGGCTCTAATAATTTTTGTTCGTTATTAGATTTTGTATTTTGGATTTTAAAATTTATGAACTTGTGTAGACTAATGGATCGTATGTAGCTCTTATGTATGCACACCACAATTAAAAATCAATATGGATTTCAGAAGAAAGATAAGAAGAAAAAAAATTAAATGATTACTTCACTGTACTGGCAAGTAATTCACATACATATGTGCTCAAATCACCCCTAACAACGAAAATAACACAGAAATGGAAAAAATTTCTTTGCACTCCTAATTCCGTATATTCCTCTTATCATCATTGTATTATTATTTATTTATTTTTCACTATCAACATTAAAATATTAATAAAACTAACACTTTCACCAGTATGTATAGTATACTTTCATCATTTTTTTTTATATAAATTAACAAATTAAACTACAAATATTTAGATTAAATGTAAAAAAAAAGGAATAACTTACAGAAAATCCACCAAAACCGTAGTGAGTGCAAATTTAGCCATCAATAACTTCATCGTCCAGAGTTTATTAATCCCGAATAAGGCTGGTTAGTTTAGAATAAAGTTGAATTACAGTTGATTAATTTGGAATAAAATGCTGATTATAGCTGGTTACTAGCAATGGATACAGTTGAATTACAGCTGATTTGCCGCTGAGCAGAACTTTTCCCTCATGTGCAATTATGTAGATATGTATGTAGCGATGTGTAGTTGATTGGTTCCAGAAATACTTTTCCCTTTGATCTATACCGACGTGTAGTTGAATGGTTCCAGAAATACTTTTACCTTTGATCTAAGTCGATGGAGAAAAAAAAATTTCATTAAAAGAACTATTACGTAGATGTTCTGTAGGATCACGTGGATTCACTACCGCTGCCACCAGTTTATTGTTACACTCGCCCAATTACCGCAGCGAGCGGGGGCACACTTCTCGAATTTACACTGGTAAATTAGAAACAAAACACCTTTTTGTTTGGCTTTGATTATGAAAGAAACGATTTTATTATTTTATTAAAATACGTTATAAATTTACAATGACGATCAAAATTTTAGGTTTGGAAACCTTGCAAATACACGCGTAAAATGCCAGCAACGTCTTTCCTGTTCGGTGGATTGAAGTGTACTCCGATTATGTAGACTCAACCCCAAGCCTCGGTACAGCACCGTTCTTACGCATAAAACCGCATAATCATCAGAAAAAGGGAAAGTGAAATTGGACACAACGCGATAAGGCAAAGAAAATGTTTGCATGTTGAAGCAATAAAATAATATTTTTGACTCTACGTTAGTATAATCTGTTTACTTAACAAAAATTTTGGGGATGTTGTCCACTTAAATAAACGATTGAGATGACGAGGGTTATTTTGGAAATATGTAAAAGAAATGTGATCGCATATCACATGGCTGTTAACGTGCTGTAAGAGGTCTTGAGTTTGCGTCATAACAAAGAAGGTGGTGGTATTCCCGACCCGTCTCAGGTTTTTCTGTCGACAATAGCTGCAATCGGGCTTGAAAATGTTTTTGCGTCCGCATCCATAGCAGAGCACAACTTGTGTCTCCTCCGGCAGTCTTGATAAAAGTTACCGGACTAGTCACAGTTCCAGCAGATCACATTCTGACTTATTCAGTTCAGCCTCCGTCGGACGAAACTCATCCGCCTCGCTGACTCTCGGGCTGCGATAGGTATTCCAGCCGCACGCCGTTGCGATTCGCTGCTGCGTCGCCTGTATTTGAGTCACGAGGCTCCGTAGTTGGTGGATGGTGTTTGTGGGATGGAGGCAGACTTTCTGCTGAATATCTGGAAGCAGATTCGACTTTGCGATCACTAAGAATTCTCGGTCTGCCAAGGGACTTTGCAGTTGATCGCGCAACTGTACCAGATGTTGATGGTATGTAGGAAATGACTCCCCTGCTTTCTGTTTTCGCAGCATCAGCTAAACTTTGACCTTAAGGTGATCTTGCGGTACTCCCCATTCAGTCAATAGAGCTGTTTTTACATACTCCCATGAAGGCGTGGAATTTTTCCTAAGGAGAGACCAGTACCAGTCCATAGCTGGTCCAGAAAGCAAGGTTGTCATGTGCCTCACCAGAAGATCGAAATCTCCTTCTAAGGCCGAATACGTCAATGCTTCTACTCGAAATACAAATTCATCGACAGTGAGCCGTGAGCTGTCACCGCTATAAGATATATTCCACCTGCGGATAGGGCTGCCAGAGCGTCGCTGTCCTACGCCTGCAGGCTTACGAATAGGTGGTGGTTGTGGAGGTGGGACAAAATTTGGTCTAGGCTGATTGCTAGGCTGACAAAAAAGCTGATAGCGGTCTATTTGACGATTGCCTACGCGAGTCGTGAAATTCTTGGGATGGTCTTGGGTCACCCATGGACGGAGGTTGTCGTGAAAAATTTACGGGCGGCATTGCTGCAGAGATCTGTTGTCGGACACTAGTTACCAGTTCAGTCCGCAAAACATTGAGGCTCTGTTCGAGGCCTTCGCGAACTAGGTCTTGCATTTGTAGGCGCTAGCCTGCCATTAAAGCATCCGTAGCTGCTGAGGTATGTCCACTGCCAGAAGGCAGTGGGCTATTTCGTCGCGATTGGTAAAAGTCCTTGAATATAGATCTGGCATTCTAGGAGAGAGTGATCTCCGACTAGGTAGTGGAATAGTCAAGGTGGGCAAGTCAAAGGTTGGCAATGAATCAAGGTTGACAGACTCTGCAGGCTTCGCCATCTTATGGACAGTACCTGTATACGCTGTAAAATCTTTCACAGTGAGTTGGGCTCTACAGATCGGGCAGTTGGACCTTTGTCCAATCCACGTTTTCAAACAGGCCTTGTGGAACACATGTCCACAGACCGTCATCACTGCCTTCCTCTGCCCAGACCAGTCTCCCTCTAGACAGATGGTGCATTTGTCCGGCACCGGTATTGGTGCACCAAGTGTAGGAGGAGGTGTTCTCACTGTAGCCAATGCAACTTGTCGTAAATCAAGCAAAATATTTTCAAACCAAGGGTTTGGAATAAATATCAAAAAAAAATCCAAAGAATTTGAAAATTCGGAAGAGATAACAGGCTCTTCACAGCGAGAGGATGACGAAATACCAATTTAAAGTCGAAGGTTTGAACGAGATACTAAATTTCAATTAAAAATTCCTTCCCAAACGTTTGAATATTAGGACTAGATATCAAGATTTCAGCCAAAAAAATTGTTTTCGACAGATCGTTGTATCACCAGTTCGGAGAAATTACGAGAAAAATTCAAAAATCAATTGTTCGGAGACTCAGCACATTGGAAAATTTCACAAATCAAGTTACCAGCAATATCGATTTAACAAAAGGAAACACAAACGCTCGCAAGAGATAGCAAGCTCTTCGAACAAAAATTTTCGTTCTAAAAATTCAATTAGTGCGTTTCAAAAATTCCTATCAAAAACATATGATTTCTCCTTCACTTCCCGGAGCTACCTCTCAACATAAATGTCTTCCGGTCGCTCTCCCTCTTATCAGGTCAGAAAATTTATACAAGCAAATGACGTGAATGCGTGCATTGAAAAATTGTGGAGTTCCCACAGAAATCTGGGAGGAGAAAAGTCGGAGGTGTTAGAGGCCGGAAATGCTACTAGAGATTCTTCATCCAGGTAGTTAGCAGTATGCCAACTCCTGATTACTGAAGGTCTCCAGCATCAATTCCACCCTCCAAGAACTCTTCCTGTCCTCCTCGCCTGATCATCATGTCCAGCTAGTTCACTAGCCGGGCAGAGTCATGAGTCTGGTCGACTTATTAGCTGGAAGCCAGAAAGTCGTTTCGCAGACTCATAACTCTGTCCAGACAATTGGTCAACAAAACATGTTTCCGCGAGAGCTCACAAAAAAAAATTGCGTGGGACCACCTACCATTTCCATGGCAGAAGGCCAGCGGGCAAGATCGATTTCAAAAAATTCTAAAGCTTCCAACAATTTCAAAAAAATCAACTAATTGTTCAGGCTTGAGGCTTGACCAAGGTCAAACCTAAAGCCGAACTTCAACTTCAAACAAATTCCAAAAACTTTCAAACTTTACGTTACTTTAATACAAAATCGAGAAACAGGATAGCAAAAACTTTCAAAACTTTACTTTACTTTACCAAAAATTTCAACTACAAATACCAATTAGACTCAGGTCCACATATAACTTCTACTGGATGTGAGACTTGAGGTCAATCAACTAGCAGACACCAGATGATCGTCTCTCAGTACAATTTATATTTAGACCATCGAAGTCTAACTGAGGTGGCCCCACGTTTGGCGCCATTTTTGTTATGGTAGTATGATGAGTGATGGGCTTGGACGTGAAGTCCCGACTGCCAGCATGAACTGACAGATCACTCGACGGACAGCGTTGACTGCAGCGCGCCACGCTAGCTCACCTCGGCTCATTGGCGGAGAGTGTGGGGAGGTTCCACGAAAACCTGCTGCTGCCGTCAGCGATAATAAAAAAAAATCGTCGTGCCTATATACAAAAAAAAGCCGGCACACATTCGGTCCTGAAGGGACCCTTACGTCACTTACCCATATACGCAGTTGAAGGCGCAGATGTTCTGCCTTCCTTTCCTGCCCCATCTTCCCATCTGACTCTGAGGGGCATAATTATTCAGAGTCCCTAATTGACCTGTAAAGACAGAGAAACTAGGTGAGCCTATACAACCCTCACTTCATGTGAGAGGGCTTCGGGATAATGAAAGAGAAAGACAAAAACTTTATGGAGCCATTGCCTTATAATTCTTTCGTAATTCTGTATACAGGTTAAACAACTTCCTACTAACAGTTCAGTTGTCGCGCAGAAGTCTTACGACCATCCAGTACTTACTAGATTCTTATGTGCGATAGTATAAATACATCCGTACTTCTAATGTCATGATAAAACAAACTCTTCGTATAAACTTTCTAACTCTAGCCTTATGAAACCTCTATTAACCATAAATCCTATCATAGTTATGCATAAGTTCTCAATGTTGTTTTTCTTTTGCAAAACGTTGCATTCAATCACCTTAAAAAGTCATATGTAGTGACATACATATTCAATTGACACAAACAGAAATGTGCAAAATATTGAAACCTAAACGTGTCGCACGTCTAGAGCGAAAAGAAAATCTAACAAAAACTGCGTCGTGTCATGAACTATTAAATTGTTACGGAAAGAAACAAAAGATATAAGGTGTAATAATGTAAATGTCACCCAGATCTTGAACACTTCCCTTACATTAAAGGTATACTATTAGTAATTATAATTCGGAGGGAAAATAAAAGCTTTAGAAGGTACCCCCCCCCCCCCCCCGTCAGGTGATTTTGAACTTATTCCGTAAATTTCCTATTCCTTATATTTTTTTTTTTTGTTACGTTATAATCAAAAGCGTTTATTCATTCCCTATACCTTCACAAAATTAACGTAATGAAATAATAGTAATATGCCCTACGAATTCTTCTACGAAAACTGACTGACCAAATCTATGGGCCAGTACAATTACATTTTCAATTTACATGTGAATCATTTGTATAAACGACACTCGTTAGTAGTAAATTTTAAAATTAATTAAAGACATAGTCCGAAAACGAATATATAGTTAAATATGTAATGTAATCAATGGGATTATTGAAAGCTGAATGAAAAAAAAATATATAACTAGATGGCAAAAACTTACATTTTTTAATTGATGGGAATCCCACGCAGAGGCGCCTCCGTTGTTATTCCGCTATGCCACTGCTTACTGCTAAATGTAATTGTAGTTCAGACATTAAAATTTAAAAAAATGCGTAAAAGTCAATTGATGTTAACATGGATGATCTTACCTCAATCATTTCCGTGCCACAACAAGTGTTGACGCGGCCTTTTAATCATAGCAATACTAAAATGAGGCGTTAAAATTTCACTATCTGATCTAGCTTCTTGCACACTATACAAAGCACAAATGTTATGGAAAGACTTCGTATATTCAAAACTCCAAAGTGGACCTATATATCGGACTAATTCATAATCAGTAGATTTAAATTTAAAATAGTATTCACAAATGTCGATTAGTATATCTCCATTATGAGTAGCCCTTTGTAAACATTGTTCTTTAGCTCATACTCTGTGGTGCTCGTTCGTGGATTTCATTTATAACCTTTTGTAGCGTATAACCCCTTACGCTACTTTTGTTTGGCTTCTCTACGTCTGTAGAGAAAGTCCCATGATTTCTCAGAGTATATAATTTAATAAAATTTAGCTATTTCCGAGAAGTAGCCCTATGCTACTTCTTCATATTAGAAAATTCCTGAAAAGATAAAATTTATATATTTTCAAAAAGTAGCCCTATGCTACTTCTTCACATTAAAAAAATTCCTGGAAAGATAAAGACATATTTATACATACCCGCATAAAAGTCCAGATCTAAAAGAAGCAACAACACCAGCAGAATATTTTCCAGTCGAAAAATTATAAAATGTGCAAAATTGGCACAAAATACAATTTTTCGTTTAAAACCTACCGCTAGTCACCAGCATCCAGGAGATGAAAACGGCAATTCGCCTAGCTGAAACAGATCGCGTGATGCCATCATGCAATGTGTTGCAGCAGGCTTGAATAAAGAACAAAAAAATTCTGAGATGAAAAAGGCGCTCGCTTGCCGGTGGCTGAGTGAAGAACGATGGAATGTAGGGAGACTGCTAGTAGTCAGGAAGTTGCTTTTTGGCTTTGAACGAGAACGGTCGCCGAAAAATTGAGTCGTGATTCCTCTTTATTTAAAATCAGTCTTTAGAGTTTTTTTGCTTTTGTGAACTGAAAGAAAAATTTTAGTTTATTCATTCTGGTCGTGAATTTTACTAATTGGTTTACTTACCTGTGCGACAGTGCTTTTCATATAGATCTTTCTAATTGTGAACTGAAAGAAAAAATGTGTTATTAATGTTACACATTCATAAATTGTGTTAATTAGACTACATACCTGTGCGACCGTGATTTCCTAAAGATCTTTCTCATAGTGAACTGATAGAAAAAATTTGTTATTAATGTTGCACATTCATAAATTGTGTTAATTAGAATACTTACCTGTGCGACCGTGATTTTCCTAAAGATCTTTCTAATAGTAAACTGAAAGAATATTTTAGTATTAATGCTGCACATTCATAAATGATATTAATTAGATTATTTACCTGTGTGCCAGTAATTTCTCATAAAGATCTTTCTAATAGTGGACTGAAAGAAGAAATTTGTTATTAATGTTGCGCATTCATAGATTGTGTTAATTAGAATATTTACCTGCGCAACAGTGATTTTTCATAAAGATCTTTCTCATAGTGAACTGATAGAAAAAAATTTTTATTAATGTTGCACATTCATAAATTGTGTTAATTAGACTACTTACCTGTGCGACTGTGATTTTCCTAAAGATCTTTCTAATAGTGAACTGAAAGAAAATTCTAGTATTAATGTTGCACATTCATAAATGATATTAATTAGATTATTTACCTGTGTGCCAGTGATTTTTCACATAGATCTTTCTAATAGTGAACTGAAAGAAAATGTTGTTATTAAGGTTGCGCATTCAAGAAATTTTATTCATTGAATTATTTACCTGTGCGCCTGTGATTTTCATTTAGATTTTTTTCACATGTATCTTTCTAATAGTGAACTGAAAGAAAAATGTTGTTATTAAGGTTGCGCATTCAAGAAATTTTATTAATTGAAGTACTTACCTGTGCGCCAGTGATTTTCATTTAGATTTTTTTTTCAAATAGATCTTTCTAATAGTGAACTGAAAGAAAATTTTAGAATTAATGTTGCGCATTCGTAAATTGTATTAATTAGAATATTTACCTGTGACAGTGATTTTTTTTGTAGACCTTCCGATTAGTGAACTGAAAAGAAAGTTTTGATTGATTCATTCTGTGCAGTCGTAATTTGTATTAATTAGAATATTTACCTGCGACAGTGATTTTCGTGTAGATCTTTCGATTGGTGAACTGAAAAGGAAATTTTGGTTTGTTAGTGCTGTGCACTCATAATTTGTATTAAATGTAATATTTACCTGTGCGACAGTGATTTTCCTAAAGATCTTTCTACTGGTGAACTGAAAGAAAATTCTAGTATTAATGCTGTGCACATATAATTTGCCTTATTTGAAATATTTACCTGTGCGACGGTGAGTCTTATACACCATAGTAGTGGCGAACCTGAGAGAAAATTTGGGGAAAAGTATCCTTGCACGTAACAAGGATTATTTTGAAATTTTTTTCTGCGTGACGGCAAGTTGGATTTATACCGGCGAGGAAGTATCCCTCTGGCAGAAGTTACGGCAAAACGTTTCGCTCTTACATATCCGAAGGAGCAGGGAAGCGAGGAGGTGAACTCAGACTTCAACATAGTCCTGAAGAAGCTAGTAGATAGTTGGAAAACCAGTGTACAACCCTTTTGGTAAAGGAGGAAACCCCGAATATGAGTAAATCAGGTGTGATATAAGTCCATAGCGGACCACAAGGTTAGCTCAAATTTTCTCTAAGTATTATTATTTGCTTTGTGGTCTTTTGCCCCTAATTTTACAGTGTTAAAATAATTTAGTGGTACATATAATGTTAGGCGTCGATCACAGGTTTCGATAAGTCACATAATAGGAAAGCGCTTATTAGGGCTAGTCGTAAGGATTCAGATCTAGACTAATATTAACCGGAGACTTTGGTTTCCTTTAGTTTTTTTTTGTATATATACCATGTTAATCTTTTTGTGATCGGGTTTCCTCCCTCGTAAGTGATTCATATGCTTGAACATCCTAAATAAATAAACTATTTTGATTTGGACTTGATGAGATTTTGAGTTCCTTGATACGCCTTCCTCCTTCTTTTGGATGATTTAGTTTGGTCACCTTTGGCCGCCCTTCTCCAAGTTGCTTTCTTCTTTTATTTACAGGTTGGTAACGGATTCAGCGCGATGGAGTGAGTAGTTCCATAAAGGGGATGGTCGCGGACAGGAGGGATGTCGTTTCCACACACACACGGCAATAGATACGGCATTTCGATACGGTTTTGGAGGCTTCGCCAGGGTGGATGAGGGCGATTAGGCCCAACATTACCCAAAGCCGGGGTCTCAACAACATCAGAGACCCCTCTCAGCTCTTTCACTCTCTCTCAATCGTCCATTTGCCAGCGTTGTAAGCTCTCCGGGTGAATTAGCACTTGCTCGGAGTTGCTGAGGTCTTCTATTCACCTTCTTTTTGCAGCATATAAATAAAATCAATTTTCTTCTTTTTAGGCTTTCAGGTTCCACCATGAGAAGGAAGCCTGCATTAGATCTTTTTTTTCTGTCCGTCCGTCTATCTGATCAGTTATGTTGACGATTTTGCATAGCTTCACAAGCATCAAGGGATGTGGGTGGCAAGAACCACCCCAAGCCGCCTGATCGCTAGCGGCATATTTGCTGTGCAGCCACCCGCGCTAATCCCGCGATGATTTTGTAACAAAGAGGTGTCGGATGCAGTATGTATCTACATTCAAGTACAAGTGAATGTAGGTAGATCTGTCGGCTGACAAGCTCTCCGTTACAAATGGCGCCCAACTGGTTTTTTTGGCTTTAGTCAAGCTTCTCTTGACTAAAGCGCGATTATTATTTCAAGCTTTATTTTTGATTTTTTCTGGTCGGTCATTTGTGTTACAAATGGCCCCCAAGCTTTGGTTTTTTTTCTTCGCATTTAGTCAAGCTTCTCTTGACTAGAATGCAATTGCTATTTCAATGTTATTTTCTCAATTTTTTTTGTGTTATTATCACTCTTAGAACTTTTCTTTGTTTTGTAAGACCTCAGTATGTTTTAAGCTGACGCAAGTGATTTGCCTGGCGGATACAAGGTGCGGGGTCTACGCAGAGCTCTTCTTGCTTCTGTGGAGTGCGATACTTCCATGATAGCTCCTTTTTGGCTCTCGTTAGGCCCGACCTTTGTATCGCAGCTGGGTCACTCGACCATGGTTCTGGCTGTATGTGCGATCGTAAACTGTCTTCGGTCAAGTCTAAGGCAATTTCTACCTTAAATTTAACAGTTTCCTGGTTTAAGTGCTCATCTCCTCGGCAACAAGCGAGTCTTGTGCGCGAGGCGTACCACTTTTGAGGCCAAGCTTCGGCTCGTGGACGCCGAGATGACGACCACTTGTCAGTTTTACTTGCATGACGAGCTGGTCAGCTGACCCAAACCTGGCAAGTTGTTGAACGATGTTCTTCTTTTGATTCTGTCCTTGTCTGGGCATTGGTGTCAGCTTACCGGTTTTAGTGTGCAACTTCGCACCAGATTTTTTTTCTCGTTCAAACCCTTCTTCCCTCATAATTATACTCAGTAATCCCTCTGGAGGCTCCTTGATGGAAGTGTGAGTTGTTCAGTTTGCAGTGGTCAGTTAGCGTTGTATGCGCTGCGTACGCTTTTGAAATTAATTCCGCTTACATCTGCTGGTTCCAGGGAGAAGCCAGTATATTATTAAATTTGTATGGTTTTTCGGGCTGTGAGCCATTTTAGTTTTGAGGTTTTTTTTTAAAGAAAAAAAAAGCTGCTTTGAGGTTTGCATTGTCACCTTTGGCATATATAAGCATTCATGTTTTTTTCTTCTGCCTGTTAATTACTTTGATGATACTAATATATACAATCAGCTACTGCTTCTCTCCTGAGTGCTGGCAGCCACTGAGTTACTGACAACTCACATTCGCCTTTCATCTCAACTTCAGTCCCCATTAACCTTGCCTAACTTCTAGTGATGGGAAGCTAAGTCGATTAGTGGTTGATGAACGTTGTATGCGATGCGTACTGTTATGGATCTTATTTCCGTTCACTTCTGCTGGTTCCCAGAAGAAGCCCGTATTATCTCTCGTTTTTAGTTTTAGTTGGGTTGTCCCGTTCAGATATTTAGTTTTAGTTGGGTTGTTCCGCACAGATATTTAGTTTTGATTGGGTTGTCCCGTTCAGATTTATCTCCTTCTATAAATCACCGCTACGGCTTCTTACTCGAGTACCAGCAGCCACTTGATCACCGACCTCTCACGTTTCCTTGATCTGTTGACTTCCGTCTCTTGCCAAGTTGATGAACGATGCTCATCCCTCCCGATTTTATCCTTGGTAAAGTAGTGTTCGTCCTGATCATCCTAGCATGGGACGGCAGCTCTTCAGGCTCCGGTTCAACAATTTTAGTTTTCTACAATTGCTAGTATGGACTGACTAAAGTGCATAGTTGAACAATGTTCGGCGGCGAAGTGAGAGAGAGAGAGAATTTTGTTTTTTTTTGTCCAGCTGGGCTGGAAAATAGGATTGTTTTTTCTGTTGTTGTGGTGTGTGGGAGGCTGTCCTGCCGCGTTGATCCGTCATACCGACACCCCCTTTCTTAAATGAAGAACGTTAGTAATACGCATAGTATAAATCGATTGCTCGTGTAAGACACGCAGAACGTATAATCTCAAATCAGAGTAGTGTTTCTTTTAAACGTATCGGCACGGTTCCGTAGGAAATCTCATCGTCATTATTATAAATATTTTTTTATATATATATATATATATCTAGCACGATTTTTTTTCCGGCTGAATTATCTTCAGCATTTGCATAAACACATTTATACATTCTTTTTTTTACTTTTACTTGGCACAGTTTTCAGGTGAATATTCTCTTTCATTAGTATAGACACATTTTTTATTATTAGTTTTATTTTGGCACAATTTCGTCTGAACTAGCGCGACATTAGTGTAGACTCGTAATTTTTTTTTGTAGGTTAGGCTTACTTGGCACAGTTTCCAGCTGATTTAGCTACAGCACTAGCATAAACGCATTTTTTTTCTCTTATTTTGTTTTATTTTTCTTTTATTTAGACATTTGGCACAATTTTTCTGGGCATCCTTTTTGGCCTTATGATAAAGGTATTGTGGGTTTTTTATATATATACATACATACCTGGCACAATTTCCGGCCGCAGTATCTTCGAGATTCGTTAAACGCCATTGGGCTGGTTGTTGATTATACTTGGCGGAATTTACGGGAATAGTCACATCATTGCTTCCCTATCGTATCTGGTAAAGTCTTCAGTTGAACTATTCTCGGCACTACCATAGACGCGTCCTTTTTTCTAATTATTCAGTATAATTCTCGGGGGAACTCTTCTTTTGATATTAACACCAGAGCATTTCCTCGCGGGGTTTTTTTTTATTAATTTTATTCATCGGGAGATTCAGACCAAGATTGACTTCTCCTTCTTATCACCGGATGAGCTTGAGGTCGAATTCGCTGTACGCAACCTTAGATCTGCTGACGCTAACGCTCGGCGTAAGCTCACAGAGGTGTACGAGGCCGAGAAGTTGGAATCCGTAGAGCACCCTTTAAGTCTCACGCTTATAAAAATCCATCGCGCGAATTAGACTATATTATCAGTCGAGTCGACGCTCTGAATCGTGACCTGAGTTCGGACCCCATCCGAACTGTCGAAGATCGTACGCGTTATACCAGTCAGGTGCTCCATGTACTCTATATAGCGCAACGGCTGCATAATACGTCTCCCTCTGTCCATGCTGATGCATAAGCTTATGTACAGACTTTGGAGGATATCCTGAGCCGTGTCGAAGCTTCTCAGCCTACGACAGAGTCCGTGGGTGAGGGCGCTGGAAGGCGCAACGCTCACCGTTCCTGTGATTAGCACAGATAGTAAAGGGGCTAACCCGTTGACAGGTGCTAAGCCGAAAACAGTTTTGACCACCGACGGCGCTGCGGTGGACTTACCAGGACCTAACTTGGGGAACGTCCACACTAAGCCTGCCGAGTCGTACCTGGACTTTTCAATATTCGAAGAACAGAGGGCTCAAGAAGCTCCTACTGACATACCACACACGTTTGCTGACCCAATGTCGACAGGGTCACGTATTCCGTCGATCAACGATCGGTTGGAAAGTTTGAATAGAGGTCCAGTCACGGGACTACCTCCGTTGCCGAGACAAAGTAATACTGGGTCTCGTGTACCACCCTTATCGGGTTCGTTTGTTTCTCCGCTTAACATTCCAACTCATACTCGTCACTCACAGTCCTGTCTTCCGCTGGAAGTTGAATTTTGATGGCATGACAGAGTGGATGTGACAGAGTTCATATTTCGGGTAGAATCTCTGGCAGTACTAGAACAAGTATCCGCCTCCGAATTGTGTGCTGGTTTCCATACGCTCGTTACCGGGAAAGCGGCTAACTGGTATTGGCTATATCTGCGAAATCAGCATACGCACTCGTGGCAAGAGTAACGTTCAGCACTCCTACGCGAATTCCGCAGCCAGGAAACTGACTACGAAGTTCGCAAGCTAGTTGAGTCAAGGAGGCAAGGAGTGAACGAGTCTTTCAGTTATTTTCGATTAGCGGTTCACACGTTAGTGTCCAAAATGAGCATACCGATCCCAGAAGCAGAGCTGGTGGAAATACTGCGACGTAACATGAAACCTGCCTTACAGGAGGCGTTACTCCTTTGTCAGACTGATAAAGTGCTAGATTTGAGGGACCTGTGTAACCGATTTGAAAAATTATGGTCCGATATAGGCTCTCCGCGAGCAGTCGCACCGCGACAAGCAGTGCATGAAATCTATTCAGATACATCGTATTTGAATCACACTTTGTCCAATCGAATAGACGCCATTGAAGTTCCACCGCGAGGCGTTCAAATTAATGCTCCGAGAGACATTTACCGACCAGCTAGGTCTCGAGTGACATGTTGGAATTGCTCGGCGGAAGCTCATGTCTACGTCAACTGTCCACTAGGGCCACAGAGTGTCTTCTGCTATGGATGCGGTGCAGTGCGGGTAATTAAAACGGAATGTAGAGCTTGCTTGTCGGGAAACCAAAGCAGGGGTCAAAATTTTGTAGGTGGTCAGCGCCGTTTGACTCCAAGTCAAACCTTCAGGCGCACGACAAAAGAAGCGGCTACCAACACCGAGCCCGACCGCTACCGTTAACTCCACGGCCTAGAGCTGTCAGCGATGCTGCAGCGCTCCCAAAACATAAAACTCGCGAACCCAGATTGAATTCTAAACCTGTTAACAGTCTCAAAGTAAACATGTGTAACTCTTCCACTCAGACAGAGAATCCCAGCACGCAAAGCACGCCAAAAGTTTTACCACCTACTCGGAACGCTGTCCCTCAGAAAGATGTAGCTGCACCTTCTCCGATGAAAGCTCGTCAATATCCACCTCGGATATAGAGGATGCATCGATTTGTGTAAGCGAATTCCCATCGGCTTCGGGGTCCATTTCCTCCAGGACTGTTCCACGCACACATAGTTACCTCAGCCTGCGTAGAGTCATAAAGGCTGCCATTGCCGAAACAGTAGTATCTGATGAAGAGGATCCTTGGTATCCTCATCCTTACGCCGATGTCTACATTCAGGGACGAAAGATACGAGGTTTATTGGATAGCGGTGCAAATGTGAGCGTGCTCGGGGCTGGAGCAGAGAGTTTCCTGAGCAAGATGGGGATCTCATTCCACTCGATGCCGTCTTCAGTTTTGACCGCTGATGGGCGGCAGCAAAAGGTCCTGGAGCACATACGGGCCCTCGTAAAATATGGAGAAAAGACGCGTATGATGAGACTGCACATAGTTCCCTCTCTTTAGCAACACCTGTACCTGGGAATCGATTTTTGGAAAGCATTCGGCTTAAGACATGTAATGGTAAGTGAGCTTCACTCCTTGCCAAAAGCCTCACCTTCTTGTTCGCAACAGCACGATCTTTCAGAATACGACTCGCAACGTTTGCAGGAGGTGATCAGCTCCTTTCCATCATTCAGTCAGCAAGGCTTGGGTCTCATCACGTTGGTAGAGCATGAGATAGACATTGTTCTGGCCAGACCCATTAAACAGCGTTTCTATTCAGTGTCTTCGGCAGTGCAGAAATCCTTATACGATGAGCTCGACCGAATGCTGTCGCTAGGAGTCATTGAGGAGAGCTAAAGTTCATGGTCGTCACCAGTCACTTTAGTTAAGAAGTCTAACGGTAAAGTGCGCCTCTGTCTGGACGCCCGAAAATTAAACTCGGTAACAGTCCCAGATGCCTTTCCGTTACCTCTTATAGATGGACTCCTCAGTGGACTCCATGAGACAAAGTTCATCTCTGCCATAGATTTAAAGGATGCGTTCTGGCAGATCCCTCTCGCTGTGAGATCAAGAGACAAAACGGCTTTCGCAGTACCGGGAAGACCCCTGTACCAGTTCAAGGTGCTTCCGTTTGGACTTTGCAACGCTCCGCAGACAATGTGCATGCTGATGTGCAAGGTCATCCCTCACCAACTGCATGACCGAGTCTCGGTGTATCTTGACGACTTACACATTACTTCCTCCATGTTTGACGAACACCTAAGGCTTCTGGCAGAAGTCGCGTCGTTGCTTTGCGCTGCCGGCCTGCCGATCAACGTGAAGAAAAGTAAGTTTTGTATGAGAGAGGTCAGATATCTTGGCTTTGTAGTTGGGGATGGGTGCTTGCGGGCCGATCCTGAAAAGGTCACTGCTATTCAGAGCTTGCCAAGGCCAACAACTGTCAAGAAAATACGTAGCTTCCACGGAGTATGCGGCTGCTATAGGAGGTTCATTCCACATTTCGCTACCATCGCTAGTCCTCTGACGGACCTTCTAAAGAAAAACATCAAGTTCGAGTGGAACGAACAAGCTGAACTGGCATTCCAACAGTTAAAACAGTGCCTGATAACCACCCCAGTTCTCGGGAATCCGGATTTCTCCAAGCCCTTTTTCATTCAGTGCGACGCTAGCACTACAGGGGTTGGAAGCGTCTTATTTCAGCGTTCTGTGGATGGGGATGAGAATCCCATCGCTTACATGTCACAGAAGCTGAACGCTGCTCAACGCAACTACAGCATAACCGTGTTAGAGTGTCTGGCCGCCGTATTGACTATAAAGAGGTTCAGGCCGTATGTGGAAGGACTGGAGTTCACGGTCATTACTGACCTCGCTAGCCTCAAATGGCTCATGGACCAACGGGATCTATGCGGCAGGCTGGCTCGATGGAGCCTCAAACGCCAGGCCTTCACATTTCACATTGAATACCGTAAGGTAAGGACAATGTGGTGGCTGATGCTCTTTCCAGGACATTTGCTGACGAGGCAGCTTAACAACACACAGACGAGTTAGTTTATCCTGCGCAAGTCAGTTCGCTCGATTTGAAGTCTCCCGCATAAAATGAAAAAACGTATGTGGATAGAATCCAGCGGATCACTTCCAATCCAAGCGGTTTTCAGAACTTACGAATTAGCGGTGGTAAGGTATATATTTCATTTTCGTTTCCAAATAACAACGTCGCAGAGGATCGGGTTCAGTGGAAGGTATGGGTTCCTGATAGTCTCACTGGCGATTTGATAAAATCCGAGCATAGTCCTCCTATAGCAGCACATTTCGGTTTCGCAAAAAACTTAGAGAAACTACGTCGTCAGTATTACTGGCCGAGCATGGCTTCAGAAGTACGACAGTTCATAAACGCCTGCGAAACGTGTAAACTGATCAAGCCGACCAACGTGTCTTCAAGACCTCCTTTGGGCACGATACGGACTACCGAGCTGCCATGGCAACGCATCTTCTGTGATTTTTTAGGTCTGTTAAGTATGAATCTATCCTACTTAAACTTGTTGTGGTTTCTTTGCGAAGAAACCGTTTTGACTTAATTTGTTGATTTTATTTTTGCCTTTCCCGGCAGCGACTGTCGTTGCGTGGAGTAGCTTGTTAAAGCACAACTCCTGATATTATTGTGGAGTAGCTTGTTTAAAGCACAACTCCTGATATTATTTTAGAGTAGCTTGTTTTAAGCACAACTCCTGATATTATTTTGGAGTAGCTTGTTTTAAGCACAACTCCTGATATTATTTTGGAGTAGCTTGTTTTAAGCACAACTCCTAAGTGAAACGAACCGTTTACTGTATTCTAACTCGACTCAAATCGACTGACTTTTATTCTTCAAATTCTTTGCTTATTTATACACAAGAATCTTATTAATACGGAAATAAATGAAATACTTCCGACCCAACACTTTGTATATAACAGTACAAAGTGTTAGGTCATTTGCACTTCATTTATTTCTGTTTACAAATAAATTGTGGCACTCGTCGCTTCCGTACATACATACAGATATTTTTCTGACTATAATCGTACTGAGCGTTTCGTCAGTACATTATCGCATTTGTTGTTACATACGTACATACATAAATTTTGACAAACGCTAACCGCTTGTTGTTTGTTCATCGTGATATTCATGATTTACATACATACTTACATACATATTACTTTCTTCATATGCAACTCGTGAACCATCATTTGGTCACCTGGGTTCTACCGCTGGCGCAAGGTTATCGTATTACAACGTGCGAATTCTTGCGCGCAGGGTATTGCGTCACTCAATTCTACCTTAGTTATTTCCTCTACTTGTTAAGTAATTGAGGAAGGTCAGTAACGAGTGGAATTATAATTTAATGAAAATGATGTAGGCATGTATGTTCATTGAAAAATGATGAAAATATATATGTTTTCGGTTGCTAGCATTTCTTTGATAATTGTTATAGGCATGTACATATGTTACAATGCTTTCTTAAAACTGTGGGTGGAGGTATGTATGTAACAAATCTCCCCCTTTTTAAAAAATATGTGTTATTCTTAGAAGAGGAATAACACATTAGAATATGGTTCGATCATTTGATAATTTTCGAGAAATTTTTTGGTTTTATATGCATGTATATATGTACATAATGCCGAGTGCCGGTACAATAATTCACTTATCTATTTACAAATTTATATCCATTATTTTTCTAGGTTATTAGTATTGCTGCTATGTTATGTTAATTTTTATTACATGTGCATATTATATATATATATTTTTTTTTAATTCCTACATATATACATTTATAATTATGGCTGTTTGATTTTTTATACATGTGAGCATACATAATTTATTTTAAAAAAAAAATTTTGTTTATACCTACCTTTTAAAAAACATGTGATTTACATGTGATTATACGTATTTCTTCTTTTTTGTGTTAATACATATGTTTTTATTTATTGAAAAAAATTCTTTATATGTGTTTATACATATCTTTTCTTTTATACCATATGTGTTTATACATATTTCTTCTTTTATATGTGTTTATACATATGTTATTATTTATTGAAAAAAAATTCTTTATATGTGTTTATACATATTTCTTCTTTTATATGTGTTTATACATATGTTATTATTTATTGAAAAAAATTCGTTATATGTGTTTATACATATTTCTTCTTTTATATGTGTTTATACATATGTTTTTATAAAAAAATTTTACTGGTGATTATACATATTTTTTTTTCTTCTATAAATAGGTATCTTACTTCTAAGGCATATAATGTTTATAAATACTCTTTTATTGGGTTACGTTTTACATCTTCAATCTTGTTTACATATTTCTATTATTCGTACGTTCAAAATAGTTAAACTACCTGTAGATGACGGGTACGTGTAATTGGATTCTGCTATACATGAATTAATGATTTTGGAAGAGGAGGGGGTGGAGGCGGTTCTCTTGTTGTTAAACTTACTTTGTTACTTGCCTGTGTAGGCTGGGTAGCACGGTGTTTGATTGCATCTTTTAATTCCGAACTATTTATTTGTGAGGTAGTTTTGTTTGTTGTTGTTAGTTCTTGGGTAGGTGGCAGTGAGGAAATTCGGGATTTGTTTGCTCTTACGATTTCCGATTGGAACGTTTGTGAGATTTGTCTGACTTTGTTTATCGAAGGTGTCTCTTGTATTGGGTTGAAATTGGTAGATTGCGATTCTTTACATTTGCAATGGGCACTTGACTTGGGACTTCCGTGGCTTCAATACAAATTTGAGGGTGTGTCTCAATGTCTAATTGGGTTTTTTGGTTATTGATTGTTACTATTTTAGGTGTTTTTACTATGACATTCCTTTTCTTTTTCCTTGTGACCTTACAGAGTTTCAATATCCCTATTAAACTGAGTGACAATATCACCAAGGAACTTAGAGATAGGGAGCTTATCTGAACGACTTGAGTTTCATTACGCTCTTTCCTCTGTTTTTCCAATGTACTTATTTGTTCTTTCAGCTGATCTAAAGTGTATGAATTTTCATTCAGAATATTATTTGCATCTTCCGCTTTTAGCATCACTACATGTTTTTGATGAGTGTGATTCATGCTTTTAATGAAGTTTTGAATAGTTTCATTTATATTAGATTTTAGCGGGTGTGGGTATTCTGGTTGAGATATTCTAATATTCTGATGATCTTCATCTTCGAAATATATAATTTGATCAGCTATTTGAAAGTGACAAGGTTCATTTAACATTAATACTCCGTTGCCGAATAGGTTAGAACTAAGTAGGTTTTTTCTGCATGAAATCGTGATTTTCTGCATTGTGGGGAACGAAAAGAGCCATGAATTTTTTCTAGTTAATTTGATTAGTAGCTGCGGTGCCTGCGTTTGGACTAGATATTCGCAGTTACCAGTCTCATTGTAAGGATTGAATAAAAAGTTTATAGGACACTCTTTTATGTAATGCCCTTGAAGTATAGGGTTTAGTAGTGGACCAATGTAAGTGCATCCATGGAGATCACTTGATAATTTTTTGTACACCTGGAGTTCGGATTGTTTAAATAACACGAATTCTTTTGTTGCTATATAGCTTGCAATATAGGTGTGTTTGATATCCAGCACCAAGGAATGGTTATCTGGGGTTTTAAAAGGGAACAAGTGTATTTGTTGGAGTTTGAAAGGTGGCATGTTCAGTATTGGAAAAATAATCCTAATCACTAGGAGCTCATTTAGTAGTCCAGACTTTATTTCAAGGGCTTGTGTTAAGATAGCCAGATCTTGAAATTTATTAGATTTCTTAGGATGTGCCCTATAGTATGTTTCTAATAGTGTGGAAGGGGACAGTAACAAGGGATATACCTGATTATTCTTTAATGCTGTTAGGATTTGAATAAAAGTTTGTTGTCTCAACTCTATATCCAACACTTGCAAACTAATTGTAGACACTACTTCTTGTATGCGCTGTCTTGTGCTCACTTCTCCATTAACCATGTCTAGCAGGTCATTAACTGTTCTTGTGAGTTCTCTCTGATTCGATTCTAGTTGGTTGATTGGTTTTCTCAACTTCTCAAATGATGATTTGAATAGCATTATTTGGTGTTTCTCTAATTCTAATAGTGCCTGAGTATCCGTTTCTAAATTAGCAATTTTGCTATATATTTGTTTCTCGTTAGTAGCGTCCATTGTTTCAAACAAATAATGTAAACCCCTACCTACTCCATCGAACAAGGATCTTCGATGTCGAGTGGTAATCATTTCTCTAATGACCGTTGTTCGTTTTTTAATGGCTTCTATCAGACTGTGTATGTACGTGTTTCGTTCCGTACATGCACTAGTGGTGGTATTATGTATTTCGCATAATCTATTGAGAAGAAAACCTGTGTGCTCCATTATTGTGGTTTCCGCTTCCAAATCACTAATATTTATTTGCGTGAATAGGTTCCAAGTGTCGTGGAATAGTAAAATTTGACCTAATTCCTCGAACATTATACCCGTATTGTTTAGAGTCTGAGTCTTGTATGGATCCGCAGCAACATTTGTTATTATCACGAAGATCGGAAAAAAGGTGCCCAATAACATTAGTTCCATATCTGGAGGAAAAAGAATCTTATAAAATCATATCATAACTGACACAGTAAATATAGATTGCGCAGAAACCTCAATATTTTCGATCATTGCTGTTGCAATTGAAATTATTGTAATGAACTGAATAATGTATTGATTTGTACATTGTGTAATTGTGCTTTGCTTGCAAATGCATTATTCGCTAATATTTCAAGAGTGTCATGTGTTTTATATATATATATTTTTTTGTGTATAACCCACTTTTAGTAGTGTTGTAAGTGGTATCCGGGATTATTTAATTGACCGGAATTTTTTAATTATTTGGAAGTAAGCAATAATTTTAGTTATAAATATCGTGAAAAAATAATTCAGTCTCACTTATTGGTATCAAGTGTTCTGTTCAAGTAGTTTATCTATATTCTTCAAATGGCCCGCGATATTAGTAAAGCGCTTAGTAAGTTAATCGCTAAGGCTGAATTATTAAATGTTCCCGAGAGGCAGACTAATGGTCTGACCTTGTATCCAGTGGACAGGCCAATAGAGCCATATGTGCCCAAGGCGTCTTCTGGGCCAGTACCGGATGTTGAGCAATATACACCAGGGCCACGAAAATTGACACTGGAGGAGTATCAGAAGAGAGTTGGCGGTAGCGGCAGTAGCGTAAGCAGCTTGGAACGACCTAAATTGGTCCGAGGCGGTAAACGTGCGAGGCTGTGCAGAGAGTTGCACTATTTCAGGATGAGGGCCAGTCTAGCTGAGAATATACCCGAAAAGACGAAATTTGAGGGCCTAGCGGATCAAAGATCGAGACAAATAAATTCCAACAAAAGGGAAAAAAAATAAAACTAAAAAATAAATTTTTTTTTTGTTGTTATTATAAAAATAAAATTATTTGTTTAATTATTCACTCTTTTTCTTAAAAAAAAATTTTTTCCTTACTTTTTTTATCTTAAATGCAATTGTAATCCCTTCCTTGAAGGTTAGTAATTATTCGTGAAATGGTTTCAGTCTATTATTATGTACGGTTACTCTTCTTTTACCGATTTGTATGACTGTGTTAACAGGCGTAAAAGCTTGTACCACGAGATATGGTCCTAGACATATCTGGGAAAGCTTGTGTTTTTTAGCGGGATTTTTTAATAATACTTTATCTCCTGCTTTGAATGTTACCGGACGTGAGTTCCTATCATAGTACGCTTTCGACCTTTCCTTGGCTTTCAGTAAATTTTTTCGGGCGATAGCATATGCCTTTTGTATTTTGTATCTAAGAAGGTGATAGTAACTCTCGTGGTTATAAATGGGCTCTGGCTCTCTTTTAAGATTAGAGGGAACATCTGCTGTGAATCCGAACAGACAGTCCATTGGCGTGAGTTTAGTGCCTTCATGTGGGCTGTTATTGTATACAAAAGCCGCGGTTCTCAGGAATCGATCCCAAGCCTTTGGATTTTCAGATACAATAGCTCTTAAGTATTCTACTAGGGGTCTGTGTGTTCGTTCCAGTGCGCCGTTGGATTGCGGATGATAAGCGGAAGTCTGTAATTTTTTTATTTTTAGAAGTTTACAGACACGTTTAAAAAGATCGCTTAAGAAATTGGAGCCCTGATCAGTTACTAATTTTTTAGGAATGCGGTAGCGAGTAATTATTGTAGTAGTATTGGAAAGCCAAAATATACTTGTTTCCGGAGTGGGTTTCTTCCAGTGGTCCTACTATATCTAAATAGACTTTCTCAAAAGGCATTAGGACAGTATCTGTTATGATCATCGACATACGGTATTCTGGGCTAGCCTTCATTTTTTTGCATTTAGGGCACTTTCGAATATATTTCCTGATGGAACTGAGCATATTTCTCCACTTATATTTTTTCTTTATTTTTTTATAAGTTTTCATTACTCCTTGGTGACCACCAAACGCGGAGTCATGATAGTCTTTTAAAATTGTCCCGATTTCCTCAGGGTCTGAGATATTTTCTGGTAATGTATGCTGGGAATTTATTAGGTTTTGGTTCCAGGGTGATTCGCCGTGTTCAGATGCACTGCTTTCGGATTTGCTGCTATCAGTTGAGTCAATTTCGACTAATTCATTTTGGAGGTTCCGTGGATATTTTTGAACTATATTGGGAGTTTCTGGGTTTTGATTTTCCTCTTCAATATCATTTTGTGCCTCCCTTATTTGAGCTCTCGTAACAGCATGACAATGTTTTTGTTTAGGCTTTGAGGGTGTTGGAGAACTAGAATCATTTTCGTCGATGTCGGAATCGGCTCCAGCCGAACGGCTGTATTTCCGCTTATATCTAATGGTAACTCTACCACTGATACGTTTTCCCTGATCTGTGGGTTTTTCAGCTGGGAGGACCCTAAAGTATTTTGCGATATTTTATTTATTGTCGAGCCGGGGCTTTTTCGGTCGACAGTGTGCCGTTTCCCGATTTTGCAGCCTCCCATCGTTGCTTCTGTTGACAGGTGGGCACTGTATGGCCTCTTCTTCCACAAAACTTACACATCTCTTGACCGTTAAATCTGTGTTCGTGATTTGGATTGCCCCACTGAGTGTTGTTGTTACTATTTAGGTGATTCCGTGGTGCTTTGACATTTTGTTTACAATATTGGGCATCATGACCCTTTGTTCTGCAGTTAATACATAAGGGAGTATTTTTACGTTTTAAACAATCATCATACGTATGTCCCCTGTATTTGCAATAACTGCATGTGATCCTACCTAAAAGTAATTTTTGCTCACCGTATGCTTTCTTATCGGGATATTGAGAAGAAGAGTTCTGGAATGGAGGTGGACTTCTTAAGGATTCTCTTGCCATACTGGCTTGAGTAGAGCACCAATTATTTGTTTGATTTTTATCAGTATTAAAGGATACTGAAGGTACCTTTAATGACTCCAGATTTGGAGGTATACCACATTCAGTTTTTATTGTAGGTTTTCCTGTATCAGTTGTGTAAGGATATATAGAGGAGTTTAAATTTTCGTGTATGGGATAACCATAAGCATTAGCGAAATTTGAGGTATTTGGTCTAAAGAAATGGTCCATTTGAAAAGAATTTGTATGTTGAGGTAAGTAGTTTATTGGTTGTGGAATGAAAAAGAGACCCTGTTGTAACCTTTCCATATCTAATGCTTTTTGAATGAGAGTCTCTAACGAGCTTTCATTTATTGTCAATAGATAGGCGCTTAGATGGGGGTTATTTGCACCACTCTTTACGGAAGCCATTGCAAAGTCCTCTATCTGTTGCTTTACCACATTAAAATTTTCAGCACCGTATTTGCTTTGTGCTGCCTCGTTACATTGTACTAAAAGTCTTTTTAGTCTAGTAGTAAATGAATTAAACGATTCTTGGGGGTATTGTCGGCAAGTTATTAGTTTGTTAATTAACTCATGATATGTCTCACGAGGTAAGTAAGTCCGATATAGCAACTGCTCGACGACTTCTTCAAATCTCGTGAGTGTACTGGATGCTATTAACTGATATGCATTTCCTCTCAATCTTGTTGGGAAAATTTGCATGAAAGCTGCCTTTTCCTCCTCTGCTAGACATTGTTGTACTTGCTTACAACAGCCTATGAAAGTTTGCAATTCTGTGAGGGCCTGAGAATTAATATCTCCAGAGAACAAAGGCACCATTTGTGCAGTAAGTTTAACTACTTTCTCATAATTTACAGGCATTTTTTTTTGTATTGTGTGGATGCTCAAACTGGGAAGTATTTTGTGTATTTATATCTAGATTTGAAGTGGTTAACGATTTTTCGGGTATTATAACGTTTAGACTGTGAGTTCTTATGAGGAAGTTAACCAAACTGTGTCTTCTAAAACGTTTACCTGACCGATGTTCACGATACCAATTTGTTCTTCTTTGGGGTGAACTTTGCTCTGCTCTTGGGCTATTCGGAGGGCTTACGTTGTCGAATGAAAGTGAATTTATTGCTGCTTCAAAATCAGATTTGTGCATGAAAGCAGAATTTTCTTGAAAAAGAGGTAGTTTAACTTACTTTATGTACATATATATCTACTGGAATATTTAAAAAGAGGAAAAAAGAAAAAGATTGAAGATGTTTTTACACTGACGTTATTTAATGTGTAATGTATAGTGGCTTATCGATTTAATACTGAAGTTCTCCCAATCGCTGAATTTGGATTGAAACTTACTTAGTTTTTAATGTCTGCAGTTTCAGAAACGTTTTGATGTCTGTCCAAGCCGATAAATTTCCTTGGGAGTATATTCCCTTACTTTTATTGTAGTTGTTGACTGGTTGTATTAAAACAAACAAATTAAGTCAGAAGTGCCCCAACGTCACAATTTGACGTTAGTTTTATTTTCACTTCTTTGTGAGTTCGAGGATAAAGGTTTTTCAAGTATTGGCTGTATTTGGCTGTATTTGGCTGCGCCAAATTGTTAAGTATGAATCTATCCTACTTAAACTTGTTGTTGTTTCTTTGCGAAGAAACCGCTTTGACTTAATTTGTTGATTTTATTTTTGCCTTTCCCGGCAGCGTCTGTCGTTGCGTGGAGTAGCTTGTTAAAGCACAACTCCTGATATTATTGTGGAGTAGCTTGTTTAAAGCACAACTCCTGATATTATTTTAGAGTAGCTTGTTTTAACCACAACTCCTGATATTATTTTGGAGTAGCTTGTTTTAAGCACAACTCCTGATATTATTTTGGAGTAGCTTGTTTTAAGCACAACTCCTAAGTGAAACGAACCGTTTACTGTATTCTTACTCGACTCAAATCGATTGACTTTTATTCTTCAAATTCTTCGCTTATTTATACACAAGAATCTTATTAATACGGAAATAAATGAAATACTTCCGACCCAACACTTTGTATATAACAGTACAAAGTGTTAGGTCATTTGCACTTCATTTATTTCTGTTTACAAATAAATTGTGGCACTCGTCGCTTCCGTACATACATACAGATATTTTTCTGACTATAATCGTACTGAGCGTTTCGTCAGTACATTATCGCATTTGTTGTTACATACGTACATACATAAATTTTGACAAACGCTAACCGCTTGTTGCTTGTTCATCGTGATATTCATGATTTACATACATACTAACATACATATTACTTTCTTCATATGCAACTCGTGAACCATCATTTGGTCACCTGGGTTCTACCGCTGGCGCAAGGTTATCGTATTACAACGTGCGAATTCTTGCGCGCAGGGTATTGCGTCACTCAATTCTACCTTAGTTATTTCCTCTACTTGTTAAGTAATTGAGGAAGGTCAGTAACGAGTGGAATTATAATTTAATGAAAATGATGTAGGCATGTATGTTCATTGAAAAATGATGAAAATATGTATGTTTGCGGTTGCTAGCATTTCTTTGATAATTGTTATAGGCATGTACATATGTTACAATGCTTTCTTAAAATTGTGGGTGGAGGTATGTATGTAATAGGTCCATACCCGCGTAGTCGACGTGGTAATAGGTATATCTTCATCGTACTGGATCACTTTTCTAAGTTTGTGTTGTTGCAAGCAATGCCCGATGCCACAGCCTCGCGGGTTGTCAAATTCCTGGAGCAAAGGGTCTTCTTAATGTTCGGAGTTCCGGAAATGTTACATTCAGACAATGGTAGTCAGTTCATTGCAAAGATATTCGTCCAATTGTTAGATCGTTATGGGGTGAAACACATCTTCTCACCAGCCTACTCACCTCAATCAAACGCCTATGAGCATGTTAATCAGTATGTTCTGGCAGCGATCCGCGCCTACGTCAGCACAGAGCATCGAAATTGGGACGAACATCTGAGCGAGATTGGCTTCGACATCCGTAATATCGTGCATGAGCCGTCTAAATGCTCACAATATTTCTTGCTTTTCGGTCGACATCCGGTGACAAGCGGTAGATAATATCAACTTCTGCGAGATTTGAAGGCAGATTCCGATGGGGCTATTGAGTGTATACCTGTCAACCAAAAGCTTCAGCTGTTGCGCGATGAAGTAAAGTTCCGTCTTACGGAGGCGCATCGAAAGTACTCCGCTGGTTACAACTTGCGAACTCAAGAAAGAGCTTTTGTACCTGGACAGACGGTGTATGTCCGAAATTTTGTGCAAAGTAGTGCAATTGATCGCTTTGCGGCCAAATTGGCACCTTAGTTCATAAAAGCGACTGTTGTAGAAGGAATTGGGCGTGTTTCGTACCGGTTGCAGAATGCTAAGGGTCTCTCGATCGGAATTTTCCATGCTCAGGATATTAAGCCTTTATCAAAGTTGATTAGATCTCGGTAGCCCCAAGAAGGCATCCGGCAAGCTTCACTTGTGAACTACAGGTTATCGCAAACCCTCCTACTACTTCCTCAGTGGTGGGTGATAAACTTTCTGGGTTAGCCTTCACCTGAAGGATTTTATTTTTCTGTCTTTCTTCAGTTTTCTTCCAATTAAAAGGTCTCCGAGCGGTGGTTGGTATGGCTGAAGCCTCAGTGGAGTGTAGTTTTTTTTATATATTGTGTATTTTCTCTAAATTAACAAGTTTAGTTGGTCCCAGTCTTTGTTACTAACCCCTTCTGCGTTAGCCTGCATCTGAAGGATTTTTCTTTCTTGTCCTTTCTTCAATTTCCTTAGAGCTTGAATCCGCTTGCTGCACCCCGCGGGATTTCTGTCATCCTGAGTGAGTTGATAGATGAATTCTATCTGTTACGAAGCGATTTCCTCTCTTGGGATTGGGGGGAATTTCCGGGGTGTGGCGACTGGATTTAGCAGAACACAGAACGATAAGTAGTGGCATTTCACCGACGAAGTCGTAATCTCGAGCCGAACATTCCCGTACCCTATAAATCAATCGCTGCACCACTTCCTGGTCAGTTCATTGGGCGAGGCGAGTTGGTAGACGACGTCTATAGGTAGATCAGTCCTCCCTCGTCCGAAACGAACTGGGATCAGGGCCGCTAATGGGATCCGATTTCTCAATAACCAAGGGTATAGTGTATGCCCGGCTTGAGACTCTTGTGGGTCGTCCCCACCTTGGGCGCGTTGTGGGTGGATCTATTCCCTTTTAGTGCATATCCTGACATATGTCTCGTGTCAAAGCCCGGCTTGAGATTCTTATGGGTCCTCCCCACGTTGGGCGCGGCTGCAAAAATATTATTCATAGTTCACCACCCTAGTCGACCTTCTTGTTTTTTTTTCTCTCTTTTCTCTCCTTTCCTCGTTTTGCCTGGCATGAGACTCTATTCTCGGTGGGTCGTCCCCACGCTGTAGCGTATACCCCCTTACGCTAATTTTTTTTGGCTTCTCTACGTCTGTTGTAGCGTATACCCCATACGCTACCTTTGCCCCCCCCATAATTTTCTCCCAGACACCTGAAAATGAGCATAGAAAAGTTTATTTAATTTCGGAAAGTAGCCCTCTGCTACTTTCCCATTTATTCTAAAAGAAAAATTCCAATTTGTGCAGAACTTGCATAAATTGCAATCTTTCATTCAGATCCCAAAGAAAGAGAGAACGTAAAACATGAAAGGAAAGCAACAACAACAAAAATATTTTAAACGAAAAAATTCCTAATTTGGGCAAAATGCACAAATCGTAATTTTTCTACATAAAACTTACCGCTAGTCAACGACATCCAGGCAACGAAAACGGTAGTTCGCCTAGCTGTAATGCATCGCGTGATACCATCACGTAACGTATTGCAGCAGGCCTGCCTAAAAATCCTACGAAAAATTTTGCCGACAGCAGAGAAACTGTGGCAGCGATTTTGCCTGTAAAAGATACACGGACACCCGTACACATAGCCGTCCGAGCAGTCGCTAACCGAAATTTCATGATTCGATCGACGAAAAAGAACGGGTCGCCTTTCGGTCATGATATAGGGAACGACGGCAATGTAGGCAAGTTGGCGGTAGTAATTAGTCGAGTCTGAATTTTGCTTTAAAGAAGACGTGGCGTGAATATATTGTAGGCGGTTGTATAAAAATGAGAAATCTCTTGAATTTTGCTGAAATAGGAAGGAACCGTGATCAGTATTAATCGGGGTTTTTTTTGCCATTGCTTACCTACGATAAGGCATATTCTGTTTTTTTTTGTGTTTCTTCTTATTCACGCGTCGAAGAGTGAAATTTTCTGAACAAAAATACGTATTATTAGTCCTATCGATAAAAGTTTTCTTGGTGAAGTCTCTTACCTGCTGAATATATTTTATTCAAGCATCGAACAGTGGAAATTTTCTGGAAAAAGATGCGTATTACTAGTGTTATTGATAAAAAAAATTTCTTGATAAAATTTCTTACCTGCAGAACATATTTTATTAAGGCATCGAATAGTGAAATTTTCTGTAAAGGATGCATATTATTAGTGTTACGAACACGTTTATTAAAGCATCGAATAGTGAAATTTTCTGAAAAGGATGCATATTATTAGTGTTATCGATAAAAAAATTTCTTGATAAAATTTCTTACCTGCAGAATGCATTTCATTCACGATTTAAATAGTGAAATTTTCTGAAAAGGATGCATATTATCAGTGCTAATGCTCAAAACTTTGTTGGTGAACTTTCTTACCTGCAGAGCGTATTTTATTCACGAATCGAATAGCGAAATTTTCTGAAAAAAGATGCATATTATTAGTGCTATCGAACAATTTTATTCTTGGTGAAATTTCTTACCTGGTATAGCAGGTTATTGTGCATTTACGCATTGGATAGTGAATTTTTCTGAAATATAAATGTAGAATTGGGATTGCTGATCGATATAATTTTCTTTTTTTTGTGAAATTTCTCACCGGCGGCGACGGCAGAACGTACTCTAGTCACGCAACAACAGTGAATTTTTCTGAAAGAGACGAATGTAAGCAGTATCTTTGTTCGATTCTTTTTTGTGAAACTCCTTACCTGCGATAGCAGAGTATTGTGTATTTACGCATCGAACCGCGCATCTCTCTGAAATAGAGGGGAAGGATGAGCAAAGAGAAAATAAGTATATAAACCGGGCTAATCAAATTACATGAGCACCTCGTAAAGTTTTGGTGTCTCCGGCACACTGGGGAAGCTTGGATGTCCTGAATCACTTATGGCGCTTGGCAGCTGTGGACCTTAACGTCAAGAATATTCAAGTAAGCATAGTCGTAAGACAGGTCAAGTTAGGCAAGGCAGGTACCTGAAGTAGGGTAGCTTAGCTTGTAATCGCTTAAGCACAAGAAATCTCTGAATTCTTATAGGTAAGGAATTAGTGTAGCTAGTCATCAGAGCGGTTTGGCGCTAATGTTGATCATTCCACTGAAATTGTAGCGACACACGATAATGATATACTAATTATAATGTTATTTGCATAATAATATCTAAATTGTTTTTTTTTCTTTCTTCTCTTGTTGAATTGCATTTATATATATATATTCTTTTGGTGGTTGTTGATTTTTTTTTTTTGCTTTTCAGTTTTTGCGGTTTTCTTGTTGCATATTTTTTTCTTTTCAGGGTCCCAAATTGTGACGCCAAAGGCAGGGTGATCTAGGACCTCGTGTTCATCAGCAGCCTGCAGGTGCCGGTGAAATAAGCCCTTGATTTCACCCTACTTATTGTTTTTTTTCTTCTTCCTCTTTCTTCCTTCCCTTACTACTTTTAGTTACTCGAATACCGCTGGGACTTTGGAGTTTTGATTCCAGGTGGGGGTGAGAATAAGTTCCTTAGATCTACGTAGCCATTCCATCAAGTGATGAGGTTATTACGACAAGGTCTTCCTAACGGCACAGAACTGGTAGTCACGATGTCTAGCTAAGTTACTCGCAATGGAGGGGCCGCATTTCTCTAAGGATACAGCCTAGCGTACGGTCTCACATTCATAACAAAAAGGGGC
Source organism: Dioctria linearis (assembly GCA_963930735.1). Classification (NCBI taxonomy): domain Eukaryota; kingdom Metazoa; phylum Arthropoda; class Insecta; order Diptera; family Asilidae; genus Dioctria; species Dioctria linearis. Next base: position 42,034,364 of record OZ005744.1, read on the forward strand.
TAAGCAAAATATGTTTTCGCTTTTGGAGGCTTAGCTAGGGTGGTAGGGGGCGATCGGGCCTACACTCTCCAAAGGCAGAGGCTGCACCAACATCGGAAGTCTCCACCCCTCTCTCTCTTCGCTCTCTCTTCCTCTCTCTCTCGTCTTCGTCAGCGCTGACATAGCGTCACTCCTTTACCTTTTTTTTGCTTTTCTTTCTCTTTCTTTTCCGCTTACTGAGGTAGCGAACAGCGTTTGTTACCAGGAAACATTCGGTTGTCATAAACACAGTCTCCTCGATTTTCTTGTGTGTCCCTCCGTCCGTCCGCAGGCTCTAGTCCGTCAGTCGACTATAATTGCCATATCCGTCCGTCTGTCCGGTTATTTGACTTGCACAGCTCTCAAGCATCGGATGGTTGTGGGTGGCAAGGACCCCCCAAGCCGGCTGAACGCTAGCGGCGAATTGCTGTGCAGCCACTCACAAGTAGCCCAACGACGATTTTTGCAGTCAGAGAGGGTGGGCTGATGGCCGACCTTGTCTGCTACAAATGGCGCCCAATCACGTTTTTTTTTCACTAGCTTCTCTTGACTAAAGTGCAATGTTTCTCTCGGTTTTAAAATATTTTCTTCTTGGTTTTCTTTTGTAGAGTTCTAACTAGCACTACATCATGCCAAACTTTTTTTTGATCTACCAATTATGACATCAATGATTTTCCCAGTTTTATATATATTTGCCCAAATCTTGGTTTTCTCCTTATAAATAACTGTTCCTTTTAAATATCTATAGAGTAAAAAGGTCCTCATGACTGTGTATATATATAAAAAGAATTTTTTTTTCGTTCCTTTTCCAAGTAACGTTTTCTCACACGCAATGAATCCTTTGTTAGAGTGCTCATTCTGTCAGTGGTAAGCGGACCTTGTGCGCGAGGCGCATTACTCCGAGGTTAAGCTTCAGTTCGCGAGCCCTGCCTTTATCAGCCAATGGTAGGTTGAGAGAAGGAATCATGGCAATGTTTCAATCTTTTCGTGAAGTTGATGAGCGATGCTCATCCGTCTGATCGTCGTCCTTGTCGGAGGGATGGAGGCAGCGCTATGACCCTTCCTAATTCAAGATTATATGTTAAAACCTCTTCACCTTGATCCCTTTAATAACGCCAAAAGTTCAAAATCCCCTCTGGATATTAACCCAGCTGTCATAGTAGTTGGTTCTCAGTGGACTAGTGGAAGATGAACGTTGTATGTGAATCATACCAACCCGGGCGTATGGCTCCGTTCACTCCTGCAGTTCCAGGAAGGAGGCAGTATATTTTTTTTTCTTTCCCTCTTCATAATTCGTAGTACAGCACACCTTCGCTACTGCCCCCTCTCTGAGTACTAGCAGCCACCGAACCACCGACTACCGGATACATGTTTTTGACATGGCCCGCAACTTTGGCAATTTGTTGAACGAAGTTCACCTTTACGATGTTTGTCCTTGTCGAGTGAATGGAGGTCATAATATAGTTGTGAGATTTATTCGCATTAACCCCCCGCCCCTCCGTAACTTTTAGAGAGGGAGATGGAGAGGAGAGAGAGAGAAAGAGACCGTCCAATAAAACAGCGGACGGTGGATGGCAGCCACCGTCGATTCGAACTGCTGAGATTAGCGTGAAGGAGATGTATGAGATGTGTGCGGGTTTGCGTCGTGCGGAGATGCGATCCCTCCTGTGGTAGTAAGTAATATCAGTAAATCAGTTCTACAGGAAATTCGAATCAAGTTGAAAGGATTTTTTTTTCTCCTCTACTATCACAATTGCTAGTGTGCCCGGCTCTGTTCGGACATTATATTTCCTTTTATATTTTAGTATATCGTAGTATAGCTATGGCTTTCTGATAGACTACTAGAGAAAAAACATTTCTCTTTGCGCTGCGCGCGTCAGACTTTGGTTCGGCAACGTTTTTTTTTATGTCTCAGTATATTATGGTATCTTTATTTATAGTGCCAACCTAGAGCTCAAGTTGAACCAATTCTTTGCAAGTTTGTCAGGCAGCGTGGACAATATCTTCCTTTAATACTTCATTTTAAGATAGTATAAGTACTCATATCGCTAACCTAACGAAGAAGTGAAGAGAAGTTTTTTTACATTACTTATATATTTTCATATTACTTATCCAGTAATCGAGTCAAGAGAATATCTTTGTTTCTCGTACCCTCGAGAGCGTGTCATACCCCGAGTCGGGACCTCCTGCGGTACCCACTCATATTACAGTCATAACCATTGCTAGTCAGCTCTAGCCTAGTCTTATTATGTTAATCTTCTTGAGCATGGATTTTTCTTGCTTGTCTTCTGAAGAGTTGGGAGTCGAATACGCGGTTCGGGGTCTGGATCCAGCGGATCCTGATGCTTGGCAGCGTCTCCTAGAACTTTACGAAGCAGAGTGTGCTGACCCGAGTACGGCCCCACAGAAATCGCACGCTCATAAGAACCCACGGGTGGAACAGGTTTCGTTAACCAGCAGCCTCGACGCTTCACGTCAAAACTTATTGACCCACCCTATCCTAAAGCCCGCAGATCGTATTCGGTACAGGTCTCGAGCATACCATATCCTCTACAGAGCTCGGAGATTAGCACTCACATCACCGTCATTGCGAGAACAAGCCCAGGCTCTGGCCCAAGATTTAGAAGACCTGTTATGCCTCATTGAGACTGCGTCAGTCACTATGACACATGGTCCCGCCGAAGGAGCCAGGGGGAGGAGGCTCGAAATCCAACGGGCCAACCCAGTTCTACTGCGGGAGCCGACTTCAGGGCAGCACCAGTGGGGGGACCCTCCCTAAGGCATTTAGTACATCCACTCTTAGGCCTAGCCAGCTTCTAAGTACCCCGAAGATGACTAAAAACCCGCAGTTTAACCCAGACGCGTCCCATTTGTCGCCTCTAGCCTTCGATAAGGCGGAAGACACCACGGGAGTGCCTAACATCAACACTGGCTCTCGGCCTCTGACTGCCCCCCTCTAAATATACGGCGGATCTTGTCTGTTAACGACAGGCTCGACGGACTTAGTCCGAGACAAACGCGGAATACTGTCCCTCCGCACAGACACGATCCATCGGAAATACCGCCTCCAGGTTAGTTCCTCCTATCGCAGCTGGTGTCTCTCTATCTCCGTTCAACATCGCCTCGAATCCAGCGTCCCCGTTCCAAACGTAACACGAAACAAGTATCACCATAACCCAGTATTTCGTTGGAAATTGTCGTTCGATGGCACGTCCGGAATGGACGTGACCGAATTCATATTCCGATTGGAGTCATTAGCGCACCTGGAGCGAGTCTCGGTCGCTGAGCTATGCGCAGGATTCCACACCCTTGTCACTGGGAAGGCAGCCAATTGGTATTGGCTCTTTTTAAGAAGCAACCGAACTCCCGAACTCCCCTGTGGCATGAGTTACGCTCAGCTCTCCTCCGGGAATTCCGCTGTCAAGACACCGACTACGAAATTCGAAAATTAGTCGAAGGTCGAAACCAAGGACCCCGCGAGTCTTTTAGCGATTACCGTTTGGCCGTTCACTCGCTCGTAGCTAAGATGGCGACACCAATTCCTGAGAGGGAGCTGGTCGAAATTCTGAGGAGAAATATGAAACCAGCACTAAAAGAAGCATTACTGATCCAGAGAGTGGACAATGTGCTCGACCTACGGGATCTATGCAGCCGGTTCGAAAAACTGTGGTCGAAAATTGGAGCGCCTCGCGAGCCACAACCACGGAGAACTGTGCATGAGTTATATTCCGATAGCCAGTATTTAGAAGCCTATCCTCAAGGTGCTGTTCCCGAACCTCTGGAGGCTTTTCAACCAACCCATGGTCCTATGGTACCGAACAGAGATCTACAAATGGCTCCCAGAACGAGGCTTACATGTTGGAATCGTTCTGGGGAGGGACATACCTACCATGATTGTCCTCGAAGTCCGCAGCGTATATTTTGTTGTGGGTGTGGCGCAGTAAATGTGATCAAACCAAACTGTCGCGCTTGCGCTTCGGGAAACCGACGACGGGGTCAGAACTCCTTCGGAAATTCGCGCACCCTGACCCCCAGCCCAGTTCCCGCTCAAGTCCCCAGTCACATTTCCAGACGTACGACCGAAGAAGCCGCTACCAACACAGAGCCAGAGCACTACCGTTAGCCGAACTGGACGATGATGTTAGGTATGTCACTCCTAAAGATATGCCAATTCCGAACTTATTGAGCATAGCTCGCTCCAGGAAACCCCCGACATGTCTTCCTCGGCCTCCTCAAGGCCGTGCCTTTTTCTAAACCATACCAAGGACACCAGCTTCTAGACTACTCCAGGCGTTTCTCCAAACACGGAATCATTCGAGTTTGAGACTTGTAGCTGTACCACTTCAGAATCCGACGCGTCAGTCGAAATCCAATCTTTCCAGGAGTCGCGCCATTTCAAAGCAAAAAAGCGTTCCTCAGAATATCACACTCAACGCAGAAAATTGAAGACCGCTATCGCTGAAACCACCCTAGTAAGCAACGCAGACCCACGGCCTTACGCCGACGTTTTCATTCAGGGTCAGAGAATACGTGGCTTGCTGGACAGCGGAGCCAGCATTAGCGTACTCGGCTTTGGAGCGGAGCGTTTCCTGGGTAGGCTTGGAATCCGCTTTCATGCAATGTCGTCCACGGTCTCTACCGCAGACGGACTACAACAAAAGATGCTAGGCCACATCCGTGTTCTTGTGAAGTATGGGGAGAAAACCCGCATGATGAGACTCCACGTCGTACCATCCTTACAGCAACGTTTGTACCTACGAATAGACTTTTGGAAGACCTTTGTCTTGGCACCAGTCATGGTCAGCGAGATACACTCGTTACGCAAGCACCACCTGTCCGAGACTGGCGGGATGCGTCTGAGAGCTGTGATCGAGACCTTTCCATCATTCAATAAGCACGGTCTCGGTCGCACGAATTTAGTCGAGCACGAGATCGATGTGGGATCGGCCAAGCCGATTAAACAGCGGTACTACGCCGTGTCTCCCGTGGTCCAAGAGTCCATGTACAAGGAACTTGACCGCATGCTAAGTTTGGGTGTTATTGAAGAGAGTCAAATTTCCTGGTCCTCCCCAGTGACACTCGTGAAAAAGGCGAATGGAAAGGTTCGACTGTGCTTAGACGCCCGCAAGCTGAACTCGGTTACAGTTCCGGATGCTTTTCCCCTGCCACTCATAGACGGCCTCCTCAGCAGGCTCCAAGAGACAAATTTCATCACAGCCATCGACCTAAAAGACGCTTTCTGGCAAATCCCCCTAGCTGAGAAATCTCGGGATAAGACTGCATTCGCGGTGCCAGGTCGCCCCTGTACCAGTTCACAGTACTTCCGTTTGGCCTATGTAATGCTCCGCAAACCATGTGCAAATTAATGTGCAAGGTGATACCCCATCAGCTACATGACCGAATATCACTCTACCTTGACGACCTGCTCATCACTTCCGCTACGTTCGAAGAACATCTCGAATTGTTGACAAAGGTCGCAGCACCCTTACATAGTGCTAGCTTAACGATCAACGTGGAGAAAAGCAAATTCTGCATGCGGGAAGTCGGATATCTCGGTTTTGTAGTTGGTGACGGCTGCATGAGAGCAGATCCAGAGAAGGTCATAGCCATCCAGCACTTCCCCAGGCCAAATAACCATAGAGTGCGGAGCTTTCTAGGAGTCTGTGGCTGGTACAGACGTTTCATCCCCCATTTCGCCACGATCGCTACCCCTTTGACAGATTTGCTCAAGAAAAACGTCAAATTTCTGTGGAACGAACAGGTTGAACAGTCGTTCGTGCAATTGAAGGAGTGCCTCACTACTGTACCAGTGCTCGCCAATCCAGACTTCTCCAAACCACTTATATCCAATGCGATGCAAGCACCACTGGCGTTGGGAGCGTGCTATTCCAGCGTACGGCTGATGGGAGTGAGAACCCCATCGCATTTATGTCGCAGAAGTTGAACGCGGCCCAACGTAACTATAGTATCACGGAGCTGGAATGCCTGGCGGCAGTAGTGAGCGTGAAGCCTTTCCGTCGGTATATTGAGGGTCTGGAGTTTACGATTATCACCGACCATGCTAATCTTAAATGGCTCATGGACCAACGGGATCTATGCGGCAGACTAGCCCGGTGGAGTCTTAAGCTCCAGGCCTTTAAGTTCCACATCGAGTATCGGAAGGGTAAAGAAAATGTTGTGGCCGACGCTCTTTCGCGATGTTTCATTAGCGATACCACCGGTCCCCCCCTCGAAGAAACAGCTTGTCCACTAGATATCGGGTCCTTAGATTTGGAGGCACCAGCCTTTCAAGAAGAATCGTACCTCGAACAGATCCATCGCATCAACACCAAGCCGGACAGTTATCATAATCTAAGAGTCACCCATGATCAGATCTACATCTCATTCACCACCCCAAAGAATAGTGTCTCAAATGCTCCAGTCTCCTGGAAGCTCTGGGTTCCAGCCGACCTTATTACCCATCTCATCGAGCAGGAACACTGCCCGCCTGCCGCCGCTCACTCCGGCTTGGCAAAAACCCTCGAGAAATTGCGGCGGCTATATTATTGGCCGAGTATGGCCGTGGACGTCCAGAACTTCGTTGATTTCTGCGAAACGTGTAAGCAGATTAAACCGATGAATTTCTCCCCTAGACCACCTTTGGGTGAGATGCGATTTACAGATTTGCCGTGGGAACGTCTGTTCTGTGACTTTTTGGGACCTTAGTGGAGCGATTCGGACAAGTGTCCTATAGACTCAAGACCCCAGAAGGAAGGCCGCTAGGGGTTTTCCACGCACAGGATCTGAAGACTTAGTCTGCTCCTCTTATCAAGGCCGTCTTGAGGCCCTTCGTCTCGGTAGCCCTAAAAAGGCATCCGGCAAGCTTCATTTGCAAACTATAGGTTATGGCGTAACCCTCTTACTGCCTCATCAGTGGTAGGTGATATACCTTTTTGTAGTTCAACCAGTAAACCTTTTCCCTTGTCTGACAATGTGTCAACCTCAACCCATACGGTACCCTACGCGTAGGAAACTACAGTAGGAATTCCGCTTGCTTAACCCTCTGGTTTAGCCTCGATATGAGGATTTTACTCTTTCCTGACTCTACTTCAATAACTTTTTTTTGTTGTCACGACAAAGCGAGTGCAAGTCCGAATAATGAAAGAACTGACAGTTAGCTACTTATTCCCTTTTCTGGCCCGTTCACTGTCCTTTTTTTGTTGTTGTTTTTGTTTTGTTTTTTCTCTCGTCCCTTTGCTTTTCTCTTACTTTCTCTTCACCCTTCGCACCCTGCTGCAATTACGCACTACTAGTTTTCAATCCAATTTCAACCTCTTCCCCCTTTTCGAGCTTCGCGGCTGTGTTAGGCGCGAACCCGCTTGCTGCGCTCCGAGGAGCTTTCCCTTGTCCTGAGTAAGTTGATAGATGAATTCTATCCTCTTGAAGCGATCTCCTTGCTTGGGACGGGTAGTTCTGGGGGTGTCGTAACCGGATTCCGTGGAACACATAGCGCGAAGTGTTACCCCTCTTCAACTAGCAACCAATAGCCTCTAGCCTAACATCCCGTTTCCATTAATTCAGTCGCTGTACCTATTCCTAGTCGGCTTGTTGGTCGCAGTGAGTTGATAGACGACGTCTATCCTCCCATTTGTCCTCCCTCGACCACGGTGAACTGGAGGCATGGTCACAGAATATTTCCATTCCTTCGGAAACCAAGCTCATATTTTTTTTCTCTTTCCTTTTTTTCTTTTCTTTCACTTCTCCCATCTATCCCCTGGCCTATGCCTTGAGCTAGAGCCCGGCTTGAGACTCTCGTGGGTCGTCCCCAAGTTGACCGCTGTTGCAAGTAAACTCGTTTTCTCCTATCAGATTTCCCGGGTTTACATTTTTCTTTGTCGTATGCCCGGCTTGAGACTCTTTTCTCCGTGGGTCGTCCCCACGCTGTAGCGTATACCCCATACGCTACCTTTGCCCCCCCCCGTAGAGAAAACCCCATAATTTTCTCCCAGACACCTGAAAATGGGCAAAGAAAAGTTTATTTAATTTCGGAAAGTAGCCCTCTGTTACTTTCCCATAAGGCATTCGTCCTATATAAAAGAATAAAACCTGAAAGGAGGAAAAAGGAAGAAAATTTTTATTCTAAAATAAAAATCCCAATTTGTGCAGAACTTGCATAAATGGCAATCCTTCATTCAGACCCCAAAGGAAGAGAGAACGTAAAACATGAAGGGAAAGCAACAACAACAAAAATATTTTAAACGAAAAAATTCCTAGTTTGTGCAAAATGCACAAATCGTAATTTTTCTACATAAAACTTACCGCTAGTCAACGACATCCAGGCAACGAAAACGGTAGTTCGCCTAGCTGTAATGCATCGCGTGATACCATCACGTAACGTATTGCAGCAGGCCTGCCTAAAAATTCTACGAAAAATTTTGCCGACAGCAGAGAAACTGTGGCAGCGATTTTGCCTGTAAAAGATACACGGACACCCGTACACATAGCCGTCCGAGCAGTCGCCAACCGAAATTTCATGATTCGATCGACGAAAAAGAACGGGTTGCCTTCGGTCGTGATATAGGGAACGACGGCAATGTAGGCAAGCTGGCGGTAGTAATTAGTCGAGTCTGAGTTTTGCTTTAGAGAAGACGTGGCGTGAATATATTGTAGGCGGTTGTATAAAAATGAGAAATCTCTTGAATTTTGCTGAAATAGGAAGGAACCGTGATCAGTATTAATCGGGTTTTTTTTTGCCATTGCTTACCTACGATAAGGCATATTCTGTTTTTTTTTTTGTGTTTCTTCTTATTCACGCGTCGAACAGTGAAATTTTCTGAAAAAAATACGTATTACTAGTGCTATCGATAAAACTTTTCTTGATGAAGTTTTTTACCTGCAGAATATATGTTATTCAAGCATCGAACAGTGGAAATTTTCTGGAAAAAGATGCGTATTACTAGTGTTATTGATAAAAAAAATTTCTTGATAAAATTTCTTACCTGCAGAACATATTTTATTAAGGCATCGAATAGAGAAATTCTCTGAAAAGGATGCATATTATTAGTGTTAAGAACACGTTTATTAAAGCATCGAACAGTGAAAATTTTCTGAAGAGGATGCATATTATTAGTGTTATTGATAAAAATTTCTCTTGGTGAAATTTCTTACCTGCAGAACGTATTTTATTCAAGCATCGAACAGTGAAAACTTTCTGGAAAAAGATGCGTATTACTAGTGTTCAGCTCCCGAACAGATCGAACATCATCCAAATTAGCGAAGGTCAATATGCCACAGTTAATTGAGTGCAGCAGAAGCTTACTTCATAAACAAATTGCGCACGCTGCATGTTTTGCTGCCATTACAGGTAGTAAAACGCTCGATTCATTGTGCGACTCAGTGACATACTTATAAAATATAGAATGATGTACATACATTCTTTTGCAATTGCTTAACTTTTGATACATTTGATAGAATCATATCTTGTTTTGTTTTTTACCATTTCTTTCGCAATTGCCTTTTATAGCTTCTTTTGCTTCTGTTTACAATTTTTGTAAACAAACTTATTTCCGTAATTTCTTTTTGCTTGTGTTTACAGTTTGTGTAAACAAATTTTTAGTTCCGTAAAATTTGTGTTTATTTTTTATATTTTGTAACCTTTGTGTTAAAATATTTTTTACTGTTACTTATTTTTGTATAAAAGTACATGCATTTGGATAATAAAATTACAGTATAACCAAGAGTCAAGTGGCTATTACTTCACAAGCACTCTCCCTCCAGCATCAAAGTCAGATTAGACACACTGTTTAGTCTGAACTTAAGTTTTCTTTTACTGAGAAACACAGTCGTTCTCAACAGCAGTCTTGTTTAGGTTTCAACACACTGTTGAAATCTGCACAAGATTCAATTTTGGTGATTCTGAAGTATAAGAATCATTACATGGTCCTTCGAGCCGTCGAATCAAGTCTAAATCTCATTATCAAGATTTAACACACTGTTGAATCTAGCTGAGCAATAGCTTGAAAAAACCAGCAATCTCATTGCTTAGATTTGACACACTGTTAAATCTAGCTGAGATATATCTACGGAAGCCAACAGTTTTTTCCTACTTAAAGCTAATAGTACTAAAAGCTACATCAATTAGAGTGAAGGGTTCTAACACACTGTCAAAGCTCTTCTTCTGCTACTTCAGCATAACATCCGTGACGAAAGCCGACTTTTAAAGCAGCTGCCGCCAATAATTGTTTGCCTGTACTTTAATTTGCGATGCCTTCAAAACCTGAAGACATAATCCTAATCCAAGAAGAATTGGCAGAGGAATTAAAGCGTCTTTTAGCAAATTTCAAGAAAGACGGAGCTGAAAGGAAAACAGAGCAATACCTGAAAAACAAGCTCAAGGAGTTGGAAACAATCTGGGCAGATTTTAACGACCGCCATCTACAGCTAACAGAGTGTGCAAAACCAGAACACCCGTATTTCACCGATAGGTTATACGAAAGGACACACGAGCTATTTAAGCAAGCTGTTGAGTTGATAGCCAACTACCTGATTCCCAAGAAATACCAGCTACCAACCACCAGCACAAGTGCCTTAAAATCCACAATGACCACACCAACGTCACCAGTTACTACAACTGCGCCATCTCCTCCAGCAGTAACAACAACGGCTGGAGTACCAGTAGTAAGTAACTTAGAAAGTATCAATACGCTCACAGCAACACCACACAGTCTTGGATATAATCCTCAATTCCACACGCTGCCTAGCGCATCAACATCCTGGAATCTTCAGCAACAGAACCTAGATTAAATCAGAGTAAACAACTATCCAAAACTTCCACCAATTCAAATTCCTAAGTTCAGTGGAGATTACAAAGACCGGAAGTCATTCATAGACAGTTTTAAGAACGTCATCCCCAACAACTTACACATAAGCAACATTGAAAAGATGCAGTACCTCCTATATCACTTAGAGGGAGACGCAAGAAGGGTTATCAGTCATTTACAATTGAGTAGCCAAAACTTTGAAACTGCTCTGCATTTGATAGAAGCCAGATTTAACAATAACAGAAAAATCATCACAACTTATGTGAATACTATCATGGATGCCAAGAATGTAGAGTAGGTACAGGTCCCAAGAAGACATAATAAGGCTTTATGATACCATTAGAGAGTGCTTAGAAGCTCTGAAGCTTTTAAGCTACAAAACAGACGAATGGAGTCCAATTATTGTATGGTTCGCAATGAGAAAGCTAGACGCAGAAAGTCTTCGCCTGTTTGAAGAAAGCCTGCTAAATCCAAGGGAAATGCCCTTAGTCACCGATCTACTGAGGTTCCTAGAGAAGCGGTATCAGGTATTGGAATGCATAGAAAACTCAAAACGCCCAAGGCACGGCACTTCAAAATGCTTTAAAAAGGCATTTCACACCATATTAAGAAGCTCGTGTTTGTTTTGCAACAAGGAGCACAAGCTCTACCAGTGTGGAGAGTTCAGAAAAAGGAACGTGGATGATAGACAAGCCCTCGTCAAGCAGCAGGACATATGCGGTAATTGTCTCGCACATAACAAAAATGAGAAGTGCAAATCCAACAAGCTTTGTGCCATTTGCAATAAAAGGCACCATACTTTACTGCATAAGGGCAATCAAAATAGCCCTGCCACCCCAGGCATATCAAACGAACGTCAGAATCAGACCATGAGCACAAATGTGACTACCAATATGTGCAGCGTGGACAAGGCTCAACCACCACATCCAAACGGAAAAACTATCAGCTGTCATACCAATAAGGTGAGAATGCCTAGCGTGCTGCTACCTACGGCAATCATCAGAATTAAAAATATATATGGACAGTTGGAAAGTCTCAGAGCATTAATCGACCCTGGATCACAGGTATCGCTAATAACAGAACAGGCGGTTCAATTTCTAAAGCTCCGTAAGGATCACATCAGAGCCACAATCTTTGGAGTTGTAGAAGCCGAGTCAGCCAGAGCCAGTAGCAAGGTAAAATTAAGTATACAACTTAAAGATCAAACGAATTCTTATCTTTCTGTGGACGCCCTTGTTTTGCATAAATTGAACTCTCTCTAACCCGAGGCACCTGCTCCAGGCATAAATATGAAAAAATTCAGAAACATAAATTTGGCTTATCCTACATTCTACCAATCAGGCCCAATAGACATATTGTTAGGCGCAGATGTCTATGCCAATATTATAATTAAAGGGTTTAAGAAGACAAAACCGCTGGCACAGAATTCCAAATTGGGGTGGATAATTTTTGGAAGCGTTCCAAACAGCAACAGCGAAACGCTGAAGCTAACGAGTTTCCTATCTCTCGCAGAAATAGAAGAGAGTTTAGAAAAATTCTGGGACATTGATAACAACCACGTAAATTTGGAACCAGACAACCACTGTGAAGAACTTTTTAAACATAATTACAGAAGAAATGCAGCAGGACGTTACGAAGTCAGTCTGCCTTTCAAACAAGAACTGGGGGAGCTAGGCGATTCCAAGTGCATGGTAATAGCCCGAATACGGCAAATAGAAAAAAGACTAAAAAGGGAACCAGAACTTTCAGTGGAATATAATGCCTTCTTAAAAGAATATCTTGCAATGGGGCACATGAGTCCTGCCAAACCGTATGCAGGAAAACAGTCTGAAGTCTATTATCTACCGCTTCACGCCGTACTTAAAACCGATAGCTCCACAACGAAGCTGCGAGTTGTCTTTGATGCATCGTTCAAGTCAAGATCTGGACTAAGCCTGAATGATTTGCTTCATTGCGGCCCTAAAATACAACAAGATCTTACACAGATCATATTAAGATGGAGAAGGATATTGTGGCGGCAAAATCCAACAGAACCCATCCAGGAGTTCAAATTAAATACAGTTACCTATGGCACAAGTCCTGCCACGTATCTTGTAGTAAGAACCTTGAAGCAATTAGCTAAAGATGAAGGCAGCAACTATCCAATAGCAAGAGAAATACTTTCTACTGACTTCTACGTGGACGATATGCTTACAGGGGCTGACACCAAATCAGAGGCTCTACAATTACAGGAGCGGACAATTGCATTGCTACGAGCTGGTGGCTTCAATCTGCGGAAATGGACGGCTAACGATGATGATCTTCTGAGAAATATACCAGGGGAAATAATAGAGCAAGGAATCATGGAGATTAAAGAGCACGATACAATAAAGACCTTAGGAATCCATTGGAATCCAATTCATGTTGAATTCCGCTTTAAATTAAAACACATGGAGCAAGCAACAGCATAACAAAACGAACACTGCTATCAAAAATTGCTTCCATTTTTGATCCTCTAGGTTGGCTCGCTCCCGTAACCATAACAGCAAAGCTGATAATGCAGTCACTGTGCAGAGAACAAACAGACTGGGACAGAGAAGCACCCTTAGAAGTAACGAAGGCTTGGCAAGGGCTTGAAAAGGAGCTGGGTGAACTGGAGAAAATGGCGATTCCTCGATGGATAAACTACCGTCGAAACAATGAAATCGAGCTTCACGGATTTTGTGATGCTTCTGAAAAGGGTTGTGCTGCTGTTGTGTATGCTCGCACTACAGATTGTCATGGGAAAACTCACGTCACAATGCTCACAGATAAAACTAAGGTAGTTCCCTTAAAGCAAAAGATCTCTCTCCCACGGTTAGAACTCTCTGGTGCCTCACTATTAGCAAATCTGCTTACAGCAGTAATAAATACTTTGGACCTACAACCAGCCGATATATTTGCATGGTGTGATTCTGAAATTACATTAGCTTGGATAGCCAAGAATCCAACAACATGGAATACATACGTTGCCAATAGGGTAGCCGATATACAAGGCCATTTTTCCAAGAATATCTGGAGACACGTTCCGTCTCGCGATAATCCCGCAGATGCAGCAACAAGAGGAATCAGTCCAAAGAAGTTAGCCACTCACGACATTTGGTGGAGGGGACCACTTTGGCTATCACAAACTCCGGAAGCATGGCCACATCAGAAATTAAGGTTACAAACTAACGAAGAGAGCAATAGGCATTTTCAAGTGCTAACTAGCCAGGTATCCAATTCAGAAATATTTAAATGTTCTACTTTTACTCGCCAATTGAGGGTGATGGCATACTGTAGAAGATTTATTGGCAATTGCCGCCAATCAATGCCGCTGCTAAATACAGGATACCTGACTTCCAAAGAGCTACAACAAGCAAACATTTGTATAGTGAGGATTGTCAAAAGAGAAGCATTCATTGAGGACTTAAGCATCCTCGAAAGAAACAAGACCTTGATAAGCTCGAGTAAGCTTCTTTCTCTCAATCCATTCTTAGACAAGGAAGGGATTTTACGAGTCGGAGGTCGAATAAAACATTCAACGCTACCTGAGGACACCAAACCTCAAATGCTACTTCCCCAAAAACATCATGCAACAAATTTGATAATTGATCACGCGCATCAACAAACATTGCATGGAGGAACCCAGCTCACATTAAACTATCTGAGGTCACAGTATTGGGTTATTAATGCAAAACGCACTGTACAGTCGAGAATTCACAGATGTATTACCTGTCTAAGGCACCGGCAAGCATCCCCCCAACAACTCATGGGGAATCTACCAGCATTCCGAATCACACCAGCTCCACCGTTTTCCCACTGTGGCATAGATTACGCAGGACCCTTCATCACAAAAATCGCCAAAGGAAGAGGCACCAAAACACTAAAAGGTTATATTTCGCTATTCATTTGCATGGTTACCAAAGCAGTTCACCTCGAGCTGGTAAGTGACCTCACCTCGGATGCCTTCCTAGCAGCGTATAGACGATTTGTGTCCCGCCGGGGAAATGCAAAGCAGATATTCTCTGACAATGCACCAATTTTGGCGGTGCCCACAAAAAATTGGACAAGGATCTGAAGGAAGCAATCACACAGTCAACAAAATATGTTGAGAAATCACAGCCAATGATGGCACGGAATGGAATTTCATTCCGCCAGGAAGCCCACACCTTGGTGGGCTGTGGGAGGCTGGAGTAAAATCTGTGTAGACTCACCTTAAAAGGGTACTAAGTGAAACGCTACTAACCTATGAGGAGTTCACAACCGTCATCTATCGAGTGGAGGCATGCCTGTACTCTAGACCGATTGGCCAATAATCAAGTGATCCCCAGGATCTTGAGGCATTAACTCCAGGACACTTTTTAATAGGCCGACCCTTACTAGCACCACCAGAACCTGATATTACGGATACAAAGGTGCATGACAAATGGAAACAGCTTACAAAGTACCACCAAGAAATTTGGCAAAGATGGTCTGCGGAATATCTAACAACGCTACAGCAGAGAAGCAAATGGAAGACCAAGAGGGAAAATCCCAACATTGGGGAACTAGTATTGGTCAAGGACGATAACCTTCCACCACAAAATGGGCATTGGGCCGAATTGTCGAGCTCCATCCTGGCGAAGATAACGTCGTCCGCATTGTATCCGTATAATACAGAAACGGCATCAAGAAAAGACCGTTGAATAAATTATGCCAACTCCCATTAAGTATCCATCACTCCGAGGCACAAACACCGTCACGGAAGGTAAGCACAACAGTGACCACCATTTCAGATTCCCAATCTAGACCTAATGAAAGGTCGCAAAAACGCGAGCAACATATATACTCAACAAGAGCAGACAATTCAGAACTAATGAAGGAAAGCAATACTCAAGAAGCCCTGAACAATATCGGCTCACCAATTAAAAGGAGAAAAGTAGCACCTTGCCTTTGGGCAGCAAAATTCCTGCACACCACGTTGTTAATTCTGTACTGGATCACAGTAGCCGTTGATCAAGATTACACGATTTTCCAACCTAAACCAGGTCTTTACATAGAAAACTTGGGACATGTACAAGTTAAAAGGAGGAATCTGAGGCTACAGATAACCTTTCCTACAGATAAGGCCATTCAAGACCAGAAAAAAATTGACAGCACTTGGGAACGTGTAAAAGAAATGTGCGAAAAGAACAAGATCCTCACGGATATAACTCACTGTGAAGTGCTATTTCAGCATTTATCAACAAAACGACAAGGTTTGCTCAAGTCCACCAGTCAAATCATCAACTTCATCCAGCAAAAGCACCGAAGTAGGAGAGGTATTTTTGGTAGGCTACTCACAGGTATATTTGGAGTAAATGATGAAGTCTATTCAGAGATAGAACATCTTCAACACAACCAAGAAAACATCTTGCAATCAACCAACCAACAGGTTCTCTTTCTCAATCAAAGAATAAACCGTTCGAATACGGTCATAGAAGAGACGCTTAAACACTTCGATGCACGATTGGAAAAGGCAATTGGCTCCATAAATGAGATGGCCACCTGGTACTCTACTGCAGATCACAATAGAGTCAGCATTGAAGTTTTGTCGACCTACATCAGTGCTGAAACTTATTATAATGAACTCCAGAGCAAATACAATAACTGGATAAACGCACTACACGAGCACGCGCACATCCTAGACTTTATAACATCACAAGACATCGAAGAGTTAATTAAAAATGTCTCGATAAAGCTTGGCGCTGACTTCTTATCGACAGAACACCTCAGCACCGTCTAGAAGTCAACGCAACCCACGGCACGCTGAAATTATATGGCTACTTAAGCATAATAGAAAAGAACTTGTACGATTTGATGCACATCACATCAATACCTCAGATAATAACAAATGACTCTTTCGCAGTAGCCAACTTAAAATCTTCTACCTTCGCCGTTAATTTCAACCATGAAACCTATTTCAACTTAGAGGAAGAAGAACTAAAGGCATGCAAAATATCCGGATCCCACGTCTACCGTTGCGCCCCGACAATTATTCATAATATTGATAACAGTCCATCCTGCGTCATAGATGAGATCTACGGTCGTCACACAAAAAACATGTGTGAAATGCAGCACCTAAGTCTGAATGGAATTGTCTGGAAAACACTGATGATGGAAAACACCTGGTTGTATGTTACTACGAAGGCCAGAATTATAGCAACGGTATGTAAAGGAGTAAGAGAAGAGATTCTAATAAACACCACTGGCATCATACATCTCAACAACGGTTGCTTCATCAAGACCAAAGAAGTTACGCTTAAAACTACCATAGATGAAAGGTTTGATGTCATAACGAGTCACATCATGGAAACGCCACCAGTAGCAGCATCACTAAATTTCAGCAAAACCCCTCGAATGATTCAGCCGGGGCTCTTGATTCGTCCAAGTGAGCAATTCCTGGACTACAGTTTACATCCCGACCTGCTGCAAATGAAGGACGTCCAAGGAAAATTCATGGTGTATTCAATTTCAACAGCCACGGCTGTTATAGTAGTACTTGTTATTGTGCTACTTGCATACAATTACGGCATTCGGCTCAAAAAACTCTGCACCACCTGCAAATACCCGCCAAGTAAACCAAGACGACAATCAATGTCAGGGTCATCAATTCAAACACGCTTCGACGCTGTTTTAGCAAGTGCCGGCCCCCAACATGTTCAGCTCCCGAACAGATCGAACATCATCCAAATTAGCGAAGGTCAATATGCCACAGTTAATTGAGTGCAGCAGAAGCTTACTTCATAAACAAATTGCGCACGCTGCATGTTTTGCTGCCATTACAGGTAGTAAAACGCTCGATTCATTGTGCGACTCAGTGACATACTTATAAAATATAGAATGATGTACATACATTCTTTTGCAATTGCTTAACTTTTGATACATTTGATAGAATCATATCTTGTTTTGTTTTTTACCATTTCTTTCGCAATTGCCTTTTATAGCTTCTTTTGCTTCTGTTTACAATTTTTGTAAACAAACTTATTTCCGTAATTTCTTTTGGCTTTTGTTTACAGTTTGTTTAAACAAATTTTTAGTTCCGTAAAATTTGTGTTTATTTTTTATATTTTGTAATCTTTGTGTTAAAATATTTTTTACTGTGATAATTTTTGTATTAAAGTACATGCATTTGGATAATAAAATTACAGTATAACGAAGAGTCAAGTGGCTATTACTTCACAAGCACTCTCCCTCCAGCATCAAAGTCAGATTAGACACACTGTTTAGTCTGAACTTAAGTTTTCTTTTACTGAGAAACATAGTCGTTCTCAACAGCAGTCTTGTTTAGGTTTTAACACACTGTTGAAATCTGCACAAGATTCAATTTTTGGTGATTCTGAAGTATAAGAATCATTACAACTAGTGTTATCGATAAAATCTTTTCTTGATGAAATTTCTTACCTGCAGTACATATTTTATTAAAGCATCGAACAGTGAAAATTTTCTGGAAAAGGATGCATATTATTAGTGTTACTGATAAGAATTTTTTCTTGATAAAATTTCTTACCTGCAGAATGCATTTCATTCACGAATCAAATAGTGAACTTTTGTAAAAAGGATGCATATTATTAGTGTTAATGATAAAAAATTTTCTTGATAAAATTTCTTACCTGTAGAACATATTTTATTAAGGCATCGAATAGTGAAAATTTTCTGGGAAAAAAGATGCGTATTATTAGTGTTAATGATAACAATTTTTCTTGATAAAATTTCTTACCTGCAGAACATAGTTAATTAAAGCATCGAACAGTGAAAATTTTCTGAAGAGGATACATATTATTAGTGTTAATGATAAAAATTTTTCTTTATAAAATTTCTTACCTGCAGAATGCATTTCATTCACGAATTAAATAGTGAACGTTTCTAAAAAAGATGCATATTATTAGTGTTAAGAGCACGTTTATTAAAGCATCGAATAGTGAAATTTTCTGAAAAGGATGCATATTATTAGTATTATCGATAAAATCTTTTCTTGATGAAATTTCTTACCTGCAGAACATATTTTATTAAAGCATCGAACAGTGAAAATTTTCTGGAAAAGGATACATATTATTAGTGTTAATGATAAAAAATTTTCTTGATAAAATTTCTTACCTGCAGAATGCATTTCATTCACGAATCAAATAGTGAACTTTTCTAAAAAGTATGCATATTATTAGTGTTAAGAACACGTTTATTAAAGCATCGAATAGTGAAATTTTCTGAAAAGGGTGCATATTATTAGTGTTAACGATAAAATCTTTTCTTGATGAACTTTCTTACCTGCAGAGCGTATTTCATTCGCGAATCAAATATAAATGTAGAATTGGGATTGCTGATCGATATAATTTTCTTATCTTTGTGAAATTTCTCACCGGCGACGGCAGAACGTACTCTAGTCACGCAACAACAGTGAATTTTTCTGAAAGAGACGAATGTAAGCAGGATCATTGTTCGATTCTTTTTTGTGAAACTCCTTACCTGCGATAGCAGAGTATTGTGTATTTACACATCGAACCGCGCATTTCTCTGAAATAGAGGGGAAGGAATAACAAAGAGAAAATAAGTATATAAACCGGGCTAATCAAATCACATGAGCACCTCGTAAAGTTTTGGTGTCTCCGGCACACTGGGGAAGCTTGGATGTCCTGAATCACTTATTGCGCTTGGCAGCTGTGGACCTTTACGTCAAGAATATTCAAGTAAGCATAGTCGTAAGACAGGTCAAGTTAGGCAAGGCAGGTACCTGAAGTAGGGTAGCTTAGCTTGTAATCGCTTAAGCACAAGAAATCTCTGAATTCTTATAGGTAAGGAATTAGTGTAGCTAGTCATCAGAGCAGTTTGGCGCTAATGTTGATCATTCCACTGAAATTGTAGCAACACACGATAATGATATACTAATTATAATGTTATTTGCATAATAATATCTAAATTGTTTTTTTTCTTTCTTCTCTTGTTGAATTGCATTTATATATATATATTCTTTTGGTGGTTGTTGAATTTTTTTTTTGCTTTTCAGTTTTTGCGGTTTTCTTGTTGCATATTTTGTTTCTTTTCAGGGTCCCAAATTTTGACACCAAAGGCAGGGTGATCCAAGACCTCGTGTTCATCAGCGGCCTGCAGGTGCCGGCGAAGTAAGCCCTTGATTTCACCCTACTTATTGTTTTTTTTCTTCTTCCTCTTTCTTCCTTCCCTTACTACTTTTAGTTACATGGATACCGCTGGGACTTTGGAGTTTTGATTCCAGGTGGGGTGAGAATAAGTTCCTTAGATCTACGTAGCCATTCGATCAAGTGATGAGGTTATTACGACAAGGCCTTCCTAACGGCACAGAACTGGTAGTCACGATGTCTAGCTAAGTTACTCGCAATGGAGGGGCCGCATCTCTCTAAGGATACAGCCTAGCGTACGGTCTCACATTCATAACAAAAAGGGGCTAAGCAAAATATGTTTTCGCTTTTGGAGGCTTAGCTAGGGTGGTAGGGGGCGATCGGGCCTACGCTCTCCAAAGGCAGAGGCTTCACCAACATCGGAAGTCTCCTCCCCTCCCTCTCTTCGCTCTCTCTCCCTATCTCTCTCGTCTTCGTCAGCGCTGACCTAGCGTCACTCCTTTACCTTTTTTTTGCTTTTCTTTCTCTTTCTTTTCCGCTTACTGAGGTGACGAACAGCGCTAGTTACCAGGAAACATTCGGTTGTCATAAACACAGTCTCCTCGATTTTCTTGTGTGTCCGTCCGTCCGTCCGCAGTCTCTAGTCCGTCAGTCGACTATATTTGCCATGTCCGTCCGTCTGTCCGGTTATTTGACTTGCACAGCTCTCAAGCATCGGAGGGTTTTGGGTGGCAAGGACCCCCCCAAGCCGGCTGAACGCTAGCGGCGAATTGCTGTGCAGCCACTCACAAGTAGCCCAACGATGATTTTTGCAGTCAGAGATGGTGGGCTGATGGCCGAGCTTGTCTGCTACACTGTAGAGAAAACCCCATGATTTCCCAGAGTATATAATTTAATAAAATTTAGCTATTTCCGACAAGTAGCCCTATGATACTTCTTCATATTAGAAAATTCCTAAAAAGATAAAATTTATATATTTTCAAAAAGTAGCCCTATGCTACTTCTTCATATTAGAAAATTCCTGAAAAGATAAAATTTATATATTTTCAAGAAGTAGCCCTATGCTACTTCTCCATATTAGAAAATTCCTGAAAAGATAAAATTTATATATTTTCAAAAAGGAGCCCTATGCTACTTCTTCATATTAAAAAAATTCCTGGAAAGATAAAGATATATTTATACATACCCGCATACATGTCCAGATCTAAAAGAAGCAACAACAGCAGCAGAATATTTTCCAGTCGAAAAATTATAAAATGTGCAAAATTGGCACAAAATACAATTTTTCGTTTAAAACCTACCGCTAGTCACCAGCATCCAGGAGACAAAAAAGGCAATTCGCCTAGCTGTAACAGATCGCGTGATGCCATCATGCAATGTGTTGCAGCAGGCTTGTATAAAGAACAAAATATTCTGAGAAGAAAAAGGCGCTCGCTTGCCGGTGGCTGAGTGAAGAACGGTGGAATGTAGAGAGACTGCTAGTAGTCGGGAAGTTGCTTTTTGGCTTTGAACGAGAACGGTCGCAGAAAAATTGAGTCGTGTTTCCTCTTTATTTAAAATCAGTCTTTAGAGTTTTTTTGCTTTTGTGAACTGAAAGAAAAATTTTAGTTTATTCATTCTGGTCGTGAATTTTATTAATTGGATTACTTACCTGTGCGACCGTGCTTTTCATATAGATCATTCTAATAGTGAACTGAAAGAAAGAATTTGTTATTAATGTTGCACATTCATAAATTGTGTTGATTAGACTACTTACCTGTGCGACCGTGATTTTCCTAAAGATCTTTCTAATAATCTTTCTAATAGTGAACTGAAAGAAAAAATTTGTTATTAATGTTGCGCAGTCGTAAATTGTATTAATTAGATTATTTACCTGTGTGCCAGTGATTTTTTCATATAGATCTTCCTAACAGTGGACTGGAAAAATGTTGTTGTTAATGTTCCGCATTCAAGAAATTTTATTAATTGGATTACTTACCTGTGCGTCAGTGATTTTCCTAAATTGAACTGAAAGTTTTAGTATTTGAGATATTTACCTGTGTGCCAGTAATTTTTCACATAGATCTTTCTAACACTGAACTGAAAGAAAATGTTGGTATTAATGTTGTGCATTCATAAATTTTATTAATTGGAATACTTACCTGTGCGACAGTGATTTTTTTTTATTCATGAATGTTATTGATTGGATACCTACCTGTGCGACCGTGATTTTCCTAAAGATCTTTCTAATAGTGAACTGAAAGAAAATTTTAGTATTAATGTTGCACATTCATAAATGATATTAATTAGATTATTTACCTCTATGGCAGTGATTTCTCATATAGATCTTTCTAATAGTGGACTGAAAGAAGAAATTTGTTATTAATGTTGCGCATTCATAGATTGTGTTAATTAGAATATTTACCTGCGCAACAGTGATTTTTCCTAAAGATCTTTCTCATAGTGAACTGAAAGAAAATAATTGTTATTAATGTTGCACATTCATAAATTGTGTTAATTAGAATACTTACCTGTGCGACCGTGATTTTCCTAAAGATCTTTCTAATAGTGAACTGAAAGAAAATGTTGGTATTAATGTTGAACATTCATAAATGATATTAATTAGATTATTTGCCTGTGTGCCAGTGATTTCTCATATAGATCTTTCTAATAGTGGACTGAAAGAAGAAATTTGTTATTAATGTTGCGCATTCATAGATTGTGTTAATTAGAATTTTTACCTGCGCAACAGTGATTTTTCCTAAAGATCTTTCTCATAGTGAACTGAAAGAAAAATTTTTTTATTAATATTGCACATTCATAAATTGTGTTAAGTAGAATACTTACCTGTGCGACCGTGATTTTCCTTAAGATCTTTCTAATAGTGAACTGAAAGAAAATTTTAGTATTAATGTTGCACATTCATAAATGATATTAATTAGATTATTTACCTGTGTGCCAGTGCTTTTCACATAGATCTTTCTAATAGTGAACTGAAAGAAAATTTGTTATTCAGGTTGCGCATTCAAGAAATTTTATTCATTGAATTATTTACCTGTGCGCCTGTGATTTTCATTTAGATTTTTTTCACATGGATCTTTCTAATAGTGAACTGAAAGAAAAATGTTGTTATTAAGGTTGCGCATTCAAGAAATTTTATTAATTGAATTATTTACCTGTGCGCCAGTGATTTTCATTTAGATTTTTTTCATATGGATCTTTCTAATAGTGAACTGAAAGAAAATTTTAGAATTAATGTTGCGCATTCGTGAATTGTATTAATTAGAATATTTACCTGTGACAGTGATTTTTTTTGTAGATCTTCCTATTAGTGAACTGAAAAGAAAGTTTCGATTGATTCATTCTGTGCAGTCGTAATTTTTATTAATTAGAATATTTACCTGCGACAGTGATTTTCATGTCGATCTCTCGATTGGTTAACTGAAAAGGAAATTTTGGTTTGTTAATGCTGTGCACTCATAATTTGTATTAATGGAATATTTACCTGTGCGACAGTGATTTTCCTAAAGATCCTTCTACTGGTGAACTGAAAGAAAATTCTAGTATTAATGCTGTGCACATATAATTTGCCTTATTTGAAATATTTACCTGTGCGACGGTGATTCTTATACACCATAGTAGTGGCGAACCTGAGAGAAAATTTGGGGAAAAGTTTCCCTGCACGTAACAAAGATCATTTTGAAAATTTTTTCTGCGTGACGGCAAGTTGGATTTATACCGGCGAGCAAGTATCCCTCTGGCAGAATTTACGGCAAAAAATTTCGCTCTTACATATCCGAAGGAGCAGGGAAGCGAGGAGTTGAACTCGGACTTCAACATAGTCCTGAAGCAGCTAGCAGATAGTTGGAAAATCAGTGTCCAACCCTTTTGGTAAAGGAGGAAACCCCGAATATCAGTAAATCAGGTGTTATGTAAGTCCATAGCGGACCACAAGGTTAGTTCAAATTTTCTCTAAGTATTATTATTTGCTTTGTGTTCTATTGTCCCTAATTTTACAGTGTTAAAGTCATTTAGTGTACATCTAAGTTTAGGCGTCGATCACAGGGTTCGATAAGTCACATAATAGGAAAGCGCTTATTAGGTCTAGTCGTAAGGATTCACATCTAGACTAATATTAACCGGTGACTTTGGTTTCCTTTAGATTTTTTTTGTATATATACCATGTTAGTCTTTTTGTGATCGGGTTTCCTCAATCGTAAGTGATTCATATGCTTGAACATCCTCAATAAATAAACTACTTTGATTTGGACTTGATAAAATTTTAAGTTCCTTGATACGCCTTCCTCCATCTTTTGGGTGATTTAGTTTGGTCACCTTTGGCCGCCCTTCTCCAAGTTGCTTTCTTCTTTTATTATCAGGTCGGTAACGGATTCAGCGCGATGGAGTGAGTAGTTCCATAAAGGGGATGGTCGCGGACAGGAGGGAGGTCGTTTCTACACACACAAGGCAATAGATGTAAAACACGTACAGATGGGGCTGAGCAATTCGATAAGGCTTTGGAGGCTTCGCCAGGGTGGATGGGGCGATTGGGCCCAACATTACCCAAAGCCGGGGTCTCAACAACATCAGAGACCCCTCTCAGCTCTCTGACTCTCTCTCAATCGTCCATTTGCCAGCGTTGTAAGCTTTTCTATTCTCCTTCTTTTTGCAGCATATAAATAAAATCAATTTTCTTCTTTTTAGGCTTTCAGGTTCCACCATGAGAAGGAAGCCTGCATTAGATCTTTTTTTTCTGTCCGTCCGTCTGTCTGATCAGTTATGTTGACGATTTTGCACAGCTTAACAAGCATCAAGGGATGTGGGTGGCATGAACCACCCCAAGCCGGCTGATCACTAGCGGCATATTTGTTGTGCAGCCACCCGCGCTAATCCCGCGATGATTTTGTAACAAAGAGGTGTCGGATGCAGTATGTATCTACATTCAGGTACAAGTGAATGTAGGTAGATCTGTCGGCTGACAAGTTCTCCGTTACAAATGGCGCCCAACTGGTTTTTTTTTGGCTTTAGTCAAGCTTCTCTTGACCAAAGCGCGATTATTATTTCAAGCTTTATTTTTGATTTTTTCTGGTCGCTCATTTGTGTTACAAATGGCGCCCAAGCTTTGGTTTTTTTTTCTTCGCATTTAGTCAAGCTTCTCTTGACTAGAATGCAATTGCTATTTCAATGTTATTTTCTCAATTTTTTTGTGTTATTATCACTCTTAGAACTTTTCTTTGTTTTGTAAGACCTCAGTATGTTTTAAGCTGACGCAAGTGATTTGCCTGGCGGATACAAGGTGCGGGGTCTACGCAGAGCTCTTCTTGCTTCTGTGGAGTGCGTTACTTCCATCATGGCTCCTTTTTGGCTCTCGTTAGGTCCGGCCTTTGTATCGCGGCTGGGTCACTCGACCATGGTTCTGGCTGTATGTGCGATCGTAAACTGTCTTCGGTCAAGTCTAAGGCAATTTCTACCTTAAATTTAACAGTTTCCTGGTTTAAGTGTTCATCTCCTCGGCAACAAGCGAGTTTTGTGCGCGAGGCGTACCACTTTTGAAGCCAAGCTTCGGCTCGTGGACGCCTAGACGACGACCACTTGTCAGTTTTACTTGCATGACGAGCTGGTCAGCTGACCCAAACCTGGCAAGTTGTTGAACGATGTTCTTCTTTTGATTCCGTCCTTGTCTGGGCATTGGTGTTAGCTTACCGGTTTTAGTGTGCAACTTCGCACCAGATTTTTTTTTCTCGTTCAAACCCTTCTTCCCTTATTATTAAATTCAGTAATCCCTCTGGAGGCTCGTTGATGGAAGTGTGAGTTGTTCAGTTTGCAGTGGTCAGTTAGCGTTGTATGCGATGCGTACCCTTTTGAAATTAATTCCTCTTACATCTGCTGGTTCCAGGGAGAAGCCAGTATTTTATTAAATTTGTATGGTGTTTCGGGCTGTGAGCCATTTTAGTTTTGGGGTTTGTTTTTAAAGAAAAAAAAGCTGCTTTGAGGTTTGCATTGTCACCTTTGGCATATATAAGCATTCATGTTTTTTTCTTCTGCCTGTTAATTATTTTGATGATACTAATATATACAATCAGCTACTGCTTCTCTCCTGAGTGCTGACAGCCACTGAGTTACTGACAACTCACATTCGCCTTTCATCTCAACTTAATTCCCCATTAACCTTGCCTAACTTCTAGTGATGGGAGGCTAAGTCGATTAGTGGTTGATGAACGTTGTATGCGATGCATACTGTTATGGATGTTATTTCTGTTCACTTCTGCTGGTTCCGAGAAGAAGCCCGTAGTATCTCTCGTTTTTAGTTTTAGTTGGGTTGTCCCGTTCAGATATTTAGTTTTAGTTGGGTTGTCCCGCACAGATATTTAGTTTTGGTTGGGTTGTCCCGTTCAGATTTATCTCCTTATATAAACCACCGCTACGGCTTCTTACTCGAGTACCAGCAGCCACTTGATCACCGACCTCTCACCTTTCCTTGATCTGTTGACTTCAGTCCCTTTCCAAGTTGATGAACGATGTTCATCCCCCCCGATTTTATCCTTGGTAAAGTAGTGTTCGTCCTGATCATCCTAGCATGGGACGGCAGCTCTTCAGGCTCCGGTTCAACAATTTTAGTTTTCTACAATTCCTAGTATGGACTGACTAAAGTGCATAGTTGAACAATGTTCGGCGGCGAAGTAAGAGAGAGAGAGAGTTTTGTTTTTTTTTGTCCAGCTGGGCTGGAAAATAGGATTTTTTTCTGTTGTTGTTGTGTGTGGGAGGCTGTCCTTCCGCGTTGATCCGTCATACCGACACCCCCTTTCTTAAATGAAGAACGTTAGTAATACGCATACTATAAATCGATTGCTCGTGTAAGACATGCAGAACGTATAATCTCAAATCAGAGTAGTGTTTCTTTTAATGGTATCGGCACGGTTCCGTAGGAATTCTCATCGTCATTATTATAAACGTTTTTTTTATATATATATATATATCTAGCACGATTTTTTTTTCTGGCTGAATTATCTTCAGCATTAGCATAAACACATTTATACATTCTTTTTTTTACCCTTACTTGGCACAGTTTTCAGGTGAATATTCTCTTTCATTAGTATAGACACATTTTTTATTATTAGTTTTATTTTGGCACAATTTCATCTGAACTAGCGCGACATTAGGGTAGACGTATAATTTTTTTTTTATGTTAGGCTTACTTGGCACAATTTCCAGCTGATTTAGCTACAGCACTAGCATAAACGCATTTGTTTTTTTTTTATTTTGTATTATTTTTCTTTTATTTACACATTTGGCACAATTTTTCTGGGCATCCTTTTTGACCTTATGATAGAGGTATTGTGGGTTTTTTATATATATACATACATATCTGGCACAATTTCCGGCTGCAGTATCTTCGAGATTCGTTAAACGCCATTGGGCTGGTTGTTGATTATACTTGGCGGAATTTTCGGGAATAGTATCTGGTAAAGTCTTCAGTTGAACTATTCTCGGCACTACCATAGACGCGTCCTTTTTTTCTAATTATTCCGTATGATTCTCGGGGGAACTCTTCTTTTGATATAAACACCAGAGCATTTCCTCGCGGGGTTTTTTTTATTAATTTTATTTATCGGGAGATTCAGACCAAGATGGACTTCTCCTTCTTATCACCGGATGAGCTTGAAGTCGAATTCGCTGTATGCAACCTTAGATCTGCTGACGCTAACGCTCGCCGTAAGCTCACAGAGGTGTACGAGGCCGAGAAGTTGGAGTCCGGCAGAGCACCCTTTAAGTCTCACGCTTATAAAAATCCATCGCGCGAATTATAATATATTATCAGTCGGGTCGACGCTCTGAATCGTGACCTGAGTTCGGATCCCATCCGAACTGTCGAAGATCGTACGCGTTATACAAGTCAGGTGCTCCATGTACTCTATAGAGTCCAACGGCTGCGTAACTCGTCTCCCTCTGTCCAGGCTTATGTCCAGAGCTTGGAGGATATCCTGAGCCGTCTCGAAGCTTCTCAGCCTTCGACAGAGTCTGTTGCTGAGGACACTGGAGGCGCAACGCTCACAGTTCCTGTGATTAGCACAGATAGTCAAGGGGCTAACCCGTTGATAGGTGCTAAGCCGAAAACAGTTTTGACCACCGAACGCGTTGCGGTGGACTTACCAGGACCTAACTTGGGGAACGTCCACACTAAGCCTGCCGAGTCGTACCTGGACTTTTCAATATTCGAAGAACAGAGGGCTCAAGCAGCTCCCACTGACATACCACACACGTTAGCTGACCCAATGTTGGCAAGGTCACGTATTCCGTCGATCAACGATCGTTTGGAAAGTTTGAATAGAGGTCCAGTCACGGGAGTACCTCCGTTGCCGAGACAAAGTAATACTAGGTCTCGTGTACCACCTTTATCGGGTTCGTTTGTTTCTCCGCTTAACATTCCAACTCATACTCGACAGCCAGCAGCGAGGGACCGTAACAAGCGTATCTCACAGTCCTGTCTTCCGCTGGAAGTTGAATTTTGATGGCACATCCGGCCTGGATGTGACAGAGTTCATATTTCGGGTAGAATCTCTGGCAGTACTAGAACAAGTATCCGCCTCCGAATTGTGTGCTGGGTTCCATACACTCGTTACCGGGAAAGCGGCTAACTGGTATTGGCTATATCTGCGAAATCAGCATACGCACTCGTGGCAAGAGTTACGGTCAGCACTCCTAAGCGAATTCCGCAGCCAGGAAACTGACTACGAAATTCGCAAGCTAGTTGAGTCAAGGAGTGAACGGGTCCTTCAGTGATTTTCGATTAGCGGTTCACGCGTTAGTGTCCAAAATGAGCATACCGATCCCAGAAGCAGAGCTGGTGGAAATACTGTGACGTAACATGAGACCTGCCTTACAGGAGGCGTTACTGCTTTACCAGACTGATAACGTGCTAGATTTGAGGGAAATGTGTAACCGATTTGAAAAATTATGGTCCGATATAGGCTCTCCGCGAGCAGACTCACTGCGACGAGCAGTGCATGAAATCTATTCAGATACATCGTATTTGAATCACACTTTGTCCAATCGAATAGACGCCATTGAAGTTCCACCGCGAGGCATTCAAATTAATACTCCGAGAGACATTCACCGACCCGCTAGATCTCGAGTGACATGTTGGAATTGCTCGGCGGAAGGTCATGTCTACGTCAACTGTCCACTAGGGCCACAGAGGGTATTGTGGTATGGATGCGGTGCAGTGGGGGTAATTAAAACGAAATGTAGAGCTTGCTTGTCGGGAAACCAAGGCAGGGGTCAAAATTTTGTAGGTGGTCAGCTTCGTTTGAATCCAAGCCAAACCTTCAGGCGCACGACAGAAGAAGCGGCTACCAACACCGAGCCCGACCACTACCATTAACTCCACGGCGTAGAGCTGTCAGCGATGCTGCAGCGCTCCCAAAACATAAAACTCGCGAACCCAGATTGAATTCTAAACCTGTTAATAGTCTCAAAGTAAACATGTCTAACTCTTCCACTCAGACAGAGAATCCCAGCACGCAAAGCATTCCAAATTTTACCACCTACTCGGAACCCTGTCCCTCAGAAAGATGTAGCTGCACCTTCTCCGATGAAAGCTCGTCAATCTCCACCTCGGATATAGAGGATGCATCGTTTTTTGTTAGCGAATTCCCATCGGCTTCGGGGCCCATTTCCACCAGGACTATCCCACTTACACATAGGTACCTCAGCCTGCGTAGAGTCATAAAGGCTGCCATTGCCGAAACAGTAGTATCTGATGAAGAGGATCCTTGGGATCCTCGTCCTTACGCCGATGTCTACATTCAGGGACGAAAGATACGAGGTTTATTGGATAGCAGTGCAAATGTGAGCGTGCTCGGGGCTGGAGCAGAGAGTTTCCTGAGCAAGATGGGGATTTCGTTCCACTCGATGCCGTCTTCAGTTTCTACCGCTGATGGGCGGCAGCAAAAGGTCCTGGGGCACATACGGGCCCTCGTAAAATATGGCGAAAAGACACGTATGATGAGACTGCACATAGTTCCCTCTCTTCAGCAACACCTGTACCTGGAAATCGATTTTTGGAAAGCATTCGGCTTAAGACCTGTCATGGTAAGTGCGCTTTACTCCTTGCCAAAAACCTCACCTTCTTGTTCGCAATAGCACGATCTTTCAGAATACGACTCGCAACGTTTGCAGGAGGTGATCAGCTCTTTTCTATCACTCAGTCAGCAAGGCTTGGGTCTCACCACGTTGGTAGAGCATGAGATAGACATTGGTCTGGCGAAACCCATTAAACAGCGTTTCTATTCAGTGTCTCCGGGAGTGCAGAAATCCTTATACGATGAGCTCGACCGAATGCTGTCGCTAGGAGTCATTGGGGGAGCCAAAGTTCATGGTCGTCACCAGTCACTTTAGTTAAGAAGGCTAACGGTAAAGTGCGCCTCTGTCTGGACACCCGAAAATTAAACTCGGTAACAGTCCCAGATGCCTTTCCGTTACCTCTTATAGATGGACTCCTCAGTGGACTCCAGGAGACAAAGTGCATCTCTGCCATAGATTTAAAGGATGCGTTCTAGCAGATCCCTCTCGCTGTGAGATCAAAAGACAAAACGGCTTTCGCAGTGCCGGGAAGACCCCTATACCAGTTCAAGGTGCTTCCGTTTGGACTTTGCAACGCTCCGCAGACAATGTGCAAGCTGATGTGCAAGGTCATCCCTCACCAACTGCATGACCGAGTGTCTGTGTATCTTGACGACTTACTGATTACATCCGCCACGTTTGACGAACACCTAAGGCTTCTGGCGGAAGTTGCGTCATTGCTTCGCGCTGCCGGCCTGACGATCAACGTGGAGAAAAGTAAGTTTTGTATGAGAGAGTTCAGATATCTTGGATTTGTAGTTGGGGATGGGTGCTTGCGGGCTGATCCCGAAAAGGTCACTGCTATTCAGAGCTTGCCAAGGCCAACCACTGTCAAGAAAATACGTAGCTTCCACGGAGTATGCGGCTGGTATAGGAGGTTCATTCCACATTTCGCTACCATCGCTAGTCCTCTGACGGACCTTCTAAAGAAAAACATCAAGTTCGAGTGGAACGAACAAACTGAACTGGCATTCCAACAGTTAAAACAGTGTTTAATGACCGCCCCAGTGCTCGCGAATCCGGACTTCTCCAAGCCCTTTTTCATTCAGTGCGACGCTAGCACTACAGGGGTTGGAAGCGTCTTATTTCAGCGTTCTGTGGATGGGGATGAGAATCCCATCGCTTACATGTCACAGAAGCTGAACGCTGCTCAACGCAACTACAGCATAACCGAGTTAGAGTGTCTGGCCGCCGTATTGAGTATAAAGAGGTTCAGGCCGTATGTGGAAGGACTGGAGTTCACGGTCATTACTGACCTCGCTAGCCTCAAATGGCTCATGGACCAACGGGATCTATGCGGCAGGCTGGCTCGATGGAGCCTCAAACGCCAGGCCTTCACATTTCACATTGAATACCGTAAAGGTAAGGACAATGTGGTGGCTGATGCTCTTTCCAGGACATTTGCTGACGAGGCAGCTTAACAACACACAGACGAGTTAGTTTATCCTGCGCAAGTCAGTTCGCTCGATTTGAAGTCTCCCGCATAAAATGAGAAAACGTATGTGGATAGAATCCAGCGGATCACTTCTAATCCAAGCCGTTTTCAGAACTTACGAATTAGCGGTGGTAAGGTATATATTTAATTTTCGTTTCCAAATAACAACGTCGCAGAGGATCGGGTTCAGTGGAAGGTATGGGTTCCTGATAGTCTCACTGGCGATTTGATAAAATCGGAGCATAGTCCTCCTATAGCAGCATATTTCGGTATCGCAAAAATATTAGAGAAACTACGTCGTCAGTATTACTGGGCGAGCATGGCTTCAGAAGTATGACAGTTCATAAACGCCTGCGAAACGTGTAAACTGATCAAGCCGACCAACGTGTCTCCAAGACCTCCCCTGGGCACGATACGGACTACCGAGCTGCCATGGCAACGCATTTTCTGTGATCTTTTGGGTCCATACCCGCGTAGTCAAGGTGGTAATAGGTATATCTTCATGGTACTGGACCACTTATCTAAGTTCGTGCTGTTGAAAACAATGCCAGAGGCCACAGCCTCGCCGGTCGTCAAATTTCTGGAGCAAGAAGTCTTCTTAATGTTTGGGGTTCCGGAAATGGTACATTCAGACAACGGTAGCCAGTTCATTGCAAAAATATTCGCTCAACTGTTAGACCGTTCCGGGGTAAAACACATCTTCTCACCAGCCTACTCTCCTCAGTCAAACGCCTCAGAGCGTGTCAATCCTCTCCTCAGTCAAACGCCTCAGAGCGTGTCAATCAGTCAGTTCTGGCAGCGATCCGCGCCTTCGTCTGCACAGAGCATCGAAATTGGGACGAACATCTGAGCGAGATTGGCTCCGCCATCCGTAATGTCGCGCATAAGTCGTGTAAATGCTCGCCATATTTCTTGCTTTTCGGTCGACATCCGGTGACAAGCGGTAGCTCATATCAACTTCTGCGAGATTTGAAAGCAGATTCCGATGGGCCATTGAGTGTATACCTGTCAGCCAAAAGCTTCAGCTGTTGCGCGATGAAGTAAAGTTCCGTCTTACGGAGGCGTATCGAAAGTACGCCGCTGGTTACAACTTGCGAATTCGAGAAAGAGCTTTTGTACCTGGACAGACTGTGTATTTCCGAAATTTTGTGCAAAGTAGCTCAATTGATCGCTTTGCGGCCAAATTGGTACCTAAGTTCATAAAAGCGACTGTTGTAGAATGAATTGGGCGTGTTTCGTACCGGTTGCAGAATGCTAAGGGTCTACCGATCAGAATTTTCCATGCTCAGGATATTAAGTCTTGATCAAAGTTGCTTAGATCTCGGTAGCCCTAAGAAGGCATCCGACAATCTTCTCTTGTGAACTACAGGTTTTCACAAACCCTCCTACTACTTCCTCAGTGGTGGGTCATAAACCTCTTTCACTTTGTTACTAACCCCTTCTGGGTTTGCCTTCACCTGAAGGATTTTATTTTTCTGTCTTTCTTCAGTTTTCTTCCAATTTAAAGGTCTCCGAGCGGTGGTTGGTATGGCTGAAGCCTCAGTGGAGCGTAGTTTTTTTTATATATTGTGTATTTTCTCTAAACTAACAAGTTTAGTTGGTCCCAGTCTTTGTTACTAACCCCTTCTGGGTTAGCCTGCATCTGAAGGATTTTTCTTTCCTGTCCTTTCTTCAATTTCTTTAGAGCTTGAACCCGCTTGCTGCATCCCGCGGGATTTCCGTCATCCTGAGTGAGTTGATAGATGAATTCTATCTGTTACGAAGCGATTTGCTCTCTTGGGATTGGCGGGAATTTCCGGGGTGTTGCGACTGGATTCAGCAGAACACAGAACGATAAGTAGCGGCATTTCACCGACGAAGTCGTAATCTCGAGCCGAACATTCCCGTACCCAATAAATCAATCGCTGCACCTCTTCCTGGTCAGTTTATTGGGCGAGGCGAGTTGGTAGACGACGTCTATCGGTAGATTAGTCCTCTTTCGTCTAAGACGAACTGGAATCAGGGCCGTAGATGGGATCCAATTTCTCAATAACCCAAGGTATAGTGTATGCCCGGCTTGAGACTCTTGTGGGTCGTCCCCACGTTGGGCGCGTTGTGGGTGGATATATTCTCTTTTAGTGCATATCCTGACATATATCTCGTGTCAAAGCCCGGCTTGAGATTCTTGTGGGTCGTCCCCACGTTGGGCGCGGCTGCAAAAATATTATTCATAGTTCACCTCCCGAGTCGACCTTCTTGTTTTTTTCCTTTTCTCTCTTTTCTCTCCCTTCCTCCATTTGCCCGGCATGAGACTCTATTCTCAGTGGGTCGTCCCCACGCTGTAGCGTATACCCCCTTACGCTACTTTTGTTTGGCTTCTCTACGTCTGTAGAGAAAACCCCATGATTTCCTAGTGTATATAATTTAATAAAATTTAGCTATTTCCGAGAAGTAGCCCTATGCTACTTCTCCATATGAGAAAATTCCTGAAAAGTTAAAATTTATATATTTTCAAGAAGTAGCCCTATGCTACTTCTTCATATTAGAAAATTCCTGAAAAGATAAAATTTATATATTTTCAAGAAGTAGCCCTATGCTACTTCTTCATATTAGAAAATTCCTGAAAAGATAAAATTTATATATTTTCAAGAAGTAGCCCTATGCTACTTCTCCATAGTACAAAGATTCCTGGAAAAATAAAAGATAAAATCTATATATTTACAAGAGGTAGCCCTATGCTACTCCTTCAAATTAAAAAAATTCCTGAAAAGATAAAGACATATTTATACATACCCGCATACAAGTCCAGATCTAAAAGAAACAACAACAACAGCAGAATATTTTTCAGTCGAAAAATTATAAAATGTGCAAAATGAGCACAAAATACAATTTTTCGTTTAAAACTTACCGCTAGTCAACCACATCAAAGCGACGAAAACTGCAATTCGCCTAGCTGTAACAGATCGCGTGGTGCCATCATGCAATGTGTTGCAGCAGGCTTGAAAGAAGAACAAAAAATTCTAGGAAAAAAAATGGCGATCGTTTGCCGGTGGCTGAGTGAAGAACGTGGGCAATGTAGGGAAACTGCGTGTAGTCGGGGAGTTGTCTTTTGGCTTTGAACGAGAACGATCGCAGAAAAATTGAGTCGTGATTCCTCTTTATTTAAAATCAGTCTTTAGAGTTTTTTTTTACTTTCCCTTCTTGGAGATTTTCTCCTTTCGTGGTTTTTTTATTTTTTCCGCGGGAACTTCTGGCGTCCGCCGGTCGTGTCCCAAAAGCAATCAATCAATAAACCCTATTAAGACCGCGATAAAACTTTCTTCGAAGTAAAACAACGCTCTGATTTCTTGGACGTTATCAATCTTTATTTACTAAAAACTTGACCTAACTTAACAATTCAAAAGCAAAAACCAATCCGAACCGAACTGTAATTTAATATCACGATGACTGAACCATTAACGGGCTAAGAACACTACAGGCACTCGCCAGTCCAGTCATTGGTCTTTTATGCACCAATACTCGGAAGTAGACTTTACTTAACAACGCGGATGTAAACAAACGACAACAACCTTGCCGTTTATTCTACCGGTTGCAGCACCTGAGTCGGTCAGTAGTAAACAATCGCTTTACGTAATAATTACCATGCTAGCTTAATTATTATTGTAATCGTCGATTGCTCCAGTAAGCGCTCATCGCAGCCAGCTGTTGAGCTAATCAGCAAAATAACCGACAGTTGCAGAACAGTACAATGCGACGTTACTGTTTAGCAATTGCTAATTATTTCACTAAAATGCCCCCTTGGCTGCTGGAAGAATCTTCCGTATATTGGACCATAACATCCTTCCCCCCTTGGAAAAACTAGTTTCCGTCGGGAACTAGATCCGGAGAGTGCAACAATTAATTAAAAACTGAAAATGTCTTTATCCTCGTTCGGTTCAGATTCTTTACATTTTTCATTATATACTATCTAAATTGTCTTATTTTTTACATCATTTCTCTTTTATTTTCTTTTACATTTAACTTCTTTAAATTCAATATTTCATTCTCACATTTAATTCCTTTCTCTCATTCATTTTTACATCTTTTTACATCTTTTCTTTTTATTATTTTGATTTTACATTTAATTTCTTTAAGTTCAACATTTCATTTTCACATTTAATTTCCTTCTTACTTTCATCTCATTTCTTTTTTATTCTGATTTTACAACATATCTATTCACTTTTTTTTTACTTCACATATCCTTTCTTGGAAACTTCCTCAACTTCTTAAATACCTTATTATACTAATAATTTCCTACATTTGAATCTTATGATAATTAATCCATTCCTTTCCATTGAACATGATTTAATATTAATAACCATATATACATATTTTTATTTCTATATAAATTTATACGTTAATCTCTAACTATAGGTTGCCCTTAAATTACTTCTTCGTTATACAAGTGCAAAAAATATATATATATATACTTAACTAAACCTATGGCGGTTACTCTAGCTGCACAATAGTTGGCAGATTGTTGGTTGGTAAGTCCGCTGTTGTGGGCAAGATTGTCTCAATGGTTATGTTTGCATTTTGGGCCTTGGGTTGCTGCTCTGACTTATGAACTACAGGTAGAATCACTCTGTTGGTGCCGGCTTGGGTATAGTTCCTCCTCCAGCGCTTCAAATGGCATAATACTCCTATCAGGATTACTAAGCAGATGACGGCTAAACATGCGGTAGTAGTTGTCGCTGCTAAATGTACTGGATGTGGAATGGCACGTCTACTTGCCTCCTCCGTGCTGATCTTGTCTTCAACCCTCTTTATAGCGGCATCCTGCTCTCTCCATGCTTGATTAAAGTTGTCACTAGCCAGCAATCGTATTTCGTCCTTTTTGCCTTCTACTACCTCCTCTCTCTGCCTGTTTGTCTGTGTTGCGATGTTGTTCCAGGCTGGTAACTCCATTCGTCCGGGCTGCCATAGAGATATATTTCGCTGTGCGGCATCTTCAGCTTGTATTCGTAGGTCACCGATTTGCAGGTGACAATGTTCTTCGATGAATAATACCCCTGTGTGCTTCAGCTCACCGATGGAAGTTGGTGAATGTTGGCAGTTTACTTCCAGCTTGGTCTTCTCAGACATCACAAATAACCAGTGGTTTCTCGTTACCGTTCTCACTAAGCTGCTCCACTTTGCTGTAACTCTTTCCTTACAGGCTTTTGCATTCACGTTGAAGCTCCGGGAAAGGTTCAGCACACAGTTTTCTCCAATAGCAGTAATAGTTGGGGCTAATTGTGGGCATAAGATTTGCGGGTAGTCCGATACGGTTAACAACCTCTAGCACTTCTGGTACTGTTGGTAACTCAGCAAGACATACTGTCGTTCATGATTGTTGGCTGCCACAAATTCAGCGTCCAGATCATATACATGATACCCAAATTCATCTATAGCTATCGGGATCGTGTATACCTTATGTAAGTCAAATGCAACTCGTTGGGGCTGTGGGATATCTACCCTGACTAGGATTTCTTGGCCTACCTGGAGTGCTTGTACCTTTGCAATTTGTACCAGCAATTGCAAATTCTGGAATTTTTCATCTAAATCCAGTTTACTAGTGGCATTCTTCATTATCTCGGTCATCTCTCGTGCATGAATTATCAGCGGGTGTAGCTTTCCTACGCTTAGGGAGATTAATATGCTCATCATTGTTTCTTGCATTTCGCTGATTTCTCTTAAGTGAAGGCTCATTAGCGTAATTACCTCACTCAATTCTCTTCTTAGTTTCAATGACGATAATTCCCTATATTGACCCTGTTGCCCTTTAACGATGGTTGAAAGTTTATTTTGTAGTTCTTCTCTCTCTTCTGCTGCCTGTAGCCTTGAAGCATTAAACAAATCGAACGTAGATTTGACGACTGTAATTTGGTCCTTCAGTAGATTTAATGTTCGGCTCTCCTTCTCATTAAGGTCATCTATAGCTGCATGTATTTCTTCCGAGTCGGCATAGTCCATGGTTCCGAACAGTGTCTTGGCCAGAGATCGCACTCCATCAAAAATTGAACGCTTGTTCTTCGGGGCGCCTCATTTTGGGTATGATGCGAGAGTTCCTCATCCTGACGCTTAATTTTTTCCACCCAGCCTCCTATCTCTTTGACTGCTGCCTTACACCTTGCAACGCCTCCAGTATCGGTTACGTCTGCACATAATCCGCTTATCAAACCGCTGCAGGTGCTGACGAATTTTAAGTCTTCAGTGAGATCTGGTATTTGGAACTTAGACAGAATAGTCCAATGTTTCGAGTAGAAATTAACTACCCCGAGACGCTCGAACAACACTCCCGACTGTGGTATCGGCTCGATGCTATCAAAGCGAATATTAACATTACTACCGCCTTCATCGCGAAGTTAAACCTCCTTTTATAACTATATAAATTTAGGGCAATCTTAGTAATCTTAGACTAAATGAAGTTTGTTTTTCTTGAATATAAACTCCTAATTTATTCTAATAATTTTTTTTTTTTTTTTACAATCTTTATTTCTCTTACACTTTCTTTCTTTAGCAATTCTCTTTTCACTTTACACAACTTGCATAAAAACTTATCTTTCCTTTAAATTTCTAAACCCTTTTTTTTTAATCTTTTTATTATTAACCTCTTATTTATGCTTTCTTTCAACAGCTCT
Source organism: Dioctria linearis (assembly GCA_963930735.1). Lineage (NCBI taxonomy): Eukaryota > Metazoa > Arthropoda > Insecta > Diptera > Asilidae > Dioctria > Dioctria linearis. Next base: position 42,072,468 of record OZ005744.1, read on the forward strand.
TCTTATTTATTTTCCATTATTTCTTCCAAAATCTCTTATCCCTTTTTTTTTAAATCTTTATATCTTGTTTACTATTCCTCTTTTCTTTCTCTTTTTTTTTAATTATTATTTCCTTTAAATTCTCAATTTCTTCTTTTTCATTCAATTAATCTTTGTATACTCTACTTTCTTCTCTTTTAAATCTCTATTTTTTTATTTCGTTTGTTTTCTTTTAAAAAAAAATCTTCAATCATTCTTCTCCCGTTTTTTTTACATGTACTTACTTACTTCCCTCCATTGGCAAGCTTTTCGCATCTGCCTAATCTTCTTATACCTTTCCTCTCAGTCTAAATGCTTTAATGAACCTTGTTCTGCAAGAAAAACAAAAAAACTAAGAAAAAGACTAAATAAAATAAAATATTCAAATTGTAAAACTATTCTCTCGTGCTTCATTCCACTTAGGTTATCGTCCTTATATGACGAACAAACTCTAATCTTAAAATTAATCATTATACCGCTTGAGCTTTTTCCCTTGAAGTATAGTTACATTCTCAGGACTGTGAACGTAAATTACTTCATATGGACCTTTAAAAATGGATGCTAATTTCCCTGCCCTAGCTAAGTCTTTAACTAGAACTTTATCACCAATATGTAAGACTTCCGGCCTAGCTGAATTGTCATGGTACTTCTTTGCCACTAGTTTGCTTTTAAGTAGATTCTCCCTAGCTAGTTGAAACGCCCTCTGCAATTTGAACCGCAATACCGAATGGTACTTATCCATATTGTATACCGGTTCAGGCTGACGCTGTACGCTACTGGGGATTTCCGCTACAAATCCAAACAACGTTTCCATGGGTGTAAGTTTTGTGCTTGTATGCACGGTGTTGTTGTACGCATGCGCTGCGGTTCTCAACAGCTCGTCCCAGTTTCGTGGCTCCCGATCAACGAAACTCCTCAGATAGTTGGCTAGCGTAGAATGCTGCCTCTCCACAGCGTTGGACTGGGGATGGTAGGCAGTTGTTTGCAGCTTCTTTATCTTCAACATTTTACAAAGAGCCTTTAAGACTTCTCCAGTGAAGTTTGCTCCCTGATCCGTTACTAGCTATTTCGGTAGCGAGTACCGGCTGAGGATTTGCTCAAATAAGGCCTGGGCTACCGTGTTCGCTTCTTGGTCTGGTATCGCCACGAAATCTACAAATCTAGTCAGATCATTCATCATAGACAAGATGTAACAAGGGTAACAACTTGTGACTTACTGGCAAAGGTCCAACTAAGTCAACATAGACTTTCTCTAAAGGTCTTTCCGTTTAACATACCGAGCTATATTAGCCTTCATTCCCTTCCAACGGTAGAAGCGCTTCACTCTGTTGAACGTTTTGTTCCTTCCAAAGTGTCCTCCAAATCTAGAGTCATGATAATCTCTTAGAATTAGCTCAATCTCTTCTGGATTGGTCACCAGTTTTGGTTCTGTTTTCTTCAGTTTTTCTTCGGTGATTATCTCAGTCCCTTCAATACTGTTACCTTCGCTTTCAGAATCTCGCAACGATATTTGTTTTGGTTGTTCCCTTGCTTTCTGTTCCCTAGCTTGAGCACGAGTTATTGCAAGGCATGGGTACTCCTTGTTATGATATGACTCAGGTTCTTCAATGTGCCTTGGAATTCTGTTTAGGGCATCGGCATTACCATTTTCCTTTCCAGTTTTATATATAATCTCAAATTCATACTCCGATAGTTTTTGGTGAATTCTGAGCATACGTGAAGTTGTGTCCTTCACCTTGAAAACTCCCCGTAGCGGTTGGTGATCCGTTACTATTTTGAAAGGTTTGCCCAGAAGGCATCACCTATAGTTCCGTACTGCCCACACAATGGCCAACATCTCACGCTCTGTAGTGGAGTAGTTTCTTTCTGCCATGTTCAAAGTACGACTAGCGTAACTAATTGGCTTGCCCTCTTGCTCCAGAACTGCCCCTAAAGATTCCCCTTTTGCATCAGTGATTACCGTAAATTCCTTTGTGAAATCCGGATATATCAAGAGTGGTGGTGTAGTAAGAATTTCCTTGACACGACTGAAAGCCTTGTCACACTCGAGTCCCCATGTGAACTTAACGCTTTTTTGTAATAAACTATTAATGGGTGCCAATATTTTTGAAAAATTTGGAAAAAATTTCCGATAATAATTGGCTAGCCCTACAAAAGATTGAACCTGACGAACAGTTTCTGATTTTGGGAAATTTTGCACTACTTCTACTAATCGTTTATCAGGCTTTACCCCTTGTTCTGAACAAATATGACCCAGATATAATACCTCTTTCTTTAAAAACTGACATTTTGAAGGCTGCAACTGAAGGTTGTGTTCTCTGAAGCGCTGAAAAACTTCTCGTAGTTTGCTGTTATGTTCGCCCAAACTCTTAGCAAATATCACGACATCGTCGAGATACACGAAGCATTTAATCCCTTGAAGTCCCGTCAGAATTCCGTTCAGTAGGGATTGAAAAAATGGGGGGGGGGGGCCGTTTTTAAATCAAATGGAAATCGTTTATAATGGAAATGATTAAAATTGGTACTAAACGCCGTTTTTTCTCTTTTGGGTCGATTAATACTTGGTGGTACCCGTTAGCTAAATCTAACGTGGTGAAGTATCTAGAATGACCCAAACGATCTAAGATGTCCTCAATTCGGGGAAGGGGATAAGAAAAGGGGATGCAGACTTTGTTTAGTTCTCTGAAGTCTACACATAGCCGATACTTTCTTTTACCGTTATCATCTACTCCTTTCTTAGGAATTAGAAGTACGGGGAAATTAAATGGACTGTCACTAGGTTCGATGATATCGTCCTCGAGTAATTTTTTGAGTTGTTCCTGACACTCTCCTCGATGGGCTTCTGGCATGCGATATTGCTTTTTGTGTATGGGGGCCGTATTAGCCATTAACGGTAACTTAAAGGTCTTCGTCGGGTTGTATGACAATTTATCGCCTGGCAAATGAAGAAAATCACTGTATTCGTAGCAAATATGGGTTACTGCTTCCCTTTCTTCGAAGTTAAGGTCTTCTCCCAGCACCAGTGATTCCTTCATTAGCTTGAGCCGTTGTTGGCTATTATCAATCTTACCCTTATCCCGTCCTAGTGGATGCACAGTATACTTACTCAATTTTTCAAGCCTCGGCCTGAAATTCACTTCAACGGGCTCCCTTCCTGCGTTAATAATACCTACCCACGCTTTACCGTTCCTTGGTTTAATTATAGCATTCCCACAATACACTCCTGGCCTAATTTCTTCCGCCATGCACACTAAATCTTCCTCACCTATGACAGGAATTTCCAACAGCCGTTCTGTTCTTGGGTTCAACTTAATTCTTGTCCCCTGAGTGGTTTTACTCTTTCCTAAGTAATACTTTTCCTTTCGCTGTGTAAGATGTACATTTTCGCTCTGAGCCTCTGCGTAAGCTGTAGCTTTAGAGAGGTCGCGCTGGACTTCCATGCGAGGAATTTCCAGCTCCTTTTCCCTTTTTCCTGCTACACCTTCTTGTTCTCTGCTCCCCATCGGTATAGTCGTATTGATGGGTGCTTCTTGAGAATCTTTTTGATTCGTTCCCGTGCTAAGGGACTCGACCAATTGTACGAAAGGCCACTCCCCAGCTGTTAGAGCTGGTTGTACATCATCTTCTTTTGGAAAAGTCATCTTTCTTTCTTTTATTTGACCATCTTGGTAAGATTCTACTTCTGAAAGATACTTTGTGAGGCTATCTGATACAACGCCCGCTTTGGATATAATGTCGCGCAAGGCTGCGACTCGATTCTTCATTCGTTGCTGAATCTCTTTTGGGGAAGAATACACTGACTCTTATTTCAGGATAAACTGGTGATGATTGTCCTGGGTGCTTTCCTTCAACTTTATTAACTCGATTTTCTCCTTTCCAGTGATGCATCCAAAAAGAGGTTTTTCTTCCTTTATTTTCTCCATGCCTTTCACTGACAGTTTTCCATTTATACAATCAATGACTGCTTTGTCCTTCAGGAACTCGATCCCCAGAATACCGTCAGCTGGAATCGAATTAGTGTCGTAAATGGTGTTAAACTCGCATGGCTGTTCTACTCCACTCATGCGTAGTGTGGCTTTGCAAGTTCCAATTGAGCGTGCCTCAAACAACCCTCCAATCATTATTTTCTTGAGAGTTTGTATAGGCGTGTTTCCTTTAATACGATTTACCTTAATTATATTACATGTTGCACCTGTATCTATTAATAATGTTAATTTACCCGTTATACCTATATCTGATTCTACTGAGATAATGCAATTATTTAACAAACTTAACTCTATGACACTGGCTTCTTTCTGTGAGGTCTTCATGGTCTTAAATTCCGTTAATTGAAGGCTGCGGATAATTCCCCCAGCTGCCGCTCCCCGTTTCCCTTCTTTAGAGCTTCTTGTTCCGCTAGATATTTCTTCAAGCAGTTTGCGGTATAATGATCGCAGGTTCTACAAAATTGGCAATAAAGGATTTCTGGGTCTGTTTGCAGCTGTCCTGGAGAACCAATTGAAGTATCCGCGATCCTTATGCTTTGTGTTCGGCAACTAGCAGTATCGTGACCATAGTTTCGGCATTTTACACAGTATGGTGGCTGTTTTCTTGATTGGTATTCCCTAGCAATATGCCCTCTTTGCCCATACTGGAAGCACTGGATGGGCCTAGGCGGCGTTGCCCTAGCCTCTGCCCCACGATATATTCCTGCTGCTGCTGGAGATGGGCCCTTCTGTACGGCTTCTCTGAATGGTCTGCTGGTATTATTGTTGAAACGATTAGTCCCCCAGCTATCTGGCATTGTTTCGGAATTCAGTTTTCGCCCACTTCCCCAGACTTCTGGTTCTCTACTCTGGAGCCTGGTTGCATCCTTCTCGAAATAACTAGCTTCTTCTTGTACTTCATCTAGAGATTGGAATCTCCTTCCCGTCAGATGCACTTGCGTTGCCTTATTCCCTACGCCTGCTTTAAAAGTAGCCACTGCGTCAGCTTCCAATTCTGCTATTAGTCCCCCTTCCTTATTTGGGTACTTAGCTGTGACTGCTGTTTTAATTTTGTCCAGAAGCTTTTTCATTCTGTCAGCGAATTCTCGAATGTCCTCTCCAGTTCGTTGTTTACACTCCAGCATTTCCGTACGTAGCTCACTGAACGATTTTCGTGGCGTATATGCAGTTGTAATAACTTGCTGCAGAGTTTCAAAATCCTTCGGCTCCTGGGAACACACTAGATAATAAGCGTCATCTGTAAGCCGAAATTTCACACATTTTATAAAGATAGCTTTTTCTTCAGTAGTCAACTGATCGTAGAGTTTCTTGCTGCAATTCAGGAAACGGTACAATTCTTTGCCCAGCTTTGGTGACCTTTCCCCAGAAAATAATGGTATATATTTGGATACCATATCCATAACTTTCCCATGTGCTTCCGCCATACTGTTCTTGGGCAATCCGTTTGATTTACTGCTTCCTGGTTCTTTTATCTTTCCCTTCGATGAGCTACTCTTAGCTGAAATATCTTGCCTATCTTTCGTTTCTCGTGGTTTATCCCAGAACACTAATTTCCTTGGTGTCCACTTCTTACTGACTTCTTGCCGGTATACTTTCTCTTGCGGCAGGGGACCCTCGGCTCTTAATTCTGTCTCCAGTTCCTCCGCTGCCTCTTCTGCTTCCTTCAGTTGCTGTTCCAAAGACAATATTTTCTTTATTAGACCCTTGTTCTTTCTTTTCTCTTCTTCTAACAATTGTTCTGCTTGGATCTCACCCCTTTGTATCACGTCGAGTGTAGCCGTTACCAGCAAGTCTAAAGCTTCGCCTTTCGTGCAGGACTTGGCAGCTGTATTCCACTCCTGAATCAATTTTCTCGATTCTTCACTTGGTATTCGTTTTTGCAACTCTGCCGTGAGATGCTCTCCAATATACTGCCAGTCTTGCTCGTAGCTTTCTAACTTCTCCTTACACTCTTTTAGCTCCTGAGATCTTTCTTCTTGTTATGACCCAGATCATAATTATTAAGTTAAAAATTAAATTAGCATTACTAATTTAAGATAGCCAAATTCAGTATAATCATGATAAACCAAGAATTTCATTTAATCTAGCGTAAGCATTTTAAAGGGTTATTATTCTTAAGTTTATTGAACCAGCGATCATAATTCACCACCGTGAGCAGTGCCAATTTCCATTTTTTTGCTTTACATGCAGTTTTTACAATATTTACGCCAGGGGAATTACTGCTGGGTCAGCATTCTCACTGCGGTAAATTATTAATCGCTCAAGTCGATGAACCCTGTTTCTTACAGGCCAATTTGTGAATTGATTTATTAATATTGATTACGCGCGTTCAATTTTGTTATAAATATATTGAATGAAATAAATAATAAATTCAGTTTTGTTATAATCGGCAATCAGTGCGTTTCTACTCATTCAAGTCAGAACGGTCAGCTTTTCAACCATTCCCCATTATTTTGAGTATCGATACAAGCATCGATATTCAATTCTACAGCGGTCTAGATTTTGCATCTAGGCCTATACATCTCAGTTAAAGCAAAAGAGCTTTAACTTAAACATTGGTGACCCCGAAGTGATTCAAGTGCATCACTTGAATCACATACATACATTCATTGTGGTTGTAACTGAAGCGCTTATTTCCACCAGAAGGAAAACTTATCATCGCCTTTGAAGGAAGATTTCATTTGACTTCCCATCACAAAGTGAGATTACAAGTGAGATTGAGTGAAAATTTGATTAACACGAAAACCTCCATAACTTAACAAAAGTATGGAAGCACTGTTCAAGGAACAAGATCTGAACGGAGATGAGGTTGAAGCAATAATCTCGAATTATAAGAAAGACTCGGTCGACAGGAAAACCTTACCATATTATGAGGAACGACTTAGGCGTCTCGAAGAACGTTGGTACTTGTTTGATGCTACAGACACCAAGATACGAGCATTACAGAATGTACCCAGAGATCATGCCTACTTCACGAATGATTACTATAACGCCATCTTAACCATCTTCAACAAGTATAAAAACCATTTCACCAGCCAAATTAAATTATTCAACAAGGCCACCACTAAAGAGGTCATAGCTGCTACAAGTGACAACGCCCATAACCAAGATGCCACAGAAGCAAAACAGCAAAGGTCTGATGACACCAATGCTCATGAAGAGCGTCGTAGAACTACAGAGATTCAATCAAACCCACAACAGCAAATAATTCGAGCAATAAGACGACAAGGCGAAGTCATCAAGGCACTTCGTCGGCTCATTGCAGGAATGAAATTGGATGAGGATCAACAGAATAAAAATTATTATGACCTGAAGATAAGCAGGTTAAATCAACATTGGTTGCAGATCGAAAATATAAACCAGAATATCTGGGAATTAGCCGAAGATCCAATTCAAATGGGTTACAATGTTGATGAGTACGTGCAATTAGAAGAAAAGGTACAAGATCAACTAGTATATCTATCCGACAAACGGGATAAATTAACAACTTCTAGTACAACAATCAACAATAACACCATGATGAAACTACCAAAAATAATCCTTCCAAAATTTGATGGATACTATTTAAGATGGCGTCAGTTTTATGATCTGTTTAACCAAATGGTTCACAAACAATCAATGGCCGATTGCTAAAAAATGTGGTATCTTAAAACAAACTTGTCTGGGGAAGCTTAAAGGTTAATAAGCCATTTAACCTTGTCAGATGAAAATTACACCGATGCTTGGGACATGTTAAAGGATCGCTATGAGAACTCCAGATTGTTAGTCACAGCTCTACTCAACAAATTATTATCGCAACCAGTTATTGTGAACGAAATTATATAGCAATGAAAACGCTCCATGATACAACGCAGGGATGTTTACTGGCTTTGAAGAATCTTAAGGTTTCCACCGCTGATTGGGATCCAAAAACTAATGCATCTGCTAATCAAGAAATTGGATCAAACTACACATCGTTTATACGAACAAACTCTAAGTCATCCACGAAATCTTCAATCTACGAAGAGCCTCTTATCATTTCTGGAGAATCGATTCCAATCTCTGGAAGCACTCGGAAGCAAGGCAAAAATTCCAGGAAACTACAACATTAAACAAGGCACAACAAAACCTTTCACCTCTGCTGCTACAACTATAGCAAATTGCATATCATGCAAGAAAACCACGCACTATTCTCCTGTAAGGACTTTCTTCGACTAACACCATCAACCGGCTAGCTCTCGTCAAAAAACATAATTTGTGTATCAAATGTCTGAGACCAGGCCATTCATCACAGCAGTGCACATTGAGAAGCTGTACAAAATGTACTAGAAAACACAACACTCTGTTACATATCGAGACATATTCAGCCTCATCTCAGTCACTTCCAAAAGTATTTCCACAATCACCAACGAAATGTGAAGTTAACGACAGACCAACAACATTAACCGCACAAACAGCCACAGGACAACAAAATTACATTCTATTGAGTACAATTCTCGTGAATTTAGTTGACAGTAAAGGAATGAGCGTCGAATGCAGAGCAGTACTGGACTCCGGATCCCAGATTAATTTCATAACCGAAAGAATGATTAAAAACTTGGCCTGACTGGTACTTCTCAACAGATGCAGATACAAGGCATTGGACAAACAAAACAGCATACACAACGAAGAGTAAATATGCTCTTACAGTCAAAATTGAATGGGTTTGCTACTAGGGTAGAGGCCTTCATTCTGCCACAAATCATAGCACCTCAACCTACTCAAGAAATAAGTACAGATTCCTGGGTGATACCAAAAAATATAAAATTAGCCGATCCCAACTTCAACAATCCATCTCGTATAGACGTACTGCTGGGAGCAGAATTCTACCATGACCTGTATGTATAGGTCAAATAAAGTTGGGCGAAAACTTACCAACCCTCCAGAATACTGTATTTGGCTGGATAGTATCCGGAAGGGTCGGTGGAAGACACTTAGACAAGGCCACCTGTGGGTTTGCAGTGAAGATGAAACGTTTGACATAGAAAGGTTTTGGAGACTGGAGGAAGTTGACACTACGTCTCAAACACTCTCACCAGAGCAAGCACGATGTGAGAATCATTTCAACCAAACTCTGAGAAAAGACCCTACGGGACGATTCATAGTGCGCCTACCATTTAATCAAGCCACTGACAAGCTAGGGGAGTCCAAGGATATCGCTCTACGAAGATTCCTGTCGCTAGAACGAAGACTTGCCAGACACAATGATGTTAAATCACAATACGTGGAATTCATGAATGAATATATCAAGCTAGGCCACATGCAAGAAATTGACGAAAGAACTATTCAGCATCTATACTACTTTCTTCCTCATCATAGCGTTATCAAATCCGACAGCCTAACGACCAAACTAAGGGTTGTCTTTGATGCATCTGCCAAAACTTCCACGAACGTATCGTTGAATGATGTCTTAGCAACAGGACCGACTATACAGGACGAACTCTTTTCAATCTTGCTGCGATTCAGATTGCCCAAATTCGTCTTCACAGCTGACATCGAGAAGATGTACCGCCAGGTCCTACTCAATGAAGAAGATCGTCGATTTCAGTTAATCATATGGAGAAGTGACTCGAATGCCCCACTGAAATTCTATCAGTTGAACACAGTGACCTATGGAACAACAACAGCTCCATTCCTAGCCACAAGATGTCTAAAAAGGTTGGCACAGGAAGATGGCAAGGATTATCCTACAGCTTCGGAGGTAATTCAGCGCGATTTCTACGTAGATGATGTCATGACAGGGTCCAATTGCATAGCCACAGCCATTGACCCTCAAAGATAACTGATTGCTTTACTCCAAAAAGGCGGATTCAAGCTTCGAAAGTGGTGTGCTAACCATCCACGCTAACTTCAAAACATTTCACGAGAAGATACTGCTATTCAATTGGACTTTAATGATGAAGTTGAAGAACATATCAAAACCCTGGGCTTAACATGGATACCAAAAAATGATGTCTTCTGCATTAAAACCAATTGAACTAAAACAGATCGAGTGACCAAAAGACTCATATCATCGGACATAGCTCACTTGTTCGACCCGCTCGGAATCATGGGCCAGTTGTCGTTACCGCCAAAATGTTCCTTCAACAATTATGGAATCTTAAACTTGACTGGGATGCCGCAGTCCCATCAGAGCTTCATACAAGATGGATCAGATTTCGTGAAGGGTACCTAGACTTGAATTATGTGCGCGAAGCTTACTGCTGAGCTTACCAAGCGCGCAATGAAAGATCTCAAAATGGAAGATGCCGTCACGTTCTACTGGACAGATTCGGAGATAGTTCTCGCCTGGATAAACTCTAGATCGTCGTCATTTCAAACATTCGTCGCCAATCGAATTGCTTCTATACACGAATTGTCATCACCCCAACAATGGGAGGCATGTAAATTCAAAGGAAAATCCAGCCGATATCCTATTCCGTGGTATTGCTCCAGAAAGATTAGAAGGCTACAATCTCTGGTTTTATGGACCTCCCTTCCTACACGGTGAAGAATCAATATGGCCAAAACCTTATAAAAACAGACTCAGAATGTGAGTCTGAAAGGAAACGCACTGCAATCCCAGTAACAATCGAAAACAGCATTCCACATTTCGTATATCATATAAATCACCAAAATTCCTTCAAAAAATTGCAACGGATCACGGCTTACGTTCTACTTTTCATAGATATCACCAGAAATAAAGGCAAAACTAACCTAAATAAGAGCTCTGCATTGACAAGCCTAGAATTAGATAAGGGATTACTCACCATAATTAAGATCATGCAAGAGGAAAATTTCAAAGATGATCGATCTCAGCAACAAAAAATTAACGGAGCTAAATAAATCCAGCCCACTTATTAGCCTTGCTCCATTTATAGACGATCAGGGAGTCATTCGAGTCGGAGGAAGATTAGAAGCATCATCCCTGTCATATGATGCCAAGCATCCCATGCTCCTGCCCTATAATCATCCATTTACAAAACTTTTAATGACCGACATCCACAGAAATCATCGTCATGTCGGCCCACAAGCTCTCCTGGCAATAACCAGGCAACAGTTCTGGCCAATAAAAGGGAAAACTATCGCACGCTCCATAGTGCAAAACTGTGTCCGATGTTTCAGAAGCAATCCGAAATTGCGAACACAGTTAATGGGGAACCTTCCACCTACCCGAATACAACCGGCACGATCCTTTACTAATTCAGGTGTGGATTTCTATGGGCCAATATGGACGCATTTTCATCTCAGAGGGAAGAAACCTCAAAAAAGTTATGTAGCAGTGTTTTGCTGCTTTGCCACCAAAGCAGTGCATTTGGAAGTAGTGAGTGATCTAACAACGAGCGCATTTATTGGTGCTCTGAAACGTTTCATGGGCAGAAGGGGCATTGCCAGAAGTTATATTGCGATAATGCTACGAATTTTGTTGGCGCCAGAAACCAACTACAAGAACTACTGGATAGCATCTTCGCAGACAAGGCGAGAGAAGAGATCGAAACAAGGTGCAGCGCAAGCGGAATTGACTCCCATTTCATACCTGCACGAGCTCCCCATTTTGGAGGTCTATGGGAGGCAGCCGTTAAGTCAGCCAAATACCTACTCCAACGCAGCTTAGCTTCAGCTTCACTTACGTATGAAGAGCTGGAAACGGTCATGATTGAAATAGAAGCAATACTCAATTCCAGACCAATTACGTCCATGTCCTCTGATCCAAATGATTTCACGGCTTTGACCCCTGGACACTTCTTGATCGGTGAGCCCCTCACGGCCTCCATTCATCCCAGATGTGAAGAAACAAGAATAAGTCTTCTCCAACGATGGAAACTAGTGACTCACATTAAACAGGAGTTCTGGAGGCGATGGTCAAGAGAATATCTCAACCAACTGCAGCATCGTGTTAAGTGGAAGCAAAGCTGCCAAAATGTCCAACCAATTACTATCGTGATCATACAGGAGGATAACTTGCCAGCACTCAAATGGCCGCTAGGAAGAATTGTGAAAACATTCAAGGGCAATGATGGTCTTGTCCGAGTAGCCGACGTTCGAACGGCAAATAATACATTACAGCGACCAATACACAGGCTCGCTCCACTGCCTATAGAGGACGATAATGAAGATAGATCGGCTAGTCATGATGATCAGGACAGAGAAGGTCAAACTCCAAAACGACGAAACTCATCCCAATTAGCAGAAGCTTACGACAACTCTACATGCAGTAGCGGCGAGGTTCCAATAAAAAAGACACGTCACGCGTATGGTTCCGCACTACTAACAACACTTCTCATAACCTGTATGATTCTACCCATTATCAGAGGACAGCCTATTGAAACATCCCCTTTCACACCACAACCTGGGTTATATTTTGAGAATATCGGCACGACTAACATAATATCAAATGAATGGAACCTTGTAGTCTATTATGAAATGGAGACATACTGGAACGATTTTCAAGCAATTATAAATAGCACCAAAACCCTAGATCACCTATGCACTCAGATAAACGAGTTTGTGTGTCAAACTAGTTAACCAATTCAATCGTCTGCAAGAGGAAATTTCTACTGATAATGAACTCCTACACGTCAAAACTAAATCTACTAGAACCAAAAGAGGTGCTGTTAATATCATTGGCAATGTGGCAAATGCCCTGTTCGGCGTACTGGACTCTGAATATGCAGCAGAGATGTCTAACACTATTGATGCCATAAAGGAAAATGAAAACCGTCTCCTCACACTACTAAAAAATCAGACGTCTTTGATAGACTCCACAATAAATATAATGAAAACTGATCAAGAAAGTGTTGACAGAAAGTTCCAAGAAATAGATGATCACCTTGACCAGATAAACCTGCGCATAAATAATATCAGTGAAGGACTGTATCAGCAGAAAGCGATGGACTGTTTTCTTCATTAGCAATGAAACTGACTCTGATGACGTTAAACTTTCAAAAAACACAATCAGCAATAAAAGACACTATCACCGACACCCACCATGGAAGGATTAATCCTGTCCCCAAGGCAATTAGCTCAAGAGCTTACTATCATCAAGGCCCATTTACCCACATCTCTTCAATTACCAGCATCCCAGGATTCTATACTACAGTTCTATCGCTTGATGACAATAGAGGGCCGAGTCGTTGAAAATTATGTTATCTTTCGATTGAGACTGCCTCTCGTAAACTTAGAGAAATTCGAATTATTCCGAGTCACTCCCATTCCAGCATAGATCAATGGAACACTTGTTGCAATTAACCCAGCATCAGAGTTTCTAGCAATTAATCTGCATCGAGATCAATATTACCCATTGACTAAGCAACAACAATCGTCGTGTCTACAAACTGATGAAACTATCTATTTATGCAAGCAGCTGCATCCAATCTATCGAAGAGAAGAGGAGCAAATGTTAGCCTGTGCGAAATTGAACTGTTTCATCACAGAGAAATTTCACCTACATGCGATCTCAGAAGACCCAACAGTGACCCAGTATGGATACAGTTATTCCACCCAAATCAATGGATCTACGCTTTCAAGGAGAAGACTACAGTCAACGTCGTATGTGGAAATGATGTATCTCAAATGTCAATCGAAGGTTCCGGTCTCTTGAAACTTCAAGCAAACTGTGTTATCAGGCAAGAATTCTTGACGATCCAAGGGCATCATGTATATCCAACTACCAGCAAGTTGTCCTACACACGTGTCGGAAGTATTCCCAAACCCATAAGCCTCGATCATCTTCCAATGATACAACACAATGCCATAGCGTATCACGCTAAATTAGCAGAATTGAGAGCCCTTCAGAAGGAAGTTCAAATGCAGGATATAAGAGAACTCCCAAATAAATTTCACGCACACCACGTCCATCACTACACGGTAGGATATCTAACACTGTCCCTGCTAATCATTATTACAATTTTTGGAATCATTTGGAGATGCAAAACAATTAAATCATGCTGCAATACATCTAAGCCACATAAACTCAGCCCGAGACGAGTTACAACCCCGGACTTCAGGGTAAACATTGACAGTTGAACAAGGTGTGTTCAACGCGGGGGAGTATGTTATGACCCAGATCATAATTATTAAGTTAAAAATTAAATTAGCATTACTAATTTAAGATAGTCAAATTCAGTATAATCATGATAAACCAAGAATTTCTTTTAATCTAGCGTAAGCATTTTAAAGGGTTATTATTCTTAAGTTTATTGAACCAGCGATCATAATTCACCACCGTGAGCAGTGCCAATTTCCATTTTTTTGCTTTACATGCAGTTTTTACAATATTTACGCCAGGGGAATTACTGCTGGGTCAGCATTCTCACTGCGGTAAATTATTAATCGCTCAAGTCGATGAACCCTGTTTCTTACAGGTCAATTTGTGAATTGATTTATTAATATTGATTACGCGCGTTCAATTTTGTTATAAATATATTGAATGAAATAAATAATAAATTCAGTTTTGTTATAATCGACAATCAGTGCATTTCTACTCATTCAAGTCAGAACGGTCAGCTTTTCAACCATTCCCCATTATTTTGAGTATCGATACAAGCATCGATAATCAATTCTACAGCGGTCTAGATTTTGCATCTAGGCCTATACATCTCAGTTAAAGCAAAAGAGCTTTAACTTAAACACCTCTAATTCCTTCTCTTGAGTTTCGAACCGTAACAGTTGCTCTCTTGTCAGTACATTACTTCTACCCACCGACATTGAAGTCTGAACCAGAAGATCATCTAATTCTTCTCTCTTTTCCCTCCAATCCAAGTCTAGTTACATATATATATTATATATAACACCTAACCAAGAAAACAATCTCAACCAACAAAACAACTTAGACAACAGTTAATTAATTTTAAACCACATCTAGTAACACTAATTCAAATTTTTCCCAATTTCCTCATTTAATCTCACTTTCTCCTGCCCTTTGTAACCTAATTGCTCCCTAGATTACCACTTTAATCCCAAACGTTACAGTCGACTTGACTTTTTGTGTGAATCACGAAGACATAACCCCAACACTCAGCAGATATCAATATCGAGACTTATAATCTCTGTTTAAAACGTGACGATTCAGACAAATATAGCATATACTCTATCAATGCTATAACAAACGCGAAGTTGCTTCGAACGAATAGGAGTGAAATCCAACTTTTAAGCGGAATTATAGAAAACAACGCTATACCTAATTACCAAAATTTCCACTCCTTAACTGTTAGTCTATTTAACCTATAGAAAGATTCACAGTTTTTCTTACAGGTACAAATTCATTCATCCGCACAAAAATTAAATAACTTACTACACTTCTCATTTATAATAAAAACATAAAGGCCAACGATACATAACATTTATTCCCCCATATTAAACAACAAATATTGAAAATCGCCGCAAACAAAACAAAAACCAAACATCGATGACTTAACTAATTAACCTATATCTTAAATTCTCAACCTAAACACACGGAAATGCGACAAAAACTTTCAAACGCCTATAATGATTTAACCTCAACCTATCCAAAAACGCACATCACAATCATGAAATCAATATTACTACACTGAAATGGCTTCCCAAAATCGCACTCAACACTTAATCTAACACTTTTTAAATTTATCCTGAAAAGTAAATGGAGCAGCTAAAAGAAGCAGAACTCCCACAATTAACAAAAATGGAGCAGCTAAAAAAGCTTAACTCCCAAAACATAAAAAAAAATGGAGCAGCTAAAAAAGCTTAACTCCCAATATATATAAATTTTAAAAATACAATACCTTTTTAAACCGCCTGCGCCAAATTGTCGTGTCCCAAAAGCAATCAATCAATAAACCCTATTAAGACCGCGATAAAACTTTCTTCGAAGTAAAACAACGCTCTGATTTCTTGGACGTTATCAATCTTTATTTACTAAAAACTTGACCTAACTTAACAATTAAAAAGCAAAAACCAATCCGAACCGAACTGTAATTTAATATCACGATGACTGAACCATTAACGGGCTAAGAACACTACAGGCACTCGCCAGTCCAGTCATTGGTATTTTATGCAGCAATACTCGGAAGTAGACTTTACTTAACAACGCGGATGTAAACAAACGACAACAACCTTGCCGTTTGTTCTACCGGTTGCAGCACCTGAGTCGGTCAGTAGTAAACAATCGCTTTACGTAATAATTACCATGCTAGGTTAATTATTATTGTAATCGTCGATTGCTCCAGTAAGCGCTCATCGCAGCCAGCTGTTGAGCTAATCAGCAAAATAACCGACAATTGCAGAACAGTACAATGCGACGTTACTGTTTAGCAATTGCTAATTATTTCACTAAAATGCGCCCTTGGCTGCTGGAAGAATCTTCCGTATATTGGGCCATAACACGCGCATTGTCCATCGGCTCGCGACTAATCCGCAGTGGAAAATTTCAGATTTTCTTTGAAAGAAAATTTTGTGAACTGAAAGAAAAATTTTAGTTCATTCATTCTGGTCGTGAAACTTTATTAGTTGGATTACTTACCTGTGCGACAGTGATTTTCATATACATAGATCTTTCTAACAGTGAACTGAAAGAAAATTTTAGTATTAATGCTGCGCATTCATAAGTTTTAGTATTTGAAATATTTACCTGTGCGCCAGTGATTTTCATTTAGATTTTTTTTATATAGATCTTTCTAATAGTGAACTGAAAGAAAATGTTGTTGTTAATGTTGCGCATTCAAGAAATTTTATTAATTGGATTACTTACCTGTGCGACAGTGATTTTCCTAAACTGAACTGAAAGTTTTAGTGTTGGAAATATTTACCTGTGCGCCAGTGATTTTCATATACATAGATCTTTCTAACAGTGAACTGAAAGAAAATGTTGTTATTAAGGTTGCGCATTCAAGAAATTTTATTAATTGAATTATTACCTCTGCGCCAGTGATTTTTCATATAGATCTTTCTAATAGTGAACTGAAAGAAAATGTTGTTGTTAATGTTGCGCATTCAAGAAATTTTATTAATTGGATTACTTACCTGTGCGACAGTGATTTTCCTAAACTGAACTGAAAGAAAATTTTAGTTTAATGCTGCACATTTATAAGTTTTAGTATTTGAAATATTTACCTGTGCGACGGTGATTTTTCACATAGATCTTTCTAATAGTGAACTGAAAGAAAATGTTGGTATTAATGTTGCGCATTCATAAATTTTATTAATTGGAATACTTACCTGTGCGACAGTGATTTCTCATATAGATATTTCTAATAGTGAACTGAAAGAAAAATTTAGTATTAATGTTGCGCATTCATAAATTTTATTAATTGGAATACTTACCTGTGCGACAGTGATTTCTCATATAGATCTTTCTAATAATGAACTGAAAGAAAATTTTGTCATTAATGCTGCGCATTCATATGTGACAGTGATTTTTTTTTATGTAGATCTTCCTATTAGTGAACTGAAAAGAAAATTTTGATTGATTCATTCTGTGCAGTCGTAAATTGTATTAATTAGAATATTTACCTGTGACAGTGATTTTTTTTTGTAGATCTCCCTATTAGTGAACTGAAAAGAAAATTTTGATTGATTCATTCTGTGCAGTCGTAAATTGTATTAATTAGAATATTTACCTGTGACAGTGATTTTTTTTTGTAGATCTCCCTATTAGTGAACTGAAAAGAAAATTTTGATTGATTCATTCTGTGCAGTCGTAATTTGTATTAATTAGAATATTTACCTGCGACAGTGATTTTCATGTAGATCTTTCGCTTGGTGAACTGAAAAGAAAATTTTGGTTTATTAATGCTGTGCACTCATAATTTGTATTAAATGGAATATTTACCTGTGCGACAGTGATTTTCCTTCTACAGGTGAACTGAAAGAAAATTTTAGTATTAATGCTGTGCACATATAATTTTCATTATTTGAAATATTTACCTGTGCGACGGTGAGTCTTATATACCATAGTAGTGGCGCACCTGAGAGAAAATTTGAGGAAAAGTTTCCTTGCACGAAACAAAGAACATTTTGACAATTTTTCCTGCGTGACCGCAAGTTGGATTTATACCGGCGAGGAAGTATCCCTCTGGCAGAAGTTACGGCAAAACATTTCGCTCTTACATATTCGAAGGAGCAGGGAAGCGAGGAGGTGAACTCAGACTTCAACATAGTCCTGAAGCAGCTAGCAGATAGTTGGAAAACCAGTGTCCAACCCTTTTGGTAAAGGAGGAATATCAGTAAATCAGGTGTTATGTAAGTATATAGCGGACCACAAGGTTAGTTCAAATTTTCTCCAAGTATTATTATTTGCTTTGTGTTCTTTTGTTCTTAATTTTACACTGTCATTTAGTGTACATCTAAGGTTAGGCGTTGATCAGAGGGTTCGATAAGTCACATAATAGGAAAGCGCTTATTAGGGCTAGTTGTAAGGATTTTGATCTAGATTGAGATTAACCGGAGACTTTGTTTGCTTTAGTTTTTATATATATACCGTGTAAATCTTTGTGTGATCGGGTTTCCTCCCTCATAAGCGATAAATATACATAGACAACCGCAATAAATAAATTATTTTGATTTGGACTTGATGAAATTTTTAGTTTCCTGATACGCCTTCCTTCTTCTTTTGGGTGATTTAGTTTGGTCACCTTTGGCCGCCCTTCTCCAAGTTGCTTTCTTCTTTTGTTTACAGGTTGGTAACGGATTCAGTGCGATGGAGTGAGTAGTTCCATAAAGGGGATGGTCGCGGACAGGAGGGAGGTCGTCTCCACACACACACGGCAATAGATGTAAAACACGTACAGATGGGGCTGAGCATTTCGATACGGCTTTGGAGGCTTAGCCAGGGTGGATGGGGGCCATCGGGCCCATTATTACCCAAAGCCGGGGTCTCAACAACATCGGAGACCCCTCTCAGCTCTCTCACTCTTTCTCAATCGTCCATTTGCCAGCGTTATAAGCTCTCCGGGTCAATTAGCACTTGTTCGGCGTTGCTGAGGTCTTCTATTCTCCTTCTTTTAGCAGCATATAAATAAAATCAATTTTCTTCTTTTTAGGCTCTCAGGTTCCACCATGAGAGGGAAGCCTGCATTAGATCTTTTTTTTTGTCTGTCAGTCCGTCTGCAGTCACGACTACAATTTCTTTTTTTTTCTGTCCATCCGTCTGTCTGATCAGTTATGTTGTCGATTTTGCACAGCTTAACAACATCAAGGGTTGTGGGTGGCAAGAACCACCCCAAGCCGGCTGATCGCTAGCGGCATATTTGCTGTGCAGCCACCCACGCTAATCCCGCGAAGATTTTGTAACAAAGCGGTGTCGGATGCAGTATGTATCTACATTCAGGTACAAGTGGATGTAGGTAGATCTGTCGGCTGACAAGCTCTTCGCTACACTAGGCATGTGAGAAAAAATAACCTCGCAGCGGAAGTTGACGGACGAGACTTTTTAGACGGATTCTCTTCTTGAGTTGCGGTTGGCCCTTTTTCTTCGCTGCTGCTGGAGGATTTGGAATGGCCAATCTTATTCGCTTGTTCTCTTGGATACTTCTTTTTAGCTGCTGGAAAGTTGTCAATTTGTGAGGAATTACAGGCCTGTCCCTGCTCTGTTGGTAACGAATCACGTTTGTGAATTTGTCTCCTGAATACTCCAGAAGCAGTTTTAACGTCTGCCACTCTGATTAGTCTGTCATCGCCTTTGATGGTTTGGACTATTCCTAGTGGCCAATTTAATGCGGGAAGATTTTCATCTATTACCACCACCATTGTGCCGGGCTGTACGTTGTTGCAGCGTTGTTTCCACTTATAGCGGTGCTGAAGCTCGCTCAAGTATTCTCTTTACCATCGTTGCCAAAAATTATTCTTCAAATGAGAGACTAGTTTCCATCGTTGAGGTAAGCTCCCCTTTGCCGGGCCAGCATGAGGATCTGCTATGCTTGTTAACGGCTCCCCAATTAAGAAATGCCCTGGGGTCAATGCGGAGATGTCATTTGGGTCCGATGATATTGGCGTTAGTGGGCGGGAGTTTAATATGGCTTCTATTTCTGTCATTACAGTTTCCAGCTGCTCGTATGTACTGTATACTGTATATCACTCTTTCCAATTCTTTTAGTTGATTGCTGGCCCCGACAAAGTTTGTCGCATTATCGCGGTAGATGTTTTTCCAATTTCCTCTTCTACTGATGAATCGCTTCAATCGCTCCAATGAAGGCGTCGGTGGTCAACTCACTTACGAGCTCTATGTGGACTGCCTTGGTTGCGAAGCAACAAAATAGTGCAACATAAGCCTTTGAGGGCCTTTTTCCTCTTAACTTGAAATGCACCCAAAAAGGTCCACAAAAATCGATTCCGACATTAATGAAGGGTCTGGCTGGCTGTACTCTGTGAGCCGGCAAGTTGCCCATAAATTGCTCTAGAAGTTGTGGCTTGAATTTCCGGCAGCGGACATAATTCTGTACTATTGACCGCGCTATGGTCTTACCCTGGATGGGCCAGAATCCTTGTCTAGTAATAGCCAAGAGTGCTTGAGCGCCAACGTGTTAATTGGTGATGTGAATATTGGTCATCAATAATCGTGTAGTGTTGTGAGCGTATGGCAGCAACATTGCGTGTTTGGCGTCGTAAGTCAATTCTGATTCCTGCAATCGTCCACCTACTCTAATCCATCCCCTTTCATCCTCAAAATGGGCTAAGGCTGCTTAAGCTACTATTCGACTTTACGTGGTGCAACTAGGTTAATTTTTTTACATCTTCTCCGAACCCTTGGGATTGCGCTTCCTTTATAATTATCACCAGTGCCCCTTCTAATTCTTCTAAACTTAGTGCCGCCTTCTTACGTGCATCCGGCTCCTGACGAGCATTTGATACAAATCTCAATATGTATGCTACGATCCGTTGCAGATGTTTAAAAGAATTGCGATGATCTATGGCGTCGGTAATGTATCTCGTCTTAATTGATGCTGATAGCACCACTTTGGCTTGCTTTTCCTCCAAGTCTGTTTTTCGAGTCACTATCTTACATGGCCATGCCGATTCTTTACCGTGCAGAAATAATGGGCCGTAGAACCATAAACTGCAGTCCTTCAATTTCTCGGGATCAATTCCTCTAGACACCATGTCTGCCGGACTTTGCCGTGAAGGCACGACGCCATTGATCAATTGCAGTTTTTTCCTGAATAGCGGTTGGCCGCAAATGTGTGGTAGGACGCTGATAGTGAGCTTAGCCGAGCTAGAACTATTTCCGAGTAGATCCAAAAATAACATGGATAGTTTTCCTTCAAGTCTGTCTTTACTCGATAAGCCAAGTCAGCTGTAAGTTTCGCTGCACATAATTCTAATCTTGGAACTGGGTGATCTTGGTTGGTGTAACCTTACCAATATGGCACCATTTTGGAGAATTGAGCGCACATATATTGCAGCTCCGTACGCCTTTTCTGAGGCATCAGAGAAGGCATGTAGCTGCATTTTTTGTGGTATTTTCCCTGAGCCAACGTGCCTGGCAACCTTGATATCATTCACAAACTTGAGGGCCTAACGAAAGTGTATCCATCTAGTGTGCAACTCAATTGGTACTGCCGCATCCCAATCCAGTTTCAAAACCCACAGCTTTTGGAGAAATATCTTGGCACTCACCACCACAGGGCTCATAAGGCCCAGCAGATCAAACAAGTGAGCGATATCTGAAAATACCTTCCTCTTTGTAACCTTTCCTCCTTCGGTCCACTGGGTTCTAACCGAAAATTCATCCGTCCGTGGGAGCAATGTCAGACCGAGTGTTTTAATGTGACAGTCATTGTCATCAGTAAGGTCTAACTGAGGGGCGACGTCATCAAGGGATCAAGGGTATGTTTTTGATTATGGTTGGTTGATTAGTACACCACTTTCGTAACTTAAATCTTGCGGATAACAAAATTCCGTTTAATTGTTCCTGCATTTGAACAGCTTCTTGCAAATGATTAGACCCGGTCATGATATCGTCAACATAGAAATCTAGCTTTAATATCAATCAACCCAAGGGATGCTGTGTTTCGCTTTGTCTGGCTGGGCTTTGGAGACAATTCGTTGCCACGAATGGCGCCGTTGTTACGCCGTATGTGACTGTCTGCAGTTGATAACATTTTGTAGGCTGTGATGGGTCGTCCCTCCAGAAAATTAATTGGAAATTCCTGTCATCCTTGCTGACTTGTACCTGGCGGTACATTTTTTCAATATCAGCTGTGAAGACATATCGTGGTAATCGAAACCGTAGCAATATGGAAAAAAGCTCATCCTGGACTGTTGGGTAAGTAGGTAAAATGTCATTCAATGATACATTTGATGAGGTTTTCATTAAGGCATCAAACACTACTCGCAATTTCGGAGTTGTGCTGTCTGGTTTCATCACGCAATGATGCTGCAAAAAATAATGCGGTGTAGGAAGGTCTCCTAAATTGACTTCCTCCATGTGGCCTAATGCAATGTATGTTATGATTCTAAAGTTTGAGTGATTGGTTTGGACGTGAAGTCCAGACTGCCAGCAAGAGCTGACAGATCACTCGGAAACAGCGTTGACTGCAGGGCGGCACGCTAGCTTGCCTCAGCTATTGGCGGAGAGTGTGGGGTGCATACCACGAAATACCTGCCACTGTCACCTTACCATGAACAAAAAAGAAATCGTGCCTGTCTTCCTGAAACGGAGACTCATAAAAAGGAAAGGCACACACTAATCCTGAAGGGATCACGTACATCACTCACCTGAAGTTGATCCTAAGGATCGGATGACCAGATCCATTGCCGTCTCCGGCCTCCCATGACATCCTGGCTACTCGGTTAAGATGTCCGTTTTTTGTTTACCTGTATGGAGTAGAAAGGGAAACCATGAGATAGGGAAAGTGAGAAGAAACAACCTAAGATTTACTCCATATTGGTATCTGTTTTAATGATAACTATGTCACATATATACATTTCAAAAACTATTTTTTTCTTTTCTTATAATCACCCCCGAAGCATTATCCAGGCTGTCAGAAATCCTATTAGTAGATTCGTGCTTCTTTTCACCGCCGTAGTTTCTTTCTTTTTTCTTTTTCTTTTGTATACATTTCTTCCTATCCTATACAGGAGCACCTACCAAATAAGTCTTGCTCGTAATGCAAGCCCTACGGAACGTCTCGAATATTGAAAGATTACAATTATAAAAAAACTCATCTGTTCGATGAATGGATCGTACTCCCAAAAGGCCTTCTTGGTTGTAGGATCAATTAGTTGTGCATAAAACGCGTTAGCTCCCTTTGGGTTGCATTGGACATAGCTGTGTTGGGATTATTCTAGCGTGAAGTTAACTAAGCTCATGTGACTTTACAAAAGTGGAAATTACAACCCTAGTTTTTACGATGCTTCCGAATTCAGACTTTTTCATACTTAAGGGTTCCAAGTGATTTTACCCGAAACAGTAGAATCCTAACTTTTAACTATCGGTAAGATATAAAAAAAAATTTACATTTACTGTGATTTCATTACTGATATCGAACATCGATGAATTTGACCTAAAGTCCGAAATTCGCTTTAAATTTCAAATAAAGATAAATTATTAGTAAATTTTATACAAATAGTAGGTACGTTAAGACACGGCACTGAACTGAGCACTACGTGTGCATGTGGACGTATCTTTCTATGTAAATTAGTCCTCCTGACAAAGTATATCTAGATTTATAATCAAATGTCGAATGTAGCTAAATTATTTGGATAATCTCTCAAAAATAATATACACACGTCACTGGACTGAGTACTATACGAGTATGTGGACGAAAAGTTATCCATTAGACCTTTCGACGAAGTATATTTAAATTTCGAATCAACTTTCAAATAGATAATAATATTAGTTCATTTTTCTATAATAATATATTACATTACTGCACCGCACGGAGCCGAGCACTATACGTGCATGTGGATGAATCTTTCCATGTAAATTAGTCCTCCTTACCTATGTAGTACATCTAGGTTTATATTTAAATTTCAAATGTAGATATATTGCATTAATCTCTCAAAAAGGATATACACATTAACACGCGGCAATGGACTGTTGAGCACCATACGTGCATGTGGACGAAAATTTCATTATCAATTAATCCGTACAACGTAGTATATTTAAATTACGATATAACTTTCAAATAAATATAAATTATCTTAGTTCATTTTTCTAATACCTCTAGATTTATATTCAAACTTCAAATGTAGATATATTATTGGATTAATCTCTCAAAAAGGATATACACATTAACACGCGGCACTGGACTGCTGAGCACTATACGTGCACGTGGACAAAAATTTCATTATCAATTAATCCGTACGACGTAGTATATTTAAATTTCGATTTAACTTTCAAATAAATATAAATTATTTTAGCTCATTTTTCTAGTACCTCTAGATTTATATTCAAATTTCAAGTGTAGATATATTATTGGATTAATCTCTCAAAAGGGATATACACATTAACACGTGGCACTGGACTGCTGAGCACTATACGTGCATGTGGACGAAAATTTCATTATCAATTAATCCGTACGACGTAGTATATTTAAATTTCGATTTAACTTTCAAATAAATATAAATTATTTTAGATCATTTTTCTAGTACCTCTAGATTTATATTCAAATTTCAAGTGTAGATATATTATTGGATTAATCTCTCAAAAATGATAAACACACGGCACTGGACTGAGTACTATACGAGTATGTGGACGAAAAGTTATCCATTAGTCCTTGCGACGAAGTATATTTAAATTTCGAATCAACTTTCAAATAGATATAAATAATATTATTTCATGTTTCTATAATAATATATTACATTACTGCACCGCACGGAGCCGAGCACTACACGTGCATGTGGATGAATCTTCCCATGTAAATTAGTCCTTACCTAGTACATCTAGGCTTATATTTAAATTTCAAATGTAGATATATTATTGGATTAATCTCTCAAGAAGAATATACACATTAACATGCGGCACTGGACTGCTGAGCACTATACATGCATCTGGACGAAAATTTCATTATCAATTAATCCGTACGACGTAGTATATTTAAATTTCGATTTAACTTTCAAATAAATATAAATAATATTAGTTCATTTTTCGATAATAATGTATTACATTATTGCACCGCGCGGAGCAGAGCACTACACGTGCATGTGGATGAATCTTTTGTCTAAATTGGTACTTACGAAGTCATGGTTTTATTCGTGGGATAAAGGTAGTATTTTATTTTAAAACAACAATACACTTATCTGCGCATCTCCGTGGGTCACAATTTTCCTTGGATTCCACTTTGTTCGTTTTTCCTTGTTCGGTGCCCGCACAAACGTTCTCCAATTTTCATCGCTGATTTCTCTCGATTTCCATTCCTCGCGATTTTCTTCCGTTGGATTTTCTACTCTTTTTCTCTACCCTTAATACATTGTCGCCTAATGCGGCCCGTTTATATAAAGTTGCACCTCTCTTTATTTTCTGCTGTCTTTTCTAACTTATTTTTTGTTGCTTTCCTCACCGCTGTCACACACTTAATGCCGTTCCACCTCACTTCTCACTCAAAACATGCCGACCGTCCCTCTTCCGGCATTTTTCCTTCCGCATTTTCTTGCGTTTCACCGCATGGTGCCAGCTGTTCCGTTGACAGTCATGGGTGGGTAAGTGTCTGTACTATGACAAGGCTATGTTTACACCCGCGACCATAACAGGGCAGGGTCGTGTGATGCACCTGTGTGACAGACGATCCTGGAAGATGGTCGACTGAGCTAGGCGGTCTTAACATTTAGGCTTTGTCCTGAGGCGCCCCCCGTGTGACTCGACCCACGACCGTTACCGATGGGGAAATATAGAAGAGGACAGAATAGTAAAATCCTCATAACGAGGCTAATCCAGAAGGGATTAGAGATGAAACATCTACACATTCCAGGTAGAGATGGGCTAGACTAGGATCATCGTCCTTTATAAATGTTCGCTCGACCACCGCAGACTGAAGAAATAATGAAGAGAAAACGAAAATTAACATCCTCATATCGAGGATAATCCAGAAGGGATTAGTGGTGAAACTTCTACACATTTAAGGTAGAGATGGGCTAGACTAGGATCAGCGTCCTTTATAAATTTTCGCTCGACCACCGCAGACCGAAGAAATAATAAAGAGAAAACAGGAAAGTAAAATCTTCATATCGAGACTAATCCAGAAGGGATTAGTGGTGAAACACCTACACATTTAAGGTAGAGATGGGTTAGACTAGGATCATCGTCCTTTATAAATTTTCGCTCGACCACCGCAGACTGAAGAAATAATGAAGAGAAAACGGAAAAGTAACATTCTCATATCGAGGCTAATCCAGAAGGGATTAGTGGTAAACATCTACACTTTTAAGGTAGAGATGGGCTAGACTAGGATCATCGTCCGTTATAAATTTTCGCTCGACCACCGCAGACTGAAGAAATAATGAAGAGAAAACAGAAAAGTAAAATCCTCATATCGAGGCTAATCCAGAAGGGATTAGTGGTGAAACATCTACACATTTAAGGTAGAGATGGGCTAGACTAGGATCATTGTCCTTTATAAATTTTCGCTCGACCACCGCAGACTGTAGAAATAATGAAGAGAAAACAGGAAAATCCTCATATCGAGGCTAATCCAGAAGGGATTAGTAGTGAAACATCTACACATTTAAGGTAGAGATGGGCTATTTAAATTTTTGGAGTCGGTTTAACGATTGGAATTGCTACGGTCGCTCCACTGTCCGTAGTGCACCACGTGGGAAGGGGAAAACAAAGGGAAAAAGGTGGGTCTAGTAACAAGAGGTATACCGGCCGCTAGGTTGGGGTGGGTCCTAAGCGGCACATTGGTACCCTGTAGTTGCCAGTTAAGCTGGCCGGATCTACTTATATTCGGTCACTATCCGATCATGGCCTGATATCCTTAGCGTGGAAGACGCCGATGAGTTTTCCTTGGAGGTCTTCGAGTTCGTATGACGAATTCCTATTTCGAGATCTGATTCGACATTTAAGGAACTTGCGACTTAGCTTAGCACTGATATGATTTTGGAAACTACTCTGTATGAAGTTTCGCCGATATACTTCCTGACCTACCTTGAATTCTACCGGTTTCGAGCGCAGGTTATAAACCCTTGTGCCTTGCTCAAATGCATGATTTAAGTTCTTGGACCTTGGCCCGATTTAACTGCACTTTGTCGGTCTCATCTATTGCAATGGGTTCGTTCAACGCGCCTAGAGTCCTCAGTAGTTTATAAGAATTTGCGTGTTCCACCATGTGAAATCCTAAAAGTACTATATACGGAGAGAACCCAGTGGCCTGATGTACTGAGCTCCGTAAAGAGCTGGCGATGTAGCTCAGTTTCTCGTCCCATTTATTATGTTCGTTGTTGAGACATGCTCGGATTCCGGCTAATATGGACCTTGTGACCCGCTCGGATACATTGGCCTGTGGGGAGTATACAGCAGTTCGGAGATGGTGTACGCCGTACTTCCCTAAAAATTTCGCGAACTGTGTCGACCGAAATTAAGATCCATTGTCTGTTATTATGGTTTCTGGGACTCAAAACATGTGAAATAGCTCGGTTTCCGCAAACTGGCAAGTTTGCTGAGCAGAGGTTTTTTTAACAGGCTTTAACAAGGGATATTTCGAGAAGTGGTCCAGGGCTATGATCATGCAAATGTTTCCGTTTGTCGATCTTGGGAAAGGACCTAATAAATCAATATATATTCGCTGCCATGGTTGTTCGCTCTGAGACTGATTTCCCATGGGTGGTCTTAAAATGGAATTTGGAGCCTTTATTTCCTTACACGCATCACGTGAGCTTATATAATATCGGACGTCGACGGTCATTCTTGGCCAATATAGGCGTCTTCGCAGCCGTTCCAGAGTCTTTCCTATGCCTCCGTGAGAAGACAATGGCGGATCATGCGCTCTTGAGATGACGCTTTTGACGAGCCCAAGTGGAATCCAAAGCTTCCAGGCTTCTTCCTCCTGGACTGGATCCCCTGTTCTTGGAACGGTTCGGATATAAACGAAACCCCCTCTGACACATAGATCTGGTAGCTTGTTTGAAGCCGATTTAACTCGCTTCCTCAGCTCTTCATACTCCACTGAATCGAAGTGTGGAGAGCTAAGGTCCACCTCGGGACCAGTCTCTTCTTTAGCTGTTAAGCTGTCACAATGTATTCGTGACAATGCGTCAGGTACTACGTTGAGGCTTCCCTTCCGATGTTCTATGGTGAAGTCGAAGCCCTGAAGCTTCAGACTCTACCCGGCCAGCCTATCGCTGAGGTCCTTTTGGGACATCAGCCATCTCAAGCTAGCATGATCCGTCACGATCTTGAACGACATTAGTTCTACAAATGGTCGGAACTTCTGGACACTTAGTACTGCTGCCAAACATTCTTGCTCAGTGACGGTGTGATTACGTTGTGCCGAATTTAATTTTTTTGAGATGTATGCAATAGGTCTTTCGTGGCCTTCGACATTCAGCTGTATCAGGACTCCACCAATTCCTTGTTGGCTGGCGTCACATTGAATGACGAACGGCTTGGTGAAGTCCGGACTCACCAGTAACGGAGCAGATGTAAGCTTCAGTTTCAATTGTTCCAGAGACGTTTGAGCTTCCGGGGTCCACTTAAACTGACAAGGATTTTTCAGGGTGTCAGTTATCGAAGCAGTCAAGTCAGCATAATTCGGTATGAAGCGCCGACCCCAGCCTGCCATACGCAATAGGCGGCGAACCTGACGAACAGTTTTAGGAGTAGCATACTCAACTATCGCTGCAACCTTGTCCGGGTCCGTTTTTGTCCCACGTTCTCCGACTATGAAGCCCAAATACTTAGTCTCTTTTATGCAGAATTTGCTCTTCTCAACGTTAATAGTGAGCCCAGCCTTCCTCAAGCAATCCGCCACTCTGGCTAGCAACGTTAGGTGTGAATCAAAGTCTTGAGACAAAATTAACAAGTCATCCAGGTAAATCAGGACGTTGTCGCGAAGATCGAATGGGATGACCTTGTCCATAAGGTGGCACATAGTTTGAGGAGCGTTGCATAGTCCCAATGGCATCACCTTGAAATGATAGACTGGGTGACCAGGCACTGTAAAAGCGGTCTTCTCTCGGGACTCTTGGTCTAGCGGGATCTGCCAGAATGCGTCCTTTAGGTCCAGACTGGTGATGTATTTTGCCGGAGGCAGTCGACGCAGAATTCCGTCTATCTGTGATAGCGGATAGGTGTCCTTCTTCGTGGCTGTATTCACCTTCCTGGCGTCAAAACAAAGTCGGACCTTCCCTGGCTTCCTTACTAGGACTACTGGAGAGCTCCAGGGATCTGGCTCTCTTCTATCACTCCCAGTGATAGCATTCGCTCCAATTCGGCGTCCATAAAACCTTGTACTGCTGGTTATATAGGATAAAAACGTTGTTTTATCGGAAGTGCATCGCCGGTGTCGATCTTATGGGTAATTAGAGAAGTTTTGCCCAAACCTGAAGATGCAAAAGATGGAAACAACTGTTTGGTGGCTTCAAGGCGTTTCGAATCTTGCTCCGAATGAAGATGGCAGTCAGTGTCTGAGGCCGCTAACAGATCTGGTTTCACCTCCGCAACTTTACCCAGGACATCCGGAGCTAACCCAAATAAGCGCCAGAAGTCTATCCCCAGGTACAGAGCCCCGGAACCACGTAGAAACGCACGTTCTGAATCTCACTACGGAAAGTGACATCCAGGTCCACATGACAATTAACACTCGTCATGGCACCATTAGCTACCTCCACTTGAGTCTTGTACCTCTTCCATTGGATGTCCGCCCCGCCAACCGTCTCAATATTTGATAGGTGGGACTCTGGACCTCCTCCTCAGCACTGCTCGTAGGCTTTGTCGCGATTGGTATTAATGGAACGTCAAAGATTACCGACGGATCCGACGGAAGGTCTAATAGGTGGTCTAGGTTGCAGCTTTTATCCTCCGAGGAGGGATTTGTGGCTTTTATGTTCAATAAGGATGGGGGCTTTTCGGAACCATTGCTCTCTGCTTTTAAATTAGGGTTAGGGTTATTATCTGGAAAGTTTCCTGGATCATCTCCCCAGGAGATCAAGTCCAGAGTTGCTGGTGGACTTATTGCTGCGGGGTTTGACTGCTCTCCGCTACTGCAGTCGTTGGGACTGTTGTCTGAGACGCTTTAACAGGGGTCGGAGCTGATCGGGGATACCTCGTTGCGTTTGGCCGGCGTCTCATGTTTTTCGCAGCGCAAACTCGACAATTAGGCTTTATTATATTTTTCTGACCGCAGCCATAACAGAAATATCCCGTCGGGGTGCGTGGACAGTCTGTATAGAGATGACCCCGTTGGTCACAGTTCCAGCAAACGGATTTCGTTCTAACAGGAGTTCTTGTGTGTAGTTCAGCCACTTCCAACTCTGGGGAGTCGGGAAAGGATTGGTCTTCTGGCGTTATGCTACTTAGTTCATGGACCTGGTACCGTGCATTTCTCCATGGGTGCATGGCAGTAGGGACCGTTAGGACTAGGGCTCTACAATAGGACTATGTGATGACACAATTCGGTCATGAGTAGCTTGTATCTGCATCACCAACGCCCGCAATTGGGTTATTGAGTTTGGTGGATGTAGGCAGATTTGACACTGTATGGCCGGGAGCAGATTTGTTTTAATAATGTCGAGAAATGCACGTTCCGACATAGGATTCTGCAGCTGGTTTCGCAATTCCACCATTGTTTGGAGGTACAGGTTAGAATTCTCTCCCGTTTCCTGTCTCCCGTTCATCATCTGACGCCCTATCCTAATGACGTCCTTAGCGTCTCCCCACTCAGTTAGTAGGGCCGCACGGACTTGCTGCCAGTTAGGAGTTGGATTTATCCGTAATAATTACCAGTACCGATTTGTCGCTCTATCACTGAACAGGGTGTGCAGGTGCCTGACCAAGAGGTCGAAGTCACCGTACAAGGTGGTATTCGTTAGCGCCTCTACCCGGAAGATGAAGACTTCCACGGATAAGATGGAATTGTCCCCGTTATACAAAAGCCTCCACTCCTTAATAGGGCTTGACGATCGCCTAGGCCAACGTTGAAGCGATGATCGAGGGACTCGTTCTGACTCCCTAAATGGTTCTTGAAAAGAAGGCATTCGAGGAGGAGATCTTGGTGGTACTGACCTCTGGTCTTGGCCCGGAACCAGTGGTTGTGACATGCGTGGCATAGCAGGGGGTGGACGAGTGACATCTATTGGTGGTCCTGTAGGACCGGATGGACGTAGGGATTGAGACTGTAGTTCGGCTCGAAAATCATTTAGGCAACGTGACATCTCACCTCTGACTAGGTCGGCAATTTGTGCTAGACCTGCTAGATCTAAATATGTTTCCTCTAATGCCGGCTCGCGTCTGACAGCACCGCGCGCTGGGCTTGGTCTAGGGATCTCTTCATTTGAGCGATTTCGCTGCGGGCTTGTAGTTAATGAGGGCAGCGGCGTCGGCGACGAGGGCATCTGCCGTAACGTAGAAAGACGAGATTCTTGCCCGAATTCCCTGGTTATTGGACGGTTGCTTGTCGGGCCTGTGTATGTAACGAAGTCGGTCTGACAAAGAAACAACCTACAGGTTGGACAGCTGGACTTTTCTTTAATCCATTTCTGGAGACACTTTTGTGGAAGATATGCCCACAATTGGTGGACACTGCTCGTGATTTAATCGTCCAGTCCGTATCCTGGCAGCTTGAGCAAATTTCTAACGGCACCGCTTCCGGCGGAGTTCTTGACACCGCCAACGATTTCAAAAAAAAATTCTTCTATAAAAGGAATGTGTATCCAGCAATTTCAAAAATTTCTTATACAAGGCAGAATGAATATCAAACAATTTCAAAAAAAAATTCTTCTATAAAAGGAATGTGTATCCAGCAATTTTAAAAATTTCTTGTACAAGGAAGAATGTATACCAAACAATTTAAAAAAATTCTTCTATCAAGAAGAATGAGTATCAAACGATTTCAAAAATTTCTTCTATAAAGAAGAATGTACCGACGCAATCAAAAATTTTCATCCCCAAAGAAGAATGAATATCACCAATTCAAAAAAATTTCTTCTACCAAGAAGAATGTACTCAAACGATTTCAAAAAATTTTCTTCTACCGAGAAGAAAGTATATAACTAAAGTTTCACGCGGATAAATGGCTTGTCCCTCTCTCTCCTTCCTCCCCAGAGGCTCTCCCATACAGTGAATACCACATTGGTATTCATAATTTGAGGACCCGAAGAAAAGTCGGTCGTCGCTGTCAAAGACTGAGAACGCCACCGGAGATGTTTCAGCCAGGCAGCTAGCAGTATGCCAACTCCTGATTACTGAAGGTCTCCGGTGTTGCTCCCACCTTCCAGCTGCCATTTCCTTCCTCCCCTCGGACTGCGCTATCTGTCTGGCTCTTCCGCCGGGCAGGGCCATGCATAAGGTTGACTGTCTGGCTTAAGCCAAGGGGTCATCTCGCAGATGCCTGATCCTGTCCAGCCAGATGGCCAGCCCTGACAGGCCTCCGTGAGAACTGAATAATAACTGGGGTGAGGCCACCCGCCATTTCCATGGCTGAAGGCCAGAGGGAAAGATATACAAAAATTCAAAGAATCTTAAAAGATTCAAAAACTTCCAAGACTTCAGGCTTGACCAAAGTCAAACCTAAAGTCGGACTTTCAAAACCAAACTTTACTTTACTCTACTTTAATCAAAAATCCAAAACTCTAAACTTTTCAAAACGAAATCAAAACTTTAAAAAAATTCTACTGTTACTCCACCAAAATTCACTAATAACAAACCAGTCAGACCCAGGTCCACATATAACTTCCACTGGATATAAGACCTGAGGTCAATCAACTAGCAGACGCCAGATGATTGTCTCACTCTAAGTCTCAGTCCCCAGTCAAATTTATACTTACACCACCGAAGTCTAACTGAGGTGGCCCTACCTTGGGCGCCATTTGTTCTGGTTCTAAAGTTTGAGTGATTGGTTTGGACGTGAAGTCCAGACTGCCAGCATGAGCTGACAGATCACTCGGTAACAGTGTCGGCTGCAGGGCGGCACGCTAGCTTGCCTCAGCTATTGGCGGAGAATGTGGGGTGGGTTCCACGAAATACCTGCCACTGTCACCTTACCATGAACAAAAAAGAAATCGTGCCTGTCTTCCTGAAACGGAGACTCATAAAAAGGAAAGGCACACACTAATCCTGAAGGGATCACGTACATCACTCACCTGAAGTTGATCCTAAGTATCGGATGACCAGATCCATTGCCGACTCCGGCCTCCCATGACATCCTGGCTACTCGGTTAAGATGTCCCTTGTTTGTTTACCTGTATGGAGTAGAAAGGGAAACCTCGGGAGAGGGAGAGTGAGAAAAAACAACCTAAGATTTACTCCATATTGGGATCTGTTTTAATTGATAACTATGTCACATATATACATTTCAAAAACTATTTTTTTTCTTTTCTTATAATCACCCCCGAAGCATTATACAGGCTGTGAGAAATCCTATTAGTAGATTCGTGCTTATTTTCACCGCCGTAGTTTCTTTCTTTTGTATACATTCCTTCTTATCCTAGACAGGAGCACCGACCAACTTAGTCTTGCTCGTAATGCAAGCCCTACGGAACGTCTCGAATATTGAAAGATTACAATTATAAAAAAAAACTCATCTGTTCGATGAATGGATCGTACTCCCAAAAGGCCTTCTGGGTTGTAGGATACAGATTAATCAATTAGTTGTGCATAAAACGCGTTAGCTCCCTTTAGGTTGCATTGGACATAGCTGTGTTGGGATTATTCTAGCGTGAAGTTAACTAAGCTTATGTGACTTTACAAAAGTGACAATTACAACCCTAGTTTTTACGATGCTTCCGAATTCAGACTTTTTCATACTTAAGGGTTCCAAGTGATTTTACCCGAAACAGCAGAAACCTAACTTTTAACTATCGGTAAGATATAAAAAAAATTTTACATTTACTGTGATTTCATTACTGATATCGAAAATCGATGAATTTGACCTAAAGTCCGAAATTCGTTTTAAATTTCAAATAAAGATAAATTATTAGTAAATTTTATGCAAATAGTAGGTACGTTAAGACACGGCACTGAACTGAGCACTACGCGTGCATGTGGACGTATCTTTCTATGTAAATTAGTCCTCCTGACAAAGTATATCTAGATTTATAATTAAATGTCGAATATAGCTAAATTATTTGGTTAATCTCTCAAAAATGATATACACACGGCACTGGACTGAGTACTATATGTGTATGTGGACGAAAATTTCATTATCAATTAATCCGTACGACGTAGTATATTTAAATTTCGATTTAACTTTCAAAAAAATATAAATTATTTTAGTTCATTTTTCTAGTACCTCTAAATTTATATTCAAATTTCAAGTGTAGATATATTATTGGATTAATCTCTCAAAAGGGATATACACATTAACACGCGGCACTGGGCTGTTGAGCACTATACGTGCATGTGGACGAAAATTTCATTATCAATTAATCCGTACGACGTAGTATATTTAAATTTCGATTTAACTTTCAAATAAATATAAATTATTTTAGTTCATTTTTCTAGTACCTCTAAATTTATATTCAAATTTCAAGTGTAGATATATTATTGGATTAATCTCTCAAAAGGGATATACACATTAACACGCGGCACTGGACTGTTGAGCACTATACGTGCATGTGGACCAAAATTTCATTATCAATTAATCCGTACGACGTAATATATTTAAATTTCGATTTAACTTTCAAATAAATATAAATTATTTTAGTTCATTTTCTAGTACCTCTAGATTTATATTAAAATTTCAAGAGTAGATATATTATTGGATTAATCTCTCAAAAGGGATATACACATTAACACGCGGCACTGGACTGTTGAGCACTATACGTGCATGTGGACGAAAATTTCACTATCAATTAATCCGTACGACGTAGTATATTTAAATTTCGATTTAACTTTCAAATAAATATAAATTATTTAGTTCATTTTTCTAGTACCTCTAAATTTATATTCAAATTTCAAGTGTAGATATATTATTGGATTAATCTCTCAAAAGGGATATACACATTAACACGCGGCACTGGACTGTTGAGCACTATACGTGCATGTGGACCAAAATTTCATTATCAATTAATCCGTACGACGTAATATATTTAAATTTCGATTTAACTTTCAAATAAATATAAATTATTTTAGTTCATTTCCTAGTACCTCTAAATTTATATTCAAATTTCAAGTGTAGATATATTATTGGATTAATCTCTCTTAAACGATATGCACACTGCACTGGACTGAGTAGTATACGAGTATGTGGACGAAAAGTTATCCATTAGTCATTGCGACGAAGTATATTTAAATTTCGAATCAACTTTCAAATAGATATAAATAATATTAGTTCATGTTTCTATAATAATAAATTACATTACTGCACCGCACGAAGCCGAGCATTACACGCCCAAGCAGCAATTTTTGTAACAGTTACGTCATTATTACCCGGTTTGTGATAATTACCATAAGTTAAACTTACATTAAAATTGCAGTTACCTCACAATGTATGTAACTTCGCAAAAAACTCATACGAATTTTGTAACAGTGACAAAGTGGTGATATGGGGCGTTACATTACAATAATGTAACTTTGATTTCTTCAATTACGTCTATGTAACTAAACTTACCTCAAGACTGGCGTGGTAATGTAACTGTTACGATCATTTTAACGTAAAGTTTACGTTAATGTGAAAAACGCGCATACAAATGGCGAAAGTATATGGAAAAGGATTTACATATGTATACAGAAGCAGGTAAAATTGTATGCGTAGGGTTAGCAAGAACTTAATCTTTTGGTAACTAACTATATCGCATGTGACATTTTTATTATTTAGATAATGGATACGATATGACATTAATTATTGGAAATATTGAGATTAGAAGGCATTGTATGATATGAAATTTCAAACGAACTCCACTTTTCTGATAAAAACATATTAAATACCTCCTCAAAAATTACGCGCTTCCGTAAAATTGTAGATTTATTAAAATTATTTATAAATTTCTAAAAATTCATTTTTGACAATTCGTCGCTTTTTTCAGTTTTTATTTCTTTATCTTCGGAAGGGTTAGAAGTATAAAAAATTATTAATTTTTTGGTTTTAGCTTGAATTAAAAACAAAAAAACTTCAATTTCAATAACTTTTAGAATGTCCGCCATATTTGGGATAATTTATTGACGCCATGATTTTTTCATTTCATTGCGGTTTCAATAAACTCAACTTTACATAACATATACGTCGAAGTTTGTTAGAGATTAAATGTTAGGTATAGTTACCTTTGTTGTAACAATGTTACAATTAACGTTGAATATCTTACATATAAAATCACAAGGAACTTGATTGAAATCAGGTTTCAATTGCGTTAATGTAAGTTTGGCTTTAAAGTTATTTTAATTTAACACTGGTCTTAATATAACATAAATGAAATCTTTGACAGCTGTCAGTTCACCATTGGCATCTTGAATACTTCAGTGCGCGTAAAATGTTTGTGTTTTTCTTTATGTCTCGACAAAATTATTTCAATGTTTAAAATTGTGACTACAGTTGAAGGCGGAGATACATGCGTTACATGTGTACCATCTTATTGGGTGAAAGGATCCACATTATTTTGGCCACTGAAATCGAGCAGAAAAATCGACGATCTTCATTCGAAGTGTGAGCCACCCAGTAGAAACTGGCATAAAATTAACTGTGTGCCTAAAAACTGTGATCCCATAAATAATTTCAAAGAAGGACCAGAGCGTGAAGCGTTGCTTGCTTCATTTTCGGATACAGATGAGCGGTAAATTAAAGCATTTATTACTTACAAATTCCCTTTTTACTATCTACTAGTACAAACTTTTACAGGTACTTTACTAAAAAGAAACAAGCTCGGTTGCATCCTGGATTAATAAGTAAGATGGATACAATGCTAACTGATTATAATTCAGAAATGGAGGTAGGTATAGCAAGGAACGCTGATAGTTCTGTACACGTTGTGGGTGTTGCAGGACGAGACAAAATTGTGCGTAATATACGTCAGTTACCTACACCACCCTTACAATCCGATGATGAGGAACCATCTGCATCTAATACGCTACAAGACGAAGATGTTATTTCTGAAGAACGTTACGTTCATGATGAACATGCCGATTACATCTATTATGATAACAAAAATGCAATGTCTCCTTATTTATCTTTCCAGACTTTCCTGTTAAATAAAGTACGTCAGTATTACATATTTACCATTTTGCATATTCTTATACCCCAGATGAAACCAGAGTATATTAACTTTGTGTTAACATTCATAACATATAGAAATATATGTAAACACAAATAAATTACCTGTTTCAACTATAATATCCTTTGTGCTTGGTGATGTCTGATCGAAAAGAGATGTTCTATCTTTTATTTTTAAGCTTGCACTACGTAAAACTTTCCATCGGCGTACTTTTAGTTTAACCTTCCGATAATATTCTCCCGTATATTTATACGGTCGTGTTTTGTTCTTAATAACTTTTTGCGAATCCATTATATCTCGCACATATGGATCTGTCAACATATGTGGGAAAAGTAATATTAAGGCAAATTTAACTTTGAAGTTAGATCTACCTCAAAGTTACATAGTAATAACAAACTGCGAAAGGCTAACGTAATATCTTTGACGGTAACCTCAATGTCATACTACTTACAATAACATTATGGTACGTATTGCTTCATTAATGTCACATTTTGAAACATCTGCAACGTTATTGTAAGTAATACGTAAAATTTAACTCAATGTCATATTGGTGACATTATTGTAACAAATACATCAAAATAACGTCATCTATACATTGGTTATCACATTTACATTAACATCACCAAAATTGTAAGATTTACGTTAGATTTACTACGGTAATATAGGAGTGATGAAAATCAGTGTAACAGTGATCAAAATTGCTACTTGGGCGTGCATGTGGATGAATCTTCCCATGTAAATTAGTCCTTACCTAGTACATCTAGATTTATATTTAAATTTCAAATGTAGATATATTATTGGATTAATCTCTCAAGAACGATATACACATTAACACGCGGCACTAGACTGCTGAGAACTATACGTGCATCTGGACGAAAATTTCATTATCAATTAATCCGTACGACGTAGTATATTTAAATTTCGATTTAACTTTCAAATAAATATAAATAATATTAGTTCATTTTTCGATAATAATATATTACATTACTGCACCGCATGGAGCCGAGCACTACACGTGCATGTGGATGAATCTTTTGTCTAAATTGGTACTTACGAAGTCATGGTTTTATTCGTGGGATAAAGATAGTATTTTATTTTAAAACAACAATACACTTATCTGCGCATCTCCGTGGGCCACAATTTTCCTTGGTTTCCACCTTGTTCGTTTTTCCTTGTTCGGTGCCCACACAAACGTTCTCCAATTTTCATCGCTGATTTCTCTCAATTTCCATTCCTCGCGATTTTCTTCCATTGAATTTTCTACTCTTTTTCTCTACCCTTAATACATTGTCGCCTAATGCGCCCGTTTATATAAAGTTGCACCTCTCTTTATTTTCTGCTGTCTTTTCTAACTTATTTTTTGTTGCTTTCCTCACCGCTGTCACACACTTAATGCCGATCCACCTCACTTCTCACTCAAAACATGCCGACCGTCCCTCTTCCGGCATTTTTTCTTCCCCATTGCGTTTCACCGCATGGTGCTAGCTGTTCCGTTGACAATCATGGGTGGGTAAGTGTCTGTACTATGACAAGGCTATGTTTACACCCGCGACCATAACATGTATTCCCTTATGAAATCCATGTACTGCCTTTTCATCTCTGGATTCTGGTTTAACTTTCGTTCCAAGAAATGGAACCGACGTAAAGCGGTATCCTTGGATTCGCCCAAATTAAGCAGATCTTGGGAAAAGGACAGCTTAACCATGAAGCGACCTGTATTGTCACTTTGCGTTTTTAAGTTAAAATGTGACTCACATCTGAGCTCGGAAACCGTCTTGGGTTGTCTGGTGCTGTCAACCTCCTCCAACTTCCAGAATCTTTCCATTTGTTCCTCGAGAGTGCCATATTCTTGCAAGCACACTCCGCATACGCTTCAGAGCGTTTGTGGTTTGTATTCCTCCACCAATCACCCAACCAAATACTGTATTTTGTATTTTGGGTAAGTGCTTTCCAAGTTTGATTTGGCCAACAGCGAGTAACTCAAAATAGCTTTCAGCTCCAATTAGCAGATCTATGCGATCTGGACGGTCAAATTATGGATCGGCCAATTTAATATTCTTGGGTATGGGCCAGCCGGTGATGTCTAGCTGATGGGCCGTGTAATGGTCGCATGTGGGACTGCCGGCAGCTCAGTAAGGAAGTGCGAAGAGTAACCACGGCGAACCACCCATGCGAACTTATCTTGCCATCTAGCCGTGAGTATTAGAAGTGAAACGACACACACCAAGTGGGGAACAGAGGGATCGGGCCGGCAAGAGGCGGGAAGAAGTGACAGAGGCCATAAAAAAAGAAAAAAAAAGGTATGAAGTGGCAGTGAGCAAGAAAACGGAGACACAAGTTTTTGTTGGGCTAAAACTAAAAGAAAAAAAAGAAAAAAATCATTTTCGGGGGAAAAGATATATCGTTCACTAGCGTCGAGGAAAAATTAATAAAAGTAAGAAGTGAAGAGACAACAGGTGGAGACATTAGAGAAAGTGAAGGAACATGAAAAGCAACAAGTCACAGCTAAGTCCTTGTTTTTTTGTTTTTGTTTAAAAAAATAGTTCTAATGGTTGCTGGAACAACTAACATTTAATTCGTATTTGAAGTTCCGTCCAAAGTAATCGATTAAAGTTCCTTAGGTATTCAGAAAAAGTGCCAATAGCGGTACCCGATATAAAGTGTACCGCCTCATGAATCAGGTTTTATTATCAAAAAAAGAACATTTTATTGTTCGTGGGATTTTTGGCTATAAAAGAAAAGTGGTGGATACTCAAAGTTATTTAAGTTATGTCAAATCTAGGTTTTGCATTTGGAATTCCTCTGAAGACAATTAATCGAACAAAATCGAGTGCCAACTCAAACAAAGGCTCCGATACAGTTAGAATAGCAGTATACTGCACAAAGTCTACTGATTCAGTATTCAAGTAATCTGATTAAAAACAAAAGAAAAGGAACTTTTTATTGTTTGTGAGATTTTTATTATAAGAGAAATGATATTAACATATTAGTATATAGTGTTTAAAACATAGATTTATCGCGAATTTTCGTTCAACGAATTCAACTTAATGAAGTGGATCAATTTTTTTGAACTAACCGAGTGCATTCCACTCAAAGGAGCACCTATTATAAGAGAAATAATATTAACTTATTAGTATATAGTGTTTAAAGCATAGATTTATCGCGAATTTTCGTTCAACGAATTCAACTTAATGAAGTGGAGCAATTTTTTTGAACTAACAGAGTGCATTCCAGTCAAAGGAGTACCTATTATAAGAGAAATGATATTTACTTATTAGTATATAGTGTTTAAATCATAGATTTATCGCGAATTTTCGTTCAACGAATTCAACTTAATGAAGTGGAGCAATTTTTTTGAACTAACCGAGTGAATTCCAGTCAAAGGAGCACCTATTATAA
The DNA here is from genome assembly GCA_963930735.1 of Dioctria linearis. Taxonomy (NCBI): domain Eukaryota; kingdom Metazoa; phylum Arthropoda; class Insecta; order Diptera; family Asilidae; genus Dioctria; species Dioctria linearis. The sequence continues at coordinate 42,113,135 of OZ005744.1, forward strand.
GAGAAATGATATTAACTTATTAGTATAAAGTGTTTAAAGCATAGATTTATCGTCAATTGTCGTTCAATGAAGTCGATTTTACTCGACGAACTCCTCGAGTGCGCTCCAGTTGTAGGAGCTGCGATGGTAGTAGTAGAGTTAAGCAAGTAATCGCTAAAATCCTGTACCTAGGTTAGTTAATTTGAATAAACGATTTTCTTTTCGACGGGAGAATCCTCTACGAACGCGGTATACTAATTGATAATTACTCGTTCACAAAAAGGCCTTTTGCGAATCTCGAAACATTTTTAGTTCGACGACAAAGAAAAGTGATAATCGAGAGGAAGCCCCTGGGGATAGGATATCAAGTAGATGAGTAGTTGTACAATACTGATTAGGGTTAAAATCTACGGGGGTGAATTTAAGCGCGAACAACGATATTGAACTGTAATTTTATTGCCAATCTACGGGGGTGAATTTAAGCGCGAACAACAAGGATTGTATTTTTATGCAGCTATGCAATTGAAATAAAATGTTGAGCATGAATCTTTGAGTGTCAGGTCACCTGCTTCTCTCCTCTCCTTGAGCCTTTCCACTATCTTTCACAGGTGAACAATAAGGGACATCATAATCAAACTGCCAGGATGTCATGGGAGGCAGGGGACGGCAATGGATCAGGTCATCCGATCCCTAGGATCAACTTCAGGTGAGTGATGTACGTGATCCCTTCAGGATTAGTGTGTGCCTTTCCTTTTTATGAGTCTCCGTTACAGGAGGACAGGCACGATTTTCTTTTTGTTAATGGCGACGTGGCAGTTCAGGAATTTTTGGTGAACTCACCCCGCACTCTCCGCCACTTAGTCGAGGTGCTAACGTGCCGACCTGATGACCGCTGTCACGGAGTGATCTGTCAGCTCAGTCTGGACTTCACGTCCAAGCCCATCACTCAAAATTTAGTTCCATAACAAATGGCGCCCATCGGGGGGCCACCTCAGTTGGACTACAGTGGTCTAATTGTGACTTTTGCTGGGGAGCGAGACTTGTTGTGAGATGGTCATTTGGCACTTTTCTAATTGGCCGACCTCAGGTCTCGTATCCAGCAGAGGTTACTTGCGGACCTGAGTCTGACTGGTTGTGTTATTTGAAATTTTTCTAGGGTAAAGTATTTTAGAGTTTCTGAAAGTTTTTGAAAGTTTGATTTTTTTGATTTGTTGATTTGAGTAAAGTAAAGTTTGGTTTTTTTTTTAAGTTTTTGCAAGTCCGACTTTAGGTTTGACCTTGGTCAAGCCTCAAGTCTTGAAAGGTTCTTTTAAATTTTTTTTGTGCATTTTTGAATTCTGGTATATCTTTCCCTCTGGCCTTCAGCCATGGAAATGGCAGGTGGCCTCACACCAACATTTTTGTCGGTGCTCTCACGGCGGCATGTCTTTGTTGGCCAATTGGCTGGACAGAGTCATGAGTCTGTGAGACGACTTTTTGGCTTTTAGCTAGCTAGTTGACCTGATTTATGGCTCTGCCCGATTAGAAGACTAACTGGATGTGACGATCGGATGAAGAGGAAGGAAAGAGTTGTCGGCGGATGGAAGTGATGCTGGAGACCTTTAGTGATCAGGAGTTGGCATACTGCTAGCTGCCTGGCCGAAGAATCTCTAGTAACATTTTCAGCCTTTGACATCTCCCACTCTATTTTTCCCCGATCTCTGTGAGAGCGCAAATTCTACTTCGGCACACACAGTACGTCACCCACCGAAGTAGATCCTGACCTGTGGAGAGGAAGGGAGGAGCTGTTTGAGGATGGGAGCGGCACCAGAGACCTTCAGTGATCAGGAGTTGGCATACGGCTAGCTGCCTGGCTGAAGAGTCTCTGGTGGCGTTCTCAGTCTTTGACGGCGACGACCAACTTTTCTGCGGGTCCTCAAATTATGTATACCAATGTGGTATTCACTGTATTAGGGAGCCTCGGGGGAGGAGGAGGAGAGAGGGACAAGCATTCACTTTATTTGATATAGATTCTTCGTTGTAGAAGAAAAAAATTTTGAATTGTTGATATTCGTTCCTTATAGGAGAAATATATCGAAATTACTTGAGACTCATTCTTCCTGTTAGAAGAATTTTTTGAAATTATTGGATAACAGTCCTCGTTGTAGAAGAATTTTTTTTGAAATTAATTGATATTCATTCTTCTTTGTAGAAAAAAAAATTTTTTGAATTGTTGATATTCGATCCTTATAGGAGAAATTTTTCGAAATCACCTGATACTCAATCTTCCTGGTAGAAGAATTTTTTTTGAAATTAATTGATACTCATTCTTCTTTGTAGAAGAAAAAAAATTTTGAATTGTTGATATTCGTTCCTTATAGGAGACATTTTTCGAAATCACCTGATGCTCATTCTTCCTGGTAGAAGATTTTTTTTTTGAAATTAATTGATACTCATTCTTCTTTGTAGAAGAAAAAATTTTGGAATTGTTGATATTCATTCTTCTTTGGGGAAGAAATTTTTTTTTGATTGCGTCGGTACATTCTTCTTTGCAAAAGGAAAATTTTTGAAATTGTCTGATATACACTCCTTTTGTAAAAGAAAATTTTTTTTTGAAATTAATTGATACTCATTCTTCTTTGTAGAAGAAAAAAAATTTTTGAATTGTTGATATTCGTTCCTTATAGGAGAAATATATCGAAATTACTTGAGACTCATTCTTCCTGTTAGAAGAAATTTTTGAAATTATTGAATAACAGTCTTCGTTGTAGAAGAAAAATTTTTTGAAATTAATTGATACTCATTCTTCGTTGTAGAAGAAAAATTTTTGGAATTGGTGATATTCATTCTTCTTTGGGGAAGAAAATTTTTTTGATTGCGTCAGTACATTCTTCTTTGCAAAAGGAAAATTTTTGAAATTGCCTGATATACACTCCTTTTGTAGAAGAAAATTTTTTTTTAAATTAATTGATACTCATTCTTCTTTGTAGAAGAAAACAATTTTTTTGAATTGTTGATATTCGTTCCTTATAGGAGAAATATATCGAAATTACTTGAGACTCATTCTTCCTGTTAGAAGAAATTTTTGAAATTATTGAATAACAGTCTTCGTTGTAGAAGAAAATGTTTGAAAAAGTTTGATATTCATCCTTCTTGGTAGAAGAGAATTTTTGGCAACACGCATCCTTCTTAATCGAAGATAATTATTAGATTCACTTTGAAAAATCGTTACGACACTTGTGCGCCTCGATCAGGCACAATGGCGTTGTTAAGAACTCCGCCGGAAGCGGTGCCATTAGAAATTTGCTCAATCTGCCCGGATATGGACTGGACGATTAAATCACGAGCGGTGTCCACATATTGTGGGCATATCTTCCACAAGGAGTGTCTCCATAAATGGATTAAAGAGAAGGCCAGTTGTCCAAATTGTAGGCTGTTTCTTAATCAGACTGACTTCTATACCTATACCGGACCGACAGGCAACCGCCCAATGACCAGAGCATTCGGTTAAGAATCTCTTCTTTCTACATCACGGCAGATGATCTCGTCGCCGACGCTACTGCCCTCACTTCCTACAAGCCCAGCGCGCGGTGCTGGCAGACGCGAGCCAGCAGTAGGTGAAACATATTTAGAACTAGCAGGTCTACAAGCACAAATCGCCAACCTAGTCAGAGGTGAGATTTCACGTTGCCTCAATGATTTTCGAAACGAACTACAGTCTCAATCCCTACATCCATCCGGTCCTACAGGACCACCAATGAATGTCACTCGTCCGCCCCCTGCTATGCCACGCATGTCACAACCATCGCTTCCGGGTCTTGAGCTGCCATGAAATTCTGACCAAGCATTCAACCATAGTCAGCCGAATAGCGCTGGCCAAGACCAGAGGTCAGTACCACCGCGATCTCCTCCCAGAATGCTTTCTTTTCAAGACCCCTTAAGAGAGTCAGAACGAGTCCCTCGATCATCGCTTCAACGTTGGCCTAGGCGGTCGTCAACCCCTATTAAGGGGTAGAGGCTATTGTATAACGGAGACAATTCCATCTTATCCGTGGAAGACTTCATCTTCCGGGTAGAGGCGCTAACGAATACCACCTTGTACGGTGACTTCGACCTCTTGGTCAGGCACCTGCACACCCTGTTCAGGGACAGAGCGACTAACTGGTACTGGTCATTATTACGGATAAATCCAACTCCTAACTGGGAACAAATCCGAGCAGCCCTACTAACTGAGTGGGGCGATGCCAAGGACGACATTAGGATACGGCGCCATATGATAAATCGGAGACAGGAAATCGGAGAAAATTTTAACCTGTATCTCCAGTCATTGGTAGAACTTCGAAACCCTATGTCGGAGCGAGAATTTCTCGATCTTATCAAAACGAACCTTCTCCCGGCCATACAATGTCAAATCTGCCTACATCCAACAAACTCAATAACCCAATTGCGGGCGTTTGTGATGCAGATACAAGCCACTCATGACCGAATCGTGTCATCCCACAGTCCTGGGGGGAATAATAGAGCCCTAGCCCTAACGGTCCCTACTGCCATGCACCCATGGAGTAATGCACGGTACCGGGTCCATGAACTAGGTAACGTAACGCCAGAAGACCAAGTCTTTCCCGACTCCCCAGAGCTGGAAGTGGCTGAACTACACAAAAGAACTCCTGTTAGAACGGAATCCGTTTGCTGGAACTGTGACCAATGGGGTCATTTCTATACTGACTGTCCACGCACCCCGACGGGAAATTTCTGTTATGGCTGCGGTCAGAAAAATATAATAAAGCCTAATTGTCGAGTTTGCGCGGCGAAAAACATGAGACGGGTCGGGAGCAACAACAACAGCTTCCGGCCAAACGCAATGAGGTATCCTCGGACAACTCCGACCCCCGTTACAGCGTCTCAGACAACAGTCGCAACGACTGCAGTAGCAGAGAGCCGTCAAGCCCCGCAGCAATAAGTCCACCAGCAAATCTGGAGTTGATCTCCTGGGGAGATGATCCAGGAAACGTTCCAGATTATAACCCAAACAATTTAAAAATCGAAATCTATGATTCCGAAAAGCACTCGTCCTTATTGGACATAGGAGTCACAAATTCCACCTTGGGGAATATTAACCGTACTAGCGATCACCTACTAGAACTTCCGTCGGATCCGTCGTTAATCTTCGACGTTCCATTAATGGCAAATACGACAAAGCCTACGAGCATTGCTGAGGAGGAGGTCCAGAGTCCCACCTATCAGATATTGAGACGGCCATCAACCTCTGTGATGACGTGTGGCCGTGAGCCGGCCCAATACCATCTAATGCCATACCACGAGCGCTTGAACAACTATCGTGCCGTGAAAAATAGGATCTTCTCTGATGTAACCATGACAAATCTGTACTATTGCCCAACCAGGAAAAAATCGACTGATCGGTGGCGCGAGCATATCAAGCGTGTCAAAGCAGAGAGGAAGAAGTTGGCCCACATTACAGTGTCGGTACCAGACGACATTCGGCCGTATGCTGAAGTTCACCTACTCGGGCAAACCGTGTCAGGACTATTAGACAGTGGTGCGACTGTCAGTATCCTAGGCCGGGGAGCTCTTGAGAGGATGTCGGAGGCGGAGGTCCAATGGAAGAGGTACAAGACTCAAGTGGAGGTAGCTAATGGTGCCATGATGAGTGTTCATGGTCATGTAAACCTGGATGTCACTTTCCGAAGTGAGACTCAGAACGTGCGTTTCTACGTAGTTCCGGGGCTCACTCAAACTCTGTACCAGGGGACAGACTTCTGGCGCTTATTTGGGTTAGCTCCGGATGTCCTGGGTACAGTTGCGGAGGTGAAACCAGGTCTGTTAGCGGCCTCAGACACTGACTGCCATCTTCTTTCGGAGCGAGAGTCGAAACGCCTTGAAGCCACCAAACAGTTGTTTCCACCTTTTGCATTTTTAGGTTTGGCCAAAACTTCTCTAATTACCCATAAGATCGACACTGGCGATGCTTTGGCGATGTTTTTATCCTATATCACCAGCAGTACAAGGTTTTATAGACGCCGAATTGGAGCGAATGTTATCACTCGGAGTGATATAAGAGAGCCAGATCCCATGGAGCTCTCCAGTCGTCCTAGTAAGGAAGCCAGGGAAGGTCCGACTTTGTTTTGACGCCAGGAAGGTGCATACAGTCACGAAGAAGGACGCCTATCCGCTACCGCATATAAACGGAATTCTGCGTCGACTGCCTCCGGCAAAATACATCACCAGTCTGGACCTGAAGGACGCATTCTGGCAGATCCCGCTAGACCAAGAGTCCCGAGAGAAGACCGCTTTTACAGTGCCTGGTCACCCACTCTATTATTTCACGGTGATGCCATTCGGACTATGCAACGCTCCTCAAACGATGTGCCGCCTTATGGACAAGGTCATCCCATTCGATCTTCGCGACAACGTCCTGGTCTACCTGGATGACTTGTTAATTCAGTCTCAAGACTTTGATTCACACCTAGCATTGCTAACCAGAGTGGCGGATTCCTTGAGGAAGGCTGGGCTCACTATTAATGTTGAGAAGAGCAAATTCTGCATAAAAGAGACTAAGTATTTGGGCTTCATAGTCGGAGAACGTGGGACAAAAACGGACCCGGACAAGGTTGCAGCGATAGTTGAGTATGCTACTCCTAAAACTGTTCGTCAGGTTCGCCGCCTATTGCGTATGGCAGGCTGGGGTCGGCGCTTCATACCGAATTATGCTGACTTGACTGCTTCGATAACTGACACCCTGAAAAATCCTTGTCAGTTTAAGTGGACCCCAGAAGCTCAAACGTCTCTGGAACAATTGAAACTAAAGCTTACATCTGCTCCGTTACTAGTGAGTCCGGACTTCACCAAGCCGTTCGTCATTCAATGTGACGACAGCCAACAAGGAATAGGTGGAGTCCTGATGCAGTTGGATGACGAAGGCGACGAAAGACCTATTGCATACATCTCAAAAAAATTAAATTCGGCACAACGTAATTACATCGTCACTGAGCAAGAATGTTTGGCAGCAGTACTAAGTGTCCAGAAGTTCCGACCATTTATAGAACTAATGCCGTTCAAAATCGTGACGGATCATGCTAGCTTGAAATGGCTGATGTCCCAAAAGGACCTCAGTGGTAGACTGGCCCGGTGGAGTCTGAAGTTTCAGGGTTTCGACTTCACCATAGAGCATTGGAAGGGAAGCCTCAACGTGGTACCTGACGCATTGTCAGGAATACATTGTGACAGTTTAACAGCTAGAGAAGAGACTGGTCCTGAGGTAGACCTTAGCTCTCCACACTTCGATTCATTGGAGTATGAAGAGCTGAGGCAGCGGGTTAAATCGGCCTCAAACAAGCTACCAGATCTATGTGTCAGAGGGGGTTTCGTTTACATCCGAACCGTTCCAAGAACAGGGGATTCAGTCCAGGAGGAAGAAGCCTGGAAGCTTTGGATTCCACGTGGGCTCGTCACCAGCGTCATTTCAAGAGCGCATGATCCGGCATTGTCTTCTCATGGAGGCATAGGAAAGACTCTGGAATGGTTACGAAGACACCTATATTGGCCAAGGATGACCGTCGACGTCCGAAATTATATAAGCTCATATGACGCGTGTAAGGAAATAAAAGCTCCAAATACCATTTTAAGACCACCCATGGGAAATCAGTCTCAGAGCGAACGACCGTGGCAGCGAATATATATGCATTTACTAGGTCCTTACCCCAGATCGACAAACGGAAGCATTTGCATGATCATAGCCCTGGATCACTTCTCGAAATATCCTCTGTTGAAACCTATAAAAAAGACTTCTGCTCAGCAAATTTGTCAGTTTGTGGAAACCGAGCTTTTCCACATGTTTGGAGTCCCAGAAACAGTAATAACAGACAATTGATCCCAATTTCGGTGGGCCCAGTTTACAAAATTATTAGAGAAGTACGGCGTACACCATCTCCGAACTGCGGTATACTCCCTACAGGCCAATGCATCCGAGAGGTTCAACAGGTCCATATTAGCCGGAATCCGAGCATGTCTCAGCCACGAACATAATAAGTGGGAAGAGAAACTGAGCTACATCGCCAGCTCATTACCGAGCTCAGTACACCAGGCGACTGGTTTCTCTCCGTATAAAGTACTTTTTGGATTTCACATGGTGGAACACGCAAATTCTTATAAACTACTGAGGACTCTAGGTACCTAGCAATAGCGAACCCATAGCAATAGAGGAGACCGACAAAGTGCAGTTAATTCGGGCCAAGGTCCAAGAAAACCTAAACCATGCATTTGAGCAGGGCACAAAAGTTTATAACCGGCGCTCAAAACCGGTAGAATTCAAAGTAGATCAGGAAGTATATCGTCGGAACTTCACACAGAGTAGTTTTCAAAATCAGATCAGTGCCAAGCTAAGCCGGAAGTTCCTTAAATGTCGAATTAGATCTCGAAAAGGGAATTCCTTGTATGAACTCGAAGACCTGCAAGGAAAACTCATCGGCGTCTTCCACGCCAAGGATATCAGGCCATGACCAGATAGTGATCAAACAAGTATATATGATGCTTGCCTTCTTCCAGGTGGCCCTAAAAAGGCATCCGGCCAGCTTAACTGGTAAATACAAGGTACCAATGAGCCGCTTAGGACTCACCCAGCCTAGCGGTCGGTATACCTTTTGTTAGTAAGCCCACTTTTCCATTCCTCTTTTTCCACTCCCACATGGTGCACTACGGATAGCGGAGCTGCCATAGCAATCCCACATTTAACCGATTTCGAAAATGATCCAAGTATAACCCATCTCTACCTTAAGTGTGTAGATGTTTCATCCCTAATCCCTTCTGGATTAGCCTCGAGATGAGGATTTTACTTTTCTATCTCCTCGGTTTTCTTCAAAATTTCCCTAATCTGTAATAGTCGTGTGTCGAGCCACACATTGGGCGCCCCAAGACAAGGCCTAAGTATTAAGACCGTCTAGCTCAGTCGACCATCTTACAGGATCGTCTGTCACACAGGTGCGTCACACGACCCTGCCCTGTAATGGTCGCATGTGGGACTGGCGGCAGCTCAGTAAGGAAGTGCGAAGAGTAACCACGGTGAACCACCCATGCGAACTTATTTGCCCTCTAGCCGTGAGTATTAGAAGTGAAACGACACACACCAAGTGGGGAACAGAGGGATCGGGTCGGCAAGAGGCCGGAAGAAGTGACAGCGGCCATGAAAAAAGAAAAAAAAGGTATGAAGTGGCAGTGAGCAAGAAAACGGAGACACAAGAAAAAAAAGAAAAAAATCATTTTGGGGGAAAAGATATATCGTTCACTAGCGTCGAGGAAAAATTAATAAAAATAAGAAGTGAAGAGACAACAGGTGGAGACATTAGAGAAAGTGAAGGAACATGAAAAGCAAGAAGGAATTTACGGCAACAGGAGAAAAACCCCAACAAGTCACAGCTAAGTCCTTGTTTTTTTGTTTTTGTTTAAAAATATAGTGCTAATGGTTGCTGGAACAACTAACATTTAATTCGTATTAGAAGTTCCGTCCAAAGCAATCGATTAAAGTTCCTTAGGTATTCACAAAAAGTGCCAATGGCGGTACCCGATATATAGTGTACCGCCTCATGAATCAGGTTTTATTATCAAAAAAAGAACTTTTCATTGTTCGTGGGATTTTTGGCTATAAAAGAAAAGTGGTGGATACTCAAAGTTATTTAAGTTATGTCAAATCTAGGTTTTGCATTTGGAATTCCTCTGAAGACAATTAATCGAACAAAATCGAGTGCCAACTCAAACAAATGCTCCGATACAGTTAGAATAGCAGTATACTGCACAAAGTCTACTGATTCAGTATTCAAGTAATCTGATTAAAAACAAAAGAAAAGGAACTTTTTATTGTTTGTGAGATTTTTATTATAAGAGAAATGATATTAACATATTAGTATATAGTGTTTAAAGCATGGAGTTATCGCGAATTTTCGTTCAACGAATTCAACTTATGAAGTGGATCAATTTTTTTGAACTAACCGAGTGCATTCCAGTCAAAGGAGCACCTATTATAAGAGAAATGATATTAACATATTAGTATATAGTGTTTAAATCATAGATTTATCGCGAACGAACTCAACTTAATGAAGTGGATCAATTTTTTTGAGCTAACCGAGTGCATTCCAGTCAAAGGAGCACTTATTATAAGAGAAATGATATTGACTTATTAGTATATAGTGTTTAAAGCATAGATTTATCGCGAATTTTTGTTCAACGAATTCAACTTAATGAAGTGGAGCAATTTTTTTTAACTAACCGAGTGCATTCCAGTCAAAGGAGCACCTATTATAAGAGAAATGATATTAACTTATTAGTATAAAGTGTTTAAAGCATAGATTTATCGCAAATTTTCGTTCAATGAACTCAACTTAATGAAGCGGATCAAATTTTTTTTGAACTAACCGAGTGCATTCCAGTCAAAGGAGCACCTATTATAAGAGAAATGATATTAACTTATTAGTATAAAGTGTTTAAAGCATAGATTTATCGTCAATTGTCGTTCAATGAAGTCGATTTTACTCGACGAACTCCTCGAGTGCGTTCCAGTTGTAGGAGCTGCGATGGTAGTAGTAGAGTTAAGCAAGTAATCGCTAAAATCCTGTACCTAGGTTAGTTAATTTGAATAAACGCTTTTCTTTTCGACGGGAGAATCCTCTACGAACGCGGTATACTAATTGATAATTACTCGTTCACAAAAAGGCCTTTTTGCGAATCTCGAAACATTTTTAGTTCAACGACAAAGAAAAGTGATAATCGAGAGGAAGCCCCTGGTGGATAGGATATCAAGTAGATGAGTAGTTGTACAATACTGATTAGGGTTAAAATCTACGGGGGTGAATTTAAGCGCGAACAACGATATTGAACTGTAATTGTATTGCCAATCTACGGGGGCGAATTTAAGCGCGAACAACAAGGATTGTATTTTATGCAGTTATGCAATTGAAATAAAATGTTGAGCATGAATCTTTGAGTGTCAGGTCACCTGCTTCTCTCCTCTCCTTGAGCCTTTCCACTATCTTTCACAGGTGAACAATAAGGGACATCATAATCAAACAGCCAGGATGTCATGGGAGGCAGGGGACGGCAATGGATCAGGTCATCCGATCCCTAGCATCAACTTCAGGTGAGTGATGTACGTGATCCCTTCAGGATTAGTGTGTGCCTTTCCTTTTTATGAGTCTCCGTTACAGGAGGACAGGCACGATTTTCTTTTTGTTAATGGCGACGTGACAGTGCAGGAATTTTTGGTGAACTCACCCCACACTCTCCGGCACTTAGTCGAGGTGCTAGCGTGCCGACCTGATGACCGCTGTCATGGAGTGATCTGTCAGCTCAGGCTGGCAGTCTGGACTTCACGTCCAAGCCCATCACTCAAAATTTAGTTCCATAACAGCCGGTTGGAAAGATGTGATTTTGTGGCAATATGAATGCTTCGATTCTCTTCGAAAATCCACTTGTTCTGGAAAAAATTCTATGTTGACTCGTTGTTGAGTCTGCTGTATTCCACGACCAATACCACGGATATTCAAATGATCCCCAGTTGGCTTTACTGACAATGTCTTGGCCATACAGTCGGTTATGACGTTTAGTTAAGAGCCGGAATCTATAACCACCCTGCATTCCACTTCGACTCCCTCCTCGTTCCTCAAACTCGCTAATAACGTACTGAGGAGAACGAATTTCCTTGTATTGCTATCAGTTTGGGCTGCTAAAGTCGTTGAGTGACTGACTGGTACTTGGTTAGCAGCTGATGCTGAATCTGGGGCAAGATGTTATAACTTCGAAAGGTTCGACAATCGGCAATTTATCGATAGTCGGTATGTTGTAACACTTTCAACAGGCGATAATTTCGATAGAATATCACTGAGTTTTGCTGAGAGTGATAGTACAAACGAAGATTAAAAAATGTATGTAAAATATAAGAAATTAGATTTATATGTTACATTTATTTTTAATTTATTCATTTTTTCATATTCTATATATTAATTATTTTTAATATTTTATATATTAATTATATAGATTCTTCAAACTTGAAGAAGAATATTTCTTGAATTCAAAAATCAATAAGGCAATACCTTTTTTTAGGCATATCCATAACATAATATCGCTGCCTTAAAAAATTTCTTCTGTCCCGATAATTAATTATTTCTTCGTCATTTTCGGTATCCTTCACAAATAAAGCCACTGCGATTGAAAAATTCATAAATTCCAATTTTATTATTATTAAAATTTATCAACAACTAGAAAAAGAATCTATAAATGAGATTTGTCCTGGGGAAAAAAATTCGGAAATAATTTCGAAACAATCAAAATCGCCTATCGAACGAAAATCTCATAACATACCGCCACTGACTTATAACAATGGACTGAGCGTATTGTCATTTTCCTATAGGAAAACATGGCACAAGTTTTATAGTTCTTTCTTTCGCCCTATGGCAGAGTTGGAGCTACCAACACAGAATATTGCGTTCTGGAACGTTTGCTTATGCCATTTGATGTTTTTATGTTGGCTACAGATGCAATCATCTCAGAAGGAATAAGGTAAAGATAGTGTTTACCATGCTCCGTCTGTCTTGCCCATAAGCAGGATTCAGTTAAGAATAACTTTTGAAAATTAAAGTCGGAATGAGTTTAATTCCTTATAAGCGATTAAAATATCACTTGGGCACAAGAAAATATATTTTTTTAATTACAGGTTCTCCTTGTATTCCTCTTCAAGCGGTCCCAACTTTTTGTGCTTTTTGTGATTGTATGGGAAGAGAGCCCAATATGCCTTGGAAATTTCCAGGCGCTCGCGTTTTCGTGAAGCAGAATCCTTTACGAAATTTATGTAAAGTTTCTCTAGCTTGTCGCCAACCTTGGATTGTTCATGGATGACTTCTTCAAATACAAATTCTTCTTGGTCTGAATCCATCGCGGTTGAATGACTTCTTTTTCTTATTTCTGTTAAATTTGAGCCTGGTAGTGGCTGGGAGTATCTTCCTGCAGCCTAATAGAGTCCTTCCTAGCCTGGTGGCGGCCTTCTGGATAGCCTGTGGTGGCTTATTGCCTTGGTAGTAGCGAATAATAGCTTCAATTAGCTTCCTGTAGCCTGGGGGTTCCTTTAAGCCTGATGGCGGCCTTCTTGATAGCCTATGTGTGGGATTCAGATCACGTCGGGGTCACCAAAAATGTTTATATCGCGACCAGTACTTTTTCTGGCCGCCTGGATCGGGAGCCCTGGTGCAGAAACCAGTGCTCTGGTGATCTAATGTTCTGGTGAAACACCAGAACATCAAAAAACGCATGTAATATCTTACACCACTTATCCGATCCACTTGTAATAATTAATTACTAAATAAAAATGCTTCCACTTTTCAACAATACAAAACGCGTCCACTTCTCAAGCAGTAATGATTTTATTATTATTCAACGCAAAATTTATAATGATAATCATAAACTGGATAACATGCAAGACAGTAAAAAAAATACAAACTTAAACATAACAATTCATTCTCACTTGAAGAGTGAAGATAAAGAATTGCATCGTCGGCTTTAATTCTGCGGCATGACGATACAATGTTGCTGCGACAAACTCCAAATTACGAGCTGCGATAAATATTTCATGGGGGGTTATTTTTATGGGAACGTAATCTGATACGATTTGTTTATCATAATGTAGGAATGTTTCTTTGTGACTGAATATTCGTGTTGATTATGAAATTTTATTTTTCATGCAACTTGTAATTTGGAATTTAATGCTAAAATCCTAATTAATTAACTCTAATGCTAGGGTAGAATTCAACAGACGGTTTATCCCGAACTATGCTGATTTAACTGCCAACAGACGGTTTATCCCGAACTATGCTGATTTAACTGCCTCCATAACTGACACTTTGAAGAACCCTAGTCAGTTCAAGTGGACACCTGAAGCCCAGACGTCTCTTGATTTGTTGAAACAAAAACTTACTTCTGCTCCGTTGCTAGTGAGCCCAGACTTCACCAAACCGTTCATTATACAGTGCGATGCGAACCAACAAGGTATTGGTGGAGTGCTGCTTCAACTAGATGACGATGGCCACGAGACGCCAATAGCCTACGTCTCGAAAAAATTTGAACTCAGCACAACTAAATTACACCGTCAAAGAGCAAGAATGCTTAGCTGCAATCTTAAGTGTACAGAACCTCCGGCCCTTCATAGAACTTATGCCGTTTAAGATAGTGACTGATCATGCGAGCTTGAAATGGCTGATGTCTCCAAAGGACCTTAGCGGTAGACTTGCTTGGTGGAGTTCGAAGTTGCAGGGTTTCCACTTCACCATTGAGCACCGAAAAGGAAGTCTGAGTGTCGTCCCTGATTGATTCATTGTGACAGCTTGTCCACACCTGAAGGTCCTGGCCCGGAAGTTGACCTTAGTTCGCCATATTTCAACTCGTTGAAATATGAAGAACTGAGGCATAAAGTTAAAACGACTTCTGGCAAACTACCAGAACTTTGCGTCAAGGATGGCTTCGTTTACATTCGGGTTGTTCCGGGAACAGGCGATCCGATTCAGGAAGAAGAAGCTTGGAAGCTTTGGATTCCACGAGGGCTTGTCTCCGACGTTATTTCAAGAACGCATGATCCGCCACTCGCTTCTCACGGAGGTATCGGGAAACACTGGAACATCTGAGAAGACACTTGTATTGGCCACGAATGACAGTTGGTGTCAGAAACTACGTAGGCGCCTGTGACGTGTGTAAAGAGACCAAAGCTCCCAATACCATTCTTAGACCACCTTTGTTTGTCCAGTCTGTGACAGAACGACCATGGCAAAAGCTGTACATTGATTTCCTAGGTCCATATCCTCGGTCAGTGAAAGGAAACGCAGGCATATTAATAGTTCTTGACCACTTTTCAAAGTTTCCGATTCTCAAACCTATGAGAAAGGCATCTACTCTCAATGTGTGTCAGTTCATCGAAACTGAAATATTCCATGTGTTCGGAGTCCCGGAAGCCATAGTCTCCGACAATGGAGTCCAGTTTTGCTCGGCTCAGTTCTCCAGATTACTGGACAAGTATGGGGTGAAGCACTTGCGAACGGCAGTTTACTCGCCGCAAGCAAATGCCTCAGAGCGAGTGAACAGGTCTCTATTGTCAGAGATTACGGCATTCATCCGGAAGGAACATACGAAGTGGGATAAGAAGCTGAGCCAGATAGCTAGTTCTCTCAGGAGCTCTTTCCACGAAGCAACTGGTTTCTCTCCCTACCGAACCGATTGATCCATGCGAGAGTGCAGGAAAACTTACACCATGCGTTCGAACAGGGTTCAAGAGCCTATAATCTCAGGGCGAAGCCTGTTAATTCCAGAGTGGGTCAGGAAGAATTCATACGGAATTTTATAGACGCCGAATTGGAGCGAATGTTATCACTGGGAGTGATATAAGAGAGCCAGATCCCATGGAGCTCTCCAGTCGTCCTAGTAAGGAAGCCAGGGAAAGTCCGACTTTGTTTTGATGCCAGGAAGGTGCATACAGTCACGAAGAAGGACGCCTATCCGCTACCGCATATAGACGGAATTCTGCGTCGACTGCCTCCGGCAAAATACATCACCAGTCTGGACCTGAAGGACGCATTCTGGCAGATCCCGCTAGACCAAGAGTCCCGAGAGAAGACCGCTTTTACAGTGCCTGGTCACCCACTCTATTATTTCACGGTGATGCCATTCGGACTATGCAACGCTCCTCAAACGATGTGCCGCCTTATGGACAAGGTCATCCCATTCGATCTTCGCGACAACGTCCTGGTCTACCTGGATGACTTGTTAATTCAGTCTCAAGACTTTGATTCACACCTAGCATTGCTAACCAGAGTGGCGGATTCCTTGAGGAAGGCTGGGCTCACTATTAATGTTGAGAAGAGCAAATTCTGCATAAAAGAGACTAAGTATTTGGGCTTCATAGTCGGAGAACGGGGGATAAAAACGGACCCGGACAAAGTTGCAGCGATAGTCGAATATCCTATTTCTAAAACTGTTCGTCAGGTTCGACGCCTATTGGGTATGGCAGGCTGGTATCGACGCTTCATACCGAATTATGCTGACTTGAGTGCTTCGATAACTGACACCCTGAAAAATCCTAGCCAGTTTAAGTGGACCCC